>CM046997.1:108215270-109415270 GCA_025698465.1 Gossypium longicalyx | reverse complement strand
GCCCACCAAAGTGGCTCTAGTAAGTAGGTATAACCTCCAACTCCTATATTAGACCATAAGAAACCAAGAAAGAAAGTTAATTACATAAGATAATACTTACATTCTACAATCTCAATAGCCATCTGTCGATCAACATAATCAAGCAATAATGGATTAAAGAAAAGATCGATTCTATTGGAAGAAGCCTGTGAAGTGTCATTTTTCAGGAATCAACAAACCCTTAACGGATCAAAAAATCTTTCACTGATTAAGGATCCAATCCAATGATTCGACATTTTCCAACTTTTTTCTTGAATTTCTTACTGTAAATTGAACGTCATACATCGAAAAATGAATTTCCAGAAAATGAACAGTAAGCTCTCTCCTAATATCAAACACATTCAAAATTCAATACCATTGAACTAATCCAATAAACAAAATCCTATTAGCTCCACTGAAAGTTCAAAAAAAAAAAAAAAAGAACACGAGAGAATCAAAATTAAACAACGCAAAACAAGCTCAATGGTAAGTCATAATTAGCAGCAAAAAAATCACGTATCAAAATTAATTTAAAAAGGAAAACAGACCTGCGCGAATACCCGAAGCACCACCACGCTTGAGCCCTTTCTTCTTCAAAATAAAACTTGAGCCAATAAAAGCGCTCGACGCCACTGCTAATATCACTCCCTTCAAATTGTCCGACAACCCCATCGCTCTTTGATTACATAAATGATCAATCAACACTTAAATTATTATTAATCAAGAAGAAGAAGAAAGGGGAATCGAATTCCCGCCAAAAAAGAAAAGAATTTTGTTCAGATGGAAAAGTGAATTAAATGATTAATTAAAAAAAAATGAGAGAAAGAATATAAAACCCTCTTTCCCTCCATTAAACAAGAATTGAACTTATTATTATTATAAATTCCGTCGTGTTGCCGGAAACTTCACGGGTTTTTCCATTTTTGTACGGTCCAAATTAATGGATAGATTAACGGATCCCCTGCTTCGCGCGTTATTTTACCAATTTACACTCAGCTTTTCCCTCTATCGTTGGTTGCAACTACTAACTACTACCAGAAGAGGGGAAAAAATAATTAAAGATAATCAAGGCTTTATTACAAAAGATGGTGGATATGGATGGATTTTCATTACCATTTTCAAATTGAATTATAAGGAAGCTTCGTTGAATCTTTTTTTAATCATAGGATGCTTTCCTTTAAGTGCTCAAATAGTCGGAATTTAAGATTTAATTTTTAGTGATTAGCAAAGGTTAAATTATGTTATTTTTAATTTATTTTATTTTTGATAATTTATTAACTTCTTTTATTTTCATTTTTCAATGTAATCTAAAAAATTAATTAATAGATTTAACATTTATCATTTACATTAAATTTTAAATTTTAAATTTAAAAAATATATAAAAAACTGAAAATAATTAAATTAAATAACCAATTAATGAATTTAGCGTGTATAAAAAAGTATAAAAACTAAATAAAAATGATCATTTTGAATAACATGAATTAAATCGAATTAAATCTACAAATTTTCATAAAGAATAAGACTAATAGCAAAATTTAACCAAAGGCACAATAGGCTTTAAAATAAATTCTTTAAGTTCAAAAAGTATAATTAAAATTGATCAGAAAAAACATAAATTTATAAAAACTAAGTTAGAATTAAATTTATAGAGACTGACAAAAATTGAGCTAAGCATAGATGAAATGAAACTGATGTTTTTCCAAACAAGAATCTAATAATTAATTATTCTAACTAATAATATTATAAAAAAAAAAGCAAATTAAAATTCACGGACTAAATCTTAATTTTGAACATGATAAAAGGACCAAAACCAGAAATTGACCGTTAGCAAAATTCCCCAGCTTCCTAACACTTCTAATACACAAGTTAGTTTTGCTTCAAAAAGGCTCAATTTCGGAATACTCGTGAAAATTAAATCTGAAGGTTTAAAAAAAAAAAAAAATCTTTCACATACTACAACAGCAAAGGTATGCAATTTTCCCTGGCCTAATTCTCAAACTATTTGTGCCCTCACTTAAAACTTTCCAAAATGCCAAGAAATGAGTTTACAATTAGCCTGCAAGCACTACCCCATCTACTTCTTTTTCTTCGATTTGGAAGCTGACTGAGTGTAAGCAGTTCCCTGAAATAGCCAAAACACAAAATTATCAATAAAGGAGACACTAATACATGGTTCGACCCAAAAAACTGAAATTCGAACAGATAATTATCAAGCCGAACTTGAGCTTAAGCTATCAATTGAGCCAAATCCGAGCACTATAATAGGCTATTAGCATGGGCCTAATCAAGCTTTTCCTTTTTAGCATATTTTTATATTAGGAAATTACATTTTAAAAAGCTTAATTACGTACGAACTTGAGTTCTAGCTTGAGTACGAAATCGATATACAAGCTTAATCAAACTCTTAGCTCGATTATGCCTCAAGCCAAGCTCAAGCTTAGAAATTGATTTCAAGTTGAGCTCGTGCAAAATATCAAGGCCGAAATTCCAAGCCTAGCTCAAGCTTGCCACTACTGGGGCACATCTCAACTCGATTACACCTCTAAGCATCAAAATTATGGTAAAAGTGATAGATGGTGCCATAAGCCCTAACCTGAAGCCACTCGTCCAATGAGGTATCAGTAGTCCTGGTTCCGACTTCCACCTTTGGAGCTCTCTTAGTTTTCTAGCAAAAATTAAAAAAGGCAAACATATAAGGTTATAATCACATTGCAAAGTGGAAATTTTCTTCAATGTAAAGAACAACAATCACAAATGTTCAACATTCACAGCACAACAGATTACTGGGAATTTGAAATAAAATCATTCATGCTAGACCATTGAAGATTTTCAGGAGCTCTTAAAATGAGAGAGATATCTAACTTATGTTCCATCACAAATGGATCTTTTAATAATAAAAAAAAAGAAAAACTAGCTCCAAACTGTTAATCGTATCTTATTCGTAGTTATTGGAATAAATTAATTATTAGAATACCTTGGAGATACGCTGAAATTGACCTTGAAGCCATAAACCGAAGAGAACCAGCAGTGCAATCCCGAGGGTAACAAGGAAAACAGACTCGACACTGAGGAAGCCACCAGCTTCAACAACTTCGATGGTACCATTATAGAATGTACTTTGGTATGGGTGCTGGTCAATCTCATAGAAAATGTTGCCCACAAGATCAAAAGTTCCAGGCTGCATCAAAGTTCTAAACATGTTAGCTTAACTGCAATGAATAGTTCATCCCGTGCGATCTCTAATCAATAGTTCAACCTGTATACATTTAGGTTGATTGTATGATTAAGAACCATCACACATTAAAAAAAAAAAAACCTCAAAAATGCCAGATTCTCTGTTACACATTGAACCCAACAGACCTCCGGTCCCAAATTGAACCAACATAAAGAACACATATACAGTTCTAGCCTTATAGTGCATAAACTCTTGAAGTAACCATTTACCTGCAAGTACTTGCTAACCGCAAATATGTAAGGGAAAGTAGCTTGCTTTGAAGGGGGTACTGATGCATTGTTAAAGGCCTACATTAAAACAGACATTTTTCAGTTAAAAAATCAAAAAGCAAATGTCACAGGCAGTTTCAATCCAACAATGTAGGATGTGACATTCCAAGATAATGAAGTGCGTGATCAGCTTTGTAGCAACAAAGAAACTGAAGATCGGTATTAGATACTGCAACAGGCATTGGATAACCAAAAAAGAACATAGGCAGCAACAGTCGAAACAAGGGGAACAGCACTGTAATTGCGCATTGACCAATTTGAGCATGAATGACTAAACTGTGATTACAAGCTCAGGATCCAATTTTAGCAATAACATCATCATAAGGTAACTGAATTATGTGAACTAAATTCATATATCATCATAAGGTAACAGAATAATGTGAACAAATGACTCAATGAATACAACATTTTAGTTTTATAAAAACTAAGGGTAAGATATTCAATTATGTGAAGTTTTTGAGTTTGGAAATAATAGAAATCAATCAAAATGGAAACTGAATGAATTAATGAACAAGAAGAATTTGAAAATTTTCAAGCTATGATTACCTGTGCTGATAGATTTTGAACAAGCATACGATGATCAAAAGGGAGATGAACACTGGCTGTGATTGCAATGACATTCACAGGTGACTCACCTGCAATTTAAAGAAGTGTACTAAGCAAAGAGACAAGGAAACCACACATGGCTAATTAGAAAGAGGAAAGCATTTAAGCGTAGCCAACAAAAGACAAAAATTATGCATCACTACTTCCAACATATATCATCGCTTCATTGTGAAGACAAATTAATTAGTAATTACCAACATTTTCCACCCCAACAAGGAGTTCAGTCTCTTCTCCAGCTGATACCACTGCCCAAGTAAAGCAAAAAGGTTAGCCATTTTTAAAAGTGCACATCACTCTCAAAAACCTACAACATCAAAATCCCGAATGAAGCATCAAAAAAGTCCTTACATTTGGCACTGTTTTTAGGGAAAAGACAGAGAGTTTCAACTCCTGGAGCCGAGTCAAAATTCCCAGAACCGAAATCCTGAGCTTCCTCACCAACAATCCCAAGTTCACCTCCTTCAACAGCTTCTGCAACATCCGCCTCCGCTTCAGATTGACACCTAGCAACTATCACACAAAAGAAAAATCACGGCACAACATAATATAAAATCAAACAATTCATTTATTTATCTATTTATGAGAACAAGAAGGTAAATCAGCATGCAGAAACATCAGATCAGAGTAAATAACAAGCACTCTTTTCTTGCACTTCGTTAGACCAAAAAAAAAAAAAAGAAAGAAAGCAAGCTAAACTGAACTTTAAGCAGCCACAAAATTAATGGGGAGATCCAGTGTGAACTACTTAAAATTACTGACTTTGTTACAATTTTTTAATGTTTTAAGTAAAGTATTGAATTAAGTTACTGAAATCCTTGCAAAATTATTAAAATCTCTTACAAAATGTTCTTGAGCTCATGTGAAGCTCATTCTAAGGAGCTTTTTTCTATATTTTCCCTTAAAATAACAGTAAAACGATGCGTAAGCTTTTTTCCAAAACCAAGGAAAATAAAAAGAGAAGCGACATTAATTTAAATTTCACAACCATGCAAATGCAACAACGAATCTGAAAAGAAAGAAATCACTTAAAATTCTCACAATCGAATCGTAAATAAAGAAACAAATCGATCTCATGTGGATTTAAAGCGAAAAGTCCAAAAAAACACTAAAACAAGACAATCGAATTGCATCTCAATGGAACAGATCAAATCTATCAAAGCAAAAAACATGCAAGCAGAAAAATCCAAAAGTAAGATCGAAACTATGAACAAATAAATGAATCGATAAACATATATATAGCTATTTAATGACAAATTACAGCGAAGATTTAATGTTTTCAGTAAAGTGTTGAATTCTTTATGATGTAAAGTACTTAAATTCTTGCAAAATTCTCTTGAGCTCATATGAAGCTCATTCCAAGGAGCTTTTTCTATATTTTCCCTTAAAATAACAGTAAAACGATGCAGACAGCGACATTAATTGAAATTTCACAACCATGCAAATGCAATAACGAATCTGAAAACAACTTAAAATTCTCACAATCAAATCGTAAATCAAGAGAAACAAATCGATCTCATATGGATTTGAAGCGAAAGGTCCAAGAAGAAAAACTAAAATAAGACAATTGAATTGCATCTCGATGGAACAGATCAAATCTATCGAAGCAAAAAACATGCAAGCAGAAAATCCAAAAGTAAGATCAAAACTATGAACAAATAAATGAATCGATGAGCATATATATATATATATATATATACAGCTTTCTAATATCAAAGTACAATGAACATATCTAGATCCGGGATGTATAAGACTAAACCTTGGAGAATAGGAGAAGCAAGGAGGAGTAGAACGAAGAAGAAAACGCTGAAGCTTTTCATCGCCATTTCTAAGAGTTCCTATTTTCGTCAAAGAAGTCCAGAAAACAAAAAAGTGAGATTCTATGTGTGTAAGAGTCTTATAGAGGGCCGTGGTTTACAATGCTTATAAATCTCGGAGTCAAATATAACAGAGGCTTGAGGGCACACAGACCAAACCAAAGATAAAAGATACTACGTTTGTTTGTTTGCATACGCCGTCGTTTCGGTCCAGCCCAACAAAACGGATCTTTTCCATTTGCATTTTCTTTTTCAAATTTAACTTTTTTTTTTACTTTTATTTAACATAAAATTATTTTTATTTTTATAATTAGATTGATTCAAATATTTAACACCATATATATTTATTATAAATTAAACATAATATTTTTAAGGATTAAATATTAAATTTATACATTAATTTTGTTCAATGTATAATTTAATATATATTTTTGATTTAATACAATTATGCATACAAAACTTAAATTATATTCATATATATATACATAATTTTTTTTATTTAATTATACACATTTAAAAAAATAAATTTATTTATTTATTTTCATATTAGATTAATATAACTATTTGTATATACGATTTATCAACATAAATGATATTAATTCAAAAATATTTTAACAATTTCTAAAAATTTAATCACACTAAAATTTCATCTATAAAATTGCATAAAATTAAAATTCATATAAAACATTACACATTTCATTAAAGTTAATTTATCTTTATCTTAATACTATTAACAAGAACTCATAAAACCAAAGTGACTAATTTGGCCTCTTTTGTAGAATTCCTAAAAGGCTCATTGCAATATCATTGTTGAGAAGAGTACCTAACAACCCCAAAAGGATACATTAGTTCCGAAAAAGAATCTAATTTATAATTAAAAGTTCATAGTTATGAGAAATAGATAACAAAAATCATCTGTTCATATACAATCAGAACAGTTTTTCTTCTTTAAAGTACAGAGACGGTCTCCTCTCGTCCCGCGAGGCTTCGCCGATTATTCAATCTCCATGGATGGTGTATCGCTCCCATTTCTTCGTTGGATCATATATCTGCCAAAGATGAATAACAACCAATTAAAACTTAGGCTTCATTCTTTTCATAAAATCGAAATGATTCACAGCTATAGCAAGGTTAGGCTCCCTTGCATCACAAGCAAGCCAATGACAAGGACGAGGACGAGGACGAGGACGAGGCATGGAAGCAAGCGCATGGAAGCGAGATATAATACGTACCTCCCACCTTGAAGCAGGGAATATGTGCTTGTTCTTTTCGTACCAATGCCTCTCGACTACTTTACCAGCATGGGACTATCAACAATTGGAGTAAAAATCAATACACTATGTCATACTACTGACTTTGAATCTCTTGAAAGCAAAAGATAAGAGGGAAGGAGAAATACCTCGTCCTTCTCGATTGTAGCATCGGCTATCGTTCGCACGTCTTCATGCACATCAAAATGGAAAAGCTGTTTGAGGGGAAAAAAGGATGAACAACGTTAATAAGCGAAAGGTATTAGTATTAATAAACCTTACCAACATTAACATTAGGATGATTTCACAATCTCAAATGGTTAAATTCAGCTTTTAGTCCCTGTACTTAGTAAAAGCTGTGGATTTAATCCTTGTACTTCTATTTGTTCATTTTTAGTTCCTATACTTTCCAAATTTTAAATTCTAGCCCTCACCAAACAATAATTGTTAATTTTATTAAGAAAAGTTCTGTTATTTCCAAAATCTGATGTGCCAAACATATTATCATATTTGTATTATCATGTCAGCTTATTATTTACACATATTACTCACTGAAAATCTAGTTAATGGATTAACGACTTTCATTTATGTTAATACTGAAATTTCAAACTTAAAGTATAGGGACTTAGAATCATCCAATTGGAGAAGGGACTAAATCTACAGCTTGAATTTACCCAAATGGATTTAACTGCTACTATCTGGATCAGGACTAAAACTGACCAATTTGAAAAGTACAGAGACTAAATTCACAACTTTAGCGAAGTACAGTGACTAATGGCATAATTTAACCATCTCAAAATGATTCAAAGTTGACTGGCAAGAAGATTGAACCACTTGTGACAAGCAATATATGGCAACTAATATGCAGAAGAATTCACAGAGCATATTCTTACCGGTCCACTTTTGCCCCTCGCCTTATTAATAATCAGCTCGTAGAAGCTATGTTGCTGAACTTTCACAAACATGCAAAGAAATGAAACCAAGTTAGCTAACATCCATTAAACATAGTACAAAATTGCTGTTGAAATTAAGAGCCTGGTTTCTTGTTCAACTCACATGAGGAATAATAAGATCTTCTTTCACATAAAGCAGATTTTCCACAGAAGTTGTCCGAATCTCTCTAAACTCCGGTGCAAGTTGCTGCTGAACTGCTCGAAGGAATTCTCCTATGGTATCACCCTTGCGTACCTGAGCAAACATAAAAACAAAATAATTAAAATAATGGCTATTGGAAAAAGTAGATAAAAAATAAAGCATTCAAATAGGTAAAACTTGTTTAGGTAGTTAACTTGCCTGGATCACTCGTCTATGGCCTGCTCCATCCCAGTAGCTGTAAGTAATTTCAAGGGGTTCATCTGAAACACAAAAACACTCAGCCAAAACACTATTTTTCATGTATCTGTATCAAAAAGGGAAGTGTCACAAGAAAACTTACTCTTAATTTGCTCCTGTTCGAGAATCCACTGTTTCCGCAACCTTTCACGTTCAGCTTGCTCCTCAGCCTCCCGCTCACTGAAAGAATAACCACGTCAACCCTAAGCTCAAATGTTAGGTCCAATTCTGCTAAAAACATTCATATAAAAGTGCATGCACACGCATGCATGGAAAACCATTAGACGCAAATATGTAGGGAATGTAACCTGTCAGGAAGAAAGCTAGTTTCCACTGATGGATCCTTGCCAAATTTTCCACGACTAAACATCTTTGATTCTGAAGTTTCTGCAGAAAGCATCATAGAAGCAGCTATTGTTGGTCAACACACTAAAGAATCAACGATGAAGTTTAAGTCTCTATAAACTAAATCAATATCGAAATCAATATATCAAACAAAAATTGTGACAACCATATATAACAAAAGAAGGATCTTAAAAATCAACTATATTCGTTGCAGAGATGAAATATCAAGTAAAATAACAGTGAAAAATCTATACATGAATGCATCTAGAGGAGACCCCGAATGCTAGTAAAAGAGTTATCATTATCTATGATTTCCAGAAATATAATCACCCAGGGATAGAGAGCCATAACCCCACCTAGACAACATTACCAAGAAGTCAATAGCATAACATCCAAGACACTGAGTCGACAGCTTCACAACAGCAATCAAAGGACTCAATAGGAAGTGAAAGTTTACAACAGCAATTAGCAACAAAACCTCATGATCCTATTATAATCCTCCGTGTCCAATAGACCCGATGATACTAAATCCGTTATGATGGATATAATATATGGCCTAGAAAAAGAAAATGGTTGCAACCCTAAAATATTAAAGAAACTAAAACACCATTTGGGAAGGAAAGTGATTTATGAACTTTCATCCAAGGTGAAATAACAATACAATATCTGTTGGATCTATCCATGTACTACTCAGTTACCACTTTGCCATGGAAATCTTAAGATAAAACAAATCTAATTCTCTGTATACTATAAATAAGTGGAACAGTCAAGCACGAGATACCAAGTTTCAATGCCGATAGTTGTATATTTTATCAAAACTGGCTACCTTTAATGCATCTTTAGTTAATTACATCTCCAAGCTACAATCGTTCTATATTCAACACATACCTATTATATTCTAACTGCCATAAACCTATTACTATAGCAGTCATAAGAGTACAAAGAAAGGGATAAATTCTCACTGTTTTCATCATCTTCCTCTTCACTTCCGTTGTCGAAATCATCTGCAAAAGACAGGCGAGAATTCCCCTTAACTTTCCTCTTCTTCCGCTTTTGCAATTGAAGCTCTTCTTCCCTGTAAAGTTAAGATTTAAGAAAGACAAAAATGTTAACTAACTAAAGAAAAAAAAGGATCCAGAGAAAAATATACAATACATATATATGCAAAATCTTACTCTTGTTGAAGCTTCTGGAGTTTCTCCTTCTCTTCCTCTTCGATTTTGTTTCGGATATTAACTCTCTATATCAAAGATACCAATAACAGTTCCAGTTAGGCACCTTACTTTAGTAAAAGCATAAATTATATAATGGAATGAACAAAAAAAAATATTTTCTATTCAATATGATTGATTTGCTTCTATTAATAAGGAAAACGATAAATCTTTATTATTTTCCTCCAACTTTTCATCCTATCATCAATCGAAACCCTAAATTAGAAAATTACCTTCTCTACATATTGCTCTCTTGTAACCAAACCAACAGTTTCCTTCTTAAATGCAGTCTCGAGAATCTGGAAAAAAAAATAAAGAGCAAAGCATGAGCGGAATTAAAGAATTAAAAACCCTAGGTTTCAAATGATTGGGGGAAAAAGAAAAGAGATTGAACCTCAGAAGTACTTGAACCGAATTGGAGAAGACCGGGTTGACCTTTAGCGGAGGCGGACTTGGTTTTAAGCTCTTGGATTTTACGGCGTTCGGCTTCTCTCTGCTTCTCGAGACGGCGGATCCTAACGGCATCTTGAGCCGTGCCGACGTACCCGTCTCCCATGCCCGACATCTTTTGTTTTCTCCGATGACTGCAAATTGAATGCGGAGGAAGAAACTGAGAGATGCCGAAAGATTATGTGAATGTTCTATCTAAGGACTAAAATCGTATCAAAGTTGTATTGTTGAGGGCTTAGTATAAAAAACATATATACACTACCGTGTTCATAACCCATCCACAAAGTCGGTTAAAATATTCAATGTGCAAGTGAGGCTTTAGTTAAAAAGGTTTAAATATATATATTGTTAGTCATTATACTTCAAAAATTTTGAGATTTAATCATCGTAATTTAAAAAGTTAATATTTCAATCATTCTACTTTTTCTATTTAAAAATCAATTTTTTTTACACCACTGCTTTGAACATCATAATCTATGAATAAAAATCCAAGCAATTTTATTTTTTGATCTTTAACATTGATCGTCATGTCAACTTAGGTCTAAATAATATTTTTTTACTTGTTAATGGGTACTGATTTACTGTATCGATCATCGAATCGTCACTTAGAACTCGCTAATAAGACTTAAAAAAAAATTTAATAGCCCAATGAAACAAAATGGTTAGTAACCTATTTGAAAGTTTTCATTTGCCATCGGATTGTTATAAGTCTAGTTAAGGAGCTCCAATAGACGATTCGATGATTGATATAATAAATCAATGCTCATCAGCTAGTAAAATAACATAACTTAGATCTCAGTTAATCTGATGGTCAATATTAAAGATCAGAGAAGAAAATTGTTTGAATATTGGTTAGTAGATTAAAACGTTCAAGGTTATTTTATGAAAAAAAAATTGAATTGTAGAAGAGAACATATAATAGCGATTTTAATAGCATAGTGACTTAAATGAAAATTTTTGAATAATTCAGTGACTATATTATAACTGCTTGAAGTTGAATGACCAGAACGTAAATTTACTGATAATTTAATGATATTGGTGTAATTTTCCCTATTTATAATTGAGTATTTAAGCAAAGAAAAATCACTTTTATTGTTTATTACAATTATGATAGTAAATTCAACCTTCAACATTTATTTTTGTAACAACTCCTATATTAATCTACGTGTATTTTATATTGATATGGTAATATTTGTTTTATATAATGTTAACAAATAATTTAAAATTTATAAAATTTTAAATTAAAAAAGTATAGAAAAAGTTGATAAAAGTTTTAAAAAAATAACATGAAGTACAAATGGATTACCATGTAGACTGTTATATTTAAGATTTTAACGTTTTAGTCACTATTCCCGTAAAAAAATAATAGTTATTCTTTTTTAAAGGTTGATAGTCATATTTGACACTTTTTAAAATGTTGAGGGCAAAATTTAGATAAAAAATAATAGTTAAATTGATAAAAAATGTAAATACTAAAGGATAAATTTATTGTTATGCCTATATTATATTATATTATATTATATTATTACATGCATTTATTATGTTAATGAAAGGAAAAAATTACTGTAATTAATTAAATTAGTTGATTATTTTTGTTTAGATAAAGAAGTGATAAAAATAATTTTAGGTTTTATTTGGCATGAAAGATAAAATTAACTAATTTAATTAATCGCAATAATTTTTCTTTATTTTTACCATAGTATGAAAGATTCAAAATCATATAATCAAAAGAATTGATTTGATTTTAATTTGAAAACATAAAATAAAATATTAAAATTTAGAAGAAAATTTAAATTAATTAATTTTATTAATTTTAATATTATAGTAATAAATCGGTTGACATTATTTAGGGATAAAAAATTTCAATAATTTATTTAATTAATTTTGATATTTGAAAATTTAAAATTTCAATATTAAAAAAATAAAACTTTCTAAAAGGAGGGAAACAAATATAATATGAAATAAAATTTTCTATCGTTTTTTACTTTAATACCCAATGTTCTTAAAAAAAATATTTGTTTATGCGACCAAAATGAAAATGTAAACACCAAATGTATGGGGGAGAGCAATATCCAGTTAAAACTAAGAAAGCTGACTTCGGGTTCAGTGAAAATTAAAAAAACCGATTATGGTGTATAGGGGAGAACAATATTTAGTCACTTTTAGTTTGAGTAGTTTGAGCAGTTTTTTCAGTTATGGGTTTGGTTTTGTTGATTATTTCAATAGTTTATCAAATTTTAAATTTTCAAACCGGTCCATAAAAAAAAGAGAGGCTAAATTTAATATTTTTAGTTATTTAAAACATATTTGTAATTTTATAATTTATAAGATAAATATAATTTATTCATGTCTAATAATTTAGTCTAATAATTAAAGTCAATTAACTGACCAAACCAATCGACTTAAAGTCAATTTAATTATATCAATTTTTAAGTTCTAATTCAATCAAGTCGTTTTTTGTAGATTATAATTAATTAAGTCGGTTTAATTAAAAATTGACAGAAAAATATATACGTAATTAAAATAAAAATATTTTAAAAGTTGAATGATAAAATTATAAAAATTTTATTTTAAGTGAATAAAATAAAAATATCCTAAAAAGTTGGACGAAGAAACGTGTAATATATTAAAAAAATTAAACCGAATACCGCCCAGTGATTTTCGATTGTGTTTTATATTTTATTACCAGCGATAGGCTTTTTGATGCGGTCGTGGATTTCCAATAACAAGGCAAATAAAGCTAAAGAAAACGATGTGAATTTTGTGAAGCTACGTCACTCTGTTTTCCTCACTTCGAATCAATGGATCAACTCAGAAAAGACGCTGCTTTTCTTCAATCAATTCCATCTTCAAATCCTTCTATAATCGAGTTTCGTCAACCCCCAGTCGACCCGCTTGTTCCCTCCACGACCCGAACCCAATCCAAATCCGGGTTAGGTTTTCTTTTTCTTGTTTCAATTTCATAAATTTCCTAATCAACAATTGGATTCTTCGTTTTTGTGTTAATTTAACACTGGTTGTAACCGCTTTTGATTTTCATTTTGCAGCCAAAGGGATGGAGAGGAACCTAAGGATTGCGTTACGGCAAGGAAACTTCAAAAGGCTGACCGTGAGAAATCGAGAAGAGATCGACTTAATGAACATTTTCTTGAATTAGGAAATGCACTCGGTAGATTTTTCGAACTTTGGAACTTTCACTTTTTATAATCCTCTATTAGCAGAAATTGATTTCTTTTACGATTTATTTTTCCGAATTGGTTGACACTATTGAATACTAGCGATCAAATTCAGCAAGATTAACGATCTGATTAGCATAACAATTCATAAAATTCAGAATTTATTTATCTATAATTATATATTTATCACAAAAATTTTTAAATAAGTTAAAAAAGGAGAGTTTTACAATTCAATAAATCGTATTTCGATCTTGGGCTGCTGTAAATGAACAGAGCGCTGTGAACCATTGATATAAGCTCCCTTTATAAAGCTAAATAAACCAGTATTCATTTATTAAATAACAAGTCTGAATAGAGGTGTGTTCGATTCATTTATGTTCACATATAAGCTCTTTTATAGACTCATTTATTTAAAGATAATATTTTCCTATGAAAAATACTTAAATAATATTTTCCATCTATTTTTTTATTTAAATTTTGTTGGTTTGTTTATTTGATATTTTGTTTGTTTGGTTGGTTTACTGTTTGTGAATGTGTTTGTTTAATGTTCGCAAACATGTTTGTTTAATGTTCACAACATGTTCGTGAACATTAAACAAACATGTTCACGAAGGTTAAATGAACCGAGCCTGAACATACCAAATAATAAATGAACCAAGTTTGAACATGATGTTAAAAATTTAAACGAACATGAACCGAACATGAACAACTTAAAAAATTAACAAATGAACATGAACAAAGCTTTGTTTGTTTGAGCCAGGTTCATTTACACTCCTATTCGTTCCTAGTAAATGAACCGAAGAAGATCATCTCTAACGAAATATGTTTCATATAAGTAGTGATTTACGGTCCAATTTCCATTCCTTGTACAGGACTAATCTGTGTTCCTAGTAACATTGTTATAATCCTTACATTAGAGTTTGATTTGAAGATATGGTTTCTATTTGTATAATGATTAGTAGTAGTTGGTTTAAGGTGTTGTGCTTTATTGTATGGTGCTGATAAGCATGAAGTTTGGTTGAAATAATGGCAGCCAAATGCTTACAGATTATGGGTGTGATTTATACATTTTCTTAAAATCTTAGTTATGATTTTTCGCAATCCGATTCCTTCTGTACGGATATGATATGAGTACTTGAACTTCTTGTATAGTTTTAGTTCTTTTTTAATTGTTACCTCGGAATTTTGAACAGTCGTTGCTTATTTGTTTATGGAATCCAGATCCTGATAGGCCCAAAAATGACAAAGCAACCATCCTTACCGATACCATTCAATTGTTGAAGGATCTTACATCTCAGGTCACCAAGCTGAAAGGAGAGCATGCCATGCTCACTGAAGAATCTCGTGAGGTGATATTTGATATGTTTGAATTTAGTATTCGGTGCTTAGATTTGCGAAACTTGATTGATAAGGCTCTTACGGGTAAACGTACCATTGAGGCCATTATATTAGAAGTTAGATTGCATTTTGCTCCCTTTACTCCAAAAATAGGCAAATTAGTCCTTGTATGTTAGATTAAAGAGCAAATTGGTCCTTTCTAGTAAAAATTTCATTCATTTATATTGTTAAAAACTGGCGTTGCTGACAGAATAACCAGACAGTTACACGTGGTGTGCCATGCTTACCTCATTCTGACATACAGGACCAATTTTTAATAGTAGAAATGGATGACATTTTTAACAAAAAGACCAATTTGCTCTTTAATCTAATGTATAGGGATTAATTTGTCCATTTTTTGAGTTGAGAGGGCAAAATACAATCTGACTCCTAGTATAAGGGCCTCCATATTACTTTTACTAGCTCTTACGAGGTTGTTTTTCTTGCTTTTGAAGCAGTTGACCGTGGAGAAGAATGATCTAAAAGACGAGAAAGCATCTCTCAAATCCGAAATTGATGATCTTAATATTCAGTATCAGCAGAGAGTCAGGACTATGTTCCCATGGGCGTCTGTAGATTACCCGGTTGTCATGGCTCCTCCTTCTTATCCTTTTCCAGTACCAATGGCAATGCCTCCCCCAGGAGCTATTCCAATGCATCCGTCCATGCAACCGTTTCCTTTCTTTGGGAACCAAAATCCCGGGGTCATTCATAACCCTTGCTCCACTTTTGTCCCATATATGACTCCTAATACCATGGTTGAACAGCAACCGACACAGCATGTCACTCCACCTGCACAACCAAGCAGCCGGTCTCATGCTTCAGGCAAAGAAGATTCGAAAAACAAGTCCTCAGGAGAGAGCAAGATTGAGAAAACTGTGGATTCTAATGATGTTGCTACTGACCTTGAGTTAAAAACACCTGGTTCTACAGCAGATCAGGTTCATATGTAATATTTCATTACGATTGTAAGAAAATTATTAAGAGCATGCAGCTGATTTACTGATGTATATCTCCAGGATTTATCATCGGGACAAAGAAAGCTCAAGAAATCTTTAAGGAAAGAAAACAGCAATACAGAAGGGAGTTATTCAAGCAGGTGCTCTTCATCTTATAGTGCACAAGATAGCTCATCCAATAGTGTAGTTGGTGGCAAAAAGGCAGATGACCTAGACGGGCGAAATGATTGACAAATAAGGTCAGCTTGTTCGCAACACAAACGTGTCATCTCTTCCATTTATTCCATCCTCTAATATTTTCTCCACTTATAGAATCCAATTATCTGCCTACAAATTGTATCACTTTTCTGATATCATGAAGACCCCAAAGAAATTGCTGTTTCATAGTATAGTTTAGTTCGGGTTGGGTTTTGTCCAGCATCTTTCTGGTGGTAACGATATTCTCTACAGCTCTACCCTCTTTCTAGGTGAGATACACCCTAGATAGCTAGACGGTCATAACCTATTAGAATGATCTTAGATATATTTGATGGTAGCTGCTGATACATTGTTAAATTGATCTCTTCTTCCTATTTCTTCAAGTTCCGTATAGAGAATATTGAGTTGTAAATGTTAACATATCTGCCAGTGTACATGTTGGTGACTTACTGGAACTTGGTTAACAAAAAATGCTTTGCCCAAAGTTTGCAGTAAGTTCCTGCTTGTGTGGTTTTTTCTTGCAGTTCTATTCCCTAACATCCATGTTAGAGGAGTGTAAACGAGACACTGGTGCTTGTAAGTTCTTTGAGTTTGACTTGAAAAAACTCTAATTCGATTATCAAGCTGAGTTCAAGCTTGAGCTGGTCAAGCCAAATTTGAGCACTGTAATACTCTATTCTAACGGCTCACGAGCCCAATCGGGCTTTTCATTTTAATATATATTTATATTATAGAATTACATTTTACCCTTATTTTATAGAAAGAGCAGTAAAAGTACCATAGATGCCTTGTACTAAGAATCAAATTGCATTTTGTTCCTATTAAAAAAATTAGGCAAATTTGCCCATGTACATTAGATCCAAGAGCAAATTGATTTTTTTTCATTAAAAAATCCATCCATTTGTATTGTTAAAGATTAGTGTGGTTGATGGAATAATCTGACAGTGACATGTGGTGTGCCGCATGTTTGACGTATAGAGATAAGTTTTAATAGTAGAAATGGATGAAAATTTTAACAGGATCAACTTGCTTTTTGATCAATTGTACAATAATTAATTTACTAGTTTTTTTTTTAAATAAAGGAGAAAAAATACAATTCGATTCTTAGTATAAAGAGCTTCATGATACTTTTACATAGAAAGAGCTTATGTACAAACTACAAAATCGAATTTAGTTGAGTTCAAATTCGAGCTTACTATACATGATAAATGAGTTTAATCAAGTTACTTGAACTTGATTAAGTTGAGTTTAGCCTAGAAATTGATGTTTCATCGAGCTTGAGTGGAGTATTAACTTTTGAATTTTTTTTTTAGCTCGGTTCAATTACATTCCTAGTTGAGAAATTACTAATTTTGAGTACTTGGTTTTTTCTTTTTTTTTAGAAAAATAAATTAGGGAGCGCTTTTAAGGGGTTTGAATGTTAGACATTTATTTTGACATTAGACTGATAGCGAGTGTAGAAGTTTTGATCAATCTGAACTCAAATTTGCTTTGAATCTCAAATCTGTTCCATCATAAATAGTCTCAAGCTCAAAATTATACATAATATTTTTTTTTCATTCATAACATAACTGTGCTAATGTAATAAGTATCTCCTTCATTTGTAGCTCATCAGTCTGCCAGCACTATTTTGTTTTTCAGCACTTGTGCATATACAACCCAAACTGGGTACACTACATACCCTAAATCGCGATTCCAAATATATAGATTTTTAAATTAAATTATGTTTTTAAATTGAGAATTTTAATTTTTAGCTTTTCAAAATTATTTTCTTAAATAAAAATGTTTTAACATTTTTTTTTTTACTTTACAATGAAATTGTCTTATTATAAACACTTTTTTTTAACAATTTTATTATAAGTTTTGATCATATATATTATTTTTTATATGATATTTAAACATAAATAATAAGATAAAATACTTTAACGTACTCAAATTTACGTTTTCTTATTGTAACAACAATATTTATATTAATCATAATAGCAGAGCTAATAATGTAATAAAAGACTAACATGATTTAAAAAACAGAAAAAACCAACAAAGGAGAAATAAAAACCAATAAATCACAAGGCACCTTTGGATCTCTGCTGACCGTACACGTGGAAATGAATGAACAAAAATAAATTCAGAGAAAACAAACAAATTTTGTCTGCAAAAACCAAAAAAAGATCCCTCTTCTCCACTGTGTATTTGCAGTAGGCTACTCCATTATTATTTATAAAGGGCTCAAGTCCCAATAGCATGTTAGCTGTTCCTTCACTGCATGTAACTATCGTCCACGTCACCCTCCAATTAGCGGCCTCTTCCACCCTCGACTTTTCCGCTCCGTACATTGAACTCTAAAAGTGGTTTAATTACGTAACTTCATCTAGACTAATTTCATTTGGGTAAATTCCAATTGAGGTCACTCAACTATGTTCCTTTTTTCATTTTTGATCACTTAATTATGAAAGTTTAAAAAATAGTCATCTAATTATTAGTAATTTTATTTTTTGGTCACACAACCGCGAATAGTTATAAAATAATCACCTAATTATTCAATTATGTTTTTTTTAGTTATCAACTAGCTAACATAAAAATTGAAATACTAAAAAAAAAATTAAAATAATTAGGTGATCGATAAATAAATTTATAAATAATTGGATAACCAGAAAAGAAAAAAAAATAGTTCGGTGGTTACTAATGCATTTTACCTTCTTTTTTTGTCAAATTTTCTACTGGTCCCTGTATTCTACATAAGCTGTTGATTTAGTCAATTGTATTTTGTATTCTTTTCGAATTTTGAAAATTCAGTAATTATTTTAATGATAGTCGTTAAATTTATTAAGTTATATTATGTTATTTTTAAATCGTACGTGAGAAACATGTTATTGCGTGTATGATGTCGTTTCAGCTTACTGTTATTTTTATATAATATTAACATAAAAAGTTCTTTTGTTTTAGTTAACGAATTTAATAGTTATTGGTTCATTCCGAATTAGAATTTTATAATTTAAAAAGTATAGGGTTTAAAAAGTGATTAAACTAAACGACATGGACTAATTCTACAACTTATGCATAGTATTAGATTAATGGCATAATTTGATCTATCAGATTTAATTGCTAACATTTTGGGTCAGCACCTATAGTTTAAGGACTAATAACAAAAATTGACTTTCACTTTTAAACTTAAAAATAAACAATTGATATGATACTAATACTTTAAAAAATTAATTGGTATGCTTTAAAGTTTGAAACGATTTAAAATTAAGTCATAATTTAAGAACGTTTGGTGCAAATAATCCATTTAATATTCGCTAAAATTAAACTTCTTAATAAATTCAAGAATTACTTGGATTAAACTTGACTTGTTAGAACTTGATTGAATAATAATAAGAATACAAACAAGAAACAAGTTTGGTGTAATTATATGCCCAAATCCAACTTGCTTATTAATATAAACATGTCATTTTCATAAGCTGACGGCTATTAAAATATTAATTTTTATCGAAAATTGTTTTAAAATAAAAATCAATCGAGAAATTAAAGTGTAATTTTATTATTATATTAAAGGGTCAAGGTTTTTTACCCCTTTTTTAGCCCCTGAATCTTATTAAGGACGGAGCCAAGGCCTTTGTCCTTAGTCTTCTCTAAAGTAAATTTTTTTTTATTTGGACATCTTTATAATTTATAAAATTTTAAAATAGAAAATAGTAAAATTGCATTTTGGTCTAGGGGTGAAGTTAGAAAATCCTTTTAAGGGGAGCCAAAATTAAATTATAATTTTTACGATAGTAAAAATATAATTTCATCATTTTAATAGCATATATGATAGTAAAAATATGATTTCATCATTTTAATAGCATATATCTTTATAATTTTTAAAGGATTAAATCAAAATTTTATATTTTTAGGAGGCCAAAGTACAAATTTACTTTTATTAATTTAAAATTTTAAAAATTTTAAAAGAATTAAATAAAAAAAATTTCATTTTAGTAGGAGAGACCGAGCCCTTATCAGCTCCGTAACTACTCTATTACTTTAACTTCTCAAAAATTATAAAAAATTGATTTAATCATTTAAAGAATATAAAAAAAATTTACTATAGTACAAATCATTTGATCAATTTTCATCCAATTAAGTTTTATATTAATTTGGTTTTATTATATAATTATATTTCATTTTCACCCTTCACCTACTAAACCCCCCAAAAAACCAAAAACTACATGCAATTCGTACATGTGATTGTTTCAAGCTTATTGGCCTTTTTAAGAATACCCAGCTGCCAGTCACCTTATACTTATTCCCTTAACGAGGTTTACTGGTTAAGCCGGTTAACCCATCAGCCTCATCAATTATCAAATGGGATATTTCCATGTATATTATATATTTAAATTCATAATTACATAAATACTTCTAGTACTATATATTTCCATCCTCACTCTTCAAACTGAGATTATTTCTTCAAAATTTTTTCTCCTTTTCTTCTCTGGATCCTCGACAGAGTATAAGCCTTTGCTCTAAGCAGGTTAGTGTTTTTTTTTTTCAAATTTTTTTTCCATTTTTATATGATTTTACGATGAATATATTAGCATATATGATGCATGCAACACTGTTTTTATGATCTTAAACTCATCATTTCTGTTCGTCTTTTTTTTTCTTATTGATTTTGTTAACCTAAATGTGTATTAAGATTTGAATTTAGTGATTTTTTTTTTGCGCGAAACGATATATGTTGATAATGATATATACGTGAATATTTCTGTTTGATTAGAAGCAAAGCATGATGGAATTGAATTGAACTAGCCGAATTAGTCATCGATTCGTCTGTTTAATCCAGGAATTTTATGGCCTTGTAGGTTTTTGATCTGTCAACTAAATTTTGCTAGTTAATGAGTTGTTTTCGTTTTGGAGCTGCAATTTAACATGCAATTTCAAGTGTTAAATGATTTGAAATTTTTGATTCCTGTTATTTACTTCGGATTTTAGGTTGTAGAAGATTTGAATCAGAATTCGGTTACATCAGTTTGTCTTTAGCGTTTAGAAATATATATACTATTCGGAAAATGTCAACACCGGATGCGGATGTGGATGTGAATCAGAATCAGAATCAGAATAAAAACGTAAAAGCTGAGGATATACTCTGCCCCCTGGCTGAATATGAAGAATGTGATTTCTCAAAGCTGTTAGAGAAGCCTAGGCTTTTGAATATAGACAGACAGAGATCACTTGATGAAAGGTCACTCAGTGAATTATCGATTGGGATATCTCCGCGTCATGCTACCAGAGCCATTGATCTTAATTCATCTCGCTATTTTGAGCAATTGGATTCTATTTGTTCACCGGTGGGTAGAAGGTCAGGTTTTAGTACACCGAGGTCACAAATTGGTTTTGACCCGCATCCGATGGTTGCCGAAGCTTGGGAAGCCTTGAGAAGGTCATTGGTGTATTTTCGTGGTCAACCGGTTGGGACTATTGCAGCATTGGATAATACTGAAGAAAACCTAAACTATGATCAGGTGAGGACTCTCTTTTCTTGTAACTCTATCTCAGTTAAGAGTGAAATTAGTTCTATTTGGGTATACGTATGCTCTCTTTGTCATGAGAGCTGATAATTGTAGTGGCCATGGTGATGCAATATAAAAAATCTTCAGTTTAAGAGCTGAGTTAATTGTCTATTTCTTCATCTTTTGCAGTTCTGTGGCTCTTTTTCTGAGCAAATAGCTAATAAATAGTGCCTAATTCCTAAGTAGAAGATACTATTATCATATTTTGCACTGCTAGTCTCTGTTTCTTTTCCTCATGCTGGTTCTTCTGACCTTTATTATTTACTTTGACTGCTAAATGGTACAAGTTATAGAGGTATTTTCGTTTTTCCTGTTTGTATGATTTGAAATAACATTTGTTGTTATTGATTTAATAGGTGAATATAACTAGTTCTTTTCATCTCTTTCATTTTAATGTTAGCAATGTTAAATATAGTATTTTTTCTTTTTAGATTTATGTGATGATTTTATCCATTTGATTTGTGTTTCTTTATTAAGCATTCTATTTCTTGAACCTCCTATGAGACTGACTTTGTGAATTTCCAATAAATGTTCTGGTTTGTAACGAGTTCTTAATGTGATTGCTTATGTTTTCTCCAAAGGTCTTTGTGAGAGACTTTGTCCCTAGTGCATTGGCTTTTTTGATGAATGGGGAACCAGAAATAGTAAAGAACTTCATTTTGAAGACTCTTCGCCTTCAATCATGGGAGAAAAAGATCGATAGGTTTCAGTTAGGAGAAGGAGTAATGCCAGCTAGTTTTAAAGTGCTCCATGACCCAGTTAGGAACAATGAGACATTAATTGCAGATTTTGGTGAGAGTGCAATAGGAAGAGTTGCTCCTGTTGATTCTGGATTTTGGTGGATTATTTTACTTCGAGCATATACAAAGTCTACTGGAGACACTTCATTGGCTGAGTTGCCCGAATGCCAGAAGGGTATGCGCCTAATTCTGAGTTTATGTCTCTCAGAGGGATTCGACACATTTCCAACCCTTCTCTGTGCCGATGGTTGCTGCATGATTGATCGTAGAATGGTGAGTTTTTCACAGCACATACAGCACTAGCATTAAATTGAGTTTTGCCTATTTCTATAACTAAAAGTATAATATTACTTGCTTGACATTCCTTTTTTTAGTAGATCTTCTTGCATCTATATAATGGTATGTGCCTTAAAAAAGTAGCACTCGTCTATTGTTCTATTTTTTATAGTTTACTCAACTATTGTTTACTATATGGGCCACTAGCAATTTTATATTTGAAATGGTGATGATTATTTGATCCAAAATGAAAGTAGTGGGTCGTCCTTTATCTCGAATAATCTTCTAGTGGTTGAGCTTGATAACATGCTTTTATTTTGGGTTGTTTTATATATGATAGTGCTTATACAATAAGAGTCTAAAGGCTTGTACATTAGGTCTTCGATTTATCATGGGAAATTAGTTTCAGCACCGCATTCCTATTTTAAGTTTCAATACTGTTGGGCTGAACTTTACTGCTGCTCATCGTTTCTACAGGGTGTATATGGCTATCCCATCGAAATCCAAGCTCTTTTCTTTATGGCTTTGAGATGTGCTTTGCTTCTACTCAAGCAAGATGATGAAGGAAAGGAGTTCATAGAACGTATAGTTAAACGCCTGCATGCCTTAAGCTATCATATGAGAAGTTACTTTTGGCTCGACTTGAAGCAACTCAATGACATATATCGGTTTAAGACGGAAGAGTACTCTCACACCGCAGTTAACAAGTTTAACGTAATGCCTGACTCTCTTCCAGAATGGGTTTTCGATTTTATGCCAGTTTATGGTGGCTACTTTATCGGTAACGTTAGCCCTGCAAGAATGGATTTCCGTTGGTTCTGCTTAGGTAATTGCATCGCAATTCTATCATCATTGGCTACTCCCGAACAATCAACTGCCATCATGGATCTTATAGAATCACGCTGGGAAGAGTTGGTTGGAGAAATGCCGTTAAAGGTTTGTTATCCAGCCATGGAAACTCACGAATGGCGGATTATAACAGGATGTGATCCCAAAAACACCCGGTGGAGTTACCACAATGGAGGATCATGGCCAGGTACGATTTAAGACTTATCGACCCTCGTTCTATCATACGTTTCTTATGCTTAGGTAAAAGTACCATAGAGACCCTTGTATTAGTAACTGGATTGCATTTTGCCCCCTCTACTAAAAAACTGAACAAATTAATCTCTATACATTAGGTTAAAGAGTAAACTGGTCTTTCTGTACAAGTTTTTATCCTTTTTTACTATTAAAAACTGATATTGTATCTCAACATGAGGTACAGTTACACTTCACGTTTAACTGTTTAGTTATTTTGTCAGTTACATCAGTTTTTCATAGTAGAAATGGATAAAAATTTTAATAAAAATGATTAGTTTGCTTTTGATCTAACATATAAGAATTAATTTGTCTAATTTTTTAAATAAAAGGGTAAAATGTAATCTGATTATGATTACTAGTATAGGGCTTCCATGGTACTTTACCCTTACTAATGATGAACTTTTATCATATTTTGCTTGCTGCATTGTGTCCAGTGTTACTATGGCTTCTCACAGCCGCTTGTGTGAAGACTGGACGTCCCCAAATTGCAAGACGTGCCATCGAAATAGCCGAAGCCAGGTTGCTGAAAGACCATTGGCCAGAATATTACGACGGGAAGCTGGGCCGATACATCGGTAAGCAATCACGTAAAGCTCAAACGTGGTCGATTGCTGGTTACTTAGTGGCGAAGATGATGTTGGAAGACCCATCTCATTTAGGTATGATAGCGATTGAAGAAGATAAACAAATGAAGCCCATTTTGAGAAGATCAAATTCATGGACTTTATAAAAAAAAAAATTTGTAGCTTTTGACTCACTGACCTGTTTAAGTAGAAGGGCTTAAAAAAAAAAAGTTAAAACAGTTCAATAATATTTGGTCATTGTAGAGTATATTATGTTTCAGTTTAATTTGCACAAATTACTTTTTCTATTTTTGGGCTTATTTGAAGAGACATTGAAATATTTTTGTCAAAAATGAGAAAAAATAAATTAAACTAAAAAATCTAATATTGAACTAAACTTTTGGGGTTTGGTTAAAGCTGTTTTTGTTGTGTTGTATGACTTGTATGTACATAAACAAAACAAAAAGAATATAGTTATGGTGTTTATTGGGTAGACCGGGTTCGGGTTGCGCTTGAATCGAGTTTTAGACGAATTTTTTAAGAAAAAATCTCGGTTTGTTTCGTTTGAGTTTAAATTAAGTTGGTATTATTATTATTATTATTATTATTATTATTATTATTATTATTATTATTATTATTATTATTATTATTATTATTATTATTTATGTAGTATTTTTTCTTTAAAAATTTTGAATTAAGATTAAAAATTAATATTTTCAATAACTTAATCTTTTAAATACATTTGATAACTCACAATGAAAACTACTTGATGAAAATTTTTTTTTTACAAAAAGCTGTTGAAAATGATAAGTAGATGGAAATCTATTTATCACTTCATAAATTCAATTGGTTTTTATTTTATTTTATTTAAAATTATATTATCATTTATTAAATAATCAAATTATATTTAATGCTTAATTTTAAATAAAATATTAAATATATTTTATAACTTATATTCAACATATAAATTTTTAGTACTTATTTTTTTAATATTTAATTTTTCAGTTTATCAAACATAGTTTAAATTAGATAAAATTAAATTTAATATATAATTAAGTTAGATAAAAAAATCTCATTGATTTATACATGATTGAAATATTTTTTTGATAATTTTTTATATAATATTTTAAAGTTGTTTTTACTAACCTAAATTTAAAAATTAAAATTTAATTATATTCAACTCAAATAATTATGATTTAAACTTATAAAATCAACATAAAAAATACAAAAATTAAAATTATTGATAATTAAAAAAAAAAGCCTCTAGGTACAGGCCCCACCATGAATAGGTACAATGTTGAATGGTCTGATAAGCCACTCACTTGTCTTCATCCTTAGATGTCAAACTAACATAGCCAAGATTTCACTTCAGTTCCTTCTAAACCTAATAAACCCAAATGTCCTTAACATTACTCACTTTTTGCATTAATTATCAATAATGTATTTATCTATTATCTATTATCTATTATAAAGTATTGGGTAAATTAGCCGGTTGAGTCTTAGTTCGATTGGCGTGAGTATTATTGCCAGTGCAAGAGAATGTGAATTTGAGTGTACAGAAGCTTATTATTCTCCCATTTAAAGGTTAGAGAGGGATTATGAGTAGTTTTAGGCATCGTGTTAAAAAAAAAAAACAGATATGGTCAGAACCTATAATGAGATTATTCAAAAAATAACCCCTAAACTATAACATATAGACAATACTTGGTTTAGTTGATCAATTAGCTTAACTATTAGCAGGGGTGAAGCCAGGGGGCTGGCATGGGCCCCGACCCCCTTAAAATGTAAAATTATATTTTAGGTCCTTAAATTTTTTTAAAAATTTTAAATTAGTAAAGGTAAAATTTCACTTTGCCCCCCCTAAAATTATAAAAATTTAATTTAATCCTTTACAAATTATAAATATACAAACTATAAAAAATTAAAATTTCATCCGGCCCCCCTAAAAAAATTTTCTGACTTCGCCATTGACTATTAGTGTAATTCTATTTTGGTTATCAAACTTCAAAAAATTCAATTCAATCATTAGTGTTATTGACATTAGTTATTTTGGTCACTCATCCATTAAATCATTAATGGAATATTGAAATAACCTATTTTTATTGGCACAATAATAAAATTAGCCCTCCAATATTTATAAATTTTATCAATTTTGTCATAATTTTGAAAATTTAGTACATTTAGTCTTTAACTTTATGTATTATGTAAAATTAGTCTTAATTGATAGTTTAAGGACCAATTTAAAAATTAAGGACCAAGATTCACTTTTGTTCCTTCTAAACCTCCTAAACTTAAGGATTAATTTGAAAATTAGGTTATAACTTAAGGGCAAATTACTAATTCTATTACATGCGCGTATGCGTGTGGAAATCACATATTTAAAACATAAATACTTATTTAAAAATAACATACAACAAACAATGAAACATATGATTTAAAATTAATTATAAAATCGATGGAGATAATACAATATGTATATTAAAATAAAAATTAAAAAAAATTAAAACGAATATTTGGTTAAACGGCATAAATATTTTAATTATTTTTGTTATAATGAAAAAAATAAAATATTCTCAAAAAATATAACTTTTTCTAATTAAGTAAGGATATTTTCATAATTTTTTTTATCAAATTGGTAACGTGATTGAAAGTCATCAAACTCAGTTAGGGACATAATAAATAGTATAAATTATTATTTTATATAAAAATTATCATATATATATTATTTTTTTATTTACTATTTTAAATTTAATTAACAATATTCAATTAGGTGTCAATTAAGATTTGAACCCAATTTTCAATAACTGGTTCAAAATTTTTTAAAATTTATCATATAATTTTTTTTCTTTATTAATTTACTATTTTAAATTTAAATAAGAATAATAATTTAAAAAATTTTACTCATTGATATAAATAATTAAAATTGAAGATAGTAATTAATAGTACAAAAATAAAGGATTTATTTTTGGCAAGAAAATAAAGGATTTATATTCTACTAAACAAAAACTATAAAATAAAATCCCAAAAAAGACTTCCATTTAACATTACGAATAGGCGGATATCCACTTTCTCTAAATCCCACAAAATTTCCATCACTTTCTCGGGAACAAGAAAGAAAAAGAAAAGACATCATGAGGGCAGAGAAGAGGCTGATCCACGCGGCAACGATGTGGGTGAGACGACAGCCGCCCAAGGTGAAGGCTTTTTTGGCGGTGGTGTCGGGGATGGCGGCTCTTGTTTTGCTCCGATTCATCGTACACGACCACGACAACCTCTTCGTCGCCGCGGAGTCTGTCCATTCTCTCGGAATTTCTGTACTCATCTATAAACTCACAAAAGAGAAGACTTGTGCCGGTAATCCGCAATTAAAAAAAAAAAAAGCTTTAATTTTTCTCATTCGATAAGTAGAATTTTTATTTTTGATTAATTTGTATTTAAATTAAATACATAATGAATGGGTGACTTTGCCCAAATTTAGTAATTAAAAGAAAAACATAAAGGGTAATTCAAAAGCTACAAAATTTTAGAGGTTTCTATTTTAATGCTTGTGCCGATCGGTGATCAATTTTAGCTTTACTCGTTGTTTTCTGGGATTTCTGGCTTTGCTTTTTCTTTTTTTAATTTTTGTTAAGATTGAAGGTATGAGTCTTTTATTTTTGTTTTTGTGACATGAATTCAATTTTTAATATTTAAAGTTTATTGCTTTGTTCTAATTATTCTTAGCCATATCGATGTGGGAGAGTTTTTTGATTGATTTCTTGTAGGTTTTTATAGTCAACTATGATATTTATATGTGTGTTTATGTATTTATATGTATATGTATATATATATATGCTATTAAGTGTTCTTACTATGGTATCATATCAATTTTATATTGAAGGGTTTCTTTTTTATCCAAAGAAATCCTTTTATATATATATATATAAAGACATCAGAGTTGATATTAAGAACACTAAATAGCATATATATATGTAGATATAGGAGTTGACTTCAATTAGCTTAGTGAATTGATATGATACCATATTAAGAACACTTAACAGCATATATGTGTGTGTGTGTGTATGATATTTTTTGTTTGTAAACTATGCTAATTCATTTGCTCGATTAATAAATATATATATATATATATATATAGGTGAATGTACCTCAGAGGTCCTTCTATTATAGGGACCTGATTAAATTAGTCTCTCTGCTATTAAATGGATCAATTTAGTACCTATACTATTAAAAAGAATCAAATAATTCCAAATTGGAATAGAGTTAATGTTTACTCTCTAACCGAGTTAATATTTTAAAAGTTTTAATAGTTTTGTAAATGAAATCTTTTGCTTGGAGTTGAACTGCGGTTGGAAAAAAATAAATTTTAAGACACTTTTTATTCAGTAAATGTTAACTCTGTTACAGTTTGGACTTATTTGATTCTTTTTAATAGTATAGGGACTAAATTGGTTCATTTAATAATAGAGGGACTAATTTGATCCAGTTCTTATAATACAGGGACCTCCTAGGTACTTTAACCCATATATATATGTTATTTATGTAAGTTTTTGCATAAATTGTATGTATGACCAGAATATTTGATTAATAAAAAATAGAGTTTTTGGAGCAAAATAAGTGCTGCCTCTTTTCTTCATGACATTCCTGCTATGGTTCTAAATCATTTCCCGTTAAAATCCCAAGAAGTCTTTTAATCTTTGTCATTTATTTACGCCACATAAACTGTGCATTCTTGATTAACTATGTTTTTTTATGTTTTTAACTAAAGTGTAGAAGTTATTTATCGGCGAAAAAATATTGGATTTACTTTGTTTTTGAATGTTCCCAGGACTATCTCTGAAATCCCAAGAACTAACAGCTATATTTTTAGCTGTTAGGCTGTATTGTAGCTTTGTCATGGAATATGATATACACACCGTACTCGATTTAGCCACATTGGCTACAACCTTATGGGTTATTTACATGATCCGTTTTAAACTCAAGTCGAGCTACATGGAAGACAAGGACAACTTTGCTATTTATTACGTTGTAAGTTTCCACCTGTCGTCCTAACTTTTTTCTTTACTTTTATGTATGCTGCCCCTGTTCCAGATATT
Source organism: Gossypium longicalyx (assembly GCA_025698465.1). Taxonomy (NCBI): domain Eukaryota; kingdom Viridiplantae; phylum Streptophyta; class Magnoliopsida; order Malvales; family Malvaceae; genus Gossypium; species Gossypium longicalyx. The sequence goes on along the minus strand of CM046997.1, from coordinate 109,385,729 downwards.
GTTGGGTTTAGAAGTGAATTGCTACCGGCATTATCTCCTTCGGTTCATGCTTTTTAAGTTGATAGATGGTCGTTTTTTGTTCCAAAGCTTATTCTTTCATTCGTATGAGGTGTTTGTAACCCTTGAAATGAATGTCCATGCTTACAGAGGTAAATTACCGGTTAGATTCTCCGTTTGTGATGATATTCGCAGGGCATATTTATAACTACTTGTCTTACGAGCTTTCATTTGTCCTCAATCATGCTGTTTGTTTCAAACACCATCGTGAAAGTGACCTTGTACTTTGACTTGCTCAGTTTGGTTTAATAGATAGTATCATATAAATCCGTTGAACCAAACCCATCAAGGTGTTACTTTTTCTGGTCTTAGACATTGGCTCATATTAACCGCACTATTATCACCTTTGTTGCTTTTGTGGATTCTTATTCCGATCACTTTCTAGCAGTCATATCCTTGCTCTTTTGTAAATTGGATGCAGGTTATCCCTTGTGCAGTACTAGCTCTGTGTATTCATCCATCAACTTCACATAATCTTATGAACCGAATTTTCTGGGCGTTCTGTGTATATCTGGAAGCTGTTTCAGTTTTACCTCAGTTGCAAGTGATGCAAAATACCAAGGTACTAATGACTTAAAAACTATAGATTACATTTAGAAGGCTTATAAGAGTTCTGCTTTAACTCATCTTCTCGTGCTTTTGTAGATTGTCGAGCCTTTCACGGCTCATTACGTATTTGCATTGGGTGTTGCAAGGTTCCTCAGCTGTGCCCATTGGGTTCTCCAGGTTAGATCTTTGATGAGAGGTTGACCTTGATTGGTTTTGGTTAAAATTTTTAGGGTAAACTACATTAATAATCACTCAACTATAAAAAGTTACAAAATGGTTTTGGTCATTAGCTGGTTAACGTAAAAATGAAAACATCCAAAAATTTAAGATGGTTGGGTGACTAAAAAAAGACAAAATTGGATAGTTAAATGACCAATTTCTAACATTTTATAGTTGGGTGATTACTTTGTAAATAGTAGACAACTGGAGCATGCATGATGATTGGCCTTGAAGATCGAATTGATGTCTATTAACCATGTTATATGTTAACATATAAGCATTCTAGTGCAGCGGTGAAAACATCTTTTTATTACGATGGTGATTGATTTCATTGAGATATTAACTCGTTTCTACCGCTTTCAACAGGTTTTAGATAGTCGAGGACACTTGCTGGTTGCCCTAGGTTACGGATTATGGCCTTCTATGGTTCTTATTTCGGAAATCGTCCAAACTTTCATTTTAGCTGACTTCTGTTACTATTACATCAAGAGGTCCATTTACACAAGCTTTATAGTTTAATCGGTCCAAGCTTAAAACATTTCATTAATTTTTACTTACATAATCATATTTATGTCTTTACAGTGTATTCGGAGGGCAGCTCGTTCTCCGTCTTCCCTCTGGAGTGGTATAAGTGAAGATGCCGTCGTGTAGTCGTTGATGAGCTTGCTGACTGAAAAAAGAAGTATGACTCGTTTCCGTAATGTGGCAAGTTATCCTTATTTAAGTTCTTGTTTTTCGCTCTCGACGCCTTTCTTTTGACTCGATATCAGTGGATAGTTTGTATACTTCGGAAGAGGATATTTATATCGAAAACATTTCATAGATGGATTAACTCTCTTTTTTTTCTTTTCTTTTTTTTTTTGGTGTCAAATCCTTAAATTATTAGAATAAGCTTTAAACATTGATTTCAATTAGTGAAAAATGCCATTACTATTATGTTATATAATAAAATGGATAAGGGATTCATTGAGAAGCAAGAAGGGGTTCATCAATAGTGTATATTTTCCTTTTGTACATGTCATGAATCATGATAAAAGAGTAAATTTTCAAGTAATTTTGACGAAAAAGGAATTTTTTTTATTATTATTTAAAGATGATAAGAACACAATCAATGTATTGATTCTGATGCCAATTTTCATAATTTACATGAAATGTATTGAATTTCACACTCAAAAAGCTAAAAATTATCTCACAAGTAATTGTTTGTTTCGTCTTATAAATTTATTTACAAAACACACTTCATATGTCAAGATAATCTCATACCAAATATTATGATTCATTAATTTTACAAAAAAAAAATTTTAAAAAAATTAAATTTTTTTTTTTTGAGTCCTACGATTTTGTACTAGAAAATCGAAAGATACAAGTAACTGTTCGTTTCGTTCCATGTATGAGTTAACTCTGATATCAAATGTTGTAATTCAATAATGCATACTAAAAAATATTATCTACATTTTCACCTATCAAATCTCACACGAGATCAATTTCTTACAGCACTCAAGAACTGGCATTTACCATGCAAAAGGAAAGCTACAATTGCATTCATAAGAGGACACAATAACAAGAAGCATGGACTTGTATGCATAAAATTGCTTGTAAGCAAAATTCAATATAGGGCAAAAGCCAGTGTGCAATGAAGCCCACTATGTAACGTTAAGACTGTCTTATTCAAACACTCGACTACTCAAAAACTATGGATTGTTTGTTGCTGTTTTGATCTCTAAAAGAAACACTCATCTCTAATGTTTGCATCTCATGGATGTAAGAATTACAAGTTTTTTATTGTCCATATATTTTTCAGAATGAAAACGGTGATAAGTAGGGACAAAATCAAAGTTCAGGCAAGCACTTTCCGCTGATAAAATCAATGACTTGAGTGACGACTTCTTCTAGAGTCGCAGTCACTGCAGCCAAATTCTGCAGGAATTCCTCTGCAGTTGGTTTCTCACCATCTACTATATCGGTCACTGCTTTAACAAATATTGCAGGGACTTTCAAAAGCTCTGCCACATAGGCTACAGCTGCTCCCTGAAACAAAAAAAAAGAGGAAAAATTTAAGGGCTTAATGTGTCAAATATTGCAAGGATTAAATAGAGTTGTTTTCACTTTTTAAAGAGGGGGGGGGGGCAAAGTGCAATTTTATCACATAGTAACTTTGAATTCTACCATTTATTAGGGGACTAAAAGATAGTTTTTCCATTTGAGGGGGGCCAAGGCCTGTGCCTGCCCCCTCTAAATTCGCCCTTAAATAGAAGGACATGAGTTCAAGCTCGTATCATTCTCCAACTTAACGGTTTTGGGGGAGTGTTATGACTAATAGTAGGAATTGCATAAAAAAAAGTCTCTTTCAAAGTAGCATGCATGGTTTGCAAGGATAATATGATCTATTTTGCAATTTTTCTTCATGACATGGGGGGTGTTTTGGTGATTACCTCCATGTCTTTAACCGTAGCATCGTTTGCAGCTATTGACGCTTCATCATGAGGGGACATATCCAAAGAATCGCCTGTGGATAACTTTCCGGTCTGAAACATAAAGCCAAGTATAACGGAAAATTACCTTTGGAGTGTCCCTTGACAAAGAGTAATAACTAAAGAAAGTACATGTGGGAGACCCGAGGGAGCAGATCAAACAATAACCATGAACAACATGCATATTACAAATCAACAAGTAAATCGAATAGCTATCTTTGTATGAAGTCGATGCAGGTGCAAGCATTTCAATGCGCAAACGGCATACAAGTTATATGGGAATGATAAACAATGGTCCTAACTAACTGATAAGCAATTCCGAGGGAAAGACACTTAGAACAAGGAAACAAAAACAGATTTTAGAAGTTCAGTATAAGCACAAAATACAAGAGTTCAAAACACGGCCAACAAACCAGCTTCGTTGCCGGACGAAGAGGAATACAAACAAAATAGTTACCTTCAAATTAAGAGCTTTCAAGAGATTTGGTGTTGAGTAGGTCTGCCGCAAACCAACACCGTATAGATCAAAAACCTATTTAAGAAACAACAACAGCCGGGATTGGTATCCTTCTATCATGGAATGAGAAGTAAATGAATTGAAGATTAAGTGTCCGTATTACTCACCGGGATTGGTATTCTTCTATCATGGAATGCAACATGAGATACAAGAAAAACATCACCGATCGCAGCTCCCTTTTCCTGGAAAAATCGAAGAAAATCATTAGAAGCAATGTATACCTAATAGAAATGTAGCTAAGGATCATTGTTATTACAACCTTTCTTCCTTAATTTGAAAAAAAATGAGGAAAATTTGGTGCTTGGAATTACCTTAAAGCCGCCAGCAGTGCCCGCATTTATGATTAGGTCTGGCTGCAATGCTTGGATAGATGCATAGGTCACAAGAGAGGCAGAAATCGTGCCAACACTATCAACCCCTGCAAAGAATTAACCAAACAATTCAACAAATCGGGACAGTGAACGGAAGAAACTTGCACAACAGACTAAAGTACTCACAAATAAGTTAAGCATTTTCAAATAACATATGCTCAAAATGTTCGAATACAAATACTATCTAAACAGAAGTTCTCTTTTACCTGATGCAACATTTAATTACATTCTTTCTTTTTTCCGTGTTTTTGGCAAAGGATTTAATCAGAAAGCTCTTAAGTTTAGACAAGAACCATACTGTATAACTTCCAGCTAACTAAAAATTAAAATTGCTATATAACTTTGAAAGTAAGATTATCAACACTCTGGAAAAAAGATGAACTTTTGCGTGAAAAAGTACTTACCAAAGGTTAAATCTTTTCCGGGCCAAACTAGATTGATTATGATGTCCTTGTATGCACCATGATAATGGATCCAAGGGACCCCTTTTGGAAACCTGCAACATTCATTAACAAAAGAAAAACACATAAGCAATGTTGAATAATAGCCAAAACCAGACAGGAAAACCGATTGAGCCTTAGCTCAACTGGAACCGTAATTAGGAGAACGTGGGCTCGAGCTCATATTTTCCTCCAATTTAAGGGGTTGGAAGGGGGCGGGGGGTTATTGATAAAAGTAAGCATCGTATCAAATAACTAGACATGAAATAATCATCTGATAATTAAGTCCATTCCATTAGACATTGATAGTTTGCTCTTTTCGATTAGTAAAAACTAGTTACATGCAACAACATCGGTTGGACCAAGTGGTACGAAGCTCGACAAGCTTGCCCCCTGTTTAGGGGTCCAACTTAACTGAACTTAGAACTTTTGATTACTGACACCCGAGGGGAGGTTCTCAGGGGAAAAAAGAACACATAGCATAAAACCAAACACCAAATATACATATCTAACAAGCATAAAAGAAATAGTTTTAGCACGTATTCCAATTCAAAAAACATAGCAAGAGAACATTTTGTTCATAAAACTATAAAGATCCCGCAATAACTCACTATCCATTGAAATATTGATGATTTAAAGATTAACCCAATATCAAAAGAATTGAAACATTCCAAGAAATAATAGAAAAGGGAGAAAAAAATGGGAACTCACGAAGAATGAGGGTTTTCAGTCAACTGGAACTTATTCACCACCGGCAAAGCTTCTGTTTGCATAGCTATATCAATAAGAGAAGAAAACCCCAATAAACATCACCATAAAAATCAATAGAAATAACAAAGATTGAAAAATAAAGGAAGAAAAAGAAAACTGGGTTTATTACCAATGATGATAAGGATTGATGAAATTGGGTGTTTTTCGACTTGAGCAACCATGGCTTCCACTGAAGCATCTGATCCTTTTCCATGAGGAGCCATAGCTGTGTTCTTTTGAAGAATCTTTTTTATTATGTATATATCTCTCTCTCTTTGGCTTCACCTTTTATTGCCTTTGCCGCTGCTGGTTTTTACCTTCTTCACCTTGGGGTTTTGATTTTCGTTTTCCTGGAAAATCTGGAAATTTGATAATGGTGGGCAAAAGGACGATGTTATCATTTAAAGATTTTCAACCATTGGTCGAATAAAGGTCCATGAGAGAGGCTCTTGATCTGATGGTCACGCCTGCATGTGCGTGTTTACGTTTACTCATTATATATGGGTAGCAATTTTCGGTTAAAATCGAGAAAATAGACCAAATAAAATTAATCTTGTTTAAATTATAAATTGGGTTTAAGATTCAACATTTAAGTCCCGAACTAGATCCAGTCCGACCTATTTTTTATGTTTATAAATATAATATATTAAGTTATTTATTTCTATACATTATATAATTTATAACATATAAAAGCTAAATTTATAATAACATATAATACTATAATGTAAATATTAAAATTATCTATAAAATTTTAATACATGAAAAAAATAAAATTATTAAATTAAAATAATATTATTTTAAAAAATTAAAAAAAATATGAGCAGATTTTGGCAAAAAATTTAGTACCATATTTTGAGTTGTGCCGGACATAAGCAAATATAAAGCATGTTAATATCATGCTTAAGCCTGATCTAAATCTGACACAACCTGATTTATGAACACCTATACTCTCACATTTTCATACAGTGTGACTCACCTTAATATTGTCATTGACCAATATCAAGGACTGTTAGACATAATATGTCTACCGTGCTAGAATCTGAGAGAATCATCGCTTTTCAAAATTAATTTCTTTACTATATTGAAAGTTGAAATTTGATCTAAATAAAAGATTATTCGCTTTTAACTATTATTTGGTCACATTATTAGGATGAAATGAAAATTTAATTCTTCATATTCAATCAATAATAATTTTACGTATAAAAAAAAACTACTAACAATATTACAGAAGTTAAGATGATTAATACCTAGTGCAAAAATGATTAGCAAGTGAGGTTTCGATGCATATTGCGAGAGAGCAACATGGTTACTGACCATATTACAAAAAAGGTTGATAGTGATGTTAGTCGATTAATTATTCTCGACAAGTCTCCACTGTTCGTGAGACACATCGTGAAAGAAGATAAGCAGGTGCAGAAGGGTAATAATTCTTCTGATATTTTAGTTTTGTTCTAAATTTCTCTTCTTACCATTTAAAAAATAATTTCAAGTTATCACTTTGACCAGGATATTATTAGATAAAGGGACTAAAATCATAATTAAACTAATCAAATACATTATGAATTTTCCCTTGAGCCCAAGTTTAAACTTTTGACTTATTTGATTGGCTTTTTGTAAATATTAATATTAACATTAACATTAAATATTTAAAAAAAAAAAACCAAATAATGAATGTTTGAAAGTGAAAGTTGGTAAAGATATGTACTATCATTAACAAACAACTTCACTTTCAAACATTAACCTAAAAGGCTTACCTTTTTTTCTTTTTGACTTGAAATTTTGATATTTCAAAAATCATATTAAATTCTGATTAAATTTAAAATTGAGTAATCTAGATTGAAACAATTTTTTTTAACATTGTTTTTAATATTTATAAAACTTAAATTCAATAATTAATAAAGTTAAATTAATTGAAATATGAGTCTAGAACATCAACAGTTACTCAATTTTAGAGTTTTTAAGTCTTTTTTTTTTAAATTTAAGAAAATAGACAATATTTAAAGAGAGAAAAGAGAAATCGCGTTATCCAAATTCCGTATAAATAAAAAAGAACAAAGAAGCCAATAATTTTATGCATTTCACGCGTGAAAAGGGAAGCAGGACATGGACCACATTGCAAAGCAATCAATCTCTTTGTTTCTTTACTTAAATCCAGAAAACCCAAGAGGACCCTCCAATATTTCCACATCTGGGCATATTTGTGGTAACTTTTTGCATGTGTTTGTTCCTTTGTGCTATTGTTGATATATCGGTTCGGATAAATAGATTAAATCAGTCTATGAGTAAAATCGTTCGAAATCGGTAAAAAGCGAAAATTTAATTTTTTTTTTTTTTGGTATAAGAAGCAGGATAAAATCATAACTAGACTAGGTGAGTTCAAATCATTTTAGAGCAGTCGTCATTTAGCCTTTGAAGAGAAAAAAAATAGTGATGAATTGATTTATAATTTTTTAATTGTTTATTTAATTATTGTTGGATTAAAAATCGAATTAGGAAGAGGCGATTTAGCTGATTCAACCACCAATCTGATTTTTAATATATTGATCTTGACTCAACCCTTGCACTTGGGGCCATGTAACTTAGGTTATCAATATTGCAAACCCTAAGGCCATAGCACTTAATTGGTTTATCCATGTAGTGTTGTGTTTAATGATGTTTGAATCAAATCGATTAAATCATGAATTAATTGAGATTTGAGTCTCAAAAATAATATTAAACTGATTAAATTAAAAACTGATACAAATCAACTAAAAATTCGATTGAGTCAACAGTTGAACCAATTTTTTTTTTATTTTTAATATTTTTAATCAAATTGATTAGATTAGCGAACCAATGGCTTGACCGATTCAACTACCGAATTAGTTCTAAAATTAGTGGTTGTGTTATGCTTTTATAGCATATGTCCAAAAAAGTTGATGTTTACAAAACCAGATCAAATTAAAAACTAACTAATACATTATGAACTGAAACAAGTCGATTAAACCAATAGTTAAATTGATTGACTGAATTTTATATTTTCATTGATTTATTTAATTTAAATAGATCAAACAGATCGAATCGACAACCAATGAATTGATTAGTTCGATTCTAAAAACATTAAAATAAAACTGGGTTTTTTTTTTATATATAAAATCTGATAATCATAGACAGCTCAAAAGGATGTCTTCATATGTCTATCACACAATTTTCTGGGTTTCTTTTTTCACTTTGGTACTAAAAAAGCCAGTGAAAATATTGTATTTTTGTACTGTATTTGCATGTATTATGGTAATATATTTTCATTAGCACGATACAAACCAGTGAAACTGCACATAATTCAACTTAAAAGCTACTAAGAGTTTTTTAACTTAAAATTAACCAAAATTTATTGTCCCTTTTTTCTTTTGTCACCCTTAATATTAGTGATATGCAACTAGGATGATGGTTGCAGTAACGATGAGGACGATGCGAGAGGCTCGTGAACGACAGAATTCGAAGAAATCGAGATCGGGTTGCCTTCTAACTGCAGCATGACGCTCCCTAAGATCTCCGTCAATAGTTTCTTGAACTCATCTTCTTTAACCGCTTTCCCGTCGTCCGCATTTATCATGTCGAAAGCATCGGCAACGACCTTGTCGATCTGGAGAGATTACGATAACTTTTAGTTAGGTTTACAGCTACGTCCATTGTGTAGAAGATTGTACGTGTATTACATGTCATTTGCATGTAAAAGTATTTTAGAGGTCGAGTCTGATTATATTTTCCCCTATCAACTTAAAAAATAGACAAATTAGTTCATATACGTTAGATCAAAAAATAAATTAGTCCTTCTGTTAAAATTTTTATGTACTTTTACTGTTAAAAAATGATCCTTGTACATCAACATGATGTACACGTGACATGTCACATGTCACAATTTGATTATTCTGTCAATCATGCTAGTTTTTAACAGTAAAAATAGATTAAAAAAATTTAGTAGAAAGGACAGGTTTGTTATTTGATCTAATGTATAAGAACTAATTTACCCATTTTTTTGAGTAAAGAGGACAAAACGCAATATTACACCTAGTACAAAGATCTCTATAGTATTTTTACTTTCATTTGCATTACCTGTTCAACTGCACCTATTGGAGGTAAACTGGCAGATGGTGCCACTACGTCTAGCACGACGCGCAAGTACTCCTTTGATACTTTACCGTTACGATCTTTCGGGACATTCTCTAAAGCCGTATTAAGCAACTGCGATCATGAAAAGACGAAAGGATCGATTAGAAACGGTAGCAACACGAGAGGATTGCGTTTCTTTCATACGTCTTAACATATATTACCTTGTCTAGTTCGAACTTGTTGGATAGTAGTCTTTTAATGCCGCTCCCATCGAAAGTGTTCTCACTATGGGCGACGATTACGGGTTGTTCCTTGAGATTTTGAGCCACACGTTCCGCAACTTTCTTGAATTCTTCCAAGAAGGTTTCTTGGGAAACAAGTTTCTCTTGATTGTTGCCATCCCACAATTGCAAAGCCGGTTCGATTATGTTACTTGTAACCTAAGCAACCAAAAACAAGCCACAAACAAGTGGGAAAACAAAATTCCCTAATATATTACAAATTGAAGATTGAACTATTCATGTGGAAAAAAAAGTTAGATTACCCAAGAATCCGAAGAAGGCGGCATTCCTTGATCGACCGTAAGTTTCTCCAAGGCCTTAACGATGCAATCACGCATTGGTGGTACAGCATCATCCGACACAATCTGTGAAAATACGGACAATATCTCCACTTCATAGCTCGGACCGTTAACAAACTCCGAAAGATCTTCACCGTCGATACGGAGGATCACGATAGGGTCTCGCTTCAAACCTGCCGCCATACCTAGTAGAATATCCGAAAGAACCTCTTTAAACTCGGTCTTGCTCACTTTTTCTTGTTTCCCTTGAGTGAATTCATTCAATACCTGGGGAAAAAAATGTCCTAATGTCAGCTTCTATACCCCATTACCGGTCTGATGAAACCATCAGACGCCCACCCCTGCCTAGACCAAAGCCGTCAAAAATAAATTGATAAATTACACTTCAACACCTCAAAAATTTTAAAAAATTATTAATCCCTTCAAAAATTATGAAATTATATTTTAACCTCTCGAAAAATTTATAATTCAATCCAGACCCCACCCCTGCCTTGACCAAAGCCTTAGGCATGGGAATATGGCACCATTGTTGGTGTACATTACTATAATTATATCTGCAAATGGTTAGCAAGTTAGGTGTGCAAAAAAGCAAATTCAAGTCCAAAATTGAAGAAATTATATTCATTTTGGTCCCCACTAACAAGAGTTCATTTAATTAACTTAATTGGACCCTCAAAAAAATATATTTACATACAAAATTATTACATATATAAGAGCAACTTGACTTTTTCTTAAGTGACTTATATGAACAGCAAAGTTTCAAAACGACAGCAAAAAGCTTCCACACCATTCGTCACAAAGGAAAATAAATAAAAGACCAAGTGGGGAAAAAGCTAGAAAGTCGACCATAACACCGACCCTGTTGAACCATTGGTTCTCTCGAGCTAGCTAGAAATGGCAATGATCCCTTTATTGAATGGTATAATTGCATTTTTAGTGTTTCTCTAATATAAATAATTTAAAATTAATAAATTAATCTTTTTTAACCTTTTCTAGTGGAAAAATTATAATTTTGTCCCTTTAATTTTTTTAGTTTCATCCCAACCCCTCACATAATTCCTAACTTCTCCCCCCCCCCAAAAAAAAAAATTAAATTATGGTTCAATCCTCTGGAAATTGAAAAATTACAAGCTAATACAATAGATTTTGACCGGACCGAAACGAACACCGGTCCACAAAGGCAAAGCAAATGACTAACAGATATAGAAGGGGTTCATATGCAAACCCCTTTATGCCTTATGGCATGAACATGCGAAGCCATTAAAGCTGAAAAAAGAAAAAGAAGCAGACTATAAACCAAGAAAAGAAAATGGGAAATTTAAAAGAGAGACAAAAGTGACAAACCTCAGAGTAAATATGGTCAGAATCAGGTGAAGAACCTTGAGCAGGCAAACCGAGAGCAGCACCAATATCAGCCACAGCAGGTTGTAATTCTTTCACAGAGAGGTGACCATCACTGTCTTTATCAAGCTCTTTGAACTTATGGTCCACGAAACTAGTGAACACCTCTTGGTTTTCAACCAACTCCATTATATCCGAACCGTCTAGGACTTGCTCACTTTTCTTCTTTAAAGAGGATGTGTTTGTCGCCATTAAATTCACCCAACTGGTTTCCTTGTGAGTCTTGTGATTTAGCCCAAAGGAGTAGGGTTTTTTGTATTAAGTAGAGATTGAGTAGACCCGTGAGTGGAACACGAGTTAAAGGTGATGATGGGAGTGGGGGTTTTTTGGGGAGGTGAGTGAGTTACCGAGTTGAATGTTCAAGTTTGGGTGAGTGGGACACGAGTTGCATATTTGGGGTTTAGCTTGTTATATATATAATAGATATAGATTGGGGGGAAGTGTGGTTTTTTGTTTTGGTTTAATCGAAGTAAGTAAAAGGTCGGGCATGTTTGGTTTCATTTTCATGAAAAATCAAACTTTTTGGTTTACTTTAATTACAAAAACAATCATTCTTTTTCTGTTCACAAATATTAATCTTATATATTTAGTGATTATTATTTTTAACAATATTATTTTTCGATCATTTAAATTTAATTTTTCTTTAGAATTGTAATGTGATTAATATTATTTAAATTAAATTGAATCAATTAATTGAGTTGATTCAACTTAAAATCATTTGAATGTAAGTTTAAACTAGCTTATAAGTAAACTGTTTGTAGCGGCGAAGCGTAGTATAACTTAAAATAATAAAATTTTAATTTAAGTCATTTATAATTTATAAAATTTTAAACTATTAATAATAAAATTATATTTTTGTCTCAAATTTTAAAAATTATAAAAATATAAATTATTAAAAATGATGAAATTATATTTTTATTATTGTAAAAATATACAATTAAATTTTTCTTCAAATTTTGTGGCTTTACTTACACCACATGTAACCAATAAAATTTTAGAAACCAAGATAAAGAAAATCAATGATTGAAGAGGTTTTAATTTTTTTTAATTTTTATATTTTTTAAATAATTAATTATTATTAAATTAATAGTTAAATTGATTAAATAAAAAATTAACGACATGATTAATTCAACCATTAATTTAATTAAAATATTAAATATAACTTCTTACACTAACATATTTTTTAAAAATTTTTAAGTTATTTTCATTATTTTAAATATAAAACATTTATTATTATTTTTAAATTATAATAAATAAAATAAAATTCGTTTCGATTTCGAATAATTATCTAAATATCTCGGTTGGATTAATTTCTTAATCCTTTTAATAAATTTATAGATAAGACACGTGGGGCGGTTAGGGAGCCTCCAAAAAATGAAAGAAGATATTACATTTATATCTAAACAGGCGAGCAAACCACACAAAAAAGTCTAATCCTCGACCCAACCTTTTCCTTTTAGAGTTTTGTCGGCCCCTACCTAAGATGATGACACGTAGATTTGTGGACCCTAGTCGGCTTAAGCTTTTTGATTTATTGGAGTCTGTATCCTGTCTCCATCAATGCTACGTGGCGACCATCTGATGGTAAGACATTTATTCAAATTTATCTTTACATGTGATGGAAACGGATTCAGCGTATAAAATTACCCTCTGTTTTTTTTTTTTTTTCAAAAATAGGACATTTATCACCAACAATTTTGTATAAATTATCCTGCATATTTTAAATAATATTTTAATTAAAGTTTTAAAAATAATTTTTTTCCCAAATTGATTATTTAAATTTAAATTTATACCAAAATTAAATAATATTACGTGATCCAATAAAAATATAATTTTTTTATTTGGACGAAAAATAAATTTAGGTATCAAATTAAACATTGAAGTTAAATTTAAGTATTTGTATGAAACGAAAAATTCAAATTTCAAACTGAACATTGAAGCTAAAATCAAGTACCAAATTGGACTAAAAAATACTGAGGTACTAAATTGAACATTGAAGCCAAATATAAGTACCAAATAGTATATCAACATTTATTAATATTGCAAAAAATCAAAATTTTTTATCAATTACTGGTCAATTTAAATATTAAATATTAATTAAGATTTGACTTTGTGAATATTTGTCTATTTATTGTATGAATAGCTTGAATTTGATATATTAAAGAAATAAACTGTGTCAATGAAATTTAGAAGGGTTATATCTTTTTGTTATTATTATCACGTTAGATTCAAGTTGTTCATGTAATATGTATATATTTATAATTTATTTGTGTGTTTTAAATATGCTCGACGTCACATTTGAATCGATTTTTAACATTCGAACTAACAATTAAGTTAACAATATGACTTAATTGATAGGATACGCTAACGCTTTGATGACTAAATTAAAATATTTTAAACATTTAAATCATAATTTAAAAAAGTTTGATGGAATTAATTCTATATAATATTAAAAACATTGGATTAGTTTATATGCTTTTTTTAATGAAATATTACTCGATACAAACACAATAATACGTAACAAAATAAAACATAATATACAACACGATATAATATTATTTGATCAGATCAACTGATTGGATTGAGAATTGATTGAAGTATCAATTTGAAAAAAAAGATTGAACCAATTGAATCACTAAAAAATTGTTCAATGGGTGAATCAAGTTGGTTTTAAATTTTCTATGTCATTTCAATTAGATTAGTTTTGAGTTTTCGGTTGTATTTGGGTCATTTTAGATTTATATTGTTCTGGGTTCGGATTAGTTTTAAATTCATGCAATTCAAAGTTAAAATTTAAGTCTTTTTCAATTTGGTGCATTACATGCTCAAATAATTTTGGATTTTAGTCTCTTTAATTTTAACCATTTTAAGTATAAATTGTTTTAAGCTTGAGTTAATTTTAAGTTGAGGTAAATTCTCTTATCTTTACTTAAAAATATTGAATTTATTGTTATTAAATAATTTTTTAATTGACATTAATATTATTATAAATTCGTGAAAATTACAAATTCAAGTAGAATTAAATGAGTAATATCTTTTTCATGTATGTATCGTTGATTAAATAATTGTTCAATTGACATTAATATTATCATAAATTCGTAGAAATAATGGATTCAAATGAAATTAAATAAGTAATATGTTTTTGAAGTGATTATAATTATTTGATGTTACAATTTCAATTGGTTTTGATGCTCACATGGCTTTGCTCAAAAACCTCACTCTTTTGCCCACACTTTTTCATCATTTTTAATCATCCACAAAATTTTTGATAAAACAAAAAGAAACCCATTTTTTTTATCTTGTAATTTGATAAATAAAAATATATTAAAATTGGAGTTTATTATGAAATAAATAATAAAAATAATAAAAGAATAATAAATAGGAGAATAAAATTCTACTTCTAATTAATCTTGGAGTTTTAAAGTATATCAAATTTATTTTAATTTTGATGGATATACACTTAATGGTAAAATATTCATAATACTCCCCTGTGCCTTGTTAAAAATAAAAACTTTGTGGAAAAAAATTTCTAGTGAAAGAAAAAGTACACATATCTATAATATATATATATATATATATAACATACTGTCTCATTAAAAACATTATTAGGAAAATCCAGTGAGATAAAACTTTAGTTAAGGAAAAAAAATATACTGCGTATTTACTTTCCCTCATGACAACATCATAATCAGATAATATCTCATATTTTACGTATTTTAATCTTGAATACTTACTATTCAAATAATAACTTAAACATATTTGATATTCTTTTGGAAGTCATGGCTAAGGAAGAATTTTGGAAAAATATTTTTTAATCTCTTCAAAAGTTTCAACAATAATTATAATAAACTTTGATTATAATCTTTCTATACATGTGCCTGGTAGATCATTTTATAATTTTTCGTCAATTAGGAATCACTTAATTCCCGAATTCTCTTGGATTCGATCATTGGAATGCTCGAGTGTTTTATTGTAATATTAAAAATATTACAACTCGACCTGTTACACTTGCAGTACACTGCTAGTTTATTGTTTGTATTTTTGTTGATTCATAGCCCCAATGGTGTGCAGTAACTAATTAGATAAATAAATGACGAAGTTTGATCAATAAAATATTAGCATTGATATATAGTTCTTCTGGAGCTTTCAACTGATTTTGTACTATCAAATATAACAACAATATTGATTTGTTTCAGTACTAATTTTGCACTACCATATTTTGTAATACTAAATATTGCAACAATATTGATTTGTTTCAATACGAAATAAAATAAATACTTTCTATCTTAAAAATAGTATTCATTGTTACATTGTCAGGAAGACATATACATTTATATTTTCTTTAAAGAATATTAATAAAACGGACAAAATATTTGGACATACAACCGGTAAGTGACCAATGATCTTATCATATCATATTGATAATATAAGTTGTACCTACCATTTGAAGGGTTATCTTTAAAACTTTTATTATTATGTTTTCACTTCTAGTGATTATTGTTGTGTCACTTATCTCGTCCATGATTATATCCTCTAAACTATTTTTAATACTTGCAATCACTTTGGCGAATGCAACAGACCTAGTAAGTGGACTTCTAAATGTTCCAATATATTCTTTATTTAAGATTTAGAATCCTCAATTTAATATACATATAAATCTTCAAGGGGTTACGCGATTAAAGTCAATGTTGAAAATCTAGGTGACACAAGTTTGAATCTTTTGGTGGATTAAGATTTTTTTAAAGAATTTTGTGTGGGTACATGAAATAACTTAAAAAGAAGAAAGTTTAGAGGAAAATCGTGTTGATAACATGTTATAAAATAAATAATAAAAAGAGTAAAATAATAGAAAATAAGAGAGCAAAAGAAAACATATTTTTTATTGTTCAATAGAGATGTCTACAATACTTTCTCAAAATTTATAGTTATAGACATAAGGCGTATAAATAAAATAATCTCTACAATACTTCACAAGGGAAAGTTACATTTTTCAATAGAGGTGTTCATGTCGGTTGGACTTGTTTTGAGTTGGATTTAAATATAGTATTTTCAACCTCGAGTTCATTTGATTTAATCTGTTTTACCCTTCAAAAATAAAAATATGTAAAAGATAATTTACAAAAATATATGATATTTTTATAAGGGATAAATATAAAAATTATACATGAACTTTGATTTTATATGATTTTAAACATGAAAATTTAATTTGATTCAATTTTCATAAATCACTAACAATATTATCGAATTAACCCTATTTTATGTTGATATATTGCATACACAAACAATTATATCAATTCAATATGAAAATAAATGTATATATACATTTTCTTTAATTGTGTAAATTGAATCAAAATCAAAATTTCATGTATACATACGAATTACAATTTAAATTTCACGTGTATAATTGTACCAAACCATAATTTATGCATTAAATTACACATTTAACCAAAATTTATGTATAAATTTGATATATATATATTTTATAATTAAAATTTTAAAATATTTTTATTATTTTAAACAGTGAAATAGAGAATTCGGTGCTGGTAGGCGTGCAGTAGGGGCATCTCCATGTGAGTTGCATGTTGCGCAGCAAAAGCTGACCCTTTGGACCCGCTGCTTTTGGGTATGACATAAGTGGAATTTGAGCCTCTTTTTGCAGTATTTGATCATATTTCATACATAATTCTTTTGAATTGGAGAGATAATGTTGGTTTTAATTCGAGTTAATTTATTATTATTTTAATTTCATATTAATTTTGATTTTGAATTTTTTTTAGTTTAAATTATTTTGAGTTTAAATTATTTGAATTGGTTAATTAATTTTTTCAAGTTGAATTATTTTACGATTATGTCATTTTAAGATATTTATTCAGATAATTTTTTCTTTGAATCATTTTAAGTTTAAATCATTTTTAGTTATGATTACTTTGGGTTGAAGTCTGGTTTGAGTTGTTGTCTTTTTTATATAATAAGAAAAAGCACAATAATTTTTTTGACCTTCTAACTTTATAAAAAAAAGTTATTTTAGTCATACATCTAATTTTTAGTCTCTTTTAACCCTTTAAATTGTATTTTTTCGTCAAATCACCCCTAAAATAAATGAAAAAGTTAATATTTATTAACTTTGCTAATGTGGAATACACGTGGATTGCCATGTGAATAACACATCAACATTTAATTATTTTTTTTTAAATTTTAAAAATATTTAAAAAATTATTTCTTTTATATATATATATATTTAATAATTTTAATGATTTTTATTTTTTAAAAATAGTTTTTATAATTTTTTATTTTTAAATTTTAAAAAAATTAATTAAATGCTAACATGTTATCCACGTATATGTAACGTCAGCAAAATTAATAAAACATTAACTTTTTGGGTAATCTACAAAAATAGTCACTTTTGTTTGCCCCAAGTTACATTTTAGTCACTTATGTTTGAAATGTTACGTTTTAGTCACTTATGTTATTATTTTGTTACGAAGTGATAACCCTATTGTTAAGTTCTGTTATCTCTCTAACGGTAATCCTACGTGGCAGTCCAACTAGATTTTAGGTGCCACGTAGGATTACCATTAGAGAGATAACATAACTTAACAGTAAAGTGATCACTTCGTAACAAAATAATAACATAAGTGACTAAAACGTAACATTTCAAACATAAGTGACTAAAATGTAACTTGGGGCAAATAAAAGTGACTATTTTTGTAGATTACCCTTAACTTTTTTATTTATGTTGGCTAAAAAATATAAATTTAAGGCTAAAAAAGATGAAAAATTAAATGAATGGCTAAAATAATTTTTTTATTAAATTAGAGAAGAAAATAAATTATTATGTCTAAAAAGAATAGATTATGGTTGGATTCAAATTAATTGAGTCACATTCCATGGTAGAACATAAGATAAGCCACCCTAAAAAAATTGAAAATTTGTCATTAAGCCATTCACAATTTTTAAAAATTTACTTAGATCTCTCATTTTTAAAAAAAATTTTAATTAAGCCCTCTAAATTTCTTGACGATTTTCATTAATTTCCTTAAAATTTTTAACTAGACCCCTTTTTTCTGAAAATTCTCATTAAACTCTAATTATTTTTAAAAAAATTTTAGTTAAATCCCAAAATTTTAATGCCATGTTTGGGTCGAAATTTACATGTTTGCATCTTCATCAATCAATCATACATGATGGGAACAATGGAAAGCAAACATTCACAAACTCAAGAACCAATATTGAAGAGAGTTATGTATATGATTCAGAAGCCAACTATTTTCATTATAATTTCAAACAAAACTGTATGTTAATTGCCAAAAAGCTATCTACATTTTACATTTCTTACATCCTAGAAATAAAAATAATCTGAAATATGGTTAACTTAAGCATTTATGGTTATGGTTTTCATACTTGAGCAGCCATGCAACCGAGAAGTGAGATCGATAAAGGCATCTTCGTCACACGGGATCGTAAGACCTCCCATTGGGTGACTGAACCCGAACTCTTCCTCGGCCCGACCGAGCAAATCTAGAAAACAAGGGTGGTTCAAGTATGAAATAGGAACCACAAACCTTGTCTTCTTCATTTCTCCAACATAAACTGCAATGTGGCCTTTGGGCACATGTAGCTGGTTCCTTGATTGGAACTTAAGAACTTGCTTGGCATGTAGGATAATTGAAGGTAAATGGATACCCATATTTGATTTTTGAAGGTTGACGAAAGTGTATTCTGTAATTGGAAAAGCTTGTTGGGTGGTGTTTGTATTTATAGGCAAGTGTTTAAATCTTGGGATGAAATTGGAAAATTTTCAACATAGAAAATAATCAAATATGGACCCACCTTTTGGAAGAATCACATGGGGTTTGCCTTATTAGATCAACTATATGAATCTTAATTAACAATTAAAGTCCCAAGGGGTACAATAGATGGTCAATTTTGCAGGTTGTTAATGTGATGAGGTTGTTTTTGAACAATAATTTTGAATAACATCAACATTCATGTGAGTGCAACCACCATTGCTTTCTCTACGATCTCATCAAATACGTCATATAACATTGTCTAAGCCATTCATGATTTTGGTTGTGTTTCGAAAATTTTAATGGTTTATATAATTGAGTTTTACTGTATGCAAATATTATGTATAGATTCTTTTTCAATTTATTATGGTATTAAGTATTATAATGTACGATAATTCAATTTGGATTAGACGGTATTCAATAACGACTTTAGTTTTTTTATTCAATTTTTTTTAACTTAATATCTAAAATTATTTATAGCCCTCTAACCCATAAATAACATAATAATGTCTTTCGGCGCACTCGAACCTACATCCTCATGTATTGGCAACAATATTCATGCCAATAAAACTAAGACTCAATCGACTATTTTTTATTTTGTTTGATGATTTAAATACTTCATATCATAAAGAAAATTATTGAGAATATTTGAAGGCTTTTGAAATTTGTGCATGCCATGATAGATATATGATTGGATCACATGGACCATTGATTAACTCTCAATTTGCCAAAAAAAAGTTTGGGTTCTCACATGCACCAATTCTTGTTTATTATTAAAAAATTATAAAAATAAAAATTTAAAATTTATCAGTTAAAAAATTATGTAATCAATATATTTAACAAATTTATATCGGAAACTTGACGAATAGGTAATTAGAAGAAGTGAAATGAATTTGTTCTCAAGTATTCGAGTTCGAATCTTAGAATTATTATTATTGAAATGATATTTAAATATAACTTATTTAAAATTTAACGTAATTAAATTATCTAATCATAACATTTTAATAGGTTTGATATTCGAATAATAATATCTGCAACTCGTTTTTATATTTTTTTACAACGGTTAGAAGATTAGTTGGAGATTGAATTTAGAATTAAATGTAAATTGAAAACTTTAAAACTTTACATAATGTCCAAATATTATATAATTAAAAATTTATCAAAATTAATCAAAAATATTTAAATTAATATGAAAAAATCGAAAACCGAACTACATTCTCATACATTATTCACAAAATTTCAAGCACCTAACCAAACTTCCCCTAACTACCAAACTGCCATGATTTTATTTTTGAAATACAAAAAAATAAAACATGAATCTCAATGGATTCTCGGATCTAGAGCAATTGATATGAACAACATGCCCAAAATATTTGGGGAATATTCCTTTTATAATTATAGAGATAAATATATAAATCAAATATGCTCTAAAGATTATATTCTTTCTACATTTGTAATTTAATACTTTGCTTTTATTTTAAGAAATTTAAATTTGTCGATTGAATATTAAATTAATTGGTATGTGTATTATGGTCTATGTAAAAAGACGTGAGTTTGAGTAAATTGAAGCGCATTATCCTTCTATTTATGAGTTGGGGAGGGGCTATGGGTAATTTTAAACATTGTGTAAAAAAAACAAATATGATCAAAACCTTTAATGAGATATATTATGAATGGTTTAGGGTAAATTCAGATTTTAAACTTTTTTTAATCATTTTGAATCTTAAGTTATCTTTGGTCGACTCATTTTGGGTTTAGGCCATTCAAGTTTGTTAATCGAGTTTTTCGAGTTGAGTCATTTTAAGTTCTTGTCATATCAATTTATTTGTTCCGGTCATTTTCAATTTGAATTATTTTGAATTTTAATCATTTCAAATTTTGATTATTAATCTTATTTAAAGATAAAAACCAACATAAAAAAGAGTTAAATATGATTCACAAAACCAAAAATTTCATTATCATTTCACAATATGTTAATGGCCAAAAGCTATCTACGTTTACATTTCTTACATCCTGCAAAGGAGCAGAAGAAACTAAAATCAACTAAAAACTTCTAAAATCTGGCTTAAACTAAGCATTCATGGTCCTCATATTTCAGCAACTATGCAACCGAGAAGTGAGATCGATAAAGGCATCTTCGTCACACGGGATCGTAAGACCGCCCATCGGGTGATTGAAGCCGAACTCTTCCTCGGCCCGACCGAGCAAATCTAGAAAACAAGGATGGTTCAAGTATGAAATAGGAACCACAAACCTTGTCTTCTTCATTTCTCCAACATAAACAGCAATGTGGCCTTTGGGCACAGGTAGTTGGTTCCTTGATTGAAACTTAAGAACTTGTTTGGCATGAAGGATCATTGAAGGTAAATGAATACCCATATTTGAAATGAAATTAAAGAAAAAAGCACACACTAAGAACAGTATTAACTTGATGAAAGTGTGTCTTGTAATAGGAAAAGCTTGTTGGGGTTTGCTTTATATTTATATGCAAGTTTTCTAATAAAATAATCAAAATATGGACCCACCTCTTGAAAGAATCACATGGGGTTTCCTTATTAGATCAACTATTTATAAATCTTAATTAACAATTAAAGACCCAAAAGAGATCAATGGATGGTCAATTTGCAGGTTGTTCATGTGATGAGGCTGTTTTTGAATGATAATTTAAAAAAAAAAAATCAACAATCACGTGAGTGCAACCCCATTGCTATCTCAACAATCTCATCAAATACGTCATATAAGATTGTGTAAGCCATTGATGATTTAGTTGTCTTAGTGAATTTGAGTGAATTTGAGGTTGGCGAATTTTAATAATTTATGTTGAAGTTTTATTATGTGTAAATATCATATATATATATATATATATATTCTTTCAAATTATTATAGGTTTAAGTCTCACATTTATCTAAATACATTTCGATTTTTAATCTATTGTGTTTTATATTGAATTAGTTCTAGTTTTAGTTTCGGAATAGATGTAAGAAAGCATAGTAAACCAATGAAAACAAAGAAACCTCAACTTCTACTCCAAGAACAAAAAAGACATATCGGAACACATGTAAGAAAGCATAGAAAATCAATGAAAACAAAGAAATCTCAACTTCTACTCCAAATCAAGCAGAGGGACAGGTAAAATGGGAGGAAGAGAAGATGAGGCTGGGAGAGTGGTGGTGAATTTTCTGGTTTGTTTGTTGACTGTTGCAGTGCAGATTTTGGCAACGGAAGGTGGAAAGGGGGAAAATCAAAGATAAACGCCGACGACTGGTGCTGAGAACTGTTGCTGGATGGCGGCAAGCACTGAGTCGGGGTCACAATGAAGGGGGGAGGGGAAGAGGGTTTTTCTTTGCTGGGGATATGAAGATGAGAAAGATTGGGAAATATCTTACCGAAAAAACTAAAAGGAGCAAGCACCTTAGACTAATGTGGCGGATCCGACCAGCGATGACCTTTACCAATTGAAAAAAAAAATATCATCTTTTTTGGAGAATGATTTACAGTGGAAATTCATTTTCCACCAAATAAACATGGAAAACGATGAAGATATTTTTTTTTTGCCTCGGCATTTGCAAGGTAAAATTACGATCCATGTGCTTAGATTTAAACCTCGACATTTGCAAGGTAAAATTATGATTTTAATTTGATATAATTTGATTTCTTTAATTTTTTATAATTTAATTTTTCTGTTTTACTAAAAACACTTATTCTAACACATCACTTTACCAATAGAGTTTATTTCTCGAGTGGCCTTCTGACCTGTCACATGTCTTTATTCGTAGGGAGATATAACAGCGGTAATTTTTTATATTTAAGTTTTTTGTACGTGCATTAAAAAACCAAAATTGTGAAGAATAGACTTTTTTTTTTTTTTTACAAAAGTAGTCTCCATATCCGTTTTATAATTTTTTTCCAAAATTTATGATTGTTACTCTTAACAAACATAAACTCCATTTTAATGCAACCCTAAAGTGAGATTCACAAAGGCATCTTCTCGGCATGGAATTGTCAAACCAGCCATCAGTTTATCAAACCCGAACTCTTTCCCGGCTCGCTTCAACAAGTACTCCTTGAATGAAGGATGGTTCAATACCATGATTGGAACTACGAACCTTTTCCTTAGTGTCTCCCCGACATAAACCGCGACGTGGCCTTTCGGGACAATATCGGCCTGTTCTCGTGTAATAAAAGGTTGAAGCTTGAGAATTTGCTTGGCGCCGGAGATCATCCACAGTAAACGAACACCCATTTTGTATCGACTCTAAAGTGCTTTGTGGATAAGAACATGGAAAGCTAAAGAGATAAAATGGCTGTTTTTATAGATATTTTTTTTGAATGATTGGTAGTACCACAGTTTTCAATTTCCACGGAAGCTCGGCTTTGAGTTATTAGATTGACTCGTTGATTAAGATGATGGATGGAATCAGTTTGGATTGAGTTTGAATTTTTATTTCGAAATTTTTAAGTTATTTTGACTTTTGAATATTTTAAGTGTGAGTTATTTCGGTTTTAAATTAATTTAGGTTTAAATTATTTAAGATTAAGACTTTGAATCTGTCAGATTAAGCTATTTTAGGTCTAAATCATTTTAGATTCTGATTATTTCATGTTTAGGTTATTTCGACTTACTTGTTCGGCTCATTTTGAGTTTGGGTATTTTATATTTCGATCATTAGATAATAGATTTTTGAGTGTCTCGAGTTTAAGTCAATTTTATGTTTTGAAAATTTTGATTTAGATCATGTTGAGTCTGAATTATTTTAGACTTGGATCATTCGAGATTAACACTTAAGTCTTTACAGAGTTTATTTTAGTCCAAACTCTAATTACATCATATTCGAATTATTTGTTGAACTCATTTCAAATTCATGTTAGTTGTTTTCATATCAATTCGAAATCTAATGATTTAATACAAATCAAATGTGAGTTCTTAGAGGACCCATTGTAGTAATGAATCACATGGCTTTGCTCAACCCCTTTTTGGAGCCATATATTGCCGAACTTTAATTTATATCTTATCTACAAATCTAACAAGTTAGACCGAACCAGTTGTCCAGTAGCGCCCAGCAGCTCCTACGTCCAATCAAACATGCTCACTCCAAACGTTGGTTAGTGATTATCATTTATATTCGACTCACTGTCTAACAAAATGGTTAAATTCCACAATTAATCCTTGTACTTTGCAAAATTTGTAGTTTTAATCCATGTATTATTATTTGATCATTTTTAATCCTTATACTTTCCAAAATTTAAAATTTTAGTCCTCACCAATCAATAACTATTAAACTCATTAAATAAAATTATGTTATTTCTAAAATCTATCCATGTCAACTTATTATTTCTATATATTATTCACTAAAAATTTAGTTAATTAAATAACGACTATCATTTGTATCATGATAGAAATTTTAAAATTAAAAAAGTATAGGGACTTAAAATGATCTAATTGGAGAAAACAGTTTAAAATTATAATTGTAGGCATAGTATAAGACTAGTAATTAAATATAACCAAACAGATTTAATTGCTAAAGTACAAAGACTAAAAGTGGCCAATTCAAAAAATACAGAGACTAAAATTAATCAAATAAAAGTATAAAAACTAATAGCAGAATTTAACCATAAAAATTAAACCAATTCGTAGTTGTCTTTTTTAACAATATATTCCGAAAATCCACAGCAAAATAGTCCAATTGACGGTTTCTTTTTCTTCCGAAGGTGAAAACAAGACAACGATAGTTGATATTGTATTAATTGGTAGTGCCAAATAACAATGACTGAGATATGTTCGCCGGAATCTTTAATTATTAGAAATTATTAAAATATTATAAAATTTTAATGAAATATAAAAATTATAGGAAAATTTATATAAATTAATACATATTATAAAATTTTAAAAATTATCACTCCTTTTATAAATTTTAGTTAATTTTATAATTTTTCCTATAATTTTATTTAATCATTTTATTAAGTTATATATATTTTCATAACCTTTTTTATAGTGTTTTTTTTAAATAATTTTTTTTATAATTTTTAAAAAACAACTATGCCCTCCACGTAAGTATTTTTTCACTTCAAACACCACACCAATTGGCACATCTTGAAAGTTTGACACTGGCACATCTTGAAGGCTTGTCAGACAGAAGCCTATATTTTAAAGGTTTTGATTGTTAATTTTCATTTTAAAAGGACATAAAATATATAATTAATTTTAAGAGGAGTCAAAAATAGAAAATTATCATTTATTCAAATGACTAAAAAATTTAAATTGAATGGTTAATACTTAAGGGGGACTAGTAATAAAATTTTCCCACTTTGACCGGGGAGCTGCCAACCCCAGCCTCCAAAGTTTCAGCTTTGAGCATATGTTATAATTATAACTGTGCATAAATTGGTTCCCAACTGACAATCCTTTTGTCTGAACCAGTATATCAGCCGATCCGGTTCGCTCAAACTGTTGTTTTCCTTCACGAGTAACAGTTCACGTTGGCACCATCAGAAGGACCAGACAGTAAGAAGCACGATGATGGCAATGGCGCTTTTGTCTTGCATGTAACATGTTTCATTATCAAAGTAGGCCATTTTTGATACATTACGTAAATCCTGAACTCAAATTTAAAAGGGATAATCAACGACGTGGCAACACAGTACATGCCGGAAAAAGACTACTCTTATCTCCCATCATTTTCTGTCATAATAATTTGCTTCATAAATTTGATCATCTCATGTGAGTAGACTCGGTACTTTTTTTTTGCAATAAGTTCCTCTCTTATGTCATGTCTCTACTGTTGGAAAATATATAATAATTTGAACTTGGTCTTATAAGAGATGTTCCAAAGATAATGATATACTAAACAAAGTCCTTTAAGCTTACACTTCATCGCCATGCATAAAACTTGAAGACCCTTTCACTCACATCCAACATTCAAAACCAAGAAACTCAATCATAGTCCCTAAGTATCAATGATATGATTGAAGAAGTTTGAAACGTATTGTTTCGTTTTAGCTAGATTTTCTAAAACTCGTCGTTGATAATCTCAACTCTTACCAGAACGAAAATGACTAAACAATGATGAACCATTGCAGACCAAGCTAGTTTAGTACGTAGAGGAAAACAACTCTGCAAATTTTTAAGTCCAAGTTCAATGCTTTGGAACATGATGAAAGTGAATCATCAATATGAAGTTAAGACAGTGTAAGTCTTTGATGTCGAAAATGCATTGTAATTCAAAACAATGGGGTCGGAAAATTGGTATTTCAGACATGGTTTCACAAGTTATACATTGCATTTTCTTAAGTTTCTTTGGGAAGGTAGAACAGGATGCTTTGTAACAGACAAAACAGAACCATGTAAAACTTGACTAAATCTCTTATATATTTAGGTACAAAAGATGCCATTTTAACTCAAGTTTAGTTTCAGTCTTAGTTAAGCTTTTCTATCACTCCTACCCTAAGATGTGTATAGTTGGGTTTGCTCAGGCCAAGCGAATGTGCCACCGAAGCGTTTCATCGAGAATTCGGGATCTGTTGGGGATGAAAAGCGTTCCAGAAGGCCACATTGCAGTATATGTAGGGGAAACCAGCAAAAGCAGATTCATGATTCCTATATCTTACTTGAACCATCCTCTATTTGAAGGCTTATTACATCTGGCTGAGGAAGAATTTGGATTCGACCATCCGGGTGGTCTCACAATTCCATGCAGCGAAGCATATTTCATCACTCTTACAAAAATGTATTACATTCAACAATGATAAATAAAGGCAGTCTTATACATATTCAAATCAAGAATGATATAAAATTTCTACTATTCTGTAACTTGACTGCAATTTGAGACTTTTATTTTGGGTTATAATCTAAATAAATTTTAGACTGATATCGGAGACTACTCCTATGTCCTATCATTTTCTGTTACAATTTGCTTCATAAATTTGACTGCAATGCTTTTTTTCCAACGAGACCTCTCTGATGTCATGTCCCTACTACTGTTGGAAAATATCAAATAGGTGGAACTTGGAGTTATCAGAGATGTCCCAATGATAATAGTATAATAGACAAAGTCCTTTAAGCTTACAGTTCACAGCCATGCATAAAACTTGAAGACCCTTCAATCCCATTCAGCATTCAAAATCAACATGCAAATGCAAAAACAATTAGTCTAACCTGAATAGTCAATATATTCTATTCAAAGCTTTGTTTCAGATCAGGAAACTCAATGATAGTCCTAAATGTCCCTGATATTATTGCAAAGGTTTGAAACGTATAGGTTTATTTTAGCTAAACTAGTCATCAATAACCTCGGCTCCTAACGAAACGAAAAAGACTGGACATTGAAGAACCATTGCAGAAGATAAGTAAATATTGAATGACTATGAGCACGGGGTGATCAAATGGGACCGAGAGACATTGCAAGTTTGCAACAACCAAGCTAGTTTAGTACGTAGGTGGAACGACTCAGCTAAGTTTCAAGTCTAAGTTCAATGCTTGGTACATGGTGAAAACGACTCATCAACATTAACTTAAAACGGTGTATGTTTTTGATGATGAAAATGCTTTGTAATTCAAAACAAAGGAGTCGAATAATCGGTATTTCACACATGGTTTCGCAAGTTATACATTGCATTTTCTTAAATTTCATTGGAAAGGTAGGACAGGATACTTTGTAACAGACAAAACAGAACCATGTGAAACTTAACTATCCTATCCAGTTTTAAGAATCGAAATATTTCTATATATAGGTTTAGGTACTAAAGAAGCCATTTAAACTCAAGTTTAGTTTCAGTCTTAGTTAAGCTTTTCTGTCACTCCTACCCTAAGATGTGTATAGTTGGGTTAGCTCAGGCCAACAGAATGTGCCACCGAAGCGTTTCATCAAGAATTTGGGATCTGTTGGGGACAAAAACTGTCCCGAAAGGCCACCTTGCAGTATATGTAGGGGAAACCAGCAAGAAGAGATTCATGATTCCTATATCTTACTTGAACCATCCTCTATTTGAAGGCCTATTAAATCTGGCTGAAGAAGAATTCGGATTCAACCATCCCACAGGCAGTCTCACAATTCCGTGCAGCAAAGGATATTTCATCAGCCTTATAAGATTGTTAAAGTTTTCGTAGATGGTAGATAACTTGGGTATTTTCAAGGAGGGCTGGATTTAACAACTTACAGCGTCAAGGTTTTTATATTGTCGTCTATATAAAGAAAATCATTTACTGTAATTGGAAAGGGGCCGGGCGAACGCAGGCCCCCACTGACACAAATTATGACGTAGGCTCTCCTACTTTGAGGAGACCTTAGGCAAGTGCCCTTCCCAAGTGCAATGGAAGTCGCTTGCCTAGACCATGGGCCTTGCTGATCACCCATCGACCCCGTCCAGGTAAGTATGTTGCAACGTCCGTAGCTGCTTCTTATTTATAAGGATTTGCTTGCGTTCCTTTCGTGTGTTCTTTCCATGAGGGATTTGTGCTTCTTATTTATAAGGCTATGGGACTAGTTGAATTTCTCATTTTTCACTGATTACAAACTCATTGCAAATCAGGCAACAAAACAAACGCAAGGAAATACTATTTTGGGTAAATTTGTGGTTGTTAATCCTGCGCTGACATGAAAATTAACATTTTATTTTCTCCGTTTTCACAGTAAAGAAAATATGTGGATATGATCATGTCCAAAGTTTCAGAATACAATTGTTTAATATTCCATAGCAGATAACAGCTTCAGTCGCATGGAAAAGAATCTCAGATAGCAGAAACTGAGAGGGTTTCAAATTTTTCTTCAATATTTTTAAACGTATTCGTTCTCTGCAATAACAGAGTTCAAGAGTAGAGTACTTTTCTTGCGTTATAATACGTAAAATGTGCCCATACCTATATAATTCTCTGCAATGACATGGCTTACAGTGGTGGAAATTTCTGTGTTTGGGGTTTCAAATCAAAGCCAAACTATCATTCTCCTTGTTACTAATAATCCCATAAGAATAAACACTGTAAAAACTTGATGATTTCATGATTTACACTAGTTTGTCAATAAAAAAGAAGCTACCATTTGAAGATGGAACACTAAGAATTGCTGTTTCAAAGGGAATCCAAACAGGTAGCAAAATTTGGACCCTTCAAAATCATTTACAAATCTCAGTACTATACGCTTACAGTGCAAGACCCCAAGTAGGTTGCATTGAATCAGGCATCGTTTATACGAGACGTGAGGTTGATGAATTCATCTTCAGCACAAGGAACCATGAGACCACCCAATGGATGATCAAATCCAAACTCTTGTTCAGCCTGGTTCAACAAGGCCTGGAACAAAGGGTGGTTCAAGTATGATATTGGGACCACGAATCTCTTGTTCTTCTCTTCATTTCCCACATAAACTGCAAAATGGCCCTTCTGGACGTTTACTGCACTCGGTCTTTGGTAAGAGCATTGGTGCTTAGAATGCGACCAACTTCGTATAGTTTGCTTTGCATGAAGCATCATCTCAGGCAACCGAATTCCCATTCTATTTGATCAACTGATAAGGAATTTTTGAGAGTATTTTAAACAAAAATCGTTCTTTCAATAGTAAGGAAGGTTTTTTACCTTTGTGGTCTTGGTCTTTGGGTGTGTATATATAGGACAGACAGCTTAAAAAACATCATTTATCGTTTTGCACGCATTGAAAATATCAACATGTAACCTTTTGTCTTTGGGGTAGGAAGTTGTAATAATATCAATGGGGTCTAAAAGGGACCCCCGCAAAGCTACTAAATTCAGAAGATTCGCCCACAGATTTTCATATCCATATATCTCTGGTGTTTTTGTTGCATGTTCCTTATGTCAGTGACTCAGAGTTATGGGCTTAGTTCCCTCTAGAGCCGGTTATTCATGCATCATGATTGCCTTTCAACTTGACCTCTTTTTGTTCTTTGAATTGCAGTGATAGTATAAGGGCGAAGTCAGAAATTTTATACTACGAGCTAGAATTGAATTAAAAATATCATTTTATTAACTTAAAATTTTATGACTTTTTAGGATCAAAAGGAGAATTTTACCAAACCAAGGGGGGCAATTCCTTTATGTTTTACGTGTGCATTGCAGTCCAATATTGTTGGCATGCCTTCTGGTGCATGTTGATCCACTACCAACTTATCAAAGAGACCCTGCACCAATTATGAAAAAGGATTGCTACTGAGGATATCTTGCAGGTTAATGTCAAAGTTGAAGTATGATTTGCATTGTATGTAATCCAATTCAAGGCCCTCAGTTTTTTAGGTGTTAACCTGCTTTGGGAGTGAGCTTTTTTGGACAAGATGAAGCAAGTGACATGTACCGCAACTAGGCCAGAGAATGGATCGGGTGAGGCAAAACCTTGTGAATTATATATATGCAGAAGTTCGATTACATCTTTTTGAGAAAGTTCCAATTTTTAGATAAAAACTGATGTTTCCTTTATGAGAAACAGTTGATGTTGGCACTATTGGGGACCAGATATTCACTTTTGTCTTTAGTGGAACAAGTTTCATTATCAAGTAGGGCCATTTTGCTTCAGTGAATAAATCCTGAGTTCAGATTCAGAAGGGACAATTAACCACGTGGCGACATGCAATATGCTAGAAAAGACTACTACTAGGTCTTATAATTTTCTGTGATAAAATCATTGTCTTGAGCACCACAATCAGCTCCTTATTTAACAATTATGGAATGGAAATTAGTTGCGGACAGGGAGGAAGTAATACAATATATTTTATAAATATTGGTTAGGAATTGAAGTGATGCATCTATAAAAAGGAACCGATAACCAATCAAGTGAGTAGATTTAGATTTTTTTTTTTTTTGCAATAAGATCATGTCATGTCCCTACTGTTGGGAAATATCTAATAGTTGGAACTTGGAGTTATCAGAGATGTCGCAGAGATAATAGTATAATAGACAAAGTCCTTCAAGCTTACACTTCACCGTCAAGTTAAAAGATTAAAAAAAAGAAAAAGATGGCAAAATATGTCCATTTTCTTTATTAGGACGAAATTTTAAGGGTTCTCCATAGCTAGAGTTTGTTTCAAGCTTCCAAGCTCCATAATCAAGAGAAACGAGATTCAAGTCGTGATCGAGGGAAAAATAAAGTTTTCGAGGAATAGGCTTGATTTCTAACATATTGTACTGAGTTTTGACAAGTCAATTTGGAGATCGAGACGGTTGGAGGCACGCTCACACTATCACTGAACAATTGCGGTATAATGACTTGTAATTTTTAGAAATATGGCATGTATAGCATTCTAATCATTTTGTGTGTGTAATCTTACGATATGGCCCATGGATGGAATGGAAATGTTTGAGAATGATTAGCTATTGGAATGGCTAATATATATGATAAAATGTATGTTTTATATCTTAACTAAATCATGAAAATCCTTGGAAAGGTAAAATTGGCCACATAACAAAATCAGTCAGTAGCAGTGACGTGAGTTTGAAAAATCACTAAAAATAGTAGAGATAGAATTTGATGATAAATAAAATATGAAATTAAAGCTTAATTAATATATTTTCATGTGGAAGAAACAAAATAAGTAAAAAAATTGTATTTTATGAGATATTTATGTTTTGGTGAAACAGGATCAGAGCGATTTCTGAATCCCTGTTCTGAGTTTAAAAATTCACCATAAATTGTAAAAAAACAATTAGGAATTTTATCTTACATGTATGAAATCCTTATTGAGTCTAGTTTTATGAGAAACAAACGGCATAGTCATTGAAACTCTGTACAATGAGATATCTGATTTGTAATATACAGGGGTCAGAGTATCCAAATCCTGAAATAGGGGAGACTTTAACTAATAAACTGTACTAATTAGCCCAACCAAAAATTCTAGAAAAAAATTAGTAAGTAGATATATGAGTCTAGTTTTAGGAAAAATTTACGGAATTTGATTTCGAGCTTTGTAACTCGAGATATGATTTTTTTAGCGACTGTAACGCAGATGGATAGTTTACTATGAGAATTGTTTGAACTTGTTTAAATGCTAAAATAAGTTTAATAATGTCTCATACTCGACTCCGGCGATGGTCTCAGGTAAGGGGGCGTTCACCGCCAAGCATAAAACTTGAACACCCTTTCACTCCCATTCAGTATTCAAAATCAACATGCAAATGCAAAAACAATTAGTCTAACCTGTATAGACAATATATTCTATTCAAAGCTTTATTTCAAATCAGGAAACTCAATGATAGTCCTAAATGTCACTGATATTATTGCAAAAGTTTGAAACGTACAGGTTTATTTTAGCTAAACTAGTCATCAATAATCTCGGGTCCTAACGAAACGAAAAAGACTGGACATTGAAGAACCACTGAAGAAGTTAAGTAAATATTGAATGACTGTGAGCACGGGGTGATCAGATGGGACCGAGAGACATTGCAAGTTTGCAACAACCAAGCTAGTTTAGTACGTAGGGGGATCGACTCAGCTAAGTTTCAAGTCTAAGTTCAATGCTTCGGTCACTATCATCAATATGAACATAAGACAGTACACGTCTTTGATGTCGAAAGTGCATTGTAATTCAAAACAAAGGGGTCGAATAATCCGTATTTTGGACATGGTTTCACAAGTTATACCTTGCATCTTCTTAAGTTTCATTGGAAAGGTAGGACAGATTGCTTTGATACAGACAAAACAGAACCATGTTTAAGTCTCTTATACACATATATGTTTCTATATATAGGTTTAGGTACTAAATATGCCGTTTTAATTCAAGTTTAGTTTCAGTATTAGTTAAGTTCTCTACCACTCCTACTCTAAGATGTGTATACAATTAGTTGGGTTAGCCAACGCCAAGCAAATGTGCTAGCGAAGCATTTCATCAAGAATTCGGTCTTCGTTGGGGACGAAAAATGTTCTGAAAGGCCATATAGCAGTATATGTACGGGAAACCAGCAAGAGCAGATTCATGATTCCTATTTCTTACTTGAATCATCTTCTATTTGAAGGCCTATTAAATCTGGCTGAGGCAGAATTCCCAAGTTGCACAAAGTATGACGTAGGCTCTCCTACTTTGAGGAGACCTTAGGCAAGCGCCCTTCCCAAGTGCAATAGAAGTCACTTACCTAGGCCATCGGCCATGATGATCACCTATCGACCCTGTCCAGGTAAGTATGTTGCAACGTTGCTAGCCGCTTCTTATTTATATGGCCTTGCTACTGTTCCTTTCGTGTGTACTTTCCCTCTGGAATTGGTGATTCAACATAAATTTGACATGGGTGAGTCAGAGTGGAGATTTATGACTTACAGAGAAAATTATCCGGACTCCTGAGAAATTATACTATTTGAATTTCTCATTTTCACTCACTACAAACTGATTGCATAAAATATGTATATATGGTAAAATTGTGCTTTGTTAATCCTTTGCTGACATGAAAATTAACAAGTTATTTTCTCTGTTATCACAGTAAGGAAAATATGTATATATGGTGTGCAAGGTTTTTGAGTACAAATCATTAATATTCCATAGCAGAAAACAGCTTCAATCGCATTGAAATGAATCTCAGATAGCAGAAACAGAGAGGGTTTCAAGTTTTTCTTCAAAATTTTCGAAGCATTCCTTCTCTGCAATAACGGAGTTACACAGTAGAGTACTTTAATACATAAAATTTGCATATAGCTATATAATTCTCTGAAATGACATAACTTACAGTGGTGGAAATTTCTGGGTTTGGGGTTTCAAATCAAAGCCAATTTATCATTCTCCTTATTAGTAATTACCCCAGAAGAATAAACACTGTAATAAATTAATCAATTTCATGATTTACATTAGTTTGTCAATACAAAATCAGGAAGCAAAATTTTGGATCCCTAAAACTCATTTACAAATCTCAATACCATACACTTACAGTGGAAGATCAAACTGAAAAAAAAAAAAACACAAATGAGAAACCCACGTAGGGAGGAGACAAATTACAAAACATCATTTTATCAGTTTGAATGCATGAAAACTGTCAACATGATGTACTT
This sequence comes from Gossypium longicalyx, assembly GCA_025698465.1. Classification (NCBI taxonomy): domain Eukaryota; kingdom Viridiplantae; phylum Streptophyta; class Magnoliopsida; order Malvales; family Malvaceae; genus Gossypium; species Gossypium longicalyx. The sequence continues at coordinate 109,351,535 of CM046997.1, read as the reverse complement.
TTGTCCTAGTGCTAGGAAGTTGTAATAATTGATATTAAAACTTGGGGTCCAAAAGGAGACCCCAAAGCTACTAATTTTATAGTATCCACCCACTGATTTTCATATCCATATATCTCTGGTAGTTTTTGTTGCATGTTCCTTATGTCAGTGACTCAGTTATGGGGCTAGTTTCCTCTATATCCCGTTACTCATGCATCAACATTTATGGGGTATTTATTATTATTATTTCTTTTCTCTTTCTTATAATGATTGCCTTTGAATTTGGCTTCTTTTTGCATCGCATATACCGCAGAAATTTTATACTAGAGCTAGAAATGAATTTCAATTTTTGAGGGGATATAAGTTTACCATTTTATTAAGTTAAAACTTTATAATTGTTGAGTATCTAAAGGAAAATTTTACCAAAGGCCCCTGCATACCTGGTGCCACCCTTATGCATATATGCATTTTCATGGTAAAAGGTTATTATTCACTGACAGTTCACGAAATCGTGTATCAAATATTCATATATATTAACCAAAGTGTTTAAATAATGAAACCCAATGTAAAAGCTCATATGGGACATCAGGTAACCACGGTTGAAAAGTATATATATATATAAGTAATCAATTGCTACTGTGGATTTCTTGTAAGTTGATGCCAAGTTTGTAGTATGATTGGCATCGTATATTCCAATGCACGGCCCTCTGGTTCTAAGTCTTAAACAGCTTTGGGAGTGAGCTTGTATGGACAAGATGAAGCAACTGGCGTGTACTGCAACTAGGCCAGAGAATAGATAAGGTGAGGACAAGCCACGTTAATTATATATATACATATATGCAGAAGTTCCAGTTGCCGAATGCCAACAAGATGGTGACGATATAGAAGCCTAATTAAATGTGTTTGTTGAACTTGGAAATTATGGCACTTTAATGTCTCCATACTCAGTAAATGCAAACATTACCAGCCCTTTGGATAAAACTAATATTTGCTTTACTAGTAACAGTTCATGTTGGCACCATTGGGGACCAGAAAGAAGTTCAATGATGGAAATGGCACTTCTGTCTTCTATGGAACAACTTTAGTTATTAAGTAGACCACTTTGGTTCAGTGCATAAATCCTGAGTTCAAAATTTGAAGGGACGATCCACGTAGGGAAATAACTCTGCTACCTATCGGTACTTGCTGAAAATGTTTCATCGTCATAAACAGAAATAGGTTGCCGAAAGTAATAGAGTATTATATTCCTGAAAGACCTCATTTAACTACTTAAGTGCATCAAAAGCTTTGATTTTGACTTAAAAACAAGTTAAACTTCCAACTGTAAATTGAACGGAGGACGCGCGAACGCAGGCCCCCACTGCCACAAATTATGACGTAGGCTCTCCTACTTTGAGGAGACCTTAGGCAAGCGCCTTCCCAAGTGCAATGTAAGTCGCTTACCTAGGCGTGAGCATTGTTGATCACCCATATACCCTGTCCAGATAAGTATGTTGCAATGTAGCTAGCTGCTTCATATTTATACGGCCTTGCTTGTGTTCCTCTCTGGCGTCCTTTGGATGTGGGATTAGTGCTTCTTATTTATTAGGCTATAGGACTAGCTAGTTCTTCATCACGTCCACCGACTACAAACGCAAGGAAATCCAAACAGGAACCAAAAATTGGACCCTTCAAACTCAATTACAAATTTCAGTACCATATAGTTACAATGCTAGATCAAACTAAAAAAAAAACAAATGAGAACCCCACGTAGGTTCAACTTCATTATGAGCTCATTGAATCAGGCATGCATAATACGAGAAGTGAGGTTCATGACTTCGTCATAAGACCACCCAATGAATGATCAAACCCAAACTCTTGTTCGGCTTGATTCAACAACGCCTGGAACAAAGGGTGCTTCAAGTATGATATCGGGACCACCAATCTCTTGTTCTTCTCTTCGTCTCCGACATAAACAGCAAAATGGCCTTTCGGGACATTAACTGAACTCGATGTCCGTGTTGAAGTTGGCATGCATGCAGCACATGCAGCACATGAAACAGCCAAGAAGCAGAACAAGCTGCGAAGCCATACTTATGCTGGCTGCAACATGCACACTTGCTGCAGCATGCATACAAGCTGTATGCACTCAACAGTCCGATAAGAGCATTGGTGTTTAGAACGTGACCACCTTCGTATAGTTTGCTTCGCATGAAGCATCATCTCAGGCAACCGAATCCCCATTTTGAGAGTATTGTAAACAAAGTTCTTTTTTTACCTTTCTGGTCATGGTCTTCAGGTTCCTAGTGCCATGTAGGAAGTTGTAATAATTAATATTAAAGCGTGGGGTCCAAAAGGGAATCCCCAAAGTTACTAATTATAGAAGATCAGCCCACTGTTTTTCACCTCCACAGATACCTGGTTCTTTTGTTGCATGTTCCTTATTATGTCAGTGACTGTTTTCTCTAGATCCAGGAAATCATGCATAAAGTTTCATTGGTTTTTTTTTCTTCCTTTTTCCTTTCTTATAATGTTTGACTTTGAACTTAGCCTCTTATTGTTCTTTGAATTGCGGTAGATGCATATATACATGTTGCATACAATTATCCATTAATAAGTTTTTCATTTAAGAACCAATGCATGTAATAGGTAAAATTGGTGCCTGATTTATGGAGGGCGGTTGAGTCAGTCAGTCAGTCAATGCTTATGTATGCATGGCCAGCCGCTGCAAATTGTATGTCAGTCAAATTGCTGGCTAAAGCCAATCCATAAACAAAATCCGTACATCTTGTATTCTTAAAAGTTAAAACCCTATCCTTATATTGTATTTTCCATTTTGTTCACCATTTAAATGGTAAAGGATCGGCCAAAGACATAAATCAAACACTATTCATAAGTTATTTGAGTTGGATTTGAGAAAAATTTAAATTTAATTTGGTTATTATCGAGTCAAGTTTTGGCTATAAATCAAGTTAAATTCGAATTTAGTAATATTCAATTTGAATGGCTCATAAGTAGATCTGTTCATAGGCTGAGCCACTCGCCCAAGCTTAAAGGCTCGTCTGAAAAAGAGAGGGTTTGAACAAAAACACGAGGCTTGAAAAATAGGCTTTGATAAAATTTAATGCCCATTTTCTATATGGGTCGGGCTTTGGACAATTTTTTTTTTGCTTGAGCCTAGCCCGAATCGAATAAATTATGTTAAAAAAATATTATATTAATTATATATTTGAATAATAACTATATATTTATATTAAATCACAAACCCGATAACAATTAAACCTATTACTCAAAACCTAAAAAAATTTACCCAACTAAATAACTCAACCTAAAATATAAAATTTTAAAAATTATATTTAATATAATAAAATATTTATTATATTTATGGTAGTGTTTTTTAATATAAATACTTTTTAATGTGTTAGAGAACTTTTATTTTAGCATTTTTAGTGCATTTAGTGTATTATATATATATTTTTAAAAATTATTTTTAAATAAAAACTAAACTAAAATAATCAAATATGGTCGGGCCAGGATTTACTTTTCTTAAAATGAGTCAGGCTTGAAAAAAAGTAAGCCCATTTTTTAGGTCAGGCCAAACCCGACTTGGAAAATTGATCTGGATACATTGCATGGACTTCACCTGAACTCGGACCAACTCGGCCCATGAGCACCTCTACTCTCAAGGCTTATCAAGCTAAATTTTATATTTTTATATTATTAAATTACATTATGCCCTTAATACATATTATTAACCCTAAGCTAAATTATGTTATAACCCTACTGAGCTTAAGTTCAAGCTTGATTACAAAAATTGGTAAACTACTTAATTGAGCTCGAGTTGAGTATCAAGCTCCAAATTTCGTATCGAAATTGACAATATTCATACTCAACTCGGTTCGATTCCACCTTTAGACTGGGCTATTTGTTCAAATTCAAAGCTTTACTTGAAATTTAAAAATGTTTCAACAAAAGTATTAAGCTTAAAAAACGAGATTAAGTAAAAAAAAAGTTATGTTTAAAAATTCAAAACTCATGCCTCGTTCACTTATTTTCAAGTTTATAATATGAAATTTTCTTTTATATTTATATAATTTATACCATATTAAATTAATTATACTATATTGTAATGTTATCTTAAAAATATGTTAAATCGTTAGAAATTTAATAAATATATATGAAAGTAAAAATAGATATAATTATTACATGTTAAATAAAAATAATTATATTTTTAAAAAATAAAAAATAAAATAGCAAACCTACACAGGCTCGGGTTAGCCTTTTAGAAACATTAGTGGGCTTAGCAATTTAGATCCTAGACATAAATTTTTTTCTAATTTGATCTTTGAATTCCTTTTTAGTCGATATTAATATTAAAATATGACGAATTTTACCAATTTAGCTCCCAAACTTTGATTGTGTTAAGGTGTGAGAGATATAATACATTGAGATTATGTTATGTTATCACCTAAAAAAATTAAAATATTGTATAAACTATTAAAAAAATACAAAACATATTAAGAAATTATAAAAAAAATTAAAAGATTTTCAGGTGAAGATGGTGTAGAATCTCATAGTGCCACGTCTAGGGACCAAATTGGAAAAAGATTCCAAGTTATGGGACTAATTGGTAGTTTATCCCAAAACATTTAATATTGGATTAATGTTGTCAGCGCAAAGGCATTTGGCAACTCACATGGCTTTGCTCACTTTTGCATCATCCTAGCTAATTCTCCCTCGGTCCCTCCTGCCTCCTTGCTTCATCTTCTCCAAACACCCGAAGCAGCTTAAGCCTTAAAACAGAGGGCCGTACATGGGAATATACTTTTCAAGGCCATACCAGTTCAAGTGCTCTTGCTGGTTTACCACCAAGCTACGATACCAATTGATCATACTATTACTTTAATATCAACCTATATGAAATCGACTGTAGCAATTAATTATGTGCACTTGCATGATTTCCATGTATAGTTAATGGACTGCAACAAAACACTTCATCAATGAGTAAAATATAAAAGACAACATCGGAGGACTTATATATAAATTATACCAACACAGGGCGTAGCTAAGGGGCAGGGAGAGCTCTCTCTTGGTTAAGTGGGATTATATCATTTTTAGTCCTTTCAATTTATCAAGCTATTTTTATATTTGGTATATCGGGCACCAATTTCATCATTACATGCATTGGTTCTTAAATAAAACATTATTATTTGAATATGATTATTTAAAAGCCAGAGGGAAAAAGGCTGGTTTTTTAAAGTTAAAAACCGTTTAACCTTGAGCAAGAAATGGATTGAAAATGTATATGGACTGCAATTCAAAGAACAAGAGGAGGTCAAGTTCAAGGACGATCATTATAAGAAACAAAAAAGAAGAATGTAAAACCCAATGAGGAACATGTAACAAAAGCACCACAGATATATATGGATGTCAAAACCAGTGGGCTAGTATTCTATAATTAGTAACTTTTGAGGTCCCCTTTTGAACCCCAAGTTTTTATATTAGTTATTTGAACTTCCTAGCACTAGGACAAAAGTACATTATCTTGATTTGTTTCCATGCATGCAAACTGATAAAATGATGTTTTGTAATCTGTCTCCTCTCTATATATACAGCCAAAGACCATGACCAGAAGTGTAGAAAAAAGAACTATCTTTGTTTACAATACTCTCAAAAATTCCTTATCAGTTGTTCAAATGGGGATTCGGTTGCTTGAGATGATGCTTCATGCAAAGCAAACTATACGAAGATGGTCACATTCTAAACACCAATGCTCTTATCGGACATCGAGTTCAGTTAATGTCCCGAAAGGCCATTTCGCTGTTTATGTTGGAGATGAAGAGAAGAACAAGAGATTTGTGGTCCCGATATCATACTTGAAGCACCCTTTGTTCCAAGCCTTGTTGAATCAGGCTGAACAAGAGTTTGGGTTTGATCATCCATTGGGTGGTCTCATGATTCCTTGTGATGAAGACGAATTCATCAACCTCACTTCTCGTATAAACCATGCCTGATTCAATGAGCTTATAATGAATTGAACCTACGTAGGGTTCTCATTTGTCTTTTTTTTTTTTTAGTTTGACCTTCCATTGTAAGTATATGGTATTGAGATTTGTAAATGAGTTTGAAGGGTCCAAATTTTGGTTCCTGTTTGGATTTCCTTTGAATCCAAAATAGTATTTCCTTGCGTTTGTTTTATTGCCTGATTTGCAACCTGTTAGCAGTTGGTGGAAGTGAGAAATTTAACTAGTCCTATAGCCTTATAAATAAGAAGCACGAATCCCACATGGAAAGCACACGAGGAAGGAACAAAAGCAAGGCCCCATAAATAAGAAGCAGCTTGCTTCATTACAAAGTTCAAACCTGGACGGAGTCGATCGGTAATCAGAAGGGCTGTTGACTTAGATAAGCGACTTCCATTGCACTTAGGAAGGGCGCTTGCCCAAGGTCTCCTCAAAGTAGGAGAGCTTACGTCATAATTTGTGGCAGTTTAGGCCTGCGTTCGAGTTGCCCTCGTCCGAATTCACTTGGAACCTTCCTCGGTTTAGAGGACAAAATATAATCAACGAATTGTGCTAACAAAAATCGATACGTTTCAAGCTTTTTCAATTAAATTAGTGATATATATTTTTGTTCCCTTGAAGTCCTTCTAAGGATGTTGCTTATCAAACCCTCCTCGAACACTCCTTGAACTGCTCCATACCAACTCTTATTTGAAGATACTTTTTCAACAGAATGGACATTATGAGGATGTTATAGCAAAAAAGACCTAAATCAACTCACTTGGTTGGTTCTTGGTTCCATGCATCACTTCAATTCCTAATCAATAGTTATAAAAGATCTTGTATTAGCTCCTTCGTGTCTGCAACTAATTTCCTCATCCATAATTGTTAAATAAGGAACGAGCTGATTATGGTGCTCAAAAAAATGATAGGACAAGGGAGTAGTCTTTTCTAGCATATCATATGTTGCCACGTCGTTGATTGTCCCTTCTGAATCTGAACTCAGGATTTATGCACTGAAGCAAAGTGGTCTACTTGATGACGAAACTTGTTCCTTAGAAGACAAAAGTGTCATTGCCAGCATTTTACTTCTATCTGGACCCCAATGGTGCCAACATGAACTGCTACTCGTAAAGGAAATATCAGTTTTATCCAAAAGGCTGATAATGTTTGCATTTACTTACTATAGAGACGTTAATGTGCAATAATCTCCAATTTGAACAAACTCATTTAGTTTGGCTTCTATGTTGTCACCGTATTGGCATTTGGCAACTGCAACTTCTGCATATATATAATTCACATGGCTTGTCCTCACCTTATCTATTCTCTGGCCTAGTTGCAGTACATGCCAGCTGCTTCATCTTGTCCGAACAAGCTCACTCCCAAAGCAGTTTAAGACTTAAAACCAGAGGGCCGTACATTGGAATATACAATGCCAATCATACTACAAACTTGACATCAATCTAATAAGAAATCCACAGTAGCAATTGATTACTTATATATATATACACACTTTTCAACTGTGGCTACCTGATCTCAATATATGAGCTTTTACAGTTGGTTTAATTATTTAAACCCTTTTTTTTTTATATATATGAAACATGACTTGGCTGATATATGTGTATATATATATATATAAGAATATTTGATGGACCGATAATAATGCATAAGTTTACTGCAAATGAATAATAACCCTATTACCTTCTGCATGCTAATGCATATATGCACAGGAGTGGTACTAGGGGCTGCCAGTGGCCTTAGTTTGGTAAAATTTTCTTTTTGATCCTCAAAAACTTTTAAGATAATAAAATGGTAAAATTATATTATCTACCTGAAAATCTGTAATTCAATTCATTTCTAGTCCCTAATATAAAGTTTCTGCTGTATATGTGATACAAGAAGTGGCCAAGCTCAAAGGCAATCATTATAAGAAAGAGAAAAGAAAGAAAAAAAAAAAACCATGAATATTGATGCATGAATAACCGATCTAGAGGACACTAGCCCATACCTGAGAGTCACTGATATAAGGAACATGCAACTAACAAACCAGAGCTGGATACGAAAATCAGTGGGCGGCTTAGACGGCTCTTCTAAATTTAGTAGCTTTGTGGTCCCCTTTTGGACCCCATGTTTTAATATTGATTATTACAACTTCCTAGCACTAGGACAAAAGTACATTATGTTGATAGTTATCATGCATTCAAACCGATAAAATGATGTTTTGTAATCTGTCTCCTCCCTATATATACATCCAAAGACCAAGACCAGAAATGTAAAAATCACAAAGAACTGTCTTTGATTACAGTCTCAAAAAATTCCTTTATCAGTTGCTCAAATGGGGATTCGGTTGCCTGAGATGATGCTTCATGCAAAGCAAACCATGCGAAGATGGTCACATTCTAAGCACCAATGCTCTTACCAAACACCGAGTGCTGTAAACGTCCAGAAAGGCCATTTCGCTGTTTATGTGGGAGACGAAGAAAAGAAGAAGAGATTCGTGGTCCCAATATCATACTTGAAGCACCCTTTGTTCCAGGCCCTGTTGAATCATGCTGAACAAGAGTTTGGGTTTGATCATCCATTGGGTGGTCTCATGGTTCCTTGTGCTGAAGATGAATTCATCGACCTCACTTCTCGTATAAACCATGCCTGATTCAATGAGCTTATAATGAAGTTGAACCTCCTTGGGGTTTCCATTTGTTTTTTTTTTTTTCAGTTTGATCTTCCACTCTAAGTGTATAGTACTGAGAATTGTAAATGTGTGAAAATTTTGAAGAAAAATTTGAAAGCTTCTCTGTTTCTACTATCTGATATTCAGTTCAATGCCATTGAAGCTGTTTTTCCGCTAATAAATTATACCCGGAAACCTTGCAAACCATATAATCATATTTTCTTCTGTGATATCAGAGAAAATAACATGTTAAGTTTCATGTCACCAAAGGATTAACTAGCACAATTTATGCAATCAATTTGTAGTCAGTGAAAATGAGAAATTCAACTAGTATAATTTCTCGGGAATCTGTGGGTAATTTTCTCCAAGTTACAAATCTTCACTTTGACTCCACCATGTCAATTTATGCTGAAGCACTGATCCCACACAGAAATAACACACGAACGGAACAGAAACAAGGCATTACAAATAAGAAGCAGCTAGCTGATTTACAATTTACTTACCTGGACGGGGTCGATGGGTTATCTGCAAGGCTCATCGCCTAGGTAAGTAACTTCCATTGCACATGGGGATGGCGCTTGTCTAAGGTCTCCTCAAAGTAGGAGAGCCTACGTCATAATTTGTGGTAGTCGGGGCCTGCGTCCGCGCTTCCCCTGTCTATTTTCAGTCGAAAGTCTTACCCCAGAAGATAAAGCATACACTTCGTAGCTTTAGTTTGTTGCAGAATTGAACTCTTATAGCTTTCTTGTATTGAATATGGCTTTCTATTGCTGTAATATTTTTTTAAAATATAAATGTTGTTGGTGTTATGAACAAGGAAGAAGCTGATTTAGCTCAGGCTTGTGTAGCAAGTTTGGTGACTTGGTGATAAAAAAGAACTGAAATGTTGCTAAAGAACAAAACAGAATTGAAAAGCAAAGGAAATGGTGGAGCATATGAATGAAAAGAAATGAGTTTTTCATTAATTTAAAAAAATGGCATGATGCCTTGTACATATACCAGACATTGGCTGGTCAAAATGAACTAAAACTCACCTAATAGCTACCTAACTCCACTTAATACATTGGAACTAGGTGAATTATGCTTGCACACTTAAACAAAGCTGGTGATCAGCTCTTTCACTATCAAATTACATCAAATACAAACTAAACTAAGTTCAAAATGAACTAGACATCATTACATTAACTAAAATTACAAAATGAACAAAACAAAACAGCTGCAACACTTGGCTCGACAGCTTCTTGCTTGGCATGAGCTGCTCGATCTGCTTACTGGGCGGAATTGTTAGACCGCTCATCGGATGGTTGAATCCGAATTCATCCTCAGCCAGATTTAATAGGCCTTCAAATAGAGGATGGTTCAAGTAAGATATATGAATCATGAATCTGCTCTTGCTGGTTTCCCCTACATATATTGCAATGTGGCCTTCTGGCACAATTTTCATCCCCAACAGACCCCAAATCCTCGATGAAACGCTTCGGTGGCACATTCGCTTGGCCTGAGCTAACCCAACTCTACACATCTTAGGGTAGGAGTGATAGAAAAGCTTAACTAAGACTGAAACTAAACTTGAGTTAAATGGCATCTTTAGTACCCAAACCTATATATAGAAACATTTCAATCCTTAAAATTGGATAGGATAGTTAAGTATCACATGGTTCTGTTTTGTCTATTACCAAGCAATCTGTCCTACCTTTCCAAAGAAACTCAAGGAAATGCAATGTATAACTTGTGAAACCATGCCTGAAATATGAATTATTTGACCCCTTTGTTTTGAATTACAAAGCATTTTTGACATCAAAGACATACACTGTTTTAAGTTAATGTTGATGAGTTAATGTTGATGAATCGTTTTCACCATGTACCGAAGCATCATTGAACTTAGACTTAAAGTTCGCAGGGTTGTTCCCCCTACGTACTAAACTATCTTGGTTGTTGCAAACTTGCGATGTCTCTCGGTCCCATTTGTTTGCCCCTTGCTCACAGTCATTCAAGATTTGCTTAACTTCTGCAATGGTTCATCATTGTTTAGTCATTTTCGTTTCGTTAGGAGACTGAGATTATTGAAGACTAGTCTAGCTAGTTGAGCTAAGATAAACCTATACATTTCAAACTTCTGCAATTATATCAGTTACATATAGGACTATCATTGAGTTTCCTGATTTGAAAACAAAGCTTTGAATAGCAAAAATTGACTATTCAGGTTAGACTATTTGTGTTTGCATTTGCATGTTGATTTTGAATGTTGAATGGGAGTGAAGGGTCTTCGAGTTTATGAAGGGCGGTGAGGTGTGAGCATAAAGGACTTTGTCTAGTACACTTTTACCTTTGGGACATCTCTGATAATTCCAAGTTCCAACTGTTAGCTATTTTCCAATTACAGTAGGGACATGACATGATATTATTGCAAAAAAAAAAAAAAAAAAAAAAGAACTAAATCTAACTTGATTGGTTCTTGGTTCCCTTTTATGGATGCATCACTTCAATTCCTAACCAATATTTATAAAGTATCTTCTATCAGTTCCTTCTTGTCTGCAACTAATTTCCTTTCCATAATTGTAAAGTAAGGAAGGAGCTGATTGTGGTGCTCAAAAAATGATTTTATCACAGAATATGATAGGACCTAGGAGGAGTCTTTTCTAGTATATGGTATGTTGCCACGTTGTTGATTGTCCCTTCTGAATCTGAACTCAAGATTTATGCTCTGGAACAAAATGCCCGACTGGATAATGAAACTTCTTCCATAGAAGACAAAAGTGAGTGTCTGGACCCTAATGGTGCCAAGATCAACTGTTACTCGTAAAGTTAACATTAGTTTTTATCCAAAAGTTGGAACTTCCTGAGAAAGATGTAATTGAAAACCAATTTTTCCATAGAAAAGAAAGTTGGTAGTTGCAGTAAATGCCACATGCTTCATCATGTCCATACAAGCTCACTCGCAAAGCAGGTTAACACTTAAAAACTGAGGGCCGTACATTGGAATATACGATGCCAATCGTACTACAAATTCATTACTTATATACATATATATATACTTTTCAACTGTGCCAGCATCAACTGTTATTTGTAAAGGAAACATCAATTTTTATCAGCATATATATAATTCACAAGGTTTTATCTCACCCTATCTATTTTCTTGCCTAGTTGCAGTACATGCCACTTGCTTCATCTTGTCCATACAAGCTCATTCCCAAAGCAGGCCACTGCCATTCAAAGAACAAAAAGAGGTCAAGTTGAAAGGCAATCATTATAGGAAAGAGAAAAGAAATAAAGAACCACGATCTTGTTGCATGAATTACCGGATCTAAAGGGAACTAACCCCATAACCGAGAGACACTGACATAAAGGAACATGAAACTAAAACAACAGAGATATATGGATACGAAAATCGGTGGGCGGATATTCTAAATTTAGTAGCTTTAGGGGGGGGGGGTTCCCTTTGAGACCCCTAGTTTTGATATTATTACAACTTACTACCCCAAAGACAAAGTACATGATATTTTCATGCATGCAAACTGATAAATGATGTTTGTAAGCTGTCTCCTCTATATATATACACACCCAAAGGCCAAGACCACAAAGGTAAAAAAAGAACTATCTTTGATTACAATACTCTCAAAAAATTCCTTATCAGTCGATCAAATAGAATGGGGATTCGGTTGCCTGAGATGATGCTTCATGCAAAGCAAACTATGCGAAGATGGTCACTTTCTAAGCACCAATGCTCTTACCAAACACCGAGTGCTGTAAGCGTCCAGAAAGGCCATTTCGCTGTTTATGTGGGAGACGAAGAGAAGAAGAAGAGATTCGTAGTCCCAATATCATACTTGAAGCAACCTTTGTTCCAGGTCTTGTTGAATCAGGCTGAACAAGAGTTCGGGTTTCATCATCCATTAGGTGGTCTCATGCTTCCTTGTGCTGAAGATGAATTCATCAACCTTACTTCTCGTATGAACCATGCTTGATTCAAGGAGACCCTACGTGGGGCTTTCATTTGTTTTATTTTTTCAGTTTGATCTTCCACTGTAACTATATGGTACTGAGAATTCTACTCGGAAAATATACACATATTTTCTTTACTGTGAAACCAGAGAAAATAAAATGTTAATATTCATGTCAGCAAAGGATTAACAACCACAAATTTACCCAAAATAGTATTTCCTTGCGTTTGTTTTGTTGCCTGATTTGCATTTGTAGTCAGTGAAAATGAGAAATTCAACTAGTCCCTTAGCCTTATAAACAATAAGCACAAATCCCTCATGGAAAGAACACACGAAAGGAACTCAAGAAAATCCTTATAAATAAAATGCAGCTAGCTACGTTGTAACATACTTACCTGGACGGGGTCGATGGGTGATCAGCAAGACCCATGTCCTAGGCAAGCGACTTCCATTGCACTTGGGAAGGGCACTTGCCTAAGGTCTCCTCAAAGTAGGAGAACCTACGTCATAATTTGTGGCAGTGGGGTCCTGCGTTCGCGCGGCCCCTTTCCAATGGCAGTAAATGGTTTTCTTTATATTGACGAAAATATTATTCTTGAATATTAAAACCAGTCCTCCTTGAAAATACATAGGTTACAGAAATGGAGAATTTGCATCATTCTTGAATTTAATATTCCGTTTGGATTATTTAGGTTGCTGCATCATTGTTATGGCACATAACTTTACCTACTATCTACGAAAACTTTAACAATCTTGTAAGGCTGATGAAATATCCTTTGCTGCACGGAATTGTGAGACTGCCTGTCGGATAGTTGAATCCGAATTCTTCTTCAGCCAGATTTAATAGGCCTTCAAATAGAGGATGGTTCAAGTAAGATATAGGAATCATGAATCTGCTCTTGCTGGTTTCCCCTACGTATACTGCAATGTGGCCTTCTGGAACATTTTTCATCCCCAGCAAATCCCGAATCCTCGATGAAACGCTTCGGTGGCACATTCTCTTGTCCTGAGCTAACCCAACTCTACACATCTTAGGGTAGGAGTGATAGAAAAGCTTAACTAAGACTGAAACTAAACTTGAGTTAAATGGCATCTTTAGTACCCAAACCTATATATAGAAACATTTCAATCCTTAAATTGGATAGGATAGTTAAGTATCACATGGTTCTGTTTTGTCTATTCCCAAGCAATCTGTCCTACCTTTCCAAAGAAACTTAAGGAAATGCAATGTATAACTTGTGAAACCATGTCTGAAATATGAATTATTTGACCCCTTTGTCTTGAATTACAAAGCATTTTTGACATCAAAGACATACACTGTTTTAAGTTAATGTTGATGAGTTAATGTTGATGAATTGTTTTCACCAAGTACCAAAGCATTGAACTTAGACTTAAAGTTCGCAGGGTTGTTCCCCCTACGTACTAAACTACCTTGGTTGTTGCAAACTTGCAATGTTTCTCGGTCCCATCCAATTGTCTATTGCTCACAGCCTTTCAACATTTGCTTAACTTTTGCAATAGTTCTTCAACGTCCAGTCACTTTCGTTTCATTAGGAGCCGAGATTATGGATGATTAGTTTAGCTAGTAGAGCTAAAATAAACCTATACGTTTCAAACTTCTGCAATTATATCAGTTACATTTAGGACTATTGTGTTTACATTTGCATGTTGATTTTGAATGCTGAATGGGATTGAAGGGTCTTCAAGGTTTATGCATGGCGGTGAAGTGTAAGCTTAAAGGACTTTGTCTATTATACTATGATCGTTGGGACATCTCTGATAAGTCAAGTCCCAACTATTAGATATTATCCAACAGTAGTAGGGACATGACATCAGAGAGGTCTCATTGCAAAAAAAGCACTGAATCTACTCATTTTAGATGATCAAATTTATGAAGCAAATTGTTGCAGAAAATGATAGGACATAGGAGTAGTCTTTTCCTTGCAATGTATCAAAAACTCGCCTGCTTGATAATTAAACATGTTCCGTAGAAGACAAAAGTACCATTGCCATCATCGAACTTCTAACTGTTTGGTCCCTAACGGTGTCAACATGTAACTGTTACTCGTAAAGGAAATACAAGTTTTATCCAAAAGTTGAAACTTACAGAGAAAGATCTCCATAGAAAAACAAAGTTAGCTAGTGAAATGCCTGCAGGTTAAACTTTTACCTCTCCACCATTAGTTTTAAACTATGCACTGTTAAAACACAATTTAAACACAAAGTTGTAAATTCTGATAGGTGCTGTGTGGAGCTGGGAAAAGGCTGATAATTTTTGCATTTACTAGGACGAAAGTACATCATGTTGATAGTTTTCATGCATGCAAACTGATACAATAACCAAAGGCCATAACCAAAAAGGTAAAAAAACCTTCCTTACTATTGGAAGAACGATCTTTGCTTACAATACATGGGGTTTTCATTTGTTACTTTTTTCAGTCTGATCTTCCACTGTAAGTGTATAGTACTGAGAACTGTAAATGAGTTTGAAGGGTCCAAAATTTTGGTTCCTGTTTGGGTTCCGTTTGAAAGCAACAATTCTGAGAGTTCCATCTTCGAATGAATGCCTTGAAAATTTTGAAGGAAAAATTGAAACTCTCTCTGTTTCAGCTCTCTGAGATTCATTTCAATGCGATTGAAGCTGTTTTCTGTTATGGAATATTAATGATTTGTACACAAAAATCTTGCACACTGACACCATATAAAAATATTTTCATGAATGTGATAACAGAGAAAATAACATGTTAATTTTCATGTCAGAAAAGGATTAACAATCACAATTTTACCCAAAATAGTATTCCCTTGGCGTTTGTTTTGTTGCCTGATTTGCAACCCGTTTGTAGACTGTAGTAATTTGCAACCAGTTTGTTTTATTGCCTTATAAATAAGAAGCACTAATCCCACATCCAAAGGACGCCAGAGAGGAACACAAGCAAGGCCGTATAAATATGAAGCAGCTAGCTACGTTGCAAAATACTTACCTGGACGGGGTCGATGGGTGATCAACAAGGCTCATGTCCTAGGTAAGCGGCTTCCATTGCACTTGGGAAGGGCGCTTGCCTAAGGTCTCCTCAAAGTAGGAGAGCCTACGTCATAATTTGTGGCAGTGGGGGCCTGCGTTCGCGCGGCCCCTGTTCAATTTCATTTAAGTTTTTTTTTTCAGTTGATAACACTCAATAAGATTATCAGATGTAGTAGCTTATAAAATTATGATCTTCAGTTAATAAGAAAAAATTGAAAATGGAAAAAATTAATTTGTAATCAAGTGTTCATTATGCAATGTTTACAAGGGAGATTAAATAAGTTAAAAAATAATAATAAAATAATTATAATTTGACTTAATTTTTTTCATGCAGCTTGTTTCAATTTTAGTCTAAACAGCAACTACAAATGTTTTATTAGAAATTATTACTGTTTCAGTGCAAGTTGACATCTTGTAGAGTAAGGGTTCGCATGTATAGGCTCGCAGTTTTAGATACTTCACAACTTTTGATGAGCTCGCAGAATTGGAAAGCTCGCATCTTGAGTGAGATCGTAGTTTTGGTGAGCTCGCAGACTCGTGATCAGGGTTCGCCAACGCATGAATGGTCACTTTACAACAATTTGAACAATTTGTAAGTCATTCTTGAATAGATTATATTGTAAGGCTGCTTTTGTTCCGCCGACAAATTCCAAATTCTCGATGAAAGGCTTTTGTGGAGCTTTTGCTTGGACTTGGTTAACCCAACTGGACTTAAAAAATGTCAATCTTTTGGAACCTTATAAAATGGATAGGATAGAGAGCTGGATGCCATTGAAGAATGTTAAGGGAAACACATAAATATGAGAGAGAATTAGTAAATGTTTCACATGGTTCTGTTTTGTCCAGTAACAAAGCATACTGTCCTACCTTTCCAAAGAACCTTAAAACAAAACAATGCATAACTTGTGAAACCATGTCTGAAATTCGAATTATTAGACACCTTTGTTTCGAAACAACAAAGCATTAACATTTATTAGGCCAAACAGTTTCAACATCAAAGACATCTCAGGCATTTTGGTTACTTACTCTAGGCATTGAACATAGACTTAAAGGTATGCTCAGTTGTTTGATTGTTTCCACTACGTACGAAACTAGCTCGGTTGTTACAAACTCGCAACGTCTCTCGGTCCCATCTGAACTAAAAACATTATCGTCATGTCGTTCATCGTGTGCTAGACATATATATATATATATATATATGCATGCGAAACTCGAACTGTTACTCGTAAAAGAAACACCATTGTTATCTAAAACTCGGAAAATCCAAAAACCATGTTGTTGATTTAAGCTGTTAACTGCTAAGGAACATATATAATTTACATGGAACATAAATATATATATGTATGTATGTTCCACAGGTTGTTGTTGCAGTGTTTTGTGATGTACTGCTGCTACATCTATCATCAACTGTTCAAGATTGTAGTAATTCTAACGAAATGTTCTTCACTACAAGGAATTGTAAGACCTCCCATCGGATGGTTGAACCCGAATTCTTCCTCGGCTCGATCTAACAAGTCTTGGAACAGAGGATGGTTCAAGAAAGATATTGGAATCACAAACCTCTTCTTGTTGTCTTCTCCGACGTAAACCGCAACATGGCCTTTCGGAACATTTGAGGTCGCCAACGTGTTCCTGGTTCTCGCCGATAGGGTTCGTCGTAGCTTTTGCTTCGCATGAACCAATCCAATGCCCATATTTGAGTAACAGTTTTCTAAAGTTTAGTGTTTTGATATGGCACATCCTAATCACACATATATATATATATAACATATACATGTATATAGGAACTATATGCCATTGAAGAATGTTTAAAGAACATATCAGCTGAAGTTGAATTGGTTAAAATCTCACATGGTTTTGCTTTGTCTTTTGCAAGACAACCTCTGCTATTACATGGTCCTACCTAGAAGACTCAAAAAATATATTTTTTGGCATGTCGAATTTAGCCTTCAACGTTTATATTTTCTGTCAATTTGATTATTATTATTATTTTAAGTTAAATTTGACTATTATTCTTCTAAAAAGAGTCAAATTATTTTTTTCAAGGAAAACTTTCACTAAACCTTTAATTTTTTTACTATGTTATTGTAATAATCCAAGTGTATTTCATACTCACATCATACTATTTATGTCATATAAAAAATGATTTAAAAACTATATAGATATTCAAAAAAAAAAAACCTTAAAAAAATTCATAAAAATTCAAAAAAAGAGAGAGTATGAAGTATATGTAAATTGCCATGCAGACTGTCGTGTCTAAAAGTTTAATGTTTTAACTAATATTTCTATTAAAAAAACAACAATTCAACACTTTTTGAAAAAGATTAATGGTCAAATTTAATTCTTTTTAAAAGATTGAATGTTAAATTTAATTTAAAAAAAAAGAATAAAGACTAAACGAACAATATATAAACGTTGAAGGCTAAGTTTGATATTATACCTTTTTAAAAAAAAAAAAATTGTACTGCACGATGGCTTCATAATGCTTAGTGTTTTGTAAACACCAAATAATACTCATCTTAAAAATCTTAAAAACACATCATTTATCTTATCTTTATACCAACTATCCAACATGTTGTTATTTCAATGTCCTAAGTTCTCTTCCATTTTGTCCCCATAGCTTGTCTCAAGAAACCATTAAATTAAAGACAAGATAATCCATAACTAAAAAACTTGGTCAACTTTGAACTAAAGATCATTTCAATGGTAGATGTATGCATTGACATTTTAGATACTAATATGAATTGATTGCAGAAACGCAACTTGAATTGAATGCAGAAAATTTCCCCATATTTTCATTGATGAAAACGTGTTGGTTTCCACCGATGAAACTAAGATTTGAAAGTTTACCAATTATATATATATATATATATATAGTTTTTGGGTTTGTGGTTTTGCATAGTTGGGTGGATGCTCGTTTTCTTCCTTATTAGTTGACTGTTCCAAAAGCACGAGGGACTGTCTAACAATTTCGAGGAGATTCATGGCCGATTGCATTTGGCTGTAGTTATTATCCAGCTAGTGTGAATATGGATGGACCAGTCCAACAGCATGTTGGTAGTGTTAGAGATCCCACATTATTAAAAAACAAATTTTGTAATGGGTTTAAATATTACATTCTTTTCAAGTTCATTTGTTCAAAGTTGAATGGATTTATGGTTGGGAAGATCTGGACTTAAAATTTTGAGCTTGAAGGGTGGGAGAGCGGTAGAAGGGGAGGGAGACGAGAGGGAAGATGGAGAGAAGGATGAAATATGGCACAACCAGCTCTGTTATGTCTGTGATGGAAAATAGATTGGTGTAAATACTCTTTTAGTCCCTATTAATTTTGAAAATAAATAAGTTAGTTTCTCTCAATAAAAATTACAAAATAATTTTTTTTAAAATTTAAAATATTTATAAAAATTCTAAAATTTATATTTTAAAAAATTCTAAAGAATATATAAAAAAGTTAAAATTTATTTTTTAATATAATAATTTTGGAAATCTAAATAAAGTAAGTAATGATTCAAGTTTATCATATTAAAGTATTTTATTATTTTTATATTTTTCTTTGAATTTTTTTAAATATATATGGTTTCAATTTATCTGCTCAAACATGTAATCAGTTATACTGTAATAAGATTTTAATTTAACATGTTTAATTTTTTAAATTAACTCGAGCAATTTCACTCAATTCGACTCGACTTGACTCAAATTTCATTTCACTCGACTCAATTTGAAATTTTTTCAAATTGAGTTAGGATGATAAAATAGGACTTTTCAACTCAATTAATTCGAAATTTTTTCACTCTATTCAACGCTCACCCCTAATGACTGATTTGTTATTTTTTGAAAGTTTATTGATTGAGATGAAAGTTGACTGACTGTTGGTGTACTTTACTCTTTTTTTTTAATGAAAAAATGTTATAAGAAAATACAACATGTGGTAAAAAAATTGAACCTATTTATTATCAGTAAATTATTTGAGTATTATTATCTAAATTTAAGTTTGAATTAAATAATATTATCCGTTTGATTTTTAAATCTGCAAAAAACCCGAATCAAATTCGCTAGAATTCTTTTCTTACAATATATAAACTCAAAACTATAAGCATTCTATAACAAGTGGATTCAAATATTTGAATTTGTTATCTAAATAAGCAAAGCGAATTCGGATAATGAATATATGAGATATCTATCTAAATTCATAATAAATAGTAATTTTAAAATTTGATCCAAATATTATTCAAATATACTAATTTTTCTAATATATATAAAATTAAAATTAGAAAAATTCTATAGCTAGTCGATTCGGATATCAAAATCGAAATCCATATAAATTATCCAAATAAACAATTCTGATTCAAATAATGAATATCCGATATATCAATCAAAACCCCAAAAAGTAATACTTTTAAAATCCAAAATCTTAAAAAAAGGAAATTTGCAAGACATTATCAATCCAAAATTGGAGGGAATTGGCACATGATTTGTACAAAGAGACCTGAATTGCCCTACCAATTACCACTCTCATACATTGAATAAACACCAAGTCTTGTAATCCAAATTACAAGCTATCTTTTTATACATTGAAGCTTGTTTTCTGGGAAAACAAAAAACAAAAAATGCAGTCATTGTACCTTGAATTCTCCGATTCCGGCCCATATTTAGGGGCCACCGGTACTGTTTTCTTGTAAGAGAAAAAAAACAGCTGTTTCACTCTCAAGTTCAATCATTCAAGGATTGAATCAACTAAGGGAAATGAAAATCTTTTCCATTTCCGATCATATGGGAAACTTTTAAAAGAATGATCCAAATTATTTTACATATTTGAAGATTAGTCCCTCTACTCTTTTATTTAATAATCAAAGTCCTAATTAAGGTAGAAGTTTTGGGTTCTAAAGTACCAAAGTTCAAGTCTCATTATGTGCAATTGCGACGTTTAGGTTTCGAGGCTCATTATGTGTGTGTCTAAATTTGTCTATGGGTTGAGCTTGGACAAGGTTTTTAATATACCAACTCAACCCGAATTTAATTTAAATAATAAAAAATATTTTTAAAACTTAAATTTAACAATAAAATATATTAATATTAATATAAAAATATATTTTAATATTTTCATTAAATTTTGAACAATGAAATGAGTTTTTGGGCGGGTCAAATCGAAAATGGGCTTTGGCTTGATTTTTTTGGAATTAAGTTGTGGCCTGATCTATGGATAGATCTCTATATGCCATGTGTGGGTTTTGTAGGTTACTATATGCCATGTGCTTTATATTGATTTGATTCTATATTATAGTTGGTTGCGCATTTATTTGTGCTTGTAAATGTATTGTATTTGTACTAATGAAACTTTCAAAAAATAAGAAAAATTAAAGTCCAATTAAAAACATTGTCAAAGGATTTCTCAATTAGATTGGAGTATGTTGCATTTAAAAAAAAATACTCATGTATTCAACATTACATGGAAGGCCAAGTAAGCAAATAATAATATTGAATCCGGGGTTATAACGTTATTCACCATTGTTTTAGAGAAACAAAATGAAAATCAATACTATCTTTTTCCTTACATGGTAAAATTACACTTTAACCACCAAAATATGAAAAAATTGGACACATGAAATGCTATATAATTAGAGGCGACGCCCGAGGCCCTTTATTCAATCCCTTTAGAAATAATAAAATTACAAGTTAATTCATAGTAAAATTACACTTTGACCTCCAATATATGAAAAAAAATTGTTTACTCCCTTAAAAAATGATAAAATTCTAAATTAATACATAATAAAATTACATTTCGATCTCTTAAAAATTTTATAATTCAGTTCCGGCCCCCCTAAAATTTTTTTTTGACTTCACCCCTATACATAATCCAATTTAACGGATGTGCTTTGAAGGTACTATCCATTGAACTTCAATTATTAACTCAAAAGAATCAAGCGATTAATTCTTTGAAATTATAAATAAATGGACTAAATTTTAAATATGCGAAAAATATAGAGATCGAAACCAAAATTAAACCTAGAAGAATTTAGAATTCATTAATTTGATCATATTAAGTTTATCATTAGGTTATTAGCTGTCTGTTTTGAAACTAAGAAGAATGACAATAATTACAGGTTCTATCCTATTTGCCATAAATGGCTTATCAATTTAAACAATGAGAAATCAACTCCATTACAAATTTGCAACATACAGTCTTGCACAAGGAAGTGAATAAAATAAAGTTGTCATTGTCAAAAACACCATTGCCAGTTAGGTAGATTGGTCTGTTTTTCTTATCTGTAAAAGTATTGTACATGTCTTTGCATTATAGCACTAGTAGATTTTGGTTTTTATAAGTCATGTACTTTTGAAAAAAAGAGTAAAATTGTTATTTTTATAAGGGTAAATTGTTTAGTTGGCCACTCAACTTTTTAGACACTTTCATTTTGGTCACTAAAATAAAAAACTTGCACTGCCTTTACTTTGATTTATTGTGTTGGGTGGTGCAAGAGATGATGCAGTTGCGAGAAGCGGGGAGCAAAGGAAGAAGAAGAAGAAGAAGAAGAAGAAGAAGAAAAATAATTGTGAAAGCAAGGGGGTGGCTTGGAGGGAAAAAATGGGTTGAGGAAGAAGATGATGAACAATAATAAGGGTTAAAAAAACTCCAAAATTGATGACATGACATGCACAATCATTTTTCGTTAAGGATTTAATGATTCAGTGATCAAAACGATAAATTATTGTAACGATAATGACCAAATCACAAGTTTTTTTATTTATTTAAGTGACCAAAATGAAAGTAATTAAAAAGTTAGATGACTAACTAAGTAGTTTACCCATTTTATAATAATTGATAAAAAAATTTATTGACGTGACATTAATGAAAAATATGACCTAACATGTTCACTTGACTTTTTGTAGTTTAAGAAGTTTGAATAGTTGTGTTTAATCCAAACTCTATTCGGTAAAACTATCATGAAAGCTTTTACATTAGAAGTATATTGCATTTTGCTCTTTTTACTTAAAAATGGGTAGATTAGTCTCTGTGTGTTAGATTAAAGAGCAAAATAGTTAAATATTTCATTCATTTCTATTTTTAAAAATTGATATAGTTGATGAAATAACTAGGTAGTTACACGTGGCGTGCCACATGTACCTTATGCTAACGTGCAAGAGCCCATTTTTAACAATAGAAATTGATAAAATTTTTAACAGAAGGACAATTTACTTTTTGATCTAATATACATGAATTAATTTATCCATTTTTTAGTAGAGGGGACAAAATAAAATTTGACTCCTAGTACAAGGGGAAAATGCAACGGTTAAAGTTTTTTAAAGCTAGTTGTGATGAGCCTTGAAGGGCCAAGATAAAATTTTAAAATTTTTGAATAACTCAAAGAAAATTTTTACGATTTGGGTTTCAAAGAAAATTCTTAAAGTGGAAGATATTACACGCTTAAGCACGTTCGAGTCTATATCCTTTAAATATTATAATATTATTGATACCAATCGAATTAAGAGCAGATAATGAATGTTTTCATTTTAAGGCCTATCATACATTCAAAGTTTGATGCATGGTGTTGTTCAATCCAAAAAAAGAAAGCTAAATAATGTTCACCACCGACTAAGTTAAATTGTACTACCAAGAATTGTATCATTATATTCACATGGGGTGACGCACATTTTATCCAAATTTGCATTATCAATGATCACTTATAGGTTATGTTATTAAATTTCAAGATAAGTGTTGAAAAAAACACCTAATTACACACACACACATATATATATATATATATATATTAAATTTCGAATAGGGATATTTATATAACTTTAAAATAAGTTAAAATAGTTGAATTATGATCGATATTTAGGGGCACGGTCAAGGAGGCAGGTAGATGTTTTGGCTCGCTTGGTTAAATAGGAAAATTTTTCTTGAGTCCTCAAACTTAAACCCTTTAATTTTGAATTGAATGGGAAACTTTTATTTTTGGCTCCCTAAGAAAAAAGTTAATAATGCAATTTAATCTTCTTCTTTTTTTAACTTTAGTCACTCTAAAATTTATAATTTTATTTCGACTCCTAAGAAAATTTCTATCTCCATCCTTGTTGATATTTATGTCATAGTGAATTGAAGGCATGAAAGCTAAATAGAGTTTCTTTTGCCATCAACAAAATTTGTGAAAAAAAATAGAATAAAAATAAATAAAATAAAGAACACACAAATTTTACGTGGAAACCCTTTCGGGAAAAAAACCACGGGCAGAGGAGAAGAAAATTCACTATGTCGAAAAATTTGTATCAATACAAGAGGAATAGACTATATCTATTTATAGGCTTGTAAAGCCATATTCTAGTAGGATTGAAACACCCTATCCTAATCAATATAAAATAGATGAAGTTTAATAAGGTTTAAAAAACCTTATTCTAAAATAAAATAAAAGAAATCTAGTTCTATATGGATTTTACTTTTATTTTATTTTCCATCATATTCTATAAGAATTTGGGTCACTTAATTCTAACAATCTCCACCTTGACACAAATTCTCAATGAACAAGTTCTTCATTGCGAACTTTCAATAAACAAGTTCTCCACCTCTTCCATAAAACCCCTTAAGGGTTTAACTCAACAATGAACACCAACCAAGTCTAAGCAATGCTCAAACTTGGTTTTAGGAAGTGACTTAGTCATCATATCTGCAGGATTTTCATGAGTACTAATTTTGCTCACAACAATATCACCACGAGCAATAATATCACGAACAAAATGATACCGAACATCAATGTGTTTTGTTCTCTCATGAAACATTTGATCTTTTGTAAGAAATATAGCACTCGATTGTCACAAAATACTGCGTCTTGATTTGAAGGCCTTCATTGAGTTCACTAAATAGTCCCTTCAACCAAATAGCTTCTTTGCAAGCCTCGATGTCGCCATGTACTCGCTTTCATGGTAGACAAAGCGATCGTAGTTTGCAAAATGGCTTTCCAACTAATTGCACAACCTCCGATTGTAAAGACGTAACTGTGAGAGATCTTCTTCTATCAAGGTCTCCAAAGCAAAATCAGCATCAACATACCCTATGAATCCATCTTTAGTTCTTCCAAACTGTAAGCAAACATCGTGTAGTGCCTCGTAAGTATCTTAAAATCCACCGAATCGCTTTCCAATGTTCTTTACCGGATTTGCCATGTATCTCGCTAACTACACCGATCGCATATGATAAATCGGGCGTGAACAAACCATAGCATACATCGAGATCCCATCGCACTAGAGTATGGAACATGTGACATGTACTCAATCTCATCATCTGATTGTGGAGACAAAATCGATGAAAGTCTGAAATGGTCACTAAAGGAGTACTAACAGCTTAGCACTCTGCATATTGAACTCGCAAAGAACTTTCTCAATGTACCCTTCCGACTTAGGTACAATTTACTTGATTTTCTATCTCTCGAGAATCTCCATACCAAGTATCTTCTTTGCTTTGGTCCTAAATCTTTCATCTCAAATTCTTTACTTAGTTGGGCTTTGACCTTTCTTATCTCTTCTTTATCTTTTGTCGCTAT
The DNA here is from genome assembly GCA_025698465.1 of Gossypium longicalyx. Taxonomy (NCBI): domain Eukaryota; kingdom Viridiplantae; phylum Streptophyta; class Magnoliopsida; order Malvales; family Malvaceae; genus Gossypium; species Gossypium longicalyx. Next base: position 109,326,408 of record CM046997.1, on the reverse strand, counting down.
CAACATGTCATCAACATAAAGAAGTAGATACACAAAAGAACCATCACTATTTTTCTTAAAGTAAACACAACTGTCAAAACTACTTCTTTTGAAATCATGAGAAGTCATAAAGGAATCAAACCTCTTGTACCATCTGTCTTGGTGACTATTTCAAACCGTAAAGGGACTTTTTCAAAGCAAGCAAACATAGTTCTCTTTTTCAAAAACAGAAAACCTTCTCGGTTGTTGCATGTAAATATCCTCATCAAGCTCTCCATGCAAAAATGCAGTTTTACATCTAATCGCTCAAGCTCCAAATCATGCATGGCCACAATACCAAGCAAAGCTCGAATCGAACTATGCTTAACAACTGGGAGAACACATCTCAGAAGTCCACTCCTGGAATTTGATCAGTAACCCTTTGCAACAAGCCTTGCTTTATATCCGGGTTCTTCAACTCCTGAGTCCCTTCTTTCTTTTTAAATACCCATTTACAACGAAATGACCTTTTTACCTTTAGGAAGTTTCACAAGGTCCCATGTTCTGTTTTTGTGGAGTGATTCCATCTCTTCTTGCATAGCAAACATCCACTTTTCTCGAGCCTTCACAGTAATCGCTCGAGAATAATTAGATGGCTCTTGATTCGCATCTATATCTTCACCACATTCAAAGCATAAGCAACTAGATCAGCCTTAGCATATTTCTTTGGAGGTTTAATTTCTCTTCTAGTTCTGCTTTTTGGCGATAGAGTATTGTGGTGAAGAAGCAACTCTATTCTCAATTTTTGTACTGGCTTGAGGAGTTGACTCAGTATTAACTGATGCTCTACTTGTTTTTGATTTTCTTTATTGGAAGAGTCTTTAAGAGATAAGTTAGGTAGCATAGCGGTTTCATCAAAAACAACATCTCTACTAATCACAACTTTTCTATTTTCGGACACCATAACTTATACCCTTTTACACCACTTTATAACCAAGAAAAACACATTTAATGGATCTCGGTTCCAATTTTCCATTATCAACATGAGCATATGCAGGACACCCAAAGATCTTTAAATCGTAATAATTAGCAGGATTACTGCACCATACCTCTTGTGAGTCTTTTTCTCAATGGCAACGGATGGAGATCGGTTGATCAAAAACATGCGATGAAGCGCGCTTACGCCCCAAAATGACTTCGGTAAGTTGGCATTTGACAACATACATCGAACCTTCTCCATGATCGCTTCTGTTCATTCGCTTCTGCAACGCCGTTTTGTTGTGGAGTATGACGAATCGTCAGTGTCTCTTATGATTCCTTCTCGACTTGCACAATCTATTAAACTCATCGTAATGTAACTCTAAGCCATTGTGCATGCGGAGGTATTTTATCTGCTTTTTCCGTCTGTTTTTCAATCATAATTTTCCAAGACTTAAATGCGGAAAACACATCACTTTTCTCGCTTCGGAAGAACGCCCAAACTTTTCTCAAAAAATCATCAATAAAGGTTAGCATATAATTAGCTCCACCTCCGGAAGGCACTCTAGATGGCCCCACAGTCGAATGTATATACTCCAATGTTCCTTCGTGTTATGGATTCCTCTAGTGAATCGAACTCTCTTTTGTTTTCCAAAACACAAAGTGCTCCACAGAAATTCAGTTTGCAAATTCCTTGCCCATTAAGAAGTCCTCTTTTGCTCAATTCTCGCCATGCCATTCTCACTCATATGCCCTAGGCGCATATGCCAAAGTTTAGTAATATCATCATCCGACAAGGACGAGGAAGCGATAGTCGCATCACCAAGATAATGATAGAACCCCGCAAAACATATAACTTGGCAATCTTTCTCTGTCCTTTCATCACAACAAGGGACCCTTTGGAAATCTTTAAAACCCCACTTTCACTATATATCATGCATCTTTTTGAATCAAGAGTACTCAACGAAATTAAATTTCTTTTCAATTCGAACATGCCGTGACGTCACTAAGTGTTCTCGACAACTCCATCAAACATCTTAACTTTAATTGTTCCAACACCGCGATTTTACACGAGTATTATTTCCCATCAAAACAACACCTTCGCATACATCGTTTCGTAAGTTGTAAACCAATCCCGATTGGGACTCATATGGAATGTGCAGCTGAATCAAGTATCCACTCTCGCTTACTTTAGAATCATTGATGTGAAGCGACTAGAAGTTCACCATCGCCGTAGTCTTCTACAACATCGCCTTCACCGGAATTTTCTCGTTGTTTTCCCTTTTGATTCGCAGCCTCCCTTTTAATCTTATTTTGTAGCTTATAGCACTCAGATTTAATGTGCCCTTTCTTCTTGCGTGAGTTACAAGTTTTACCTCTGTTTGAAGACTTCGATCTACCCTTAGATTTACCACGAGGATTCCGTTCCTGTGTCCTACCACGATCATCATCAGCATTCCGATCTTGTCTCCCACGAACAATAAGACCCTCCCCCTGAGAGTTGGGTTTAACCACAAGATGCTTCATCTTATCATACGAGGTTAAAGAATCATAAACCTCATCAACTGTTAGAGACTCACTACTATATAAAATCGTGTCTCTAAAGGTTGAATAAGACGGGGCAACGAACAAAGTAGAATCAACCCTAGATCTTCCTTATTATACTGAACCTCCATGGCTTCCAAGTTTGAGAGAATTTCTTTAAACACCAAGTTAAGTGTTCGGTACTGACGCACCTTCCTCCAAACGATGAGCATAAAGACGCTGCTTCATATGCAACTTGCTTGTTAGAGTTTTCGACATGCATATTTGTTCTAGCCTCTTCCATAATGCAATGGCGGTTTTTTTCTTTCATCACATCTTGCAAAATTTCGTTGGACAAATGCGGATGTAATTGTGTTAATGCCTTTCAATCCTTACGCTTTTTCTCTTCATCCGTTAATGTCGAAGGCATCTTATCTATCCCTAGCAGGGCATCCTCCGATCCATCTGCAAGAACTGCTTTGCATCTTAATTTGCCACAACGCAAATCTAGTGTTGCGATCCAACAATGAATTTCATATTTCAAAGACGCCATTACCGTGATCGAGATGAATAACCCTAAGCTCGGATACCAATTTGTGAAAAAATAGAATAAAAATAAATAAAATAAAGAACACACAAATTTTACGTGGAAACCCTTTCGGGAAAAAAACCACGGGCAGAGGAGAAGAAAATTCACTATGTCGAAAAATTTGTATCAATACAAGAGGAATAGACTATGTCTATTTATAGGCTTGTAAAGCCATATTCTAGTAGGATTGAAACACCCTATCCTAATCAATATAAAATAGATGAAGTTTAATAAGGTTTAAAAAACCTTATTCTAAAATAAAATAAAAGAAATCTAGTTCTATATGGATTTTACTTTTATTTTATTTTCCATCATATTCTATAAGAATTTGGGTCACTTAATTCTAACAAAATTATTAGGAGCGAGGAATCTTGATGTTTAATTTTGAGAGGGCCAATTACAATACTAAATTGTCTAAAAAAAATTCAAACATGTTTTTGCTCTATAACCTTTTTGAAGAAATAATTGATTTTTGCAAGTTGATATGAAAGTTGATATACGGCTAATTATGATTGAGGTAACTAACAAGTGAAGAGCACCACCACCAAAAGTTTGATTGTGCAATTCAATTTTTAACTACGTCTATGAGACCTTACTTAGAGAGCTAATCCACTATATTCGATCATTCACAAGTTCTTATTTAAGTCATACTATTCACCTTGTAGCAACCTCATACTCGTACTAAGATTAAGATCACTCTCCACTAAGATTTCTCTCTGAAAACTTAGTTGTAAAACCAAGTAACTCACTTGTGTTTTACTTACAAAAATGCACTAACAGATGGTTACTAATGGAATAATATAAAATGCTAACTTCATTGTACATACAAACTAAACAAACCTAAGACATATAAGAGTTAGCCATTATAACACCCTTTACCCGACCCAATTGTCAGGTCCGAGCTACAAGATGCCATATTCATTGCCAGAGCAACTACAGTCAATTGTACAGTAAAAATTCATTCAAACATGCAATTAAGTGTTAATCACATTTACATTAAGTTAAGCAATCAAATCCGAGTCTCAATCGAGCTTACAAAAACTCTTTTGTTGACTCGAGCTTGAAATAGAACCAAATTATAAAGTTTTGAAAATTCAGAGTCGACGTTGTGACATCACCTCCTCCACGTCGTGATGTTCCCAAATAGTTTGTCATGTCGTGACCTCAGGCCACACAACGTTGTGACGTGACTTACTATCGACTGACGTTGCGATGAGGGAAGTTGCTCGTCCAGACGTGGATTCTGTTTTTGGGAAAATTTGGGCCATTTGCTACCTATTTCAAAGCTTCCACACAAACTTAACATTTTGTGCTCATTTAGCTAACTTACTTGCATCAAAGCATTCTATTCACATACCAAAACAAGTACTATTAGGATCGATCCGATTAAGCAATGAACAAGAAAAATAGCAGAATAAATTGAGAAATTGAACACACAAATTTAACGTGGAAAAACCCCTCCAAAGAGGATAAAAAATCACGGGCAAAGATAATTTCACTATAATGGCAAAAGAACGAAGAGTACAAAAGATGAAGATAAAGACTAAACCTCGAAAACCCGAAAGCAAAGAACCCTCAAAACGTAAACACAAAATTCTCTAAATATGTTATGAGTTCTAATCTCTAATGGGTGTATTTTTCTAAGGTTGTAAAAGAGCCTATTTATAGGCTAAATTCATAGGTCAAATAATAATAAAATAATCTAAACTAATTAGTGTTTGATTGAAACAAGTAACTAGAGTTTAATTGAAAGATTATTTTTCAAATTTGACTGAAAATATGAGTCACATTTAACAAATCTCCACCTTGACTCATATTTCCACAATGCCATCTTTGCCAAAGCCCGCGGCGAGCCTATCTTGAACTATGCAGGGAATTAACTGAGTCAAATTTGTGCTTAGAAACTAGAAGACTTCTAGCCTTCGACTTGTATACTGTCAAATCAAAACTAATCCGGGTCTGATTTTCACGAACACAGTGCCCTAACTTTTCAAAACCTGCATCCAAAAGAGAACCTCTCTTCAACGAAACGGTCATACCTTTTTCCCTCCTATGACCAAGTTGCCTCCGCTCTAAATGAGTTGACTTCAAATCCGTAACGGACGATGGACGTTTGATTTCACCGGTCACTTAGAACCTTCCAGAATATAAAGACTGCCGGTTCTTTTACCTTTTAACAAAACGAGAGCTCTACGAGATACTTTAATGCCGTTCGACTTGATGTTAATTCTGTATCCTTTCAAGTCTAAAATACTCAAGGAGATAAGATTTTTTCGTGAATTAGGTACATACCTGACATCTGGGAGTTTCCTAATCATCCCATCGTACATCTTAATTTTAACAGTACCAATACCAATTACCTTACTAGATGAATCGTTTCCCATGCGTACAACTCCACCTTCAACCGAACTGTATGTGGAGAACCATTCTCTATTAGGACACATATGGAAAGAACATCCTGAATCTAGGATCCACTCGGATGTGAGCTTGGAGTTATCGCTTGTTGACACTAACAAGAAATCATCACCATTTTTATCAGCCAAATTAGCACCAGCTACATCTTCCTCGTTACTCTCAGTAGCTCTTTTATTTTGCAGTTTATAACAATCAGCTTTGACGTGACCTAACTTTTTACAATAGCGACACCTTTTGTCTCGTTTCTTTGATGCTACCAAAACGGAAGCGTGCCTATCTGTCTTGCTATCCAAATGAAGCTCATTGTCGAGTTTGTCTCTACTCAACAAATGACCCTTCACATTTTCAAAGGAGAGTTTGTCTCTGCCATAAATCAGGGTCTCCCTGAAAGACTTGTATGAAGGAGGTAAAGAGCACAATAATAGCATAGCTTGATCTTCATCATCAATATGAACCTCAACGTTCTTTAAATCATTTAAAAAAGTAATGAATTGACTGATGTGATCTTTAAGAAGCTCACCTTCGTTCATGCGAAACGTAAATAGACGTTGTTTTAATACTAAACGGTTAGCCAGAGACTTAGTCGCATAAAGAGTTTCTAACCTTTTCCACAAGGAAGATGAGGTCTTCTACATCAATACCTCCCGCAATACCGTATTCACGAGGCACAACTAGATTGCAGACAAAGCCTTTTCATCAAGCTCTTCCCATTCTGTTTTATTTATATTCTCAGGCTTTTTCCCGGTAACAACCTTTTTCAAACCGGATTGAACTAGAATTACCATCATCTGAACTTGCCACAGATTGAAATTTGTCTCACCATTGAACTTCTCAATTTCAAATCTTGTTGTTGCCATTTCTAAATGAGCTGATCTATGAAAATTGAACTAGCTCTGATACCACTTGTCAAGATCGACCCGATTAAGCAATGAACAAGAAAAATAGCGGAATAAATTGAGAAATTGAACACACAAATTTAACGTGGAAAAACCCCTCCAAAGAGGATAAAAAACCACGGGCGAAGATAATTTCACTATAATGGCAAAAGAACGAAGAGTATAAAAGATGGAGATAAAGACTAAACCCCGAAAACCCAAAAATAAAGAACCCTCAAAACGTAAACACAAAATTCTCTAAATGTGTTATGAGTTCTAATATCTAATAGGTGTATTTTTCTAAGGTTGTAAAAGAGCCTATTTATAGGCTAAATTCATAGGTCAAGTAATAATAAAATAATCTAAACTAATCAGTGTTTGATTGAAACAAGTAAACAGAGTTTAACTGAAAGATTATTTTTCAAATTTGACTGAAAATAGGAGTGATATTTAACAAGTACAAATGTCCACATTCAACCTCATATCAATTTATAGCTCCTAATCAACCATTAGAATGATCATTCCATTACTATTGCATACATGTCAAGTAAATATCCAATTGTCAAACATTTACCTATATTCTTGAAACATACCTATTTGCATCCAATATACCATTTCAATGGTCACAAACATATCTCACACATGTTTACCAAAACATACATATTTTTTTAGGTATTAACTTTTCCAAAATCATGCGATAGATAAGTTTCAAAACTATACCAACATTCAAGCTTAACTAATACATAACACCTATGTACATGCCATAAAAGTGAACTTTAAAACGATTGAAAAACTACCGAATCAATAACGAGATAGTGTGAGCTTCTCGACAATCCGATAGACATGTTCCGTAAGTTGGCAATCTACAAGGAAAAAGGGAAACAACGGAGTAAGCATATTAAATGCTTAGTAAGTCCATATGAAATTTACTTAACTTAACTTAACATTACAACAAATTAAACATTTAAATACATTGACATTCTATATGGCATCCCTTGGCATCCTTATAGTACCATATGCATATAAAATAATACAACCAATAGGTTAGTTCACTTACATATCAAGAACTTATGACACAAAATATACACAACAATTCCATTTAAAATCATGTACCATCCAATTCATATTCAATTTGAAAGCATATGTAACTCAATTCATGTTCAAATAATTTCAAAAATTACATTTCCATTAGGTTACCATTTTCGCACGAGAGAACCTTAGTAAATCAACTCGGATACATAAGACTATATTGCTCACATAAGCTGACATTTATGAATTTGCTCACAGAAGCTAACATCGTATCGAGTTTACTAGTCCAGGCAAAACCAACGATACATATAAACTGAGAATCTACAACAAATGTTGAGTCTCATATAACCATGTAAATCCCTGATCATTTCCATTTTTACCCTTAATGGCATGCCATACATATCCTAATCCTTTCCTAAGTTTACATGGGCATTATTACTATAATCATATCATTTCAATCCTTGTAACAACATATACATATCATACCAATCTTATAAACATTCCATTTCCATTTTGGTAATTTGTACCTATTCATAAGTACCATATTTTTCATACTTTGCAATTTAGTCCAAATGATGCCAAAATCACCAAATTCACATTTATATAAACTAATAAGCAAAGTAATTACAATTCAATTATCACATGAAACAAAACAATAAGTTCCATATGAACTTACTTGGTCAAAGCAACAAACAACTGAATCTTCAAGGACTAATAAACAATTTTGCCTTTTCCTCGATTATCTTTGATTTGGTTCAATTCTCGATATATAAAATTATTCAATTCAATTTATCAATAACAAACACTTCTATATCATACCATAATATGCATGAACCAGTTTAATTTAATTTTTTTACTACCCCTAAAGTTTTTCATTTTATTCAATTTAGTCCCTAAAATAAAATTTGCCATAACTTTCAATTTTGAGCTTCGATTTTGAAACTAATCTCAATGAAATCCTTCTATGACCCTCTATTATCTATTATTATAGAAATTTCACATTAATTTCACACTTTATATTAGTCCTTATGCTCAAAAATTAACATTTAAACAATACAATCTAGTCTTTTTTTACATCTAAGCTCAAAATCTAACAATTTAACACCAATTTATTCAAAAAATCAACAATGGTAACTTTCAAAAACTTTATCAGTTTTACAAATTGGTACATAAGGTAGCTAAATCAAGCTCCCATGACTTTAAAAACATAAAAATTACAAGAAAATGACCTAGAAAATTTACCTAATTAAGGGCCAAATGTACAAAGCTTCTCAAGGTTTCTTCTTCACGTTTTCTTCTTTGGTTTTGGTAGTGAATGAAGGGAGAAGATGAGTCTTCTCACTCATCCCACTTAAATTTTACTTTTATACTTAATTAAGTCATGTTTAATTTCAATTAACCTTGTTTACTAACTTAATAATGACATGCTAATGTTTTAATCCACCAATATATATTAAAATTGGTTTGATTAATATTTTAGACATATAACTAGTTGCAATTTAAATCCCTAAACTTTTGGCCAATTAAAAACCTATATCGATAAACTTTTACAATTTAGTTCATGTACCTTAAGTAAATGCAAAAGTAGTTTTTGTCCAACACCAACACTAATCAAAATACAATGTCCAAGGGCATTTTGATCCAAAATTTTGGGTTGTAATAAGTTGTTAAAAGCCACTTTTGGCTGAAAAGAAAAGAAGGCTGCTTTATTATTATTCTTTCATCTTTTTAGCTTAGGGTCAGAGTTGTCTTCTTCATCCTTTTAAGGTTTAGCATCAAACTTTTCTGATTTTTAGTGGTATTGGTAGTTAGTTAGTTAAGTTTCACTATAGCTTGGTCTTAATTACTTTTTAGTACTCAAACTTGCTTTCTATTTTCAGTTTAACCCTTAATAATGAATATAGTTAAGCTCTATTTTATTTTCTTTAATAAAAATCGTTATCTTTAGTGTTATTTTGTTTCACTATTGTTGCCACATTCATCTTCTTCAAGCAACTATCAAGAAAACACTAAGATTTCTTTAACCCTATCTTTGTGCTTATGTTAATGCATGATTTGAATGTATGTTGGGTTGTTGATTGTTTTGGAATGATGATGAGTAGCTAAATTTAGGGTGGTTGGTTGATGGAAATGTTGCTTAGTTAGTTTTTGACATAGGGACTAAATTATAAAATATGTACTAAATTGAATAAACTCTAAAACTTAGAGTTGACACCTCTAAGGGAACAAATAGGTAGGTGAGACTGAGAGAAGAGCCTATTGAGCACAAATTCAGTTAGCCCGAGTTAGTTTGGTGAGGTCGAGAGATAAATCAGACTAAATCGTCTAATTTGGTAAAATGGTGACCGAGAGGTAAAATTGAGCCAATTAGAAGTTTAAGTATTTTAGATCCCTAATCCAAAGGTTAATTAGCAACATGGAAGTCAACCAACCGCTTTTTGTTATTTAATTGTTATTTGCCTAAGTTTTGTCTTTTTTACAATTTAGTCCAAAGGCTATTTAATTATTATTTGCCTAAGGTTAATTAGCAACATGGAAGTCAACCAACACTTTTTTATTTAATTGTTATTTGCCTAAGTTTTATCTTTTTTACAATTTAGTCCTTTTTAGTGTTAGTTAGCAAATTAGTATAATTAACCTTGATATGATTTGCCGTAATATAAAACTTAGCGAGTAGTTAGTTAGACTTCTTATTTGCATGTAAGTTGCTTAGTGACCACTTTTTCTCTGACTCTTTTGGGTTGGTCCTTGGAATATTCATATGTTCTATTGTAACTATATCAATATTACAACTGACTTGTCACACTAGCAATAAAGCCGCTAGATATTTAAGTATAATATTGTTGATTCTATGCCCTAGTGCATGCATTCTGGGGCGCGGTCATACAGCCACCACGATTAAAGTATGAAAACATTAAAATACCCTTATAATAATATGATGTGCCTGAGTTGGTGTTATGAGTCAACTCAACATCAATTCAATCTAGAAAATTATTTAAAAATTGTTTTAATAAAGTAATGAATATTAATATAATTGTGTTTTTTGTCTTTTATTATTTTTATTGAAATTCTTAAATAAAATAATTAATTTTTTTTTAAAATTGAACATGATTACACCTTTATAGGATAGCTCAAGCAACTAAGCCTACGAGCAGTACAAGCAAACCCCTTTGAGGAACTCCTCGTAAATACCTTTCGGCCTTACAACTTGCCAAATAAACAAACTTACAAATTAATCACCACATTAGGTTTCCACTACCACGTCCCATCTGAGATGACCTAAGGCACATCATAACGCCACTCTTTCTAAGCCTATGACACCAAACCACTTGACTACTTTCCCTTGATCCACCAATAGCAACTCGATACGTGGCACTTTGGGATTAGAAAGAACATGTATATAAGGCCTGAGGCCAGGCCTAAGGTTAAGGATAAGCATCCTACATCTCTCCTACTACCTCACTCCAAGTTCCATCTACTCCTTATTTCTGACTTCATCCACCTTACTTGATGGCTTTTCACCTAGACCAAAACAGGGTAACCATTTATCTACATCACCTATTCTTCCTTGTATCAATAAATCCGAACTCTTTTGTTTATTAATAACTAATTTATTACTCTACCTATAATTTGATTATTAAATAATTTTTATAAATATAATCTATACTAGAATATTTACCTTCAAATAGGATCCAACTTAATAAAGAATTTACCCAAGGCCCTTTATTTTTACAAAGCATAAGTTATTGTTTAAAAGAAATTATTTTTCATATATAAAATCTAGAAAAGCATTTGGATATGATGAGATTCCAATTCAAAACATTATAATTTATAATCACTCAATTTTATCAATTCAATCCATTATATTTATTATATCAAAATTTTTTAAATGTCATGAAAATCTAACGACCACGTGAGACCCAGCAAGCTTTTCAGTTCTGTCTTAAAACTTAAAGCAGCAAGTTTCTGAGGTTAAACAAGAAGACAAATGCCATGGACAAAAGCAAGTATTACAAGTAACGATAATTTGGGTATGCAAGATTGAATGATTTCAAGCATTTTTTTTCCTTTTTTCATGAATGGTTTAAGAGTCTCTGAATGTTATATATATACATATATATACTTCTTGTAAGTTGTTCAATGCTTTGCCAAGTAGTTTGATCTTAATTTTTCATGCAATTTGTGAATGTTCCATAAAAATATAAGGGAAAAGGGCTCATCATTAATCCAACTTTTTCATTGACGAATAGGATTTTTGTTGTCAGCAGTGTTTACATAGGGATTGAATTAGCTAACCCCTACTGAAAAAAGAGAGGAAAAAAAAACGAAAAATTTATGAAAAGACTGCTATTCTTTTTAATTCATCCATGGTTGATGATGAAATACCTCTATGAACAATTCAATGACGTTGTTAAACTAATGAAATACTCTTCACTACATGGAATTGTAAGACCACCCATTGGATGATTAAACCCAAATTCTTCCTCAGCTTTATTTAAAAGGTCTTGAAACAATGGATGATTCAAATAAGCTATAGGAATCACAAATCTTTTCTTGTTGCTTTCCCCAACGTAAACTGCAATATGGCCTTTAGGAACATTCGTGTTGCCGAGTCGTCCCGATAGCGTTCGTTGTAACTTTTGCTTCGCTTGAGCTAGTCCTGTTAGTTGAATACCCATCTTAGAGAAGCACACAAAAAAGATAGAAAAGAATTTTTTTGTAAGTGATGGAATGTTTTTGAAGAGGGAAAGACTTGGGTGGTTTGAAATGGTATCTTTAATGGTTAAATGTATATATAGACAGTGCAAGGAATAGGTAAAAGTATCATAGAGACCCTTGTAGTAAAAGTTTGATTACATTTTACTCATTTTATTTAAAAAATAGGTAAATTAATTTTTGTAAGTTAGATAAAAAAGTTAACTGATCTTTCTGTTAAAAATTTTTCATCCATATCTATATATAACTGTCTAAGTATTTTATTAGTCACATCAATTTTTTTATAGTAAATAAAATTTTTTAAATAAAAAAATATAATCAGACTCACAGGCACCTCCATGGTAAGGATATGTTTATTGAGAGAATGTTTAAGGAACATATCAGGTGAAGCAATTGGTTAAGTTTCACATGGTTCTGCTTTGTCTGTTGCTAGGCATTGCTGGCCTACAAGAACTTAGGAGGAAAAAGCAATAAAAATTGGAGGCTACAAGTTGTGAAGATTTATAATATATATATTTCCCAATGTTTTGAACTTAGAAAGCACTGACTTTTACAATGGTAGGCATGTTCTTGATCTTAGTGTATTGAAAGATTCATTTATTTTTTTTTTTGCTTAATATCTCTTAAAGCATTGAACTTAGACTTGCTGTGCCTTCATAAATTGCTTTTCTTGGTGCCAACTGCCCAACATACTTTTGATATTGCTATGCCTCTATATCCCCACCACTTGTTTGAAACAATGTTTTAAAGACAAACCATTAATGACCATCTAACTTTTTTTGTAACAGTAATAGATTTTTTCTCCTTATCCATTCATTTATGGATTGATTTGCTAAAAACAAGTTATTTCTAAATTTTTAAGTTATCATTTCCATTTTGGCATTATCTTTGAACTAATTGCTTTTCTCAAGAATCTTAGGACTTTATTGAGTTTGAGTTGCAAAACTGAATCTTATGGCTGTAAACATAGCATGACAGGATGATTTTATATTTTGTTACTTCAATCAAAGGTTTTTTTTTTTTTTTTTTTTGGGTCAAATCACTTTTTATGAAATGAATTTGATAACTATTCTTATATTGAGGTCTAAACTTTTTTATTATTATCTAAATTAAGCTCTGAATTTAACAATTATTCTTACATTAGATCTTGAACTTTCTTTTTGTTTAAGTTAGTACATGATATTTCATTGAAAACCATAAAATTTAAGACAATTGTTACCACATTAGAGTTTGAACTTTCTTCTTGTTTAAGTTAGTATATGATATTTTATTGAAAACTCTAAAATTTAGGTTCTAATGTGAGAACAATTTCCAAGTTTAGGTCATATATGAGAACAACTGCTAAGTTTATAGACTAACTTGGACAAAAAAAAAGTTCAAGCCTTAACGTGGAAACAATTGACTAGTTCAGGCTCTAATGTCAGAATCATTGTCAAGTTCAAACTAAGGGTGAGCGTTCGATCGAATCAAGTTGAATCGAGTGACGTGTTCTATTTTATAATCCTAACTCGATTCGAATTTTTTTCAAATCGAGTCGAATTGAATCACGTAAAATTGTTTGAGTTAAATTAAAAAATTAAACATGTCATATTAAAATCTTGTTACATTATAACTAATTCCATATAAGAACACATAAATTTGAAATCATATATATTTGAAAACATTTTCAAAGTAAAATAATAAAAAAATAATAAACTTGAATCATTAATTAACTTATTTAGACCCCAAAATTATTATTTTAGAAAATTTTTAATTTTTTAACTTTCTTTATATATTTTCTAGAATTTTTTTTGGAATTTTTATATTTTTAAAAAAAATATAAATTTTAGAATTTTTATAACTATTTGTAATTTTAAAAATTATTTTAAATTTTTAAAAATTATTTTGATTTTTTTTTTTGTAATTTTTGTTAAGAGAGAAACTAATTTACTCATTTTCAAACTTAACAGGGATCAAAAGATTATTTACACCAATCTATTATTCAAATTGTAAAATTCAACTTGATTCGAACTTGAATAATTCGAAAAAATCGATTCGATTAACTTGAAATTCTATTATTTTTTCGATTTTTTAAATAGACTCAAGTTTTACTCGCCCCTAATTCAAACCCAATATGAAACTTTTTTTTTTTTATCTTTTTCTTTTGTTGAACTGATCTGATTGTTTATTAATGTGGAATATATGTTGTTGGTATGTCAACTCACATTACATACACGCACATATTAGATCTTTGAATGTTCTATGTATGGTCTATGTCGAATTATGCATAAAGATAACAGAATAAGCATTAATGTCCTTCTTATACTGTTAATGTGAATGAATGGTCTATGTCAAGATGAACTATATAACTGTCAATGTCTTATTTAAACCGTTTATCATTCGGAAAACATTAGATGATTCTCAGCAAAGGGTAGGAACAAAATTAGAGTTTCATAAAACCGATACTCCTCTTTATAAGTCTCTCTCAATTTCGAAATTTAGTAAATTAGTCTTTTTTAAAAAATTTGGAGCAATTTAATTATTGTCAATTTTGAAAAAGATCTCGTAAGGATAATTAATCTTGGGATTAGTGTATTCTATCAATTGTACATTTATGCAAATATTGCGAGATAAATTTGTTAAATTAGGATCAAATTAAAAGAATATGTAATCTTTGAGGGCTAAATTTGTTATTGTACTAATAAAATCATGTACAATTTATGGAAAACATTAACATCGTGATTGATTGTCCTTAGTTAGTCACTTTTAAAATTGACAGGAATTAAATTGATCTTTTTTTTTTTTTTAAGAAAGACCAATTTACTCATTTTCGAGTAAAAGAAAAATGTTATTTGTTTAACTCTTGCCTGCTCCGAATAGGAAGAGACTGATTTTCATTTTCATTTTTTTTTTTGGCAATGCTCTTTTGGTGCATGTAGGTAAAAAGCCAACATCGACGGTGAACCCATTTGTGCCCCCATGAAAGGCAATGCAATGGACGATAACAGTAAGTACCTTAGGTATATTGCTCTTGGTTCATGTATCAGAGATAATACTAGATTCTCCTAATCTGTCTCTATCAAACATAACAAGAGATTATCATATGCTTAAGACAAAATCCTCAAGGTACAAGAAAACATAGAAATTTATGACAGAAAAAAAAAAAAAAGACATTAAGAGAAAGAAAATGTTGGATGAAAGAGATCCACAAAAGAAAAAAAAAATCACATTGTTCTTCCTAATTCCTACTTCGGGATGATCATATGGTTTTGGGTAAAAGTATTATAGAGGTTTTTATATTAGGAGTTAAATTACATTTTGTCCCTTTTGATTAAAAAATGGGTAAATTAATTCTTATATATTAGATCAAAGAGAAAAATGATCATTTTGTTAAAAATTTTACTGTTAAAAATTGGCCCCTATATGTCAGCATGAGGTACACGTGACATGTTAGGTGTAATTGTCTAATTATTCATCTATTTCTACAATTAAAAACTGACGTGACTAATAGAATAGCCAGATAGTTACACATGACATGTAAGGTGTGCCTCATGTTGATATACAATAACTAGTTTTTAATAGTAAAAATGGACAATTTTTAACAGAAGGATCGCTTGCTCTTTGATATAACATATAATGATTAATTTGTCCATTTTAGCCATGTCAGTTTTTAATAGTAGAAATGGATAAAACTTTTAATCGGATAATTACACCTAGCATACCACGTGTATCTCATGCTGACATACAGAGTCCCATTTTTAACACAGAATGAATGAAACTTTTAACAGAATGACCAGTTTGCTCTTTGGCGTAACGTATACGAACTAATTTTTCTATTTTTTTGATAATGAAAATAAAATGTAGTCTAACTCTTAATACAAATATTTTCATAATTTTGTTTTTCGGACATAATGTCCTAGAAATTTGTGCATCCACAGTTGAATTTTACTCATTCAGTGAATCTTCACCTTTCTTATTGCAAGTCTAATTGTCATATTGAGCCAATAATCACTAGTTCTCTTTTTGAAACCATATCCAGCCATAAAGAAAATGTCAGTATTTAGAGAAAGCCAAACATGTGTCTATCAATCCAAATAATAGAATGGTATAAGAACCAATCACTGAAATATGCAGAAACATATAAAAAAAGTCTCTAAACAAAGCCATGGATTGTAAGAAAATGGCAGCATATAGGCTCTATGTTTCCATTCAACCTATCATCCTTTCAAATTTAGGCCCCCATAGCTATAATGTTCATCAACAACTCATCACTTGTACAGGTCAAGAAACAACTTCACATGAATGGATAATAGTTTGGTTGTGAGTCTAATCAGTAAGGTCACAAGACTTTGTGAACATGGCACTGAAGGCTATATTTTATGTAGTTTGATCAAATAGTAAGCAATTTGATTGTAAAAATATCATGGAGGTTTTTGAATTAAGAGTCGGATTGCATTTTGTCCTCTCCACTTAATAAATGAGCTAATTAGTCTCTATACATTAGATCAAGGAGCCAACCAGTCATTTTATTAAAAATTTTATCCATTTCTATTGTTAAAAATTGATCCATGTATGTTAGAATAAAGTACACATGACACGCCACATGTAATTGTCCTATTATTCTATCAGCAACGCAAGTTTTTAACAGTAGAAGCTGATGAAATTTTTATTAGAAAAGATCAATTTGCTCTTTGCTCTAATGTACAGGGATTAAATTACCCATTTTTTGAACAAAATGGACAAAATGTAATCTGACTCTTAATATAGGAACTGCCATCATACTTTTATCACAATTTGATCTGAATGATATCTAGTATTGGCTTGCCATTTAGCAAAATAATGAATTATTTATCTGCATATAGTACTGGTATGTTGGACATGCATTGGGAATCATAAAGTCCATGATAATCCATATGAATTTCAGCTGGACCACCATGATTGTTTTTCTATTGTTTGGTAGGCCATGGATAATCCATGATTGCAAAAGTCTTGCTTGCATAGTTGCATATCCATGTGACTCATGAGTTATGTCCTTAAACAGACCCCATTAAAGTGAGTCATTTTCCATTTCCTAGTCAAAGAAACTTGGGTTTATAAAGACACCTTTTTTTTACAGCATTTGCTTTCCAGCTAAACATTCTTGGTTGTTTCCAAAACCTTTATAGAGTCATCTCAAGATCCAATAAAACTTAAAAAGGAGTTTGCACATGAAACGAAGTCATTGGCTTTTGTCCTTAGAGACAGCAGGCACACCACTGTCTATGTTGGAGTCAGTCATCCTTCATTTTAGAGCTTGAATTGTCTAAGATGACAGTCATCCTTCATCAATATGTAAGCTTTACTATAGCTGTTTCTGGTATGTTTATAGATTGTTACAGCAACAGCTACATGTAAGGACATAAGTATAGTTCATATCTATTCAACTTCAACAAAATGGTAGCATTGGGTGTTTAAAGTTGTAGATTGGGGGCACACCAACACAAACAAAAAGCAGGGGTTTGCACCACTTATAATTTAAAGTTCCAATCCTCTAGGTAGTTCAATAGTTGACTTTCGGAGGCCTTGTGATCATGATGAGCAAACATTGGTTAGTGCTAGGAATTCCTTTTCTCATGATAGCTGAGTTGACTTCCGGTGTCGGAGTTTGACTTCAAATTACTTTGTCTAATCCATTTATCTCTTTAAAAGTCTAAATTTGGTGAATGTGGCATAATATCATAGATCACAAGATTGGTTGGTATGGTTATAGTACTTGTGTTCAGCCTTGAAAGTGTAATCCCTTAAATAGGGAGGCTTAACCAACCAAGTTCCGGTTCTTCCGATCTTTCGTTTATCGAATATGTCGAACAATGTCACATGGAAACTGATAACTTGAACAAACATTACAAAGCATAGCAGCTAGATTCTGGTCTTTAAGCCTTATTTATCAGCAAAACATGTAGGGCAGTAACCTACTGACTCATAGCAACTAGTGGAGATGATAATTTTGAACATACAGCCTTCCATCCATATGGTATGCTAAGGCAAGTCATCTTCATCAATATCATATGGGCCATGCTTCCATGATATATAGTATTTCAAACGGGCCATTATTGTTTGTTTCATAGTGTTGAGCTATATGATATACATATTGCAATTTGCAGCAGCATATAGATGTTAAAGTGACATGGAGACCCTTGTATTAGAAGTTAGATTGTATTTTGTCCCTTTTATTTAAAAATGAGAAAATTAGTCCCTGTACATTAGATTAAAGCGCAAATTGATCCTTTCTGTTAAAATTTTCATCCATTTCTACTGTTAATAATTAACATGGCTGACGAAATAACCAGACAGTTATACATGATATGTTACGTACACTTCATGCTGATGTACAAGGACCAATTTTTAACTGTAGAAATTGATAAAATTTTTAACAAAAGGATTTGTTTGCTCTTTGATTCTGCATATAGGGACTAATTTACCCATTTTTTGAATAGAGGAAAAAAATACAATCTAACTCTTAGTACAAAGAGCTTTATGGTACTTTTACCTATAAATAACCATGATGTTGCATGCATTGTTATAGCCACAGATACATGTATATGTAAAGTTCATGTCTGTTCAACTTCAATCAAATGGTAAGTGATTAGTAAGTTTCCCAGAAATTTATACCTCATACAAGTGATGAACTCTGCCATTTTCATGAACCATATGGTAGCATTAAAATGTTCCCTTTTTTATCAAAAGGGTTAAATAACTTTTTAAGACTTGAACTTAACAATTTTTCCCGCATTTTGGTTTGAATTTGTTTTGGTCACTTGACAATTTTTTTTTCATATTGTGATTTAAACTTTTTTTTATTTAAGTTAATATTTGAAAATCCTAAAGTTTAGGCCACAATGTGAGAACAATTGTCAAGTTCAAGGATTAACTTGGACAAAAAAAAGATCAAACCCCAATATGAGAACAATTACCTAATTCAGGGCCTAACTTGAAATAAAAAAAGTTCAAGCCTCTATATGAAAAAAATTGTGATATTCAAGCCCCAAATAATGATTTAACCCTTATCAAAATTTATGTTGTCCAATCAAAACTATCAATGTTATGCCCTGCACACCACTAAAACAAAAAGGGGTTTGCACCACTTAACAATTTAAAGTTCCAATCCTCTTGGTAGTTCAATAGTTGACTTTCTAGGCCTTGTCTTTGAACCTGTTTAGTGCTAGAAATTCGTTATTCTCATGATAGCTGAGTTGACTTTCCGCTGTCGGTTTTTGACTTTAGGTTACTTTGTCTAATCCATTTATCTTTTCAAAAGTCCAGATTTGGTGAATGTGGCATAATATCATAAGATTACAAGATTGGTTGGTTTGGTTTATGGTACTGATGTTCAGCCTTAAATATGGAGGAGTTCCGGTTCTTCCGATCTTCGTTTATCGAAGACGTCGAACAATGTCACATGGAACTGATAACTTTCAAGACAGGCATAGAACAAACAGGTACAAAGCAAAGCAAAACAGCTAGATTCTGGTCTTGAGTCCTTATTTATCAGCAAAACATGTAGAGCAGTAACCTACTGATTCATAGCAGCTAATGGAGATGATAATTTTGAATAGGGTAAACTACATTAGTAGTCACTCAACTCTTAGTAAATTTCATTTTTGGTCACACAAATATTCAATTTTATCTTTTTGTCACCGATAACTTTTAAAATTGGTATAATAACAACTTTAGTCCTCAACATTTATACATTGTGTCAATTTAGTCTTTATTCCAAGAAATCTAGCCCTCAACATTTACATATCGTGTAATTTAGTCTTTTTTGTAGTTTTGCTTTTCTTTGTGACCCTTTCACCTAAAAAGCTAAAAAAAATTATCAGCTAAATTTGATTGAAAATATACGAAAATTGAAAACACCCAAAAATCCAAGATAGTAATTTTTATATTTTCTCAATCTTTTAAAATTAACCCTCGATGTTATAAAGAAAAGCAAAATTGTAAAAAAATAAATATCAAATTATGCAATGTGTAAATGTTGAGTATTAAAAATTTTAGAATCAAGATTAAATTGACATAATTTATAAATGTTGAGAGTTAAAGTTGCTATTATGTTAATTTTAAAAGTTGTTACCATTCGTCAGCTGGTGACCAAAAAATATAAAATTTAATAGTTAGGTGACCAGAAGAGAAATTTATTAATAGTTGGATGACCATTTTATAATTTTTTATAATTAAATTACCAAAAAAGAAAAAAAAATCATAATTGAGTGACTACTAATACAATTTACCCTAAATAGTATTTCGAATGGGCCATTATTGTACAGCAGCATATTGATGTTGGGACACAAGGCCATGTGATACCTCACTACATATGTCCCTAAACCATTCTCTCCTTCACTACTTAATTAGCTTGAGCCTATTGAACCAACAAAGCATTTGCACTCTATAAATACATATTTTTTTCTTAACCCATATTGTGTGCCAATACTTGCAATATTTCCTCATCTACTACTACCTCATAAAAACCATTATGGGTTTTCGCTTGCCGAGGCTCGTCAACGCTAAGTCGGGTCCAAAGCGGAGTCTTTCATCTTCGGAGACAACAGCATCAGTGCCTAAAGGCCACATTGCTATTTATGTTGGTGAAGTCGAAAAGAAGAGATTCGTTGTTCCGATTTCGTTCCTCAACCATCCTTCGTTTCGAAATTTGTTGAGTCGAGCCGAAGAAGAGTACGGGTTTAATCATCCGATGGGTGCTCTAACGATCCCTTGTGCCAAAGAAGCTTTCATCGATCTCATTGATAGTATGCAAAGCTCATGAGTGTTGGATATGGCAATGGCTAACCTTTTAATCAAATTTGCAAGTGCAAAAATGGTGGGTTATTTTTGCATTCCCATTCACTTGTGAACCTAAATCTTTGTAACCAATATATTAAATGACAAATTATTTTTCTCATTTTTTTAAATGACTATATCAATTGTTATAATCAAAATTAGTCATTACAAGAATCGAATCGAATATCTATTTTTAACTAATTAACTAATCGAGATAAATTTATAAACAACTCACATGAGATTCACACATTGAGCCAAGTGGCCACCCATGATAGGATATTACAAACTCATTTTTAACAAGGAACTTGTATACATATAATTAAAAGTTTGTATTTGATACTTGATTATTGAATGATGTGATAACATCTCATAAAAAATCTTTAAAAATAAATATAAATGGTTAAATTTTAAAATATAATATCACTTTTATCGGTAAAAGTAAAGGTGTTCATAGGTTAGATAGAGCCGAGTTCATATTAGGTTTAAACATGATATCAATACACTTTAAATTTACTTAAGCTTAATCTGCTTGGACTATGGCCTAAAATTTTATCCAAATCTGTCCAAATCTTTTTTTAAAACTTAAAAAAATTTATATATTTTTAATTTAATAATTTTTCATTTATTACAATTTTATATAAATGCAACTTAATAAATTTTTAATGTTTACATTATAATATTATATATTAATCCAGATTTAATTTTTATGCATTCTAAATTACATAATATAATATGTTATAAACTTAGAAAACGTGTTGGATTGGATTGAGCTTGGGTCTTAAATGTTTAAGCTCAAATTTAACTCATATTAATTTTTTACCCGAATTTATTTTTTCGATCTAATATTTTTATCCAAATTCGTTCAAATTTCGAACAAATCTTTAAACTTATACGGATAAGATGTATCCATTTCACTTTTGGATGCAACTTAAATTATTATTATTATTATTATTATTATTATTATTATTATTATTATTATTATTATTATTATCTGTCCAATAATGAGATGCAATTAGATACTTATTTCTTAGCTGTCAATGGGCCTTAGACTGCCAATTTACATATGATTATGTTCTCAACAGGTCTTTGGAAACTGGCCAGACATGAAACTATAACCCAACTTCATGTGAACTTCACGTACATTTGTCCGTAACCCTATTTGGTCTTGTCACTCGTCGAACCTAGTCGTGATACATATAATTCAAATCGATTCTCTTTAGGTACTCACATATTTATCATTTGAGTATCGGTTTTGCAAAGCTGACTTCGTTATATGCAAGTACTAAAAAAACAACACAAGGATTGTCAATTGAGTCTTAAGTTTAATGGCTATAAATATTATTGTTAATATAGAAGGACTTCAATTTAAGTACGATGAAGTGCATAATCCTCCTATTTATAAGTTGAGAACGAGTTATAGGTAATTCTAAACATTGTGTCAAAAAAAAGTAAATATTCTCCGAATGAGAATCTTGATTCGCATATTGAGATAGTGGAATAATGGAGATTTCTTCTTCTTCTTCTTTTTTATTCATATTAATTATTAAAAAATTCCTATAAATTTAAAAGTATTAAAATATTTAAAATATAAAATATGGTTCAACTACTCCTTATTGATTCACAAATCAACCAATTTTTTGCCCTGTTCCGAATTAGTATATTGGTCGATTCCCAATCCAACCAACTAGGTCGATCTAGTTCTGAAAACATCAAGCTACCCATCCTAAAAAGCTCTTTAGACTTTGAAACCATAATTTCTGGTAGGTCTTCACATCATCTATAGTGTAAATCACCTCCACTTTAATGATTTTCCGCACTTTCTATGGTCTAAACTAGGGTATAATTGCTAAGCTCAAGCTAAACTCGAAATTTGGGGCTCGATACTCAACTCAAGCTTGATCAATTTTTTTTTTTAAATTTGAGCTTAACTCAAGATATAACCGAGCTCAACTAAGCTTGTTTGCTAATTTTTGTACTCGAGCTCGGCTCGAAAATAAAACTTAGGGTTAATAATATATATTTTGGGCTATAAGGTAATTTAACAATATAAAAAAAGCGTAAACTACATTAATAGTCACCCAACTATGATTTTTTTGTCACTCAGCTATAAAAAGTTACAAAATGATCATCCAACTATTATAAATTTCTTTTTTGGTCACGAAATTATGTAAAGTTACAAGATGGTCTCTCAACTATTCCATTTCGTATTTTTTTTGTCACCCAACTATATTAGATTTTTTGGGTGCTTACATTTTTATGCTAGCCAATTAGTAACTAAAAAAGACAAAATTGAATAGTTGGATGACCAAAAAAGAAATTTACTAATAATTTGGTGGCCATTCTGTAACTTTTTATACTTGGGTAACAAAAAGAAAATCTCATAGCTGGGTGACCTCTATTGTAGTTTACCCTATAAAAAATAAAAAGTTCGATAAGACTCACAAACCCTTTAAATCAAGTATTACTAAGCTCGAACTTGATTTAATAATTACTGAGTTAAAATTTCTTTCAAATAAAATTCAAGTAACTCACAAAATCCAATGTCTTACATTCTAGTCTAAACCACCATTACAAACCACCCAACTTTTGTGTTTTTCCATGCACCTTCCTCAGTGACTTCCTAGTAGGTGTTGATAGCGATTGACCGACCCTAACAACAACACATCTCGAACATAATCCCCCTAACATCGAACACCTTCACGAAAACTAACCAAGTTCATTACATCCCCCATTCTAGTTCCCAAAGCTTCAACAAGTAAAATTAACATACCATGCATGAGATTTTAACGTTCATATTGCATGTTTCAAGCATCCATAGCAACATAAATGAAAAATAAAAATATAACTGTTATATGTCTCAAGCAATATATCTGTATATGTTTTTTCAACCATTCAAATCATCCATGTCAGAGTGGGGTCCTGGAATAATTGAGCCAGTTTATCATCCAGGCTTGCTAATATGAACTGGAAGACAACGCCATGTGAACCACTTATGAACCCTTTTATCTCCTTTTTCATCTATATATATACACATTATGATTGACTTCATTGGCAATAACTCAAAGTTTGTTTTCGATACCTTAAAAACATCGAAATAAAAAGCTTTTCGATTCGCTTTCGATAGAAAAAATGATGGGTTTTCGTCTGCCAATGCGTATGGTTAATGCTAAGAGAATTCTCCGAGCATCGTCAACAGCGGATGTCCCGAAAGGATACTTTGCGGTGTATGTAGGAGAATGTCAAAAGAGATTTGTGATACCGGTGTCATACTTGAACAATCCTTTGTTTCAAGAGCTATTGAGTTTGTCCGAAGAAGAGTTCGGTTACGACCATCCAACCGGTGGTCTTAGAATTCTTTGCGGCGAAGACGTTTTCGTTGATCTTGCTTCTCGTTTGAACGGGATTAACTAAAATTTGGTCGATGAATACTGTTTCTTTTTTTCTTTTTCTTTTTTTAAGCAAACACCATTGCTAAATTGTACACTTTTTTTTTTCACCTCACTTTTTTTTGCCTTGGGAGAAGGTTAACAAGTCTCTTGAGTGGGGAAATAAGAGGTGGATTTGTTGTAATTTGCAACTAATTAATTCTTTCAATTTCTTAATATAATCATGGATTTTATGTATTGGCATGAGATGAGAGTTTGATTTTTGTGTGTATGTAATGTAATTATAATTTGATTAAGTACCAAAATAAATAAATAAAAAGGTTTATTTTTAAAAATATTGTAAATGTTTGATTATATGGTAAAATTATGTTGTTCGAATTTGATTATGAATATCATATATAGGTAAATATCTTGAAAGTTTTATGATTCAAGATATGATACAGAAAAATTTAAAAAGAGAATATAGATACAAAGGCTTGTTATATATAATATAAAATTTTAATTACATAAATTATTGGTTTGGTTATGTGATGATAAATACATTCCATTAATATTTTATATAAATAATTTTGAAAAAAATTTAATCTAATATATGTTAAATATATTATTTGGAATGGATTTATTCTTATAATTAAAAATTTTTGGGCCTTCAAACCCAAAACTAATATATATAATGCTTATGGTGGGTTTTAACATTCTATATATTTTTTAAATATAATTTTTGTTATGGTTTTTAAAATTAGACCGTTAATTGAATTAATTAGATTATTGATTTTTTTATTTTAAATATTCATAAAAATTTAAAAGAATATAAAATTTAGTTCTATAAGTTTTTTGCCCTAGCGATTCATTCAAAAATAAATTCAATTCTTTTAGTAATATATTAATCGATTCTCAATGTAACCGGTCCAATCGATCTAGTTCGATTCCAACTTCCAACAACCATGTGTTTTTATCCTTTTTAAACATTCTAACTTTTTTTCTTTTTTCTTTTTATAATTTCTTTTTCCTTTTTTCTATCCAATCACAAAATTGGAAAAGTTCCGACACATATCTGGTATCTTTATCTAGGGGAGTTCAAGCGGTTGGTTCGGTTAACACCTAAACCGAATTATCATTAATCGAATTACTTGAAATGTAAAGATCATTAACTATTAACTGAATCGAAGCTTTCTTCAAATACATTAACTGAAATTTTTTATAAAACATGTAAAAAAGTACATTGCTAATGTTTATTTTTTTAATAGTTCAAATATTTTTTTTTTTTGAAGAAATAGTTCAAATAATTTTAAATGGAGGTGAAAACAAGACATTAGAAACATTACATAAATCTTGAAAGTAAACAACCAAAAAAAAAGTTAACAATTATATATAATATATATTATTTATTTCTGTTAATTAATTAATTAATTCGGATAATTACCCGATTTCAAATCAAATTAACCGATAATCAAAATTTAAAAAAATCATTAACTGACGTCTGACTGAACTAAATTCGGCTACTGACTGATTAACCGAATTAGATCAATTCGGTCGGTTAATTCTATTTTAACCGAACTATGAACACCCCTTGTTAGAACAACTATTTTTAAGAAAAATGAATAGTTTATATAACATAGCTTGGAAGTTGAAATAATTTGTGAACAATGTGAATTTTTTACAGTTAAATTGAATATGAAATCAACAATAACAAGGGGACCATAGGACATTCTAAAAAGAAATAAAATTTCAATCGAATGATGTATTTCCAATTGTTACAGAAGCCACCATCTCTAATTTTCCACATAGGGAGACCTATTATCTGCTCCCCAAGGCAAAAAAGGATGGGAAATGAAAGTGTTTACATGATGTTAGTGATGTTTGCTTTACAAAATTGTATGGGTTGATTTGTGTTAATTCTCTCACAAATCAGTTCAAGCGAGAGGTAACATCGAGAAAGATGTCTTCCTTGCGGGGAATCGTGAGACCACCTGTAGGATGACTATATCCGAACACTTCTTGTGACATGCCTAGCAAATCTTGAAACAAAGGCTGGTTCAAGAACGATACCGGTATCACGAACCTCTTCTGGTTTTCTCCAACATAAACCGCAAAGTAGCCTTTGGGAACTTTCTTAGAGCTAATGATATGAGGCAGGCGGATAACCATTGTTGTTTTTGATAGATGTGTGCTTCAAAGGGAAGAGTAAGAAGATCTTAGATAACTAGGAAAGGAAACTTGAGAATGTTGAAGCTAGGTGTTGGCAATGAACTTACTCTTAGTTGTATATATAGATATAAGGGGCAGAGAGGAGATCATGTTCATCAATTATTAAGTGGGGGGGTATGGAATGAGTGGTGAAGGTGCAATTGATGGGGTCTGATCAGTAATGAGAAAGACATGGGTTCATGGGGAATCACATGGTGTTGTCTTCCAAAGGATTATAAAGAATTCCATGGTTAGGACTTGAAAGAATAACCGACCAAGGACCAACTACTTTGCCGTTTATTTTAGGCTATTTTAGAGACATATAATCTGTGAGACAATGAGAGGAAACATATAACATGGGAGACCTTGACCTTCTATTACATGGGTGAGTAACTTGTAAGACAATCCATTACGAACACCGCCCATAGTGTGTCGTACATGCTACATCTAGTCCTCATTGGAACCCCAACCGGTTGCATTTTATACTGGTTGTTGTCTATGCCATGCTGCAGTAAAATTATTCCATGATAATATTAAGCCTTGACAGCTCACAAAATTTTCTGGTATGTGGTGCTATGTATATGTATGGATACCCTTACAGATGAATCTGTTTTTGATCCACATTTCTGACGTTGTTGAGTTCTCTTCATATATAAGTCTTTGGCAAAAAGATTCCGATAAGGGGAGATAGAATGTCAAGTCAAAAGGAAATTAGATGTACTGTATTGGAGAACAGATAGCATCATCAATTAAGTTCAAGTCATTATTATTAATACTTTCGAAGTTCATACTTATATATATACAAATGGTATATATAATATCAAGCAATTACAGTCATCAACTTTGTTATGTAGATCAATCTCAGCTTATTAGGACAGAGAAAAACATGTAAAGCCTTTCAAATTATATAAAAATATATATTACTATGAAGTAATTTTGTACCATAGGAGATCGTGAAAAGAAAAGAAATTTCAAGTGAATTATGTGTTTGGAACTGTCATTCTCAATACTGGTTGATACAAGTTACATTGACCACCATCTGTAATTTCCACTTAGGGAGACTTATTGTTTGCTCCCTAAGGCAAGAAGGATGGGAAAAAAGTGTTTACAAGGTATTAGTTATGTTTACTTTACACAATTGTATTGCCTGGTTTCTGTTAATCATCTCACAATTAATACAAGCGAGAGGTAAGTTCGAGAAAGGTGTCTTCGTTGCAGGGAATCGTGAGACCGCCTGTAGGATGACTATATCCAAACTCTTCTTGTGACATGCCTAGCAAATCTTGAAACAAAGACTGGTTCAAGAACGACACCGGTATCACAAACCTCTTCTGGTTTTCTCCAACATAAACCGCAAAGTAGCCTTTGGGAACTTTCTTAGAGCTAACGATACGAGGCAAGCGAATAGCCATTGTTGTTTTAGATAGATGTATGATTTGAAAAAGGAAAGCAAAGGTAAAGTACTTTAGTATTTGAGGATGTGAAGATAGGTGTTGCCAATGAACATATTCTACTCTGTATATATAGATGAAAGGGGTAGAGAGAAAAATCATGTTCTACATGGCTTCATTAGAGGGAATCACATGGTATTGTCGTCTAACTCATTATCAAGAATTCCATGGCAAAAGATTTTGAAAAAATAGTTTGCCTACCCCTTCTGGCAATAGAAACCGACCAAGGACCCCTCTCAAATATGGAAGATCTGGACCAGTAAAATGCTTCTTCACAATAAAAGAGTTGTACCACTTCACCATTTATGTCAGTGCCTACTTTAGAGACATATAATCTGTCAGGAAATGACAGGAAACATGTAACATGGGTAACCTTGACCTTCTCCTACATTCTGACTTCACCAAGCATGTTGATTTTTAGTAAGGTGTGGATCTGTAAGACAAACCCTTGTGAAGAGCACCTGAAGTGTGTCCTACAGGCTGCAACTAGTCCTCACTAGAACCCAATTGGTTGCATTTTATCCTTGTTCTTGTCTATGCCGTGCTGCAATCAAATAGTTCCATAGGGGTGAAGCTAAAACTTAGCTTGACAGCTCACAAAATTTCTGGTATGTGCTGCTATATATATATTTGGATTACCTTACAGATGAATCTGGTTTTGGTCAACTTGTTTGATGGCATGTTCGTTGAGTGTTGTCTGCATATTTTGACTATTCATTATTCAAAGTACATGACTTGGTAAAAAAAAAAAACCGTGAAAGAAAGAAAGAAAAGAAGGCCATTAAAATCTGAGTTAATAATCAAAGTTTGATATTGGGTTAATTTCATTTTAGGTCATGTTATATTTTGCACAGTTATGTTCAGGTCCCTATTTCATTTAAATAACTTCATTTTAGTTTTCTTTTTTGTCACAAAGGCTATCCTCTTTCATTTACATCTTTACATTTAAGCAATTTTG
This sequence comes from Gossypium longicalyx, assembly GCA_025698465.1. Classification (NCBI taxonomy): domain Eukaryota; kingdom Viridiplantae; phylum Streptophyta; class Magnoliopsida; order Malvales; family Malvaceae; genus Gossypium; species Gossypium longicalyx. The sequence goes on along the minus strand of CM046997.1, from coordinate 109,297,549 downwards.
TATGTTGTTTTATATGTATTTTATGTCTAATAAAAAAAGTCATTTTATATGTTTTACCTTCAAAAAATTTTTACTAAGTCATGTACTGTTAATTAATATAAATAAAGACTAATTCCTACTTGAAAAAAGAAACAAAGCTTTAACTCTTTGGCTAAAAGATTGCAATAAGGGGATATAAGTTTTTTCATATATTTGGAGAATCATGCTATTTTGTACTCATGTTTGAATATGTGTTGGATGCATGTATTCTAAAGCAAACGAAGAGTCCGAATAATAACTTAGCATGTATAATAGAGTAAATTTAGGAGAAGGTATATCATTTATAGTTACATTAATGATAGGAAATTCTGGAAGTAAATAAAATTCCAATTGAATGATGTGTTTTGAACTGTCATTTTCCATGCTGATTGATAGAAGTTACAGTAACAACCATCTGTAATTTTTCACTCAGGGAGACTTCTATTTGCTCCCCAAGTTAAAAAAGATAGAGAAAAAATGTTTACATGGTGTTAGACATTTTTGCTTTACAAAATTGTATAGGCAGATTTGTGTTGATTCTCTCTGTTAGAATTAAGTGACCCAAATTCTTATAGAATATGATGGAAAATAAAATAAAAGTAAAATCCATATAGAACTAGATTTCTTTTATTTTATTTTAGAATAAGGTTTTTTAAACCTTATTAAACTTCATCTATTTTATATTGATTAGGATAGGGTGTTTCAATCCTACTAGAATATGGCTTTACAAGCCTATAAATAGACATAGTCTATTCCTCTTGTATTGATACAAATTTTTCGACATAGTGAATTTTCTTCTCCTCTGCCCGTGGTTTTTTTTCCCGAAAGGGTTTCACGTAAAATTTGTGTGTTCTTTATTTTATTTATTTTTATTCTATTTTTTTCACAAATTGGTATCCGAGCTTCCGGTTATTCATCTCGATCACGGTAATGGCGTCTTTGAAATATGAAATTCATTGTTGGATCGCAACACTAGATTTGCGTTGTGGCAAATTAAGATGCAAGCGCTTCTTGCACAGATGGATCTCGGAGGATGCCTGCTAGGATAGATAAGATGCCTTCGACATTAACGATGAAGAGAAAAAGCGTAAGGATCGAAAGGCATTAACACAATTACATCTCGCATTTGTCCAACGAAATTTTGCAAGATGTGATGAAAGAGAAAATCGCCACGCATTATGGAAGAGGCTAGAACAAATATGTATGTCGAAAACTCTAACAAGCAAGTTGCATATGAAGCGGCGTCTTTATGCTCATCGTTTGGAGGAAGGTGCGTCAGTACACGAACACTTAACAAAGTTGTTTAAAGAAATTCTCTCAAACTTGGAAGCCATGGAGGTTCGGTATGATAAGGAAGATCTAGGGGTTGATTCTACTTTGTTCGTTGCCCTGCCTTATTCAACCTTTAGAGACACGATTTTATATAGCCGTGAGTCTCTAACAGCTTGATGAGGTTTATGATTCTTTAACCTCGTATGATAAGATGAAGCATCTTGTGGTTAAACCCGACTCTCGGGAGAGAGTCTCTCATTGTTCGTGGGAGACAAGATCGGAATGCGATGATGATCGTGGTAGGACACAGAACGGAATCCTCGTGGTAAATCTAAGGGTAGATCAAGTCTTCAAACAGAGGTAAAACTTGTAACTTCGCAAGAAGAAAGGGCACATTAAATCTGAGTGCTATAAGCTACAAAATAAGATTAAAAGGAGGCTGCGAATCAAAGGGAAAACAACCGAGAAAATTCCGGTGAAGGCGATGTTGTAGAAGACTACAAATGATGGTGAACTTCTAGTCGCTCACAATGATTCTAAAGTGGCGAGGAGTGGATACTTGATTCAGCTGCACATTCCATATGAGTCCCAATCGGGATTGGTTTACAACTTACGAAACGATTATCCGAAGGTGTTGTTTTGATGGGAAATAATACTTCGTGTAAAATCGCAGTGTTGGAACAATTAAAGTTAAGATGTTTGATGGAGTTGTCGAACACTTAGTGACGTGCGGCATGTTCCGTAATTGAAAAGAAATTTAATTTCGTTGAGTACTCTTGATTCAAAAGGGTGCAGATATACACAATTGAAAGTGGGGTTTTAAAGATTTCCAAAGGGTCCCTTGTTGTGATGAAAGGACAGAGAAAGATTGCCAAGTTATATGTTTTGCGGGGTTCTCTTTATTCTTCGTGATGCAGCTATCGCTTCCTCGTCCTTGTCGATGATGATATTACTAAACTTTGGCATATGCGCCTAGGGCATATGAGTGAGAATGGCATGGCGAATTGAGCAAAAGAGGACTTCTTAATGGGCAAGAAATTTGCAAACTGAATTTCTGCGTGAGCACGTGTGTTTTTGGAAAACAAAAGAGAGTTCGATTCACTAGAGGAATCCATAACACGAAGGAACATTGGAGTATATTCATTCGACTGTGGGGGCCATCTAGAGTGCCTTCTAGAGGTGGAGCTAATTATATGCTAACCTTTATTGATGATTTTTCCGTAAAAGTTTGGGCGTTCTTCCCGAAGAGAAAAAGTGATGTGTTTTCCGCATTTAAGTCTTGGAAAATTATGATTGAAAAAAGCAGACGGAAAAAGCAGATAAAATACCGCATGATTAATGGCTTAGAGTTCTGTTACGATGAGTTTAATAGATTGTGCAAGTCGGAAGGAATCATAAGACACCGACGGCGATTCGTCATACTCCACAACAAAACGGCGTTGCGCGTAACGAATGAACGAACGATCATGGAGAAGGTTCGATGTATGTTGTCAAATGCCAACTTACCGAAGTCATTTTGGGCGTAAGCGGCTTCATCGTGCATGTTTTTGATCAACCGATCTCCATCGGTTGCCATTGAGAAAAAGACTCCACAAGAGGTATGGTCCGTAATCCTGCTAATTATTCGATTTAAAGATCTTTGGGTGTCCTGCATATGCTCATGTTGATAATGGAAAATTGGAACCGAGATCCATTAAATGTGTTTTTCTTGGTTATAAAGCTGGTGTAAAAGGGTATAAGTTATGGTGTCCTGAAAATAGAAAAGTTGTGATTAGTAGAGATGTTGTTTTTGATGAAACTGCTATGCTACCTAACTTATCTCTTAAAGACTCTTCCAATAAAGAAAATCAAAAACAAGTAGAGCATCGAGTTAATACAGAGTCAACTCCTCAAGCCGATTACAAAAATTGAGAATAGAGTTGCTTCTTCACCACAATACTCTATCGCCAAAAACAGAACTAGAAGAGAAATTAGACCTCCAAAGAAATATATTTGAGGCTGATCTAGTTGCTTATGCTTTGAATGTGGCTGAAGATATAGATGCGAATCAAGAGCCATCTAATTATTCTCGAGGCGATTACACCGTGAAGGCTCGAGAAAAGTGGATGTTTGCTATGCAAGAAGAGATGGAATCACTCCACAAAAAGCAGAACATGGGACCTTGTGAAACTTCCTAAAGGTAAAAAGGCATTCGTTGTAAATGGGTATTTAAAAAGAAGAAGGGACTCCGGGAGTTGAAGAACCCGGATATAAAGCAAGGCTTGTTGCAAAGGGTTATAGTCAAATTCCAGGAGTAGACTTCACAATGTGTTCTCCCGGTTGTTAAGCATAGTTCGATTCGAGCTTTGCTTGGTATTGTGGCCATGCATGATTTGGAGCTTGAGCGATTAGATGTAAAAACGCATTTTTGCATGGAGAGCTTGATGAGGATATTTACATGCAACAACTGAAGGTTTTACAGCTTGAAAAAAAGAACTATGTTTGCTTGCTTGAAAAGTCCCTTTACTGGTTTGAAACAAATATCACCAAGGCAGTGGTACAAGAGGTTTGATTCCTTTATGACTTCTCATGATTTCAAAAGAAGTAGTTTTGATGAGTTGTGTTTACTTTAAGAAAAATAGTGATGGTTCTTTTGTGTATCTACTTCTTTATGTTGATGACATGTTGATAGCAAAAAAAGATAAAGAAGAGATAAGAAAGGTCAAAGTCCAACTAAGTAAAGAATTTGAGATGAAAGATTTAGGACCAAAGCAAAGAAGATACTTGGTATGGAGATTCTCGAGAGATAGAAAATCAAGTAAATTGTACCTAAGTCGGAAGGGGTACATTGAGAAAGTTCTTTGCGAGTTCAATATGCAGAGTGCTAAGCTCTGTTAGTACTCCTTTAGCACCATTTTCGGACTTTCATCGATTTTGTCTCCACAATCGGATGATGAGATTGAGTACATGTCACATGTTCCATACTCTAGTGCGATGGGATCTCTCATGTATGCTATGGTTTGTTCACGTCCAGATTTATCATATGCAATCGGTGTAGTTAGCGGATACATGGCAAATCCTTGTAAAGAACATTGGAAAGCGATTCGATGGATTTTAAGATACTTACGAGGCACTACGATGTTTGCTTACGATTTGGAAGAACTAAAGATGGAGTCATAGGGTATGTTGATGCTGATTTTGCTGGAGACCTTGATAGAAGAAGATCTCTCACAAAGTTACGTCTTTACAATCGGAGGTTGTGCAATTAGTTGGAAAGCCATTTTGCAAACTACACGCTTTGTCTACCAATCAAGCCGAGTACATGGCGATTCTCGAGGCTTGCAAAGAAGCTATTTGGTTGAAGGGACTATTTAGTGAACTCAATGAAGGCCTTCAAATCAAGCACAAGATATTTTGTGACAATCAGTGCTATATTTCTTACAAAAGATCAAATGTTTCATGAGAGAACAAAACACATTGATGTTCGGTATCATTTTGTTCGTGATATTATTGCTCGTGGTGATATTGTTGTGAGCAAAATTAGTACTCATGAAAATCCTGCAGATATGATGACTAAGTCACTTCCTAAAACCAAGTTTGAGCATTGCTTAGACTTGGTTGGTGTTCATTGTTGAGTTAAACCCTTAAGGGTTTTTATGGAAGAGGTGGAGAACTTGTTTATTGAAAGTTCGCAATGAAGAACTTGTTCATTGAGAATTTGTGTCAAGGTGGAGATTGTTAGAATTAAGTGACCCAAATTCTTATAGAATATGATGGAAAATAAAATAAAAGTAAAATCCATATAGAACTAGATTTCTTTTATTTTATTTTAGAATAAGGTTTTTTAAACCTTATTAAACTTCATCTATTTTATATTGATTAGGATAGGGTGTTTCAATCCTACTAGAATATGGCTTTACAAGCCTATAAATAGACATAGTCTATTCCTCTTGTATTGATACAAATTTTTCGACATAGTGAATTTTCTTCTCCTCTGCCCGTGGTTTTTTTTCCCGAAAGGGTTTCCACGTAAAATTTGTGTGTTCTTTATTTTATTTATTTTTATTCTATTTTTTTTCACACTCTCACAATTGATTCAAGCGAGAGGTAACATCAAGAAAAATATCTTCATTGCAGGGAATTGTGAGACCGCCGGTAGGATGACTATATCCGAACTCTTCTTCTGACTTGCCTAGCAAATCTAGAAATAAAGGCTGGCTCAAGAATGACACTGGTATCACAAACCTCTTCTGGTTTTCTCCAACATAAACTGCAAAGTAGCCCTTGGGAACTTTCTTAGAGCTTATGATACGAGGCAAGCGGATAGCCATTTTTGTTTACAATAGATGTATGCTTTGAAAAAGGAAGAAGTGGAAGATCCCAGATAACTTAGAAAGCAAGCTTGAGAATGTTGAAGGTAGGTGTTGGCAATGAACTTAATCTTACTTGTATATATAAATGTAAGGGGCAGAGAGGAAATAATGTTGATCAGTTATTAAGGGAAGGATATGGAATGAGTGGTGAAGGTGCAATTGATGGGGTCCGATCGGTAATGAGAAAGACACGGGTTCATGGGGAATCACATGGTGTTGTCTTCCAAAGGATGATAAAGAATTCCAAGGCTAAGACTTGAAAGGATAACCGACTAAGGACCGACTACTTTGCCGTTTATTTCAGGCTACATTTGAGACATTTAATCTGTCAGACAATGACAGGAAACATGTAACATGGGTGACCTTGACCTCTCCTATTACATTCATGTCTTCCTTTGGTGAGTAACTTTAAAGACAAGCCATTCTGAAGAACGCCTTAAGTGTGTGTACATGCTACAACTAGTCCTCATTGGAACCCCAACCGGTTGCATTTTATCCTGGTTGTTGTCTATGCCATGCTGCAATCAAATTGTTCCATGACAATATTAAGCCTTGACAACTAACCAAAATTTTCTGGTATGTGCTACTATGTATTTATATGAATAACCTTACGGATGAATCTGTTTTTAATCCACATTTCTGATATTTTTGAGTTATCTACATATATAAGTTCAAGTCACTTTGTCTATATAGTTAAAAATTGATTTCTGGCTTTTGAAGAACAGTGAGACATAGGTTTTAATTCGTTGTCAAATCTGCATTAAGAAAATTACTTTGAGATTTATGAAAGAAAATTGATCATTTAATAACCTTACTAAAATGCAAAAGAATACTTGTAGTCTATGTTACTGTGGACTGACCTTGAGTGTTGAATACGAGTGTTCTCGAATTTTTCTAAGTTTTTTCCTTATATTTGGAGGATTATATACTTTATATTCATGTTTGAATATGTGCTTTGACACTTTTATTTTGAAGAAAATGAAGAGTCCAACTACAAATGATTTTATCTTGATGTTAGAGGCAAGCATGAGACATGTAATGTGTTATACAATGACCAGAAGGAAGCATATATGGACTACCTTGACATTCTATGTTGACTTGACTAAGATAATGAATATAAAAAACAGCAAGATTTTATCTTTCTTTGCTGTTGAAACACAACTAAAAATTGGGGATAAGACACTTTTCTTCAAGGTTAAATTCTTTTATATATTTGGAGGATCATACTCTCATACTTATAGCCAAATATGTGTTGGATATAGGTGTTAGAAGTTAGAACAGATTCTTTAAGAAAAATGAAGAGTCTATATAACTTAGCTTGTTGGTTGAAGTAAATTTTCAACACTCAGTAGATCATTTACTGATTAAAATAAAGATGAAACTAACAATAACAGGAGAAACTCAAAAGAAATAAAATTTGAAATGAACAATGTGTTTTCAATCGTCATTTTTTGTACCGATTGGTAGAAGTTACAATAACAAGGCAAAAAGGATGGGAAAAAGGTGTTTACATAGTGTTAGTGATGCTTGCTTTACAAAAATGTATGGGTTGATTTGTGTTAAATCTCTCACAAATCAGTTTAATCGAGAGGTGACATCGAGAAAGATATCTTTGTTGCGAGGAATTGTGAGACCGCGGTTGGATGACTATATCCGAACTCTTGTTCGACATGCCAAGCAAATCTTGAAATAAAGGTGGTTCAAGAATGACACGGTATCACGAACCTCTTCTCGGTTTTCTCCAACGTAAACCGCAAAGTAGCCCTTGGGAACTTTCTTAGAGCTAATGATACGAGGCAAAGCGGATAGCCATTGTTGTTTTTGATAGATGAATGCTTCTAAAAAGGAAGAAGAGGAAGATCTCGAGAATCGTAGTACTTTGAGAATGTGAAGATAGGTGTTGCCAAAGAACATATTCTTCTTTGTATATATAGATGAAAGGGTAGACAGAAAAAAATCATGTTCTGTGTTGAGTGGGGTGTTCAATGAGTGGTAATGGGAGATTGTCGGGTCGATAACTAATAAGAAAGACATGGCTTCGTTAGGGGAAGATCACATGGTGCTGTCTTGTAACTCATTATCAAGAATTCCATGGGAAAGGCTTTGAAAAATTAGTTTGCCTATCCCTTATGGCAATAGAAACCGACCAAAGACCGGTGGAATGAAAGATCTGGACCAAAAATTCTTCCTCAGACAATACAAGAGTTGTACCACTTCACCATTTATGTCGTAGCGCCTACTTGAGAAAATATAATCTATCGACAATGACAGAAACATGTAACATGGGTGACCTTGACCGAGCATGTTGATTTTATTAAGGTATGGATCTTGTTAGACAAACCCTTGTGAAGAGCACCTTAAGTGTGTCCTCTGAGTCGCAACTAGTCCTCATCGTAACCCAACTAGTTGCATTTTATCCTTGTTTTTGTCTAGCCGTGCTGCAATCAAATAGTTCTATGGAGGTGAAGACAATATTCACTTTTTGACTCACCACTCAATTTCGGTATGTGTTTATAGATGGATGACCTTGCAGATGAACCTGTTTTTAGTCCATTTATTTGATGACATGCTTGTTAAGTGTTCTCTGCATATTTTGACTATTCATTATTATATATAAAGACTAATTCCTACTTGAGAAAAGAACGAAGCTTTAACTCTTTGGCAAAAAGATTGCAATAAGGAGATATAAGACTATTCATTATTATAGTCTATGTTACTCGGACTTGTGCTTGAATGTTGAATACATTTTCTAAGTTTCTTCATATATTTGGAGAATCATGCTATTTTGTACTCATGTTTGAATATGTGTTGGATGCAAGTATTCTAATGAAAATGAAGAGTCCGAATAACTTAGAACAAGGTAGATCATTTACAGTTAATTTAAAGATAAGAAATTCTGGAAGTAAATAAAATTCTAATTGAATGATGTGTTTTGAACTGTCATTTTCCATACTGAGTGATAGAAGTTACAGGAATTACCATCTCTAATTTTTCACTTAGGGAGACTTGTATCTTCTCCCCAAGGCAAAAAGGATGGAGGAAAAAATGTTTACATGGTGTTAGTGATTTTTGCTTTACAAAATTGTATAGGCTGATTTGTGTTGAATCTCTCACAATCAATTCAAACGAGAGGTAACTTCAAGAAAAATGTCTTCGTTGCAGGGAATTGTGAGACCACCTGTAGGATGACTATATCCAAACTCTTCTTGTGACATGCTAAGCAAATCTTGAAATAAAGGCTGGCTCAAGAACAACACTGGTATCACGAACCTCTTCTGGTTTTCTCCAACATAAACTGCAAGGTAGCCCTTGGGAACTTTCTTAGAACTAATGATACGATGCAAGCGAATAGCCGTGGTTGTGAATATCTCAGAGAACTATAGTACTTTGAGGATGTGAAGATATGTGTTGCATATGAACATAATGATACTTGTATATATAGATGTAAGGGGGCCAAAGGGAATGAGTGGTGAAGAGACATATTGCTGGGGTCTGATCAGTAATGAGAAAGACATAGGTTAGTGCTGAACCACATGGTGTTGCCTTCTAAAGGACTATCAAGAATTCATTGGTAAATCACATGGTTTGAACAATCATGTGTTAACTTCAATGAGTAACTTGTAAGACAAACCCTTGTGAAGAACACCTGAAGTGTGTCCTATATGTTGAAATATGTATATAATTTAGGTAGATAAGTTTTATTCATATTCTAGTGTTAGAATTAAATGACCCGAATTCTTATTTAAATAAAATAGGATGAAAAATAAAATAAAAGCTAGACTTTTTTTATTTTATTTTAGAATAAGGTTTTTTATAATCTTATTAAACTCCATCTATTTTATATTTATTAGGATAAGGTGTTTCAATCCTACTAGAATATGGCTTTACAAGCCTATAAATAGACATAGTCTAATCCTCTTGTATTGATTCAAATTTTCGACATAGTAAATTTTCTTCTCCTCTGCCCGTGGTTTTTTTCCGAAAGGGTTTCCACGTAAAAATTTGTGTGTTCTTTATTTTATTTTATTTTATTTTATTTTATTTTCACAAATTGGTATCCGAGCTTCCGGGTTTTTCATCTCAATCACGGTAATGGCGTCTTTGAAGTATGAAATTCCGCTGTTGGATCGCAACACCAGATTTGCGTTGTGGCAGATTAAGATGCAAGCAGTTCTTGCGTAGATGGATCTGGAGGATGCCCTGCTAAGGATAAATTAGATGCCTTCGAATTTAACAGATGAAGAGAAGAAGCGTAAAGATCGAAAGGCGTTAACACAATTACATCTGCATTTGTCCAACGAAATTTTACAGGATGTGATGAAAAAGAAGACCGCCGCTGCATTATGGAAGAGGCTAGAACAAATATGTATGTCGAAAACTCTAACAAGCAAATTGCAAATGAAGCAGCGTCTTTATGCTCATCGTTTGGAGGAATGTGCGTCTGTACATGAACATTTAACAGTATTTAAAGAAATTCTCTCAAACTTGGAGGCCATGGAGGTTCAATATGATAAAGAAGATCTAGGGTTGATTCTACTTTGTTCGTTGCCCCCGTCTTATTCAACCTTTAGAGACACGATTTTATATAGTCACGAGTCTCTTACAGTTAATGAGGTTTATAATTCTTTGACCTCATATGATAAGATGAAGCATCTTGTGGTTAAACCCGACTCTCAGGGAGAGAGTCTCATTGCTCGTGGGAGACAAGATCGAAATGCTGATAATGATCGTGGAAGGACACAGGAACGGAATCCTCGCGGTAAATCTAAGAGTAGATCGAAGTCTTCAAACATGGGTAAAACTTGTAACTTCTGCAATAAGAAAGGGCACATTAAATCTGAGTGCTATAAGCTACAGAACAAGATTAAAAGGGAGGCTGCAAATCAAAAGGGAAAACAACCAGAAAATTCCGGTGAAGCTGATGTTGTAGAAGACTACAGCGATGGTGAACTTCTAGTTGCTTCTGTCAATGATCCTAAAGTAAGCGAAGAGTGGATACTTGATTTAGGCTGCACCTTCCATATGAGTCTCAATCGGGATTGGTTTACAACTTACGAAACAATGTCTGAATGTGTTGTTTTGATGGAAAATAATGCTTCGTGTAAAATCGCAGGTGTTGGAACAATTAAAGTTAAGATGTTTGATGGAGTTTTCAGAACACTTAGTGACGTACGACATGTTCCAGAATTGAAAAGAAATTTTATTTCGTTGAGTACTCTTGATTCAAAAGGGTACAGATACATAGTTGAAAGTGGGGTTTTAAAGATTTCCAAAAGGTCCCTTGTTGTGATGAAAGGGCAGAGAAAAATTGCCAAGTTATATGTTTTGCAGGGTTTTACTGTTACTGGTGATGCAACTATCACTTCCTCTTCCTTGTCAGATGGTGATATTACTAAACTTTGGCATATGCGCCTATGGCATATGAGTGAGAATGGCATGGCAGAATTGAGCAAAAGAGGACTTCTTGATGGGTAAGGAATTTGCAAACTGAATTTCTGTGAGCACTGTGTTTTTGGGAAGCAAAAGAGAGTTCGATTCACTAGAGGAATCCATAACACGAAGGGAGCGTTGGAGTATATTCATTCTGATCTGTGGGGGCCATCCAGAGTGCCTTCGAGAGGTGGAGCTAATTATATGCTAACCTTTATTGATGATTTTTCTAGAAAAATTTGGGCGTTATTCCTGAAGCAGAAAAGCGATGTGTTTTTCGCATTTAAGTCTTGGAAAATTATGATTGAAAAATAGACGGGAAAACATATAAAATACCTCCGTACAGACAATGGCTTAGAGTTCTGTTCTGATGAGTTTAATAGATTGTACAAGTCAGAAGGGATCATGAGACACTTGACAGTTCGTCATACTCCACAGCAAAACGGCGTTACAGAACGAATGAACAGAACGATCATAGAGAAGGTTCGATGTATGTTGTCAAATGCCAACTTACCGAAGTCATTTTGGGCGTGACGACCTCATCGCATGTTTTTGATCAACCGATCTCCATCCGTTGCCATTGAGAAAAAGACTCCACAAGAGGTATGGTCCGTAATCCCGCTAATTATTCCGATTTAAATATTTTTGGGTGTCTGCGTATGCTCATGTTGATAATGGAAAATTAGAACCGAGATCCATTAAATGCATTTTTCTTGGTTATAAAGCTGGTGTAAAAGGGTATAAGTTATGGTGTCCTAAAAATAGAAAAGTTGTGATTAGCAGAGATGTTGTTTTTGATGAAACTGCTATGCTACCTGACTTATCTCTTAAAAACTCTTCCAATAAAGAAAATCAAAAGCGTGTGGAGCATCGAGTTAATCCGCAGTCAACTCCTCAAGCCATAACAAAAATTGAGAATAGAGTTGCTTCTTCACCACAATACTCTATCGCCAAAAACAGAACTAGAAGAGAAATTAAACCTCCAAAGAAGTATGCCGAATTTGATTTAGTTGCTTATGCTTTAAATGTGGCTGAAGATATAAATGCAAATCAAGAGCCATCTAATTATTCTGAGGCGGTTAGCTGTGAAGACTCAGAAAAGTGGATGTTTGCTATGCAAGAAGAGATGAAATTACTCCACAAAAACAGAACATGGGACCTTGTGAAACTTCCTAAAGGTAAAAAGGTTGTTCGTTGTAAATGGGTGTTTAAAAAGAAAGAAGGGACTCCAAGAGTTGAAGAACCCAGATATAAGCAAGGCTTGTTGCAAAGGGTTATAGTCAAATTCCAGGAGTGGACTTCACAGATGTGTTCTCTCCAGTTGTTAAACATAGTTCGATTTGAGCTTTGCTTGGTATTGTGACCATGCATGATTTGGAGCTTGAGCAGTTAGATGTAAAAACTGCATTTCTGCATGGAGAACTTGAGGAGGATATTTACATGCAACAACCAGAGGGTTTTATAGTCTCAGAAAAAGAGGACTATGTTTGCTTGCTGAGAAAGTCCCTTTACGGTTTGAAATAGTCACCAAGACAGTGGTATAAGAGGTTTGATTCCTTTATTACTTCTCATGATTTCAAAAGAAGTAGTTTAGACAGTTGTGTTCACTTTAAGAAAAACAGTGATGGTTCTTTTATGTATCTGCTTCTTTATGTTGATGACATGTTGATAGCAGCAAAAGATAAAAGAGAAATAAGAAAGGTCAAAGCCTAACTAAGTGAAGAATTTGAGATGAAAGATTTAGGACCAGCAAAGAAGATACTTGGTATGGAGATTCTCAGAGATAGAAAAGCAAGTAAATTGTACCTAAGTTAGAAGAGGTACATTGAGAAAGTTCTTTGTAGGTTCAATATGCAGAGTGCTAAGCCTGTTAGTACTCTTTTAGCAGCCCATTTCAGACTTTCATCGGCTTTGTCTCCATAATCAGATGATGAGATTGAGTACATGTCACATGTTCTATACTCTAGTGCAGTGGGATCTCTCATGTATGCTATGGTTTGCTCACGTCCAGATTTATCATATGCAACGATCAGCTTAGCGATACATGGCAAATCCGTGAAAGAACATTGGAAAACAGTTCGATGGATTTTAAGATACTTACGAGGCACTACTGATGTTTGCTTACAGTTTGGAAGAACTAAAGATAGAGTCATAGGGTATGTTGATGCTGATTTTGCTGGAGACCTTGACAGAAAAAGATCTCTCACAGGTTACGTCTTTACAATCGGAGGTTGTCCAATTAGTTGGAAAACCACTTTGCAAACTACAGTCGCTTTGTCTACCACCAAGTGAGTACATGGCGATTACTGAGGCTTGTAAAGAAGCTATTTGGTTGAAGGGACTATTTAGTGAACTCAATGAAGACCTTCAAATCAGTACAGTATTTTGTGACAGTCAGAGTGCCATCTTTCTTACAAAAGACCAAATGTTTCATGAGATAACAAAATATATTGATCTTTGGTATCATTTTGTTCGTGATATTATAGCTCGTGGTGATATTGTTGTGAGCAAAATTAGTACTCATGAAAATCCTGCAGATATGATGACTAAGTCACTTCCTATAACCAAGTTTGAGCATTGCTTAGACTTGGTTGGTGTTTATTGTTGAAGTTAAACCCTTAAGGGGTTTTATGAAAGAGGTGGAGAACTTGTTCGCGATGAAGAACTTGTTCATTGAGAATTTGTGTCAAGGTAGAGATTGTTAGAATTAAGTGACCCAAATTCTTATTTAAATAAAATACGATGGAAAATAAAATAAAAGTAAAATCCATATAGAACTAGACTTCTTTTATTTTATTTTAGAATAAGGTTTTTTAAACCTTATTAAACTCCATCTATTTTATATTTATTAGGATAATGTGTTTCAATCCTACTAGAATATGGCTTTACAAGCCTATAAATAGGCATAGTCTATTCCTCTTGTATTGATTCAAATTTTCGACATAGTAAATTTTCTTCTCCTCTGCCCGTGGTTTTTTTCCCAAAAGGGTTTCCACGTAAAAATTTGTGTGTTCTTTATTTTATTTTATTTTATTTTCACATCTAGGAATATTTTTATTTTATGTTTTAGTAGTTTATTAGTATAAAGGAACTATTTTCTTTTATGTTTTAGTAGTCTTTTAGAATAAGGGAACTATTTTCCCAATTATGACTAGGACTCTTTTCTCTATTTAAGTTCAATTCTTTAGTTAATAATAATAGAACGGTTTTATCAAAAGCTCTCTTGAAAACTTTCATGGCATTTGAGATAGATTAAATCTCTAGTAACATCATGGTTAAAACAACCTTCACTAGAGATAAGAATTATCTAGAATGGCAAGAATTATCTCACCTTTATTTCCAACTGACATCTCACAAGAATTATCTGGAATAGTCACAGTCCGTAAAATTAGCAATTGATGGGCGCGGTAAGCTAGTTCATTTAAATGAAGAAGTTAAGCAACCACAGGTGCACGATCCAAAGATGAGCAAGTGAAGGTAAAAAAAATTCTATAATAATTGCGTGGCTTATTAATTCCATTGAAGCATCCGTAGGTAAACCTTTTCTTTTTCTTCCAACTGCTAAAGATGTTTGGGACGCTGTGAAAGACACCTATTCAGATTTAGAAAACACTTCACAGATTTGTGAGTAAAAAATAAAACTTTGGAAAGCTAGGCAAGGGGAAAAAGAAGTTACTTTTTATTATAACGAGATGATGTCTCTTTGGGAAGAACTGCAGTGTTATAATGATGAATGAGAGTGTCCTAGAGATGGTGTAAAAGCTATGAAAAAAAGAAGAGAATGAAAATGCTTATTTGTTTCTGGCTGGTTTAAATAAAGAATTTGATGAAGTGAGATCTCGGATCTTAGGGAAAAAATCGCTTCCAAAACTTCGTGAGATTTTTTCTTAGGTTTGAAGAGAGGAGACAAGGAGAAAAGTAATGTTAAGCCAGGGTTTGAAACTAATGATGATAATTCTGCTCTTGTAACTATTAAAAATAATAATGATAGTTGAAAAAGGAAAAAACATTGGTGCGATCACTATAAAAAAATATTGGCACACTCGAGAAACGTATTGGAAGCTCAATGGGAAACCGACAAATGGAAGGAAAAAGAGTGGCAATGGTCGTAGTTCACAATCAGGGGATAGCGGAACTTTCCAAACAACTAATGGAAATTATGAGGTCCAAAGTTCTCTAGAAGGGTCTCCATTCACTAAGGAACAATTAGAGCATCTACATAAGTTTTTTCAATCACCACAATTTCGGATGAATTCTTCTATTCCTAACTCATCCAATAATCCTTCTTTCTCTTTTGCCCAATCAAGTACTGATTTTTCTATTTTTTTCAGTGTCAAGCCATGTAAAACAAACACGTGGATCGTTGATTCTGGAGCTAGTGATAACATGACTAGTAGTCATTTTCTTTTTTCAACTTACACACCTTGCGCAGGAAACAAAAAGATCAAAGTAGCAGATCGGTCCTTCTCGACAATAGCAGGGAAATGCACTGTTAAAATTTCATCTTCCTTGGTTTTGCATAATGTTTTACATGTGTCAAATCTAGCTTGTAATCTCATATATGTCAGTAAATTATCCCAGTCCTCAAATTGTCATGTTAAATTTAACTCCTCTATGTGTAAGTTTCAAGACATAGTCCCAGTGAGGATGATTGGCAATGCTAAAGAATTTGGTGGAGTTTACTTTCTTGAAGACGACCATCTAAGTCAACCAACAACTACTTTATGTTTAAATTCTGTTTCTGATTTTGATAAGGTTATGATTTGGCATTATAGGCTTGGACATCCTAATTTTTACTATTTAAGATATTTTTTACCTAATCTATTTAAAAATAAAAGTCATTCTTTATATCATTGTGAATTTTGTGAATTGGTTAAATATCATCGTTCATTCTTTCCACCTCAAAAATATAAAGCCTCCAAACCTTTTTCGTTAATTCATAGTGATGTTTGGGGACCTTCAAGAATCTCGACTTTTTCAGGAAAACGTTGGTTTGTCACATTTATTGATGATCATACTCGACTTTATTAGGTGTTTTTATTAAAAGATAAGTCCAAAGTTAAAAATGTGTTTCAGTCTTTTTATGTTATGGTGAAAACACAATTTGGTGTGAAAATAGAAGTATTTCGGATTGATAATGGTGGGGAATTTTTTAACGACCAATTAGGTGTTTTCTTAACCAAGCATGGAATAGTCAACAAAAGTTTTTGTACAAATACACCACAACAAAATGGGATTGCAGAAAGAAAAAATTGACATCTTTTGGAAGTAACTAGAGCCTTGATGTTTACTAGTCAGGTACCACGTTATCTTTGGGGCGAAGCCTTGTTAATAGCTACATATCTTATTAATAGAATGCCTAGTAAAACTCTAAATTATAGAACTCATTTTCGTCTCTTTAAAGATAACTTTTCTAACTCTAAATTGATCATAGATTTATCCCTCCGAGTTTTTGGGTGTAGTGTTTTTGTTCATATTCACAACTAAGGAAAACTAGATCCTAGAGCAAAAAAATGTGTCTTTGTTGGCTATGCTTCGAATAAAAAGGGTTACAAATGCTATGATCCAATTGATAGGAAGATTATTGTTACCATGGATGTCACATTTGTTGAAACACAATCTTATTTTGATTCTAATCTTCAGGGAGGGAATTATACTAAGGAAGATTCTATAATTGATCAAGAAAAGACTAGAAATATACAACATAGGGATTCTAATAATGGGGAAGACGAATTTATGATTAACACAGAAATTAATGATGTTAATGTTAATGAAAATGAGTATGAAGGTGTAGAGTCTGATCATGAGAATAAAGAACAAACAAAGGAGTTAATTGTTTACTTAAGAAGAAATCAAAATCAAGAAAGTGGAATCCACCAGATTCATCACCAAGAATCCGACCTGCAAGATCCTGTCAAAAGTCAAGGTAAAGCTTATAATCCAGCCAATGAATTTTCTAATTTAGATATTCCAATTGCCAAAAGAAAAGGTGTTAGAAATATTGTCAAATATCCCATGTCTAACTTTGTATCCCATAAAGCCTTGTCTTCGAAATTCTCAACCTTTGTTTCGTGTCTCGATACTATAAAAATACCCAAAAATGTGAAAGATGCTTTACAAGTTCCTGAGTGGAATAAAGCTATTTTAGAGGAAATGTGCGCTCTTAAAAAAATAGGTACATGGGAAACAATGGAATTATCTGTAAGGAAAAAAAAACAGTGGGCTATAAATGGGTGTTCACAACCAAATTCAAACCAGATGGATCTTTAAATAGATACAAAGCCCGGTTGGTGGCTAAAGGGTACACTCAAATATACGGGATAGATTATCTTGAAACATTTTCTCTAGTAGCCAAATTAAATTCTGTTAGAGTTCTTTTATCAATTGTTGTTAATCTTGATTGATCTTTACATTAGCTAGATGTGAAGAATGCTTTCCTAAATGGGAAGCTTGAAGAAGAAGTTTACATGGATCTCCTCCAGGTTTTGAAGAAAAATTTGGAACTCGAGTATGTAAACTTAAGAAATCTTTGTATGGTCTAAAACAGTCTCCTCGAGCTTGGTTTGAACGGTTCACTCAAGTTGTTAAAAAACAAGGTTACTCACAAGGGCAAGCTGATCACACAATATTTTATCGACATTCACAAAAATGTAGAATAGCAGTTATTATAGTTTATGTCGATGATATCATTCTTACAAGAGATGATGTGGATGAAATAAGGCGTCTCAAGGAGCATCTAGCATTAGAGTTTGAGATCAAAGACTTGGGTCTTTTGAAATACTTTCTTGGAATGGAAGTTGCTCGATCAAAGAAGGGTCTTGTGGTCTCTCAGAAAAAATATGTGATTGATCTTTTAAAAGAGGCTGGGATGAGTGGTTGCCGCCCAGCTGACACACCAATTGATCCAAATATAAAATTCGGGAATAAAGAAGGTCGATTAGTTGATAAAGGGTAGTACCAAAGATTAGTTGGTAAGTTAATTTACTTATCACATGCAAGACAAGATATAGCTTTTGCAGTGAGCTTAGTGAATCAATTTATGCACTCCCCAATGGAGGAACATGAAGAAGCAGTGTTTTGAATTCTAAGATACTTGAAGAGTTCACCTAGAAAGGGCTTATTCTTCAAGAAATCCGAACAAAAAGGAATTGAAGCTTATACAGATGTAGGTTGGGTAGCTTAACAACAGATAGAATATCTACATCAGGATACTGTACATTTTTTTAGGGAAACCTTGTGACTTGGCGAAGCAAAAAACAAAGTGTTGTAGCAAGAAGTAGTGCAGAGGCTGAGTTTAAATCAATGGCTCAAGGAATTTGTGAAATGATGTGGTTAAAAAGAATTATGGAAGAGCTGAGGAAACCAATAACTTCACCGATGAAGTTGTACTGTGATAGCAAAGCTGCCATTAGTATTGGTCACAACCCAGTCCAACATGACAGAACTAAACATGTTGAGATTGATAAACACTTTATGAAGGAAAAGATTGAATAAGGCCAAGTGTGCATGGCATTTGTTCCTTCAAAACAACAGATTGCTGACATACTCACCAAAGGACTCTCTAAGACAAGCTTTGATTTTCTTGTAAGCAAGTTGGGCATGATTGATATATATGCACCAACTTGAGGGAGGGTGTTGAAATATGTATATAATTTAAATCTATTTAGGTAGATAAATCTTATTTAGGTAGATAAGTTTTATTCATATTCTAGGAATATTTTTATTTTATCTTTTAGTAGTTTATTAGAATAAGGGAACTATTTTCTTTTATGTTTTAGTAGTTTATTAGAATAAGGGAAATATTTTTTAGTAGTTTATTAGAATAAGGGATCTATTTTCTCAATTAGGATTAGGATTTTTTTCTCTATTTAAGTTCTTTAGTTAATAATAATAGAATAGTTTTATCAAAAGCTCTTTTGAAAACTTTCACTATAGGCTGCAACTAGTCCTCATCAGAACCCAACTTGTTGCATTTTATCCTTGTTGTCTATGTTGTGCTGCAATCAAATTGTACCATGCAGGAGAAAAACAACAGTAAGCCTAACAGATGAACATGCTTTTAATCAACGTTACTGATGGCATGATTGAGGAGTTCTCTTCATATATTGACCATTTATTAGTAACAGTAAAAGCTTAGCACTTTAGCTAAATGATTGGGATAAGGGAAGATACGACTGGCCAAATGGGAATTTGATAGCGAAAGTGATGATGATGGTGGCCTTGTTGAAATATGTATATATTTTAAATTTATTTAGGTAGATAAATCTTATTTAAGTAGATACGTTTTATTCATGTTCTAAGAATATTTTTATTTTATCTTTTAGTAGTTTATTAGAGTTAGGGAACTATATTCTTTTATGTTTTAGTAGTTTATTAGAATAAGGGAACTATTTTCCCAATTAGGATTATGACTCTTTTTTCTATTTAAGTTCAGTTTTTTAGTTAATAATAATATAACAGTTTTATTAAAAGCTCTCTTGAAAACTTTCATGGCATCTGAGCTAAGTTAAATCTCTAGTAACATTATGGTTAAAACAGCCTTCACTAGAGATAAGAAGTCCATCAATCAAACAGAGGAAGAAAGTTCTACCATTGAAACAACTACCGAGAGTACAATGACTCAAGAGACAGAGGCGTCTCACCTTTCTTTTCAACTGGCATTCACAAGTTGAACAGCAAGAATTATCTGGAATGGTCGCAATCCGTAAAATTAGCAATTGAAGCAAGCTAGGTCATTTAAATGGAGAAGTTGAGCAACCATAGGTGGGCGATCCAAAGATGAGCAAGTGAAGGTAAAAAAATTCTATAATAATTGCGTGGCTTATTAATTCCATGGAAGCATCTTTTTCTCCCAACTGCTAAAGATGTTTGGGACGCTGTGAAAGACACCTATTCAGATTTAGAAAATGCTTCACAGATTTTTGAGTTAAAAATAAAACTTTGGAAAGCTAGTCAAGGGGAAAAAGAAGTTACTTTTTATTATAATGAGATGATGTCCTTTTGGCAAGAACTAGATCAATGTTATAATGATGAATGTAAGTGTCCCGGAGATGGTGTAAAAGCTATGAAAAAAGAAGAGAATGAAAGAGCTTATTTGTTTCTGGCTGGTTTAAATAAAGAATTTGAAGAAGTGAGATCTCAGATCCTAGGGAAAAAATCGTTTTCAAAACTTCGTGAGGTTTTTTCTGAGGTTAGAAGAGAGAAGACAAGGAGAAAAGTAATGTTAAAGCCTGGGTTTAAAGCTAATGATGATAATTCTGCTCTTGTAACTATTAAAAATAATGATGATAGTGGAAAAAAGAAAAAACATTGGTGCGATCACTGCAAAAAATATTGGCACACTCGAGAAACGTATTGGAAGCTCAATGGGAAACCAACAAACGGAAGGAAAAAGAGTGACAATGGTCGTGGTTCACAATCAGGGGATAGCAGAGCTTTCCAAACAACTAATGAAAATTATGAGGGCCAAAGTTCTCTAGAAGGGTCTCCATTCACTAAGAAACAATTAATGCATCTACACAAGTTTTTTCAATCACCACAATTTCAGATGAATTCTTCTATTCCTAACTCATCCAATAATCCTTCTTCCTCTTTTGCCCAATTAGGTACTGATTTTTCTATTTTTTTCAGTGTCAAGCCTTGTAAAACAAACACATGGATTGTTGATTCTGGAGCTAGTGATCCTATGACTAGTAGTCTTTTTCTTTTTTCAACTTACACACCTTGCGCAGGAAATAAAAAGATCAAAGTAGTAGATGGGTCTTTCTCGGTAATAGTCAGGAAATGCACTGTTAAAATTTTATCTTCTTTGGTTTTACATAATATTTTACATGTGCCAAATCTAGCTTGTAATCTCATATCGGTCAGTAAATTATCCCAGTCCTCAAATTGTCATGTTAAATTTGACTCCTCTATGCGTAAGTTTCAGGACATGGTCTCAGGGAGAATGATTGGCAATGCTAAAGAATTTGGTGGAATTTACTTTTTTGAAGACGACCATCTAAGTCAACCAACAACTACTTTATGTTTAAATTCTATTTCTGATTTTGATAAGGTTATGATTTGGCATTATAGGCTTGGACATCCTAATTTTTACTATTTAAGATATTTGTTACCTAATCTATTTAAAAATAAAAATCCTTCTTCATATTATTGTGAATTTTGTGAATTGGCTAAATATCATCTGTCATTCTTTCCACCTCAAAAATATAAAGCCTCCAAACCTTTTTCGTTAATTCATAGTGATGTTTGGGGGATGTGGAATGAGTGGTGAAGGTGAAATTGCTGGGGTCTGATCCGTAAAGAGAAAGACATGGGTTCATGGGGAATCACATGGTGTTGTCTTCCAATGCATTATCAAGAATTCCATGGCTAAGACTTCAAAGAATACTTTTCCTGCCTTGCTGGCAAAATGAACCGACTAAGGACTATTAGAAACTCATATAATACTTCACGTATTCTATTCAAGGTAACGAATACAGTAGTAGTAATGCCTTATATAACAGTATACTTTACAACTGATTAGTAAGTAACTATAACAGAATACAACTGACTATAAAAAAATAGTAAATAATATAGTTACTCTAACATTCCCTCTCCAGTATCTGAAAACAAACAGCTCACAGAAACCACACTCAATCGATCCCGACAGCTAGAAAAATATCCAACCGTTAATGGCTTAGTCAACGCATCTGCCACCTGATCACTTTTAGGAACAAAATTCACACAAAGCTGATTACTCAAAACCTTCTCACGAACAAAGTGAATATCCAACTCCACATGTTTCACTCTAGCATGCAGTACAGGATTAGCAGCTAAAGAAACTGCACTAGTATTATCACACCAAATGACTAGTGTACCACTAAGCGTAAAGCCTATCTCAGTCAGCAGAGATTGAAACCACACCATTTCAGATGTTGCATTTGCTAAACTCCGATATTCAGCTTCCGTAATAGATCGGGAGACAGCACTTTATTTCTTGGACATCCATCCTACAAGATTATCTCCTAAGTATATACAAAATCCGGAAGTAGACTTGCGATCTTCAATTGAACTTGCCCAATCAGCATCACTAAAACTAGTTAAACTCAGACCAGAGGCTTGAAATAACAATCCATGGTCAATCGTACCCTTAAAATACCTCAAAATACGTTTCGCAGCTGTCCAATGTACATCATGATGTTGATGCATATATTAGCTCACTTTATTAACAGCAAAAGATAAATCAGGATGGGTTAAACATAAGTATTGCAAGCTACCTACAACCTGTCAATAAAGAGTACCATCTGACAACGGGACTCCAGTCAAGGATGTAAGAGTTGGTGAACTTATCATAGTAGTATCCACAGACTTAGCATTCAGCATGTT
Source organism: Gossypium longicalyx (assembly GCA_025698465.1). Lineage (NCBI taxonomy): Eukaryota > Viridiplantae > Streptophyta > Magnoliopsida > Malvales > Malvaceae > Gossypium > Gossypium longicalyx. The sequence goes on along the minus strand of CM046997.1, from coordinate 109,275,110 downwards.
AGCACGTTCCAGTAACTCACGAGCATATTTTTTCTGAGAAACATGCATACGGTCTTGATGTCTTACCACTTTGAGTCCAAGAAAGAAATTAAGCTCCCCTAAGTCTTTAAGAGAAAATTGACGATCAAGAGAAGAAATAACAACATCTATTTCAACACAATCTTCACCTGTAACAATGATGTCATCAACGTATACAAGAAAGTAAACACTTCTAGCATCTATATATTTGTAAAATAAAGAAGAATCTGCCCTTGAAGGCTTAAAATGCAATTGATGCACTAAAAAGTTCCTCAGCTTTTCAAACCAAGCCCTTGGAGCTTGTTTAAGACCATATATAGCCTTATTTAATCGACAGGCCAGAAACTGCCCATGCTCATCAACAACTTCAAACCCAGGAGGTGGCTTCATGTAAATGTCCTCAGCTAAATCTCCATTCAAAAATGCGTTGTTCACGTCAACCTGTCGAAGCTTCCATTTTCGTGACACAGCTAACACAAGTATCAGGCATACAGTATTGATTTTGACAACTGGACTAAAAGTCACGTGATAATCCAGTCCCGCTGCTTAGGAAAATCCTTGAGTAACCAAGTGAACCTTATTACGTGCTACACTGCCATCAGAATTTTTCTTGATTTTAAATAACCATTTGCAGCCGACTAAAGATTGATTCACCGGCACTGAAACTAAATTCCATGCGCGATTCCGAATTAAGACCTGAAGCTCATCATTAACAGCCTGCTTCCATGATAGAATTACCATTGCCTCATGAATAGTTGAGGGAGGGTTTCACATCACTCACCGCTGCCATGTCTTTGGTTTGTAAATCCCCATCTTACTCCTAGTCATCATGGGATGACTATTTATTAAAGAAGAGCTCTATTGCTCAACAATTGGAGCTAAATGACCTTCTGAATTGCTCAAAACAGGATCCACAAGACTAGTATCCACAGAACTAGTATTACTAGCTGGAGTGGAATCACCCGTAGGTTGCTCTAATATATTTGCCGGAGAAACCATGAATATAGGCAATGAGATAACATCTCTCGTGAACTGCTCAGATCTGTTGTCAAGGACAGAAACTACAGACTTCGACAATTGAGCAAATGGAAAAGTAGCTTCATCAAAATGAACATGACGAGAAATACAAATACGTCCATACCGATCAACACATTTATATCCCCTGTGATTTGTGGCATAACCTAGAAAAGTACAAGGAGTAGACCTGTATTGAAGCTTGTGACGATTATATGGTCAAAGAAGCGAATAGCAGAGACATCCGAATACCCAAAGCTGTTGATAATCCGGTTTGCGACCAAAAAGCTGCTCACAATGAGATATACCAGCTAGACTTTTAGTTGGAAGAACATTCATGATATACACAGCTGTAGCAAACGCATCAACCCAGTAGGAAATGGGCAAGGAAGTTTGAGCTAACAGCACTAGTCATGTTTCAACGATCTATTGACGGCGACGTTCAACAAGACCATTTTGCTCCGAGGTATGTAGGCATGATACACGATGAGCAACTCCACATTGTTTCAGATATACATCAAATGAGCGAAACTCTCCACCACCATCAGTTTGAAGCTATTTGAGTTTAACACCTAACTGCAGCTCAACATATTTCTTGAATGAAAGAAATGCAGAAAATTCATCAGATTTCTTTTTAAGAAAATAGATCCATGTGTGTCGAGAAAATGAGTCAACAAAAGACAAGTAATATTGATAGCCAGAAGAAAAGCAAGGAGCTGGCCTTATACATCAGCAGCCACCAGTTCTAAAGGGGCAGTATACACACAATTAGAATAACTAAAGGGCAACTTGTGTCCCTTACCTAGCTCACAAGCATTACACAACGTATAGTTTTTACGTGTCAAAATTCTAATATTACACAAATTCAAAATACTACGAACAACATCACATGATGGATGACCCAATCTCCGGTGCCACCTGTCGAACATAACATCTGACCCCTACTGTTGAAAGGACTCTGGTAATGTTGTGCTTTCAGCAGCATTAAAAGCAAAGTCTGACTTGATAGTATCAAACTGATACAGCCCATTCAACTCACCTCCGCATAGCAATGTCTCATAAGTCTTCAAATCCTTGACATAGCAGCAGTTAGGATAAAATTCAAAATATACACCATTATCTTTAGCAAACTTAGAAACTGACAATAGATTTTTTTTAATATCAGGAACATATAACAGATCCCGAAGCAATAATAGACTAGAATCATCAGCCAAGATAGACGAACCACCAACATGTGTAATAGGTAGAGAAAATCCATTACCTATAACAACTTTACCTCTACCATTGTACAAGCGAGCATCAGAAAACTTCGTTGAGTCACTTGTCATATGAGTAGTAGCACCACTATCAGGATACCAAGCCGGATCGACAACTGTAGATGGAACTGCAATCTCAGGTGATACAGTCGATTGAACTGCATGACCACCCGTTGAACACTTCGTTTGTGATATGAACCCCAATCGCCTATGCATACAGTCTGAACCAAATCCAGAAGACCCACGTGATGTCTGACCAATAACTGCAAGCATGTGAAAGTGTGAACTTTGACCACATTGAGTAGAATCTATCTCATTAAGTGTAGGTTGGATCTGTCGAAGAGGTTCACAAACTGTTGGGTCATGGGCATAATAAGACGAATGCAACCCATCATTCGTACAACACATATATGCTTGAATGAGCTTTCGACCCACATGAGAAGATCTAGCCCAACGCTCAGTATCGTCCCTGAAGCTAGAGTTTTCTCCTTCTCCATCAGATGCCGAGTCATATCTGTAGAAGCAACGTCGCGCAAGATGCCCAAACTTTCCACAAATCTGACACTGTGGTCGTGCACCACCACCACGACGTCTACAACCTCGACCACAATGAGAAATTTATGATCCACGTGATGAACGGAACATATCCGGTGGGGGTTGACCGGCATATGACGGAATACTTTGAACCGGAACATCCTTGTGCACCGCTGCAACATTTGCTGAAAACACCGTCTGTGAAAAATGCCCTTGTTGCCTAGCCTCAGCATCCAGAAGTGCTGTTGTAATACCTTGAAGATCAAATGGTAATTTGCTCGTGGTGATAATTGACACCACATAATCAAATTCAGGTGGTAAGCCATTCAAAATAGTAGACTGTTGCTCTTCCATTGTCACACGTTGACCACATCCTGCCAAGAAATCACAAAGATGCTTGATTTCCGCTAAATACGCAGACATAGACAACTCATTTTTACGAATATTATGCAGCAGCGATCGATAACGCATCACCTTAGCAGTAGAATGAGACCCAAAAAATACGCATAAGGGCTTGCCACAACTCACATGACGAACCAGAACTCCCGACTAACTGATTATGCAGCAACGGACTAATAGTTGACAGAAGCCACGCTGCAAGTGCTGAATCTTGTTGTTCATAGCGCACGTACAAAAGATTCTTGTCTGAAACACCTTCTTCATTGACAACCATCCTCGGAGGAATAAAAACTGTCCTCTCAAGGAACATTTGCAGCCGATGAGTCATCACAATCAACAGCACATGCTGTTTCTAGGCCAAGAAATTTCCATTATCTACCAGCACAGCAACCTTCTGTGAAGCAAGGGCCAAAAATTTATCTATTGCAAACTCCATTTCTAAAAAAATTCACTCTGATACCATATTAGAAACTCATATAATACTTCATGTATTCTATTCAAGGTAACGAATACAGTAGCAGTAATACCTTCTATAACAGTATACTTTACAACTGATTAGTAACTAACTATAACAGAATACAACTGACTATAACAAAATAGTAACTAATATAGTTACTCTAACAAGGACCTACTCAGATATGGAAGATTTGGATCCATAAAAGCTTCTACCCAGTAGATGATTTTTATTACTTCATCATTGACATTAGAGCCAACCTTTAAATACATACAATCTGTCATGCAATGATAGGGAACAAGTAACATGGGTGTCCTTAACCTCACAAAAACTTGTAAGACAATCCCTTGTGAAGAGCGCCTAAAATGCGTCCTACAGGCTACAACAACTCCTCATCTGAACCCAACTTGTTGCATTTTATCCAGGTTTGTTGTCTATGCCATGCTGCAATCATATAGTTCTATAGGGGTGAAGATAATATTCAGCTTGACAGCTCACTAGATTTCTGGTATGCGCTGCTATATGTATATTTATATGGATAACATTACAAATAAATTTGTTTTTAGTTCACATTCTAGTTGTTTTGTTCTCTGCACTTTTTTTACTATTCATTATTATATTGAGGAGATAAGATGTCAGGTTAAAGTCAAAAAGCTATTCAAACTACAAGAAAGTTCAATGAAGGCTTCTTCTGCATATGGGACTGTGAGACTACCCCTTGGATGATTCAAAGCCAAACTCCTCTTCAGCCTGATTTATCAATTCTTTAAATGAAGGGTTCTTTAAGAATGAAACTGGAATTATAAACCGGGCTCTTTTGGGATTCACCTACATAAACAACAAGATGGCCTTTGGCTATTTATGCAGCTGCCGTCACCTTTTGGATAATAATCTGCTTAGTGTGAACATATTTGATGCTACATTCAGTCTTTTGTATATTTGTTTCCATATACATGATTGGAGTTTAGAGTATTTGAGAATTTTCTTGAATTTTAGCAATGTTGATTATCCATATTACATAGAACCAAATAAGTAAAAAGAATGATGTGGAAAAGATGTCCATATTAGGCAACTTTACTTTCCGATAAAACTAATCAGTATGTATCATGAACTTATCTCTCTTTTACTTTTCTCTTTTTTTTTTCTTTAAAATCTTTTATCCTTCGCTTTGTTGTATTAATCACTTAGTCCCCTGCCTCACATCTTTATATATCTTAATTCTTTGTCAAATCTACATTAAGAAAATTACTTTGAAATTTATGTTGGAACATTGGCAGCAACAACACACAAAATAACAACCTATTTGCTTAAGAACTAAAATGAAAACCAAGAGCAAAAGCAAAGAACTTGAGCACTAAAATGGATGAGAAAATCAGCAGCAATTTTCATTGATTGATAATGAAAAAAATAAATACAAAGTTAACAAGTCAAATGACCATTACCTAATAATTTACCTACTCCCACTAATAAGAGACTTAAGCTAACTTAAATTACAAGACAAAACAAGCTGGTATGGCCAGCCTTACATCTATCAAACTCAAATAAAAAACTAAACAAAAAATACAAACTTTGATGTCAAGTTACAAGCTAACTTGATCAAGTTACATATATGAACCAAAATAACAAAATGAAACAAGGCAAATTAAGCTTAGTTGTCGCTCTTGAACTCACCGGATCGTGCCCTTTAGGTTGAGCCGCATCGCTTCATGCATCCTTCCAAGTCGCCAACGGTCCAGTGTTGCATTGCGTGCCAAATCTCAACACTCCTCCTTGGGTCGTATGCAAACAAACACCTATTAGCTTCCTTAATGTTTCAAACCTTGCTGTACCAAGTGGCTTAGTCAAGATATTAGCCAATTGGTCTTGTGAACAACAATGCACTAAGCTGACTTCTTTAGATTGCTCAGCTTCTCTAACAAAGTGGAACTTTATATTAAAGTGCTTGGTTTTGCCATGAAAGACTGGATTCTTGGCTATGGCAACAAATGATCGATTGTCAACCATGATCTCGTGAGGATCACATTGGTTCTCATTCGGATCATGCAGTAATTTTCTGAGCCAAATGGCTTGATTTACTGCTGCTGCTATGTATTCTGCCTCTGCAGTGGATTGAGCAACAGTTCGTTGCTTCTTTGAACTCTAGCAAAACACACTCGAGCCAAGGGTGAAAAAGTACCCCAATGTGCTTTTCATATCATCAATACAACTAGCCCAATCGCTATCTGAATAACCAACTAGCTTTAGCTCCTTTTCTTTCTTAAACAACATACCAAGCCTCAAAGTTCCTTTAATGTATCTCAGTACCCTCTTAGCAGCCCTGAAATGCACAACATTACAATAATGCATAAACCTTGCCAACAAACTCACAAAGATGCATCAAGTCAGTCCGTTGTTTGTCAAATAGAGCAAGCAGCCTACTAAACTCCTATACTCCTTCTCATTGACCCTTACATGATTACCAATACTTGACAGCTTCTCTCCTTGAGTCATAGGTGTGTTTATAGGCTTGCAATTTTGCATGCTAAACTTGTCAAGTATCTTTAAGACGAATGCATGTTGGTTAATGAAAATCCCTCGATCAGTCTAGTTCACTTCCATACCAAGGAAGTAAGTCATGATCCCCAAATTAGTCATATCAAATACTTCTTACATCTGTGCTTTGAACTCATTGACCAGAACATCCTTGCTTCCAGTCACTAGCAAGTCATCGACATAAATCGAGATAATCAGCAATGTCTCATCCTTGGATTTCTTCACATAGAGGGTTGGCTCACTCAGGCTTTTCTCAAACCCGAGCTTAGACAGGTAAGCATCTACCCTATCATACCATGCTCTAGGTGCTTGTTTCAACCCATACAGAGCCTTCTTCAGCCTATAGACATTGTCTTCTTGTCCTTGGACTTGGAAGCCATCGGGTTACTCTATGTAAATCTCCTCCTTGAGAAAGCCATTCAAGAAGGCATTAAGAGCCTAAGTCTTTAAGGGCCTTCTCTTGTTGGTTGTTGTTTGTTTGTGAAATCAAGCTTAAGAAAGTAGGAAACCGAAGCTGTTGAACTTGTTGCAGCAAGATGAGCTTCACACCACCTCCACCTCCTGTGTTCATTGGTGAGAACTACCACATTTGGGTGGTAAAAATAAAGACTTACCTTCAAACACACGATTTGTGGAGTGTAGTGGGGAATGATGTCGAGGCACCTCCATTGAGAGCCAATCCCACTGTTGCTCAGATGAGACTGCATGCTGAGGAGTCTGCCAAGAAGCCTAAAGCCATAGCCTGCTTGCAGAATGGAGTGTCTGATGTGATCTTTACTCGCATCATGACATGTGACTCACCTAAGCAAGCTTGGGACAGGGTGAAGGAGGAATTCATGGGGTCTAAGAAGACTAGACAGCAACAGCTGATTAATCTGAGGAGAGATTTCGAGAATCTCAAGATGAAAGATGCTGAGACCATTAAGCAGTATGTAGATAGAATAATGGCCACAGTGAACAATATAAGGTTGCTTGGTGTAGACTTTGCTGAAAGTAAGGTGGTTGAGAAGGTAATCACCACACTTCCTTAGAGATTCGAGTCTAAGATATCCCCATTGGAGGACTCGGGAGACCTTGCCACCATTTCTCTATCAGAATTGGTGAACTCACTCTATGCTTTGGAGCAAAGAAGAGCTAATAGGCAGGAAGAACACTTTGAGGGAGCCTTCCAAGCAAGGGCCAAAGAGAGCTCCAGTGCAAATCAAAAAGGCAAGAAGCCTTGGCTTGACAAGAAGGACAAATCCAGAAGGGATTCAAGTAAGTGGAGCTACCCACCATGCACTCATTGCAAAAGAACCACAGACTCAGAAAGAAACTGCTGGAGAAGACTAGATGTTCAATGCTAGAAATGCAAGCAATATGGTCATGTTGAGAAATTTTGTAGGAACAAAGGCAAAGTACCAGTACAGCAACAAGATCAAGCACATCCTGCTGAGGATCAACAACCTCAGGAGGAGCATGTTTTTAGTGCATCTTCCCTTGCAACCACAAGCAAAACCAAATGTAGTTGGCTTGTAGATAGTGGCTGCTCACATCACATGGCTGCTGATGTGAACCTGTTTAAGGAGCTTGACAGGAGTTTTAGCTCAATGATCAGAATTAGAAATGAGAGCTTAATTGAAGCTAAAAGTAGGGGTGATATGTTGATCAGCTCAAGCTCAGGCAACAAGCTGATTACTGATGTGTTGTATGTGCCCGATATAGACCAAAACCTGCTCAGTGTTGGTCAGCTGGTTGAAAAAGGCTATACTTTGTTCTTTAGAAGTGGTTCCTGTGTTATTGAAGATTTTCTTGGTCAGGAAATTGCCATAGTACCTATGGCAGACAAGTGTTTCATGTTGGATGTTAGTCAGCTTGAAAAAAGGGCATATTTGAGCTAAAGTGACAATGCTGGCCTATGGCACAAGAGGCTAGGCCATGCCAATTTCAGGTCACTTGATTTGCTGCATAAGCTTGGTTTGGCAGAGGATATGACCAAGGTCGAGCCACTTGAAGGTGTTTGTGATGTCTGTCAACTTGCAAGCAAGCTAGGCTTCCTTTTTCCAGTTGATCAAGTATGGAGAGCTCGAGAGAAGCTTGAGCTGGTGCATTCTGACATTTGTGGCCCAATGAAGACCCCTTCACTGAATGGGAGTAAGTACTTTGTACTTTTCATTGATGATCTGACCAGATTTTGTTGGATTTTCTTCTTGAAACAAAAGTCTGATGTGTTTGAAACTTTTGGAAAGTTCAAAGCCATGGTTGAAAACCAAGTTGGTTGTAGGATCAAGACATTAAGAACAGATAATGGGGTTGAGTATCTATCTGATAGATTCAAGAGGCTATGTGAGCAGGCTGGGATCCATCATCAGCTAACCACAGTGTACACTCCTTAGCAAAATGGAGTGTGTGAAAGGAAGAATGGGACTGTAATGGATATTGCTAGGTGCTTGCTATTCCAAAGCAAGCTTCCAAACTCATTTTGGGCAGAGGCTGTCAATAGCTCGGTGTACCTGCTCAACAAGGTCCTAACACATGCTGTCAAAGATAAGATACCCTTTGAAGCATGGCATGGACTCAAACCATCTGTCTCTCATTTGAAGGTCTTTGGATGTGTGTACTATGTCCTTGTACCTGCAGAAAGAAGGACCAAGCTCGAGAAGAGGTGTGTTCCTTGTATTTTTGTGGGCTATAGCAGTGACAAGAAAGGCTATAGAGTCTATGATCTTTCAACAAGGAAGATTTTGGTAAGTAGAGACATCAGATTTGATGAAAAGAAGATTTGGAACTTGGATGGTTCGAATACAAGTAAGTTTGAAGAGGATTCGATTGAAGGCAACTTGGAGCTAATTGAAAGTGAGCCTAGTAATGGCAATGTTGATGACCTTCCTGTGAGAGGTACTAGGTCCATTGCTGATGTTTATCAGAGATGCAATGTGGCCATTGTGGAGCCTTCGAGCTATGAAGAAGCAGCTAAGGACATGAATTGGAAGAAAGCTATGGAAGCAGAAATGGACATTATTCAAAAGAATCAGACTTGGGACTTGGTAGAGAGACCAAAAAAGAAGGTTATTGGAGTTAGATGGGTCTTTAGAGCAAAATTCAATACTGATGGCTCATTGAACAAACACAAGACAAGGTTGGTGGTTAAGGGGTATTGCCAGCAGTTTGGAGTTAATTTTGAGGAGACCTTTGCCCCTTTGTTGGAACATTGGCAGCAACAACACACAAAATGACAACCTATTTGCTTAAGAACTAAAATGAAAACCAATAGCAAAAGCAAAGAACTTGAGCACTAAAAATGGATGAAAAAATCAACAGTAATTTTCATTGATTGATACTGAAAAAAAATAAATACAAAGTTAACAAGTCAAATGACCATTACCTAATAATTTACCTACTCCCACTAATAAGAGACTTAAGCTAACTTAAATTAAAGACAAACCAAGCTGGTATGGCCAGCCTTACATCCATCAAACTCAAATCAAAAACTAAACAAAAAATACAAACTTTGATGTCAAGTTACAAGCTAACTTGATCAAGTTACATATGAACCAAAATAACAAAATGAAACAAGGCAACTAAGCTAGTTGCTGCTCTTGAACTCAGCTGGATCGTGCCCTTTAGGCTGAGCTGCTACTGCTTCATGCATCCTTCCAAGCTGCCAACGGTCCAATGTTGCATTGTGGGCCAAATCTCAACAATTTATAACACCAAATTGATCGTTTAATAAGCCACTACCATGAAAAAGACTACTTGTAATCTATCTTAGCTAGACTTTGTACTCATGTTTGGATATGTGTTGGACAAATGAAATCAAACGAAAATGAAGGGTCCAACTCCAAATAACTTAGCATATAGTTTGAAGTAATTTTAGAACAAGGTAGATCATTTACAGTTTATATTAAGATGGAATTAATGCGAACGAGTAAAAATTTAGAAAGGAAATAAGATGACAGCTGAATGAAGTGTTTTGAACTATCATTACCGATTGATAGGAGTGCTACAATAATCACTGTCTTTAGTATTCCACTTGGGGAGACTTATATTAGCTCCGCAAGGCAAAAATGATGGAGAAAAAAAATGTTTACATGAATTAGTGATTTTTTCTTTACAAAATTGTATTGGTTGGTTTGTATTAATCATCTCACAATCAATACATGCGAGAGGTAACTTTGAGAAAGGTGTCTTCGTTGTAGGGAATTGTCAGACCGCCGGCAGGATGACTATATCCAAACTCTTCTTGTGACATGCCTAGCAAATCTTGAAATGAAGAATGGTTTAAAAACCACACCGGTATCAAGAACCTCTTCTGGTTTTCTCCAACATAAACTGCAAAGTAGCCCTTGGGAACCTTATTAGAGTTAACGATGCGAGGCAAGCGGATAGCCATTGTTGTTTTTGATAGATGTATGCTTCAAAAGGGAAGAGGAGGAAGATCTCAGAGAGCTTGGTGTTAAGTTTTTCACACAGGAAGAATAACAAATCTATTTTACCCGGGTAAAGTATGAACAACTTGTTGAAACTGGAGCAACAAAGTATTATACCTGGGTAAAGTATGTGTTAAGTTTCGATCAAATGATCAAGAACAAAACAAAGAAATCTTGTGTTTTAAAGCTCAAAACAGAAGCAAAAACGGATGAACAAAGATGAGAGAACAAGTTGGCTATCCTTGTTACTTCATTCATAAAAAAAATACATAAGTAGATGGGTTACATAGAAAGAAAACAAAGCTTGCTTGTGCAGGTATCTAAGGTGTAAAATCAACATAATGACCTCTAAAGAACTTCTAAATCAGCTAAGAATCATGATTAATCTTAGCTGAACATTACAAAAAAGGATAACAAACAAATTAATAAAAGTCAACTATTACAAAAGTGGTTCTTCAACCGGATTACACCATGGACATTTCAATGCCTCAGCTGGACTACTTGGTCACTTGCATGCTCGTGCATGATTGCATGGTAGCATGCATGTTGCTGCTGTAGTTGCCACCTTTGAACACTTGGAAATCTGAGGTAAAGAAGTTTAGTACCTGAGAATGTGAAGGTAGGTGTTGCCAATGAACTTAATCTTACTTGTATATATAGATGCAAGGGCCAAAGGAAATGTTTATCTATTAAGTGGAGGATGAAGAATGAGTGGTGAAGGGGCAATTGCTGGGGTCTGATCATTAATGAGATACACATGGGTTAATGGGACATCCCATGGTGTTGTTTTCCAAAGCATTATAAAGAATTCCATGGCAAAGACTTGAAAGAATAGTTTGCCTACCCTTTCCAGCAGAACAAACCGACCAAGGTCCCACTTGAATATGGAAGATTTGGATCCTTAAAAAGCTTCTTCACGGCAGAAGATTCTTATTACTTCACCATTGACATTAGAGGCAACCTTTGGAGACAAACAATCTGTCATGCTGAATTCACTCAAAAAATGTGTCCTACTTGCTACAACTAGTCCTCAGGCTGTTGGTTATACTGTGCAGCAATCAAATAGTTCCATGTGGGAGATAGACAATACTAAACCTGACAGCTGATGAAATTTCCGGTATGTGTTGCTATATATATGAATAACCTTACAGATGAATCTGTTTCCATTCCACGTTTTTCTTGGCATGTATGCATGGTTCTTTGCATATATTGACTATTCATTATTATGTATAATGTGTTGAAGGACAGATTTGATAGCATCAGCCATTAAGCTCAAGTCACTTTGTTTATTTAGTTTTTTTTTTGTATCGATGAGCTTTTTCATAGTATAAGATTGGTATTGTTTCACCATTGATGTTAAAGGCAAGCTTGAGACATGTAATCTGTTATACCATGACCTGAAACATATATATTTGGGCTACCTTGACCTTCTATGTTGACTTGACTAAGGAAATGAAAATAAACTAAGGGGCATGAATATATCTTTTTTGACACTGTTTTTCAAGGTCAAAATCTTAGCTATAACATATATGAAGGTATATTTGTTACGTGCATGTATTTACTTATTATTGATTATTAAAGTCTCATTCTCACCCCCTTTTTCATCTTACCTATGTAGCTGACAAATTGGGGGTAAAGGGTAAGGTATCAGATCAAAAGGAAATTTGTTGTAAATTGTTATGTTAGTATAGGACTCTGAAACCCATAATTCTCATGTCACTGAAAAAATCGTAATGGCAGGATACGCATCTCTAAGGCTTCTCAATAGCTAAGGCATGAAAATATGTAATAGACAGTAGGAAACATCCTTTCAACTAGTATATATAGAGAAAATATGTCGCATGGACTTGCCTACCAGAAAGTGAACAAAGCTGGTCTGAACTTTCCATGTTACTTTATAATATCTTGAAATTTAAGATCACCACTTCACAATGCAAATCAGCGGCTGTCCCACCCTGAACTGATAATTGTTTGCAGGAGCTGTCCGTAATGCAATATGCCGGTTATCGATAGTTAAATTGTAGGGACAACTCTGTGGACTAGTCTAACATTATCAAAAGTTCTCTGTCAAATTTCCTGTTTTTCTTCATTACCTCCAGACACAAGAACCAAGCAAGTTGATCAGCTCATGTGATGCTGTTGCTTGACATATCCTAGAGGAGAGTGATGGTAAAAACCGGGGACTAATCTGACAATATAGTATATTTAATGGGTACATTAAGCTAACTAATATGCGATTTTTTTCCTTAGAATGATCAAATCCACCAAAAATTGTCAAAGATAAAAGAAAATATAACATTTCATTCTATCAGCCAACTTAGAAACTATTACAGGTAAAGGCATACCATTTAGTCAAATGACTTGGTCTCATACCTTAGATCTTTATATTTCTTAATCCATTGTCAATGCTGCTTAAGGAAATTTGTTATGAAAATTATGAAACTAAGTACACGTAGTTTATATTATGCAAATTTGAGGGTGAATGTTGGAGGACCATACTCTCGTACTTAAATCCGAATATGTGTTGAATATAGGTGTTAGAACAGATATTTTAAGAAAAATGTAGAGTTTATATAACTTAACTTGTATGTTGAAATAATTTGTGAACAATGTAAATCATTTACAGTTAAATTATATATGAAACCAACAATAACAAGGGGACCATAGGAAATTATAAAAAGAAATAAAATTTCAATTAATGATGTGTTCCAAACTGTTACAAATGCCACCATCTCTAATATTCCACTTAGGGAGACTTATTATCTGCTCCCCACGGCAAAAATGATGGTGAAGAAAATGTTTACATGTATGTATTAGTGATTTTTTATTTACAAAATTGTATTGGCTTATTTGTGTTAATTCAAGCGAGAGGTAACTTCGAGAAAGGTGTCTTCATTGCATGGAATTGTGAGACCGCCGGTAGGATGACTATATCCGAACTCTTCTTGTGATATGCCTAGCAAATCTTGAAATGAAGACTGGTTCAAGAATGACACTGGAATCATAAACCTCTTCTGGTTTTCTCCAACATAAACCACAAAGTAGCCCTTGGGAACTTTCTTAGAGTTAATGATACGAGATAGGTGGATTGCCATTGTTGTTTTTGATAGATGTATGCTTCTCAAAGGGAAGAAAAGGAAGAACTCAGATAACTTTGAAAGCAAGCTTGAGAATGTTGAAGGAAGGAGTTGGCAATGAACTTAATCCTACTTGTATATATAGATGTATAGGGTAGAGAGGAAATGATGTTCATCTATTATTAAGTGGGGGATGCGCAATGAGTATTGATGCTGCAATTGCTGGGGTCTGATCAGTAATGAGATAGACATGGGCTCATGGGACTCACATGGTATTGTCTTCCGAAGCATTATCAAGAATTCCATGTCAAATACTTGAAAGAATGGTTTTCCTACCTTGCCGGCAAAATGAACCGACCAAGGACCTACTCAGATTTGGAAGAATTGGATCCATTAAAAGCTTCTTCCTAGTAGAAGATTTTTATTACTTCACTAATGACAATAGAGGAAACCTTTGGAGACATACAATCTGCCATGCAATGATAGGGAACAAATAACATGGGTGACTTTGACCTCCTATTTCATACAGACTTCACATAAAACTTGTAAGACAAACCCTTGTGAAGAGCGCCTGAAGTGTGTCCTACAGGCTACAACAACTCCTCATCTGAACCCAACTTGTTGCATTTTATCCAGGTTTGTTGTCTATGCCGTGCTGCAATCAAATAGTTCCATAGGGTTGAAGACAATATTCAGCTTGACAGCTCACAAAGTCTCTGGTATGTGCTGCTATATATATATATATATATATATATATATGGATAACATTACAGATAAATCTGTTTTTAATCCACATTTCTGGTGGCATGTTTGTTGCGTTCTTTGCATATTTTGACTATTCGTTATTATATTCGGGAGAAAATATGTCAGGTCAATGTCAGAAAGCTATTCAAACTACAAGAAAGTTCAATGAAGGCTTCTTCTGCACATGGGACTGCGAGACTACCTCTTGGATGATCAAAGCCAAACTCCTCTTCCAGCCTGATTTATCAATTCCTAAATGAAGGGTGCTTCAAGAATGAAACTGGATGGCCTTTGGTTATTTATGAAGCTGCCTTCACCTTTTGGATAATCTGCTTAGTCTGAACAAGTGCAGCTACTCACAAACACATAACTCTTATGAACTGGGAAAAGTTGCAAGGGTAGAATATGTTCATCTCTAAGGCTTCTTAATAGCTGATGCAAAAAATATATAAATGAAATAGGAGTTTGTAGTCCTCTTACTCTTATCTCAAAATGGTCAAAAAGCTATTTGATTTTACATTCAGTCATTCGTATATTTGTTTCCATATACATGACTGGAGTTTAGAGTATTTGAAAATTTATTGAATTTTACCAATGTTGATTAACCATTAAAATATAAAACCAAACAAGTAACAAGAATGAAGTGTACTTTCCGATAATACTAATCAATATGCATCACGAACTTACATCTCTTTTACTTTTCTCTTTTTTATTTAAAATATTTTGTTCTTAGCTTTGTTATATTAACCTCTTAGTCCCTTGCCTCACGTCTTTACAAATCTTAATTCTTTATCAAATCCGCATTAAGAAAATTAATTTGAAATTTGTAACACGAAATGGATCCTTTAATAAGCTACTACCATGCAAAAGAATACTTGTAGTCTACCTTACCCGAAATTTGTTCTCATGTTTGAATTTGTGTTGGACACATGAAATCGAAAGAAAATGAGGGGTCTGACTCCAAATAACTTAGCATGTAATCATGTTTGAAAGTAATATTAGAACAAGGTAGATCATTTACAGTTTATATTAAAGATGGAAATAACGCGAACAAGTAAAAATTCAGAAAGGAAATGAAATGACAACTGAATGATATGTTTGGAACTGTCATTATTGATTAATTGAAGTGTTACACTAACCACCATCTCTAGTTTTCCACTTGGGGAGATTTATATCAGCTTCCCAAGGCAAAAAGGATGGAGAAAAAAATGTTTACATGTATTAGTGATGTTTACTTTACAAAATTGTATTGCCTGGTTTCTGTTAATCATCTCACAATTAGTACAAACGAAAGGTAACTTCAAGAAAGGTGTCTTCGTTACAGGGAATCGTGAGGCCGCCAGTAGGATGACTATATCCGAACTCTTCTTCTGACTTGCCTAGTAAATCTTGAAGTAATTTCTGGTTCAAGAACGACACCGGTATCACAAACCTCTTCTAGTTTTCTCCAACATAAACCACAAAGTAGCCTTTGGGAACTTTCTTAGAGCTAACGATACGAGGCAAGCGAATAGCCATTGTTGTTTTAGATAGATGTATGCTTTGAAAAAGGAAAGCAAAGGTAAAGTACTTTAGTATTTGAGGATGTGAAGATAGGTGTTGCCAATGAACATATTCTACTCTGTATATATAGATGCAAGGGGTAGAGAGAAAAATCATGTTCTACATGGCTTCATTATAGGCGATCACATGGTGTTGTCGTCTAACTCATTCTCAAGAATTCCATGGCAAAATACTTTGAAAAAATAGTTTGCCTACCCCTTCTGGCAATAGAAACCGACCAAGGACCCCACTCAAATATGGAAGATCTGGACCAGTAAAATGCTTCTTCACAATAAAAGAGTTGTACCACTGCACCATTTATGTCAGTTCCTACTTTAGAGACATATAATCTGTCAGGCAATGACAGGAAACATGTAACATGGGTGACCTTGACTTCCTCTTACATTCCGACTTCACCAAGCATGTTGATTTTTAGTAAGGTGTGGATCTGTAAGACAAACCCTTGTGAAGAGCACCTGAAGTGTGTCCTACAGGCTGCAACTAGTCCTCATCAGAACCCAATTGGTTGCATTTTATCCTTGTTCTTGTCTATGCCGTGCTGCAATCAAATAGTTCCATACGGGTGAAGCCAAAACTTAGCTTGACAGCTCAAAAAATTTCTGGTATGTGCTGCTATATATATATTTGGATAACCTCACAGATGAATCTGGGTTTGGTCAACTTGTTTGTTGAAGTTAGTTCCAATGCAACACATGCAGCTCATGCAGATTAATGCACATACTTTACCCGAGTAAAGTATGTGCAACTGAAGATGTTTATGCTACTGTTTCTTCAGTTTTATTTTGTTACTTTTAGCTAATGTTTTGTTGCTTAGTTTGATTTGAACTAAGATGGTAACATGTTTGATGTAGTTAGGTGCTGATAGATTGATAAATCAACTTTGTTTAAGTGTATAAGTTTAGTTTTGTAAGTTCCAATGTAATTAGTGGTATTAGGTATGCATTAGGTGATGTAATTGATTTATTTTGACCAGGCAAATGACTGGTATATGTAATGGCTTTAAGCCAATGCTTCAAAAAAATGAAATTATCAGATTTCCTTCCATATTCTCCATTCTTTCTTTGCCTTCTAAAAATTACAAGTTCTGTTCTCCATTCTTGACAGTAGCTAAAAGCTTGAACTTCAAGCATTTTTTCCTTCATATTTTACCCTAGTATAATAAGTTACTGCTGGTGCTCTGTTTGAAATTCTTACTTTACCCGGTTAAAGTGTGTTGAAACTCCAACAATTGGTATCTAGAGCTCTAATCTTAGTGGACCTGTTATAGTTGGATCACATACTGATGGCTTCATCAAGCTTCTCACCAGCTGCACCTCTAGTTTTCAATGGAGAAGGATATCACATTTGGCTAATCAAGATGAGAACCTACCTCCAAGCATTTGATCTATGGGAGGTAGTTAACTCAGATGTTGAACCAGAACCATTGAGAGCAAATCCAACAGTGGCTCAAATGAAGCGATACTCAAGAAAAAGCAAAAGCACAAGGCCATGTCATGCATTGAGCTCATGTTTACGATGTTATTTTCACCAGAATCATGGCTTGTGAGACTCCAAAGTAGGCCTGGGACAAGCTTAAGGAGGAGTTCCAAGGTATTGAGAGGACAAGGCAGCAGCAGTTCTTGAACCTAAGAAGGGATTTTGAAAACTTGAGGATGAAGGAAGAAGAAACTATCAAGAAGTATTCAGCGACAGAATCATGGTCAGTAGTTAACAAACATAAGGCTCCTTGGTGAGCAATTTGATGAGGCAAGGATTGTGGAGAAAGTGCTCTCTACCTTACCAGAGAGTGCGAAGCAAAAATATCCTCCTTAGAGGATTCAAGGGATCGACCAAGATCTCTTTAACAGAGTGATCAATGCTCTGTATGCACAAGAGCAAAGAAGGGTCAAGCAGATCGGAGGAGCACCGGGAGGGTGCTTTCCAAGCTAAGGCCAAAGCGACCCGAGCACCTCGGCCTATAAAGGCAAAAAGAATCGAGAAGCGAGCCTAAGCGATCTTTGCAAGAGGAGAAGATCGACACCGCTGCAGATTTTGTAAAAGACTGGGTCATCAAGAGGCCGAGATCTTTGGTTCGAGGCGGATCTTTGTGTGTCAACACTGCAAGAAGAAGGGTCATGTTGAAAGAGTCTGCAAAGAAAAGGCAAACTGGCAAAACCAACCTCAACACAAGAATGAAGAAGCTCGGATGGTCGAGGATAGTAGTGACCATGAAGAACAAGTCTTTCTTTGTTTCATGCTCACCGCCGAAGAAAGGTACAAAAAGGTGGTTCTTGGACGATGGTGCACCAACCACATGTCACCGGATGAAACAATTTTCAAAACCTTGGATAGAAACCGCAAAACCGGGGTGAAAATTGGTAATGGTCACCATCAAGGTGAAGGCAAGGGAGATGTGCAAATATGCACTTTGCCACAGTGGCAAAATTATCAAAGATGTCTTTGGGGTACCTAAAATTGTGAGAACCTACTTAGCATTACTCACCGCTAGAAAAGGGTACTTTGTTGTGTTTAAAGGCCGAGAGTGCCAAATCACCGATCAAAATGGATCGAGCCTCATGATAGTCACCATGAGTGACAAATGCTTTGAAGTCAATCCCGTCAAGTGACTCACACTCAACTCATGTTGCTTCAATCGATGACACCAAGCTTTGGCATCAAAGACTTGGTCATGCCAACTTCAAATCCATGGCTCGGATGGTCGCGAAGAAATGGTTGAAAACTTCACCAAGACAGTTCACATTGAAGATGTTTGTGAGGTTTGTCGGATGGAAAAGCAAGCAAGGCTTCCATTTCCGCAAACACCACCGAGATCATCAAGCAAGCCGGAATTGGTGCACACCGATGTTTGTGGCCCCATGAGGAATTTGAATCACTAAGTGTCAACAGTACTTTATTCTCTTTATTGATGATCGTATTTATATTGCTTGGATTTATTTTTTGAAGCATAAATCGAGGTTGTTCAAGTGTTTAAGAAGTTTAAAGTGAAGTGGAAAGCAGAAACAAGCTGCAAAATAAAGACCATAAGGCGGATAATAGAACTCGAATACACTTCACTCGGTTCCAAGCCTTGTGCAAAGATGCGGCATCAAACACCAACTAACCAATGTTTATACACCCCAAAGAAAATGGGGTTAGTGAAAGGAAGAACAGAGCCCGATGGATATGGCGGATGCTTGTTGTTTGAAAAAATCTACCCCCAAGACAATGTGGGTTTGAAGTTTGCATCAACACTGCTGTCTACATTCGAATAGGCTTCCAACTAAAGCACTTGCTCACAAGACACCTTTTGAAGCTGGTTCGGGTTCAAGCCATCATTGGCTCATATGAAAGTCTTTGGTTGCCTATGTTACTGACCAAGTACCACCAGAAAGAGGGAAAAGTTGTCCAAAAGAGCTGCTCTCCCAGTATTTTAACCGGTATAGTATGGTCAAAAAGGGTTATAGGATCCTAGATCCTTTAACCAACAAAATCAAGTGAGCAGAGATGTTGTGTTTGATGAGAAGGCTTGTTGGAATTAGGAAAGAAATGAACACAAGCCATTCTGAAGAACTTATAATAGATCGGTTTGAAGTGATCAAAATGATCCTGAAATGGATGTTGATGACATGCCAGTCAGAGGCATTAGACCTTTGGCTGAAATTTATGAAAGAGCACAAGTTGCCATAGTGGAGCTATGCAGTTTTGAAGGAGTCGAAGTCGATAAAAAAGTGAAAAACAAGCAATGATTGATGAAATTGCTATGATTGAGAAGAACCAGACATGGGAATTGGTTCCTAGACCAGCCAAGAGGAAGGTTATTGGAGTAAAATGGGTCTATCGAGCCAAGAAAAATGCTAATGGGAGTTTAAACAAACTTAAGGCCAGGCTTGTAGTCAAAGGATTCAACCAAAAATATGGCCTGGACTATCTGGAAACATTTGCACCAGTGGCCAGGCTAGACACCATAAGGTTACTGGTTGCCTTGGCACTTTCGAAGCGAAGCGATGGAAAATCTATCAGCTTGATGTGAAGTCCGCATTTCTCAATGGCTTCCTTGAAGAAGAGATCTACATTGATCAGCCACAAGGATTTGTTGTGCCTGGCAAAGAACAAATGGTGTACAGGCTTAAGAAGGCATTATATGGCCTGAAACAGGCTCCCAGAGCCTGGTATGCTCGAATTGACAGCTACTTGGTCAGTTTGGGATTTAACAGAAGTGTTAATGAGCCAACACTATATGTCAAGAAGAATGAAGTGAAATACGACTTATTATATCCTCTATGTCGATGACCTTTTGGTGACTGGAGGAGATCAAAATATGTTGACTGAATTCAAAGCTAAAATGATGGACATGTTTGAAATGTCTGACTTGGGGCTAATGACATACTTTTTGGGAATGGAGGTGCGCCAAATAGAAGGAAAAATCTTCTTGGGACAGAGAACATTTGCCTTGAAGGTTTTGTCCAAGTTCTCGATGGAGAATTGTAAGCCAACAAGCACTCCTATTGCTGTTGGAATGAAGCTGTCAAGCCAAGGAGATCATGAACCAGTCAATGAGTCTACTTACAGGAGCCTAGTTGGCTGCTTGTTATATTTGACAACAACTAGGCCAGATATCTTGTTTCTTTGTGAGTATGTTATCAAGGTTTATGCATTGCTTTGTAATGTCCAAAGACTTTCAAGCGACAAAGAGAGTGCTAAGGTACATCAAAGGCACTCTTGACTATGGTGTGTTATTCAACAAAGTGAAACCTTGAAGTTGAAAGGCTATCTTGATAGTGGTAGGCTGGTTCAAGTGATGATATGAAAAGCACCTCTGGATATGCTTTTACCCTTGGCTCAACCATGTTTTTTGGAGCTCAAGGAAACAATCGATGGTGGCTCAATCAACAAAGCAGGTTTGAATATGCTTGCAGCGCAAATCTTGTAAATCAAGCCATATGGTGAGAAAAATTCTAGCCGATCTTAACCTACATCAAAGGGAGGCAACAGAGATCTTTTGTGACAACAAGTCTGCTGTTGCAATTGCAAAGAATCTCGTCTTCTATGGCGAGCGAAGCACTTCAAAGATCAAGTTACATGTGATAAGGGAGATGGAACAAGCTCGAGAGGTGGAGCTGATTCATTACAATTCAGAGGAGCAAGTTGCTGACATTTTCACAAAGGCCCTTGGTGTGTCAAGGTTTATAAAACTGAGAAAGCAGCTAGGTGTTACGAGCATGGAAACTAAGGAGGAGTGTTGAAGTTAGTTCCCATGCAACACATGCAACTCATGTAGATTAATGCACATACTTTACCCGAGTAAAGTATGTGCAATCAAGATGTTTATGCTCTTGTTTCTTGATTTTATTTTGTTACTTTTAGCTAATGTTTTGTTGCTTAGTTTGATTTGAACTAAGATGGTAACATGTTTGATGTAGTTAGGTGCTGATAGATTGATAAATCAACTTTGTTTAAGTGTACAAGTTTAGTTTTGTAAGTTCCAATGTAATTAGTGGTATTAGGTATGCATTAGGTGATGTAATTGATTTATTTTGACCAGTCAAATGACTGGTATATGTAATGGCTTTAAGCCAATGTTTCAAAAAAATGAAATTATCAGATTTCCTTCCATATTCTCCATTCTTTCTTTGCCTTCTAAAAATTACAAGTTCTGTTCTCCATTCTTGACAGTAGCTAAAAGCTTGAACTTCAAGCATTTTTTCCTTCATATTTTACCCGGGTATAATAAGTTGCTGCTGGTGCTCTGTTTGAAATTCTTACTTTACCCGGTTAAAGTGTGTTGAAACTCCAACATTGTTTGATGGCATGTTTGTTGAGTGTTGTCTGCATATTTTGACTATTCATTATTAACCGTACATGACTTGGCAAAAAAAAACCGTGAAAGAAAGAAAGAAAAGAAGGCCATTAAAATCTGAGTTAATATTCAAAGTTTGATATTGGGTTAATTTCATTTTAGGTCATGTTATATTTTGCACAGTTATATTCAAGTCCCTATTTCATTTAAATAACTTCATTTTAGTATTCTTTTTTGTCACAAAGGTCATCCTCTTTCATTTACATCTTTACATTTAAGCAATTTTGTATGTTTTATTATATGTATTTTATGTCTAATAAAAAAAGTCATTTTATATGTTTTACCTTCAAAAAAAATTTTACTAAGTCATGTACTGTTAATTATTATATATAAAGACTAATTCCTACTTGAAAAAAGAAACAAAGCTTTAACTCTTTGGCTAAAAGATTGCAATAAGGGGATATAAGTTTTTTCATATATTTGGAGAATCATGCTATTTTGTACTCATGTTTGAATATGTGTTGGATGCATGTATTCTAAAGCAAACGAAGAGTCCGAATAACTTAGCATGTAAATTAAAGTAAATTTAGAACAAGTTAGATCATTTATAGTTAAATTAATGATAGGAAATTCTGGAAGTAAATAAAATTCCAATTGAATGATGTGTCTTGAACTGTCATTTTCCATGCTGATTGATAGAAGTTACAGTAACAACTATCTGTAATTTTTCACTCAGGGATCTATTTGCTCCCCAAGGCAAAAAAGATGGAGAAAAATTGTTTACATGGTGTTAGACATTTTTGCTTTACAAAATTGTATAGGCAGATTTGTGTTGATTCTCTCACAATTGATTCAAGCGAGAGGTAACATCAAGAAAAATATCTTCATTGCAGGGAATTGTGAGACCGCCGGTAGGATGACTATATCCGAACTCTTCTTCTGACTTGCCTAGCAAATCTTGAAATAAAGGCTGGCTCAAGAATGACACTGGTATCACAAACCTCTTCTGGTTTTCTCCAACATAAACTGCAAAGTAGCCCTTGGGAACTTTCTTAGAGCTTATGATACGAGGCAAGCGGATAGCCATTTTTGTTTACAATAGACGTATGCTTTGAAAAAGGAAGAAGTGGAAGATCCCAGATAACTTAGAAAGCAAGCTTGAGAATGTTGAAGGTAGGTGTTGGAAATGAACTTAATCTTACTTGTATATATAGATGTAAGGGGCGGAGAGGAAATAATGTTCATCAATTATTAAGTGGGGGATATGGAATGAGTGGTGAAGGTGCAATTGATGGGGTCTGATCGGTAATGAGAAAGACATGGGTTCATGGGGAATCACATGGTGTTGTCTTCCAAAGGATGATAAAGAATTCCATGGCTAAGACTTGAAAGGATAACCGACTAAGGACCGACTACTTTGCCGTTTATTTCAGGCTACATTTGAGACATTTAATCTGTCAGACAATGACAGGAAACATATAACATGGGTGACCTTGACCTCTCCTGTTACATTCATGTCTTCCTTTGGTGAGTAACTTGTAAGACAAGCCATTCTGAAGGGCGCCTTAAGTGTGTGTACATGCTACAACTAGTCCTCATTGGAACCCCAACCGGTTGCATTTTATCCTGGTTGTTGTCTATGCCATGCTGCAATCAAATTGTTCCATGACAATATTAAGCCTTGACAACTAACCAAAATTTTCTGGTATGTGCTACTATGTATATATATGAATAACCTTACGGATGAATCTGTTTTTAATCCACATTTCTGATATTTTTGAGTTAGCATATATAAGTTCAAGTCACTTTGTCTATATAGTTAAAAATTGATTTCTGGCTTTTGAAGAACAGTGAGACATAGGTTTTAATTCTTTGTCAAATCTGCATTAAGAAAATTACTTTGAGATTTATGAAAGAAAATTGATCATTTAATAACCTTACTAAAATGCAAAAGAATACTTGTAGTCTATGTTATCAGGACCTGACCTTGAGTGTTGAATACGAGTGTTCTCGAATTTTTCTAAGTTTTTTTCCTTATATTTGGAGGATTATATACTTTATATTCATGTTTGAATATGTGCCGGACACTTTTATTTTGAAGAAAATGAAGAGTCCAACTACAAATGATTTTATCTTGATGTTAGAGGCAAGCATGAGAGATGTAATGTGTTATACAATGACCAGAAGGAAGCATATATGGACTACCTTGACATTCTATGTTGACTTGACTAAGATAATGAATATAAAAAACAGCAAGATTTTATCTTTCTTTGCTGTTGAAACACAACTAAAAATTGGGGATAAGACACTTTTCTTCAAGGTTAAATTCTTTTATATATTTGGAGGATCATACTCTCATACTTACAGCCAAATATGTGTTGGATATAGGTGTTAGAAGTTAGAACAGATTCTTTAAGAATAATGAAGAGTCTATATAACTTAGCTTGTTGGTTGAAGTAAATTTTCAACACTGTAGATCATTTACAGTTAAAATAAAGATGAAACTAACAATAACAGGAGAAACTCTGAAAAGAAATAAAATTTGAAATGAACAATGTGTTTTCAACTGTCATTTTTTGTACTGATTGGTAGAAGTTACAGTAACAAGGCAAAAAAGGATGGGAAAAAAGGTGTTTACATAGTGTTAGTGATGCTTGCTTTACAAAAATGTATGGGTTGATTTGTGTTAAATCTCTCACAAATCAGTTTAATCGAGAGGTGACATCGAGAAAGATATCTTTGTTGCAGGGAATTGTGAGACCGCCGGTTGGATGACTATATCCGAACTCTTGTTCTGACATGCCAAGCAAATCTTGAAATAAAGGCTGGTTCAAGAATGACACTGGTATCACGAACCTCTTCTGGTTTTCTCCAACGTAAACTGCAAAGTAGCCCTTGGGAACTTTCTTAGAGCTAATGATACGAGGCAGGCGGATAGCCATTGTTGTTTTTGATAGATGAATGCTTCTAAAAAGGAAGAAGAGGAAGATCTCAGAGAACTGTAGTACTTTGAGAATGTGAAGATAGGTGTTGCCAATGAACATATTCTTCTTTGTATATATAGATGAAAGGGGTAGACAGAAAAATCATGTTCCTGTGTTGAATGGGGTGTTCAATGAGTGGTAATGGGGAGATTGCTGGGGTCTGATAACTAATAAGAAAGACATGGCTTCGTTAGGGGAAGATCACATGGTGCTGTCTTGTAACTCATTATCAAGAATTCCATGGGAAAGGCTTTGAAAAATTAGTTTGCCTATCCCTTATGTCAATAGAAACTGACCAAAGACCGGTGGAATGAAAGATCTGGACCAGTGAAATTCTTCTGTACAATACAAGAGTTGTACCACTTCACCATTTATGTCAGCGCCTACTTCAGAGACATATAATCTATCAGACAATGACAGGAAACATGTAACATGGGTGACCTTGACCGAGCATGTTGATTTTATTAAGGTATGGATCTTGTTAGACAAACCCTTGTGAAGAGCACCTTATCAGAACCCAACTAGTTGCATTTTATACTTGTTTTTGTCTAGCCGTGCCGCAATCAAACAGTTCTATGGAGGCGAAGACAATATTCAGCTTGACAGCTCACTCAATTTCTGGTATGTGCTACTATAGATGGATGACCTTGCAGATGAACCTGTTTTTAGTCCACTTATTTGATGGCATGCTTGTTAAGTGTTCTCTGCATATTTTGACTATTCATTATTATATATAAAGACTAATTCCTACTTGAGAAAAGAACGAAGCTTTAACTCTTTGGCAAAAAGACAGCAATAAGGGGATATAAGACTATTCATTATTATAGTCGATGTTACTCGGACTTGTGCTTGAATGTTGAATACATTTTTTAAGTTTTTTCATATATTTGGAGAATCATGCTATTTTGTACTCATGTTTGAATATGTGTTGGATGCATGTATTTGTTGAAATATGTATATATTTTAAATTTATTTAGATAGATAAATCTTATTTGGGTAGATAAGTTTTATTAATATTCTAGGAATTTTTTATTTTATCTTTTAGTAGTTTACTAGAATAAGGGAACTACTTTCTTTTTATGTTTTAGTAGTTTATTAGAATAAGGGAACTATTTTTCCAATTAGGATTAGGACTCTTTTCTCTATTTAAGTTCAATTCTTTAGTTAATAAAAAAGGTACAATTTTATTCAAAGCTCTCTTGAAATCTTTCATGGCATCTGAGCTAGGTTAAAATCTCTAGTAACATCATGGTTAAAACAAATTTCACCGGAGATAAGAGATCCAAAGAATCAAACAGAGGAAGAAAGTTCTACAGTGGAAACAACTACCGAGAGTACAATGACTCAAGGGACAGAGGCGTCTCACCTTTCTTTTCAACTGACATCTCACAAGTTGAATGGCAAGAATTATCTGGAATGGTCGCAGTCCGTAAAATTAGCAATTGATGGGCGCGTCAAGCTAGGTCATTTAAATGGAGAAGTTGAGCAACCACAAGTGGGCGATCCAAAGATGAGCAAGTGGAGGTCAGAAAATTCTATAATAATTGTGTGGCTTATTAATTCCATAGAAGCATCCATAGGTAAACATTTTCTTTTTCTCCCAACTGCAAAAGATGTTTGGGATGCTGTGAAAGACACCTATTCAGATTTACAAAACGATTCACAGATTTTTGAGTTAAAAATAAAACTGTGGAAAGCTAGGCAGGGGGAAAAAGAAGTTACTCTTTATTATAATGAGATGATGTCTCTTTGGCAAGAACTGGATCAGTGTTATAATGATGAATGGGAATGTCCTGGAGATGGTGTAAAAGCTATGAAAAAAGAAGAGAATGAAAGAGCTTATTTGTTTCTGGCTGGTTTAAATAAAGAATTTGATGAAGTGAGATCTTGGATCCTAGGAAAAAAATCGCTTCCAAAACTTCGTGAGATTTTTTCTGAGGTTAGAAGAGAGGAGACAAGGAGAAAAGTAATGTTAAAGCCAGGGTTTGAAGCTAATGGTGATAATTCTGCTCTTGTAACTATTAAAAATAATGATAGTGAAAAAAAGAAAAAACCCTGGTGCGATCACTGCAAAAAATATTGGCACACTCGTGAAACGTGTTGGAAGCTCCATGGGAAACCGACAAATGGAAGGAAAAAGAGTGGCAATGGTCGTGGTTCACAATCAGGGGATAGCAGAGCTTTCCAAACAACTAATGGAAATTATGAGGGCCAAAATTCTCTGGAAGGGTCTCCATTCACTAAGGAACAATTAGAGCATCTACACAAGTTTTTTCAATCACCACAATTTCGGATGAATTCTTCTATTCCTAACTCATCCAATAATCCTTCTTCCTCTGTTGCCCAATCAGGTACTAATTTTTCTATTTTTTTCAGTGTCAAGCCTTGTAAAACAAATACATGGATCATTGATTCTGGAGCTAGTGATCACATGACTAGCAGTCATTTTCTTTTTTCAACTTACACACCTTGCGCAGGAAACAAAAAGATCAAAGTAACAGATGGGTCCTTCTCGGCAATAGCCGGGAAAGGCACTGTTAAAATTTCATCTTCCTTGGTTTTACATGATGTTTTACATGTGTCAAATCTAGCTTGTAATCTTATATCGGTCAGTAAATTATCCCAGTCCTCAAATTGTCATGTTATATTTGACTCCTCTATGTGTAAGTTTCAGGACATGGTCTCGGGGAGGATGATTGGCAATGCTAAAGAATTTGGTGGAATTTACTTTCTTGAAGACGACCATCTAAGTCAACCAACAACTACTTTATGTTTAAATTCTGTTTCTAATTTTGATAAGGTTATGATTTGGCATTATAGGCTTGGACATCCTAATTTTTATTATTTAAGATATTTGTTACCTAATCTATTTAAAAACAAAAGTCCTTCTTCATATCATTGTGAATTTTGTGAATTGCCTAAACATCATCGGTCATTCTTTCCACCTCAAAAATATAAAGCCTCCAAACCTTTTTCGTTAATTCATAGTGATGTTTGGGGAACTTCAAGAGTCTCGACTTTTTCAGGAAAACGTTGGTTTGTCACATTTATTGATGATCATACTCGACTTTGTTGGGCGTTTTTATTAAAAGATAAGTCTGAAGTTAAAAATGTGTTTCAGTCTTTTTATGCTATGGTGAAAACACAATTTGGTGTGAAAATAGAAATATTTCGAACTGACAATGGTGGGGAATTTTTTAGCGACCAATTAGGTGTTTTCTTAACCAAACATGGAGTAGTCCACCAAAGTTCTTGTACAAATACACCACAACAAAATGAGATTGCAGAAAGGAAAAACCGACATCTTTTGGAAGTAACTAGGGCCTTGATGTTCACTAGTCAAGTACCACGTTATCTTTGGGGCGAAGCCTTGTTAACAGCTACATATCTTATTAATAGAATGCCCAGTAAAACTCTAAATTATAGAACTCCTTTTAGTCTCTTTAAAGATAACTTTCCTAATTCTAAATTGATTTCAGACTTATCCCTCCGAGTTTTTGGGTGTAGTGTTTTTGTTCATCTTCACAACCAAGGTAAACTAGATCCTAGAGCAAAAAAATGTGTCTTTGTTGCTTATGCTTCTAATAAAAAGGGTTACAAATGTTATGATCCAATTGATAGGAAGATTATAGTTACCATGGATGTCACATTTGTTGAAACACAATCTTATTTTGATTCTAATCTTCAGGGAGGGAATTATACTAAGGAAGATTCTATAATTGATCAAGAAGAGACTAGGAATATACAACATAGGGATTCTAATAATGGGGAAGGTGAATTTATAATTAACACAAAAATTAATGATGTTAATGTTAATGAAAAGGAAGATGAAGGTGTAGAGTCTGATCATGAAAGTAAAGAACAAACAAAGGAGTTAATTGTTTACTTAAGAAGAAATCGAAATCAAGAAAGTGGAATCCACCAGATTCATCACCAAGAATCCGACCCGCAAGATCCTGTCAAAAATCCAGGTAAAGCTCATAATCCAGCCAATGAATTTTCTGATTTAGATATTCCAATTGCCAAAAGAAAAGGTGTTAGAAATATTGTCAAATATCCCATGTCTAACTTTGTATCCTATAAAGCCTTATCTTCGACATTCTCAACCTTTGTTTTGTGTCTCGATACTGTACAAATACCCAAAAATGTGAAAGATGCTTTACAGGTTCCTGAGTGGAAGGAGGCTATTTTAGAGGAGATGCGCTCTTGAAAAAACAGGTACATGGGAAACAATGGAATTACCTATAGGGAAAAAAACAGTGGGCTGTAAATGGGTGTTCACAACTAAATTCAAACCAGATGGATCTTTAGATAGATACAAAGCCCGGTTGGTAGCTAAAGGGTATACTCAAACATACGGGATAGATTATCTTGAAACGTTTGCTCCAGTGGCCAAATTAAATCCCGTCAGAGTTCTTTTATCAATTGCTGTTAACCTTGATTGGTTTTTACAGCAGCTAGATGTGAAGAATGCTTTCCTAATTGGAAAACTTGAAGAAGAAGTTTACATGGATCCTCCTCCAGGTTTTGAAGAAAAATTTGGAACTCGAGAAACTCAAGAAATCTTTATACGGTCTGAAGCAGTCTCCTCGAGCTTGGTTTGAACGATTTACTCAAGTTGTTAAAAAATAAAGTTACTCACAAGGGCAAGCTGATCACACAATGTTCTATCGATGTTCACAAAAAGGTAGAATAGCTGTTATTATAGTTTATGTCGATGATATCATTCTTACAGGAGATGATGTGGATGAAATAAGGCGTCTCAAGGAGTATCTAGCATTGGAGTTTGAGATTAAAGACTTGGGTCATTTGAAATACTTTCTTGAAATGGAAGTTGCTCGATCAAAGAAGGGTCTTGTGGTCTCTCAGAAAAAATATGTGATTGATCTTTTAAAAGAGGCTGGGATGAGTGGTTGCCGCCACCGACACATCAAATTGATCCAAATGTAAAATTTGGAAATAAAGAAGGTCGATTAGTCGATAAAGGCGTACCAAAAAGATTAGTTGGTAAGTTAATTTACTTATCATACAAGGTCTGACATAGCTTTTGCAAAGTGAGCTTAGTGAGTCAATTTATGCACTCCCCAATGGAGGAACATGAAGAAGCGATGTTTGAATTCTAAGATACTTAAAGAGTTCACCGAAAGGGCTTATTCTTCAAGAAATCCAACAAAGAGGAATTGAAGCTTATACAGATGCAGATTGGGCGTGCTCAATAATGATGAAGATCTACATCGGATATCAGTACATTTGTTTGGGGAAACCTTGTGACTTGGCGAAGCAAAAAACAAAGTGTTGTAGCAAGAAGTAGTGCAGGGGCTGAGTTTAGATCAATGGCTCAAGGAATTTGTTAAATGATGTGGTTAAAAAGAATTATGGAAGAGCTGAGGAAACCAATAACTTCACCAATAAAGTTGTACTGTGATAGCAAAGCTGCAATTAGTATTGCTCACAACCCAGTCCAACATGACAGAACTAAACATGTTGAGATTGATAGACACTTTATCAAGGAGAAGATTGAAGAAGGCCAAGTGTGCATGCCATTTGTTCCTTCAAAACAACAGATAGCTGACATACTCACCAAAGGACTCTCTAAGACAAGCTTTGATTTTTTTTGTAAGCAGGTTGGGCATGATTGATATATATGCACCAACTTGAGGGAGGGTGTTGAAATATGTATATATTTTAAATTTATTTAGATAGATAAATCTTATTTGGGTAGATAAGTTTTATTCATATTCTAGGAATTTTTTATTTTACCTTTTAGTAGTTTACTAGAATAAGGGAACTACTTTCTTTTTATGTTTAGAATAAGGGAACTATTTTCCCAATTAGGATTAGGACTCTTTTTTCTATTTAAATTCAATTCTTTAGTTAATAAAAAAGGTACAATTATATTCAAAGCTCTCTTGAAATCTTTCAGTATTCTAATGAAAATGAAGAGCCCGAATAACTTAGAACAAGGTAGATCATTTACAGTTAATTTAAAGATAGGAAATTCTGGAAGTAAATAAAATTCTAATTGAATGATGTGTTTTGAACTGTCATTTTCCATATTGAGTGATAGAAGTTACAGCAATCACCATCTCTAATTTTTCACTTTGGGAGACTTGTATCTGCTCCCCAAGGAAAAAAGGATGGAGGAAAAAATGTTTACATGGTGTTAGTGATTTTTGCTTTACAAAATTGTATAGGCTGATTTATTTTGAATCTCTCACAATCAAGTGATTTATTTTGAATCTCTCACAATCAAGTCAAACGAGAGGTAACTTCGAGAAAAATGTCTTCGTTGCAGGGAATTGTGAGACCGCCTGTAGGATGACTATATCCAAACTCTTCTTGTGACATGCCAAGCAAATCATGAAATAAAGGCCGGCTCAAGAACGACACTGGTATCACGAACCTCTTCTGGTTTTCTCCAACATAAACTGCAAAGTAGCCCTTGGGAACTTTCTTAGAACTAATGATACGATGCAAGCAAATAGCCATGGTTGTTTTTCGATGGAGTATTCTTCAAAAGGGTAGAAGAGGAAGATCTCAGAGAACTGTAGTACTTTGAGGATGTGAAATATGTGTTGCATATGAACATAATCATACTTGTATATATAGATGTAAGGGGGCCAAAGGGAATGAGTGGTGAAGGGACATATTGCTGGGGTCTGATCGGTAATGAGAAAGACATAGGTTCATGGTGAACCACATGGTGTTGTCTTGCAAAGGACTATCAAGAATTCATTGGTAAATCACATGGTCTGATCAATCATGTGTTAACTTCAATGAGTAACTTGTAAGACAAATCCTTGTGAAGAACACCTGAAGTGTGTCCTCTAGGCTGCTACTAGTCCTCATCGGAACCCAACTTGTTGCATTTTATCCTTGTTGTCTATGCTGTACGGCAATCAAATTGTACCATGGGGGAGAAAGACAATATTAAGCCTGACAGATGAATATGTTTTTAATCCACATTACTGATGGCATGTTTGTGGAGTTCTCTGCATATATTGACCATTTATTAGTAACAGTAAAAGCTTAGCACTTTAGCTAAATGATTGGGATAAGGGGAGATAGACTGGTCAAATGGGAATTTGATAGCTAAAGTGATGATGATGGTGGCCTTACATTCCACTTGCTGACATCTATATATTAAGTAGTCATTGTTGGCAAAAAAACAGAATAAAAGTGGGTGGTGAATTTTACTTTGAATTTCCTTTACAGGAGCAATGGAGACACAATTATACAGAAATTTGCATTATGTTAGATTATATATGTACAATTATATATATATATTGGACAGTGGGAAGCACCCTTACTACTCGTATATGTAGAGAAAAATGATAAATCCTAGTCATTTACAGTTTAAAATGAAGTAATTTTTGAATAAATGTGGATCATTTACAGTTTAAAGATGAAATTATCAATAACAAGGGTACCATAGGAAATTATCTAAAGAAATAAATTTTCAATTGAATGATGTGTTTTGAACTGTCAATTTTTAAAATGCTTCTTCAAAGTAGAACAGTTGTACTCTACTGCTTCTCCATTTAACTTGGATTGTGTATGAAGTAAGTTTAGAATAAGGTAGAGATGGAATTAACGTAAAACAAGTAAAAAATTCAGAATGGAAATAAAATGACAACTGAATGATGTGTTTGGACTTTGGATCTGTCATTACTGAATTGATAGGAGTGTTACAGTAATCACCATCTTTAGTTTTCCACTTGGGGAGACTTATATCAGCTCCCCAAGGCAAAAAGGATGGAGAAAAAAATGTTTACATGTATTAGTGATTTTTTCTTTACAAAATTGTATTGGCTGGTTTGTGTTAATCATCTCACAATCAATACATGCGAGAGGTAACTTCGAGAAAGGTGTCTTCATTGCAGGGAATTGTCAGACCGCCGGTAGGATGACTATATCCGAACTCTTCTTGTGACATGCCTAGCAAATCTTGAAATGAAGGATGGTTCAAGAATGAAACCGGTATCACGAACCTCTTCTGGTTTTCTCCAACATAAACTGCAAAGTAGCCTTTGGGAACTTTCTTAGAACTAACAATACGAGGCAGGCGGATAGCCATTGTTGTTTTTGATAGATGTATGCTTCAAAAGGGAAGAAAAGAAAGATATCAGATAACTTTGAAAGAAAGCTTGAGAGTGTTGTAGGGAGTTGTTGCCAATGAACTTACTCTTACTTGTATATATAGATGTGTAGGGCAGAGAGGAAATCATGTTCATCTATTATTAGGTGGGGATGTGGAATGAGTGGTGAAGGTGCAACTGCTGGGATTTGATCAGTATTGAGAGAGACATGGGTTCATGGGGAATCACATGGTGTTGTCTTCAAAAGCATTATCAAGAATTCCATGGTGAATACTTGAAAGATTAGTTTTTCTACCCCTTGTGGCAGAACAAACCGACGAAGGACCCACTCGAATATGGAAGATTTAGATCCTTAGAAAGCTTCTTCACGGTAGAAGATTTTTAAAACTTCACCATTGACATTAGAAGCAACCTTTAGAGACATACAATCTGTCATGCCGGAAAAATGAACCGACTAAGGACCTACCTGCCAGCAAGGCAGGAAAACTATTCTTAGACCATTGATAATCGGCATATCGCATTACAAACAGCTCCTCCAAACAAATATCAGTTCAGGGTGGGACAGCACTGGTTTAATTTGTGAAGTGGCGATCTTAGACCTCAAAATAATATAAAGCAACATGGAAAGTTTCGATAAAACTTCATTTACTTTCTGGCAGGCAAGCCCATGTGACAGCTCTCTCATGATATACGTCAATGGACCACATCAACAGGAATATATGTATCATATATGTCATGAGAATCTTAGAGCCAACATAGAAGGTGAAAGTAGCCCATATATATATATATATATATATATATATTTCAGTTCATTGTTTAACAGATTTGTTGAAGGCCAATGCAATTTAGACAAATACCAAACTTATCTTTTAACAAATATTTTCTTTGGAAGATTCTAGAATATAAAATAAAGAAATAAAGATATTATCTAGAAGATTAAATATTTTAGATGAAGATTCTAACTATTAGATTTTTGTAAAATTAATGACAATGATGTTGACATGTATCAACAATCCAATGACCACTAAACTCTATAAATAGGGGTAGGAGCTTCATTCTTACAAGTATGTGCAATAGAAAAGTGTGTGTGATATTGTAATTATATTATATATTAGTAAAAGTGTTCTCTTCTCTTGTAATTGTAAGTCTCGGTTAAGCCTAAAGTGCTTAGATGACATATAAACTAACAATCTTGTGAATTATTGTTTGATTGAATGAATACACGAGTAGTGAATTTATACACATACAAAAGGAAATAATTGCTACTAACTAATAACAAACTCAGTTTCAATAGACTAACTATCTTTAACATTCACCCAACTACTACAACATCGAGATAGCTGTCGGAGCCTGCAAAAATAAGAAGAAGACAACGGTTTGGTGAGGATATCGGCAACCTGATCACATGCGGGTACCTCTCCAACAACAAGAGACTTATCAGCAACCTTCTCTCGAATAAAACAGTCAATAAC
This sequence comes from Gossypium longicalyx, assembly GCA_025698465.1. Classification (NCBI taxonomy): domain Eukaryota; kingdom Viridiplantae; phylum Streptophyta; class Magnoliopsida; order Malvales; family Malvaceae; genus Gossypium; species Gossypium longicalyx. The sequence goes on along the minus strand of CM046997.1, from coordinate 109,240,779 downwards.
TTAAGACTTCTTTTGAATAAGAAACAACCATGTAAACCGGCTATATATGTCAACAAAAAAAATATAATACCAACTAGGCCCACAACTAACAGAAGCGGGTTGCCATAAGTTCGAAACAACTAAATCAAACGGATGATATACAGTGGTGGAAGCAAAAAAGGGTAACTTGTGGGACTTCCCTTATTGACAAGCAGAACAGACATGTTGCAATTTATTAGTATCAACAACAACATTACAAGTCTTTAAAACTAAACTAACAACATTTAATGACAGATGTCCAAGTCGACGATGCCACAATATTATGAAGACACATCTCGGCTCCTCAAACGGTCCTCATATCAGCAGTTGGCAATACCAGAGAAAATCGAGTACAATCCGTCATGCATATGGCCTCGAAGCAAAATCTCTTGTGTTTGTACATCCTTTACAAGACAATGAAATAGGTGAAACTTGAAAAAAACATTATTATCCCGAGCAAATTGAGAAATCGATAGCAAATTTTTTTCGAATCTTAGGCACATGCAACACATTTGTTAAATGCAAAAATTTACGAGACATAGAAATTGTATTGTGTCCCAAATGTTCAATACGGGCACTCATACCATCACCCATAAGTAAAGAAATATTACCTGAATATTCACTTGATTTTTTTAATAACGAGGCCTCCTGACACATGTGATTAGTGACACCCAAGTTGGGATACCAAACAAATGGCTCAGCAGACGGTTGGGGCAAAGAAACATTCGGCCAAGCAGAAAATGTAGGAGTTAAAACAAGCCTGGTAGAATGAGCAACATGCGACCCAAAACCAGACCCAGATCCAGAATCATTCAGCCCAACTGAGTAAAAAACAGAAGGGCCATCAACGTGGAAATGCGAAGATCCAGAATCAGTGTAAAAATGTATAGACCTAGGTGAAAACGACATTGCACCAGTATTGCTCAAAGTAGATCTAGACAATGGCCCAACCGAAGCACAACTTGGGGCAGTCATATGTGAAAGCCCGACAAACAAAAAACCACATGACCCAGCACACACAATATGACCAATAGGCAGGGAGCTAGGCCCGAACACTGCAGAAGGCCCAAAACTAAAAACATTGGATTGAGGCAGATAGGTGACCTAATTAGCCACGGGGCCTAAAGATGTAACTAGGTCAGAGTGAAGCTAATTAGAAGAAACCTTATTAGTAAGAGAATCATGAAAAGAAAGAAAACCAGTCTCCCCATTTGCAGCTGACTCATCTGCCGAAAAATCCCTAGGAGACCGAGAGTGATCGTTCACTGGAATGCCATCAAAAGACTGGTAAAGCTGGTAGTAGCAACTCTGGGCCAAATGACCAAGACGCTCGTAAATCTGACATTGGAAGCGACCCCTCGAACTCCAACCACGACCACGGGAGAAGGCACGACCACTCCATTGAAAAGAAAATGAATCTGAAGGAGAAGCCAGAGAAGACGAAGTAGAGAAGTGGTGCACCAGATTAACCTGCACCGAAATCTCGAGCATAATTCTCTATTATCGATTCTCACATTCAAGGAGGATATCCACCAGGCGATCCATTTTCAACAGCTCCTACACAAAGGAGGCAACCGTGACAACGGCCTCAAAATTGATTGAAATCTCCGCAAAAATGATACGACTTGTTCATCGTTCGACACATGGTTACTCGAAGCAACAAGCAGATCACATAGTTTCTTGATCTTAGTCAAATAATCTGTTACTGATGAATGTCCTTTCTTTAAAGAATGTATCTCGTGTTTCAGCAAGACACCTTAGCAGCAGACGCTGCTGCAAACAACTGACATGCCTTGCTCCAGACTTCATGAGTCGTAGTAGTACCTGTAAAAGATGACAAGAGTTCGGCACTGGTCATGGATAAGATGACAAACTCAGTTGCAATAGACTAACTATATCTAACAAGTGCACTTGGGTTAGCTTCTTTATATATATTGAATGATATATGGTCGGTTTTGCCACTTGAATAATACATGGTCGACCCTACCGCATGAGTATTATAATACACTAAGAAGTTCAAAAATAAAAGGTTTACCGACTTCAGAGAGTTGATGTAACATTACTTGTAGGTCATAGGTCCTTTGTAGTGGGTGTGTTGGGCTGGTTGAGTTCCCAACAAGATTACATGTCTCAAGATTTTTAATCTAAAGATATTTTATTTAGGGTAATCTACAAAAATAGCCACTTTTGTTTGCTTCAGGTTACATTTTAGTCACTTATGTTTGAAATGTTACGTTTTAGTCACTTATGTTATTATTTTGTTACGAAGTGATCACTCTACCGTTAAGTTCCGTTATCTCTCTAACGGTAATCCTAAGTGGCAGTCCAACTAGATTTTAAGTGCCAACTTGAATTTCTAAATGGGATGAAAATAGATTTTTAATTAAAAAATTTAATTAATTACAAATTTTAAACCTAAACCTTAACTATAAAAACTGTTCATCTCCTCTTTTTAATTTTTCTTTCATCTCTTCTTTCAGGTATGTCTTCTTTGAATTCCTCTATTTCTTTTATTCAATATTGAAAAATAAAAGAGTGGATTTTTTATTGTTTAATGAAAACCCTAAATTAAAATTCTTAATATTTTCTTCTACTTTTTGAAATTGTTTGTAAACATGTATTTTATTTTGCGTCAGTAGACATCCCATAAAATGCAATCAGAAACATGTTTTCATGAACATGTTTCATTCAAGCTAATTTTAAAATTTTAAGAAAAATTCATACTTTCTTTCGTTCTTATTCCTAATTATTATATTTTCTAGTTCTTTTACAGTTCTTGAATAATTGGTTTCTCAATCAAATTTTTTCTAATCTGAATCAACTTGTATGTTCACAATCTCTTTGTGGGTATTCCAGATTATTCTTTCTTATTGCTGATTTCAACTATTTTGATCTTAATAATAGTTTTTTCAGTCAAATGAAAAAAAAACCCATTGACAAAAATAAGAGACAGAAGAAAAATTAATAAGAGGAGATGAATAGTTTTTTTTAGTTAAGGTTTAGGTTTGAAGATTTTAATTAATTAAATTTTTTAATTAAAAATCTATTTTCATTCAATTTAGAAATTCAAGTTGGCTCCTAAAATTTAGTTGGACTGCCACCTAAGATTACCGTTAGAGAGATAACGGAACTTAACGGTAGAGTGATCACTTCGTAACAAAATAATAACATAAGTGACTAAAACATAACATTTTAAACATAAGTGACTAAAATGTAACTTGAGGTAAACAAAAGTGACTATTTTTGTAGATTACCCTTTTATTTATCAAATATTATTAGTTTTAATTGATTCTAATATCCATTATAATATTTTTAAAAGTGATACTAATATTTGATCTTTTAAATTAATAATTATTTTTAAAATATTAAAAATATTAAAAACTCATATGAACTAATTTAATAAATTTTAATTATTATATACAAAAATCTCGTGCTTTACAGTAATAAAAAAACTAGTATATATATAAGTACTTGAATATTAAATTTTACTTAAGACATTATTCGTTTTTAAAAATATTTATGAAAAAAATTTAGTTAAAAAATCAGAAAACAAAGTTTTTTTTCTTTTTGGAAATAAAAATTAATATAAAACAAAAAAAAGTGGATTAAATGAAAGCAATTGAAAGGGGGTTGGTTAATAGGTAGCCCAAAATATATCAGATCAAAAGAAAAAATAAAGCCCACTTAAAAAATATATGATTCTATTTCTAGACTTCTATTGTCTGCCTCCGTTAGTGAGAGATAGCAGAGGAAATGGCGATAATTCAGTGGTGCGGCGCCGTAGCAAGGAGAGTGGTGATGAAGCAGTGGCCTCCTCTATCATCGGCTTCGCCTATTGGAGTAATGGCGTCGCCTCCGGCACCGACCGTTTGCGGCAGAGGTGACAAGAAGACGAAGAAAGGGAAGAGATTCAAAGGATCGTACGGGAACGCTAGGCCCAAGAAGGAGAAGAAGATTGAACGTATCAAAGACAAGGTCGAAGTTCCCAGGTCCACCCCTTGGCCTCTCCCCTTCAAGCTCATCTGATTATTTTTCAAAATCTATGCTTTTTTTTTTCTCTTTTGTAATAGCCGTAATAATAAAGCTAAAATTTTTGCACAATTTTCAGGGTTTTTGTTATTAGTAGCTTTGCTTTTATATTTGTTGATTTAAGTTCTGGAAACTGTTTGTGTTTTGAATGGTTGTTGCATAAGAACCAGAGAAAACCCTATTTCTTATATGCAACAATTATTAGTAGCTGAGGAAGCAGAGCCCCTAGGAAACTGTGAGTCTGATTTAGGAATTAGAATGGTCTTGAATAAGATAACATTCATTTGAAAATTGGGAATTTAGGAGTGAGATGATGATTTTTCATGGTTTTAGGAAGAACCAGATTCATGGATGTTTACTTGAATGCATGCCCCTGGTTTAATTCAAGGGCTTGTTTTCATCTGCTGCAACATAAAGCATGGTCTCAGAAAAAGTTTAGGTTAGGAGAGGCAATTCCGATTGCCATAGGCCTCATAGATAGATCGCCCATCAAATGAGGTTACTGGTGAAACTCAAATTTAAGTGCTGCCCAGAGTACTGAAATTCTAGTACAGACCCCAAACAGTGAACCTTTGAAGATATATCTCGTATCCAAATTTTTGGAAGCTATGTCATATCTCATAGCTATACTGGATATAGTTTTTTTTTTATTAAAAAGTTTCATGGTTAAATCTGATTTAGAATAAGAGAGGAGAGATCATTTAACCTTTTGCTAAAAATCAACATTTGCAAACCCTGTGTTTTCCAAAGTTAACATTAACATTGGAAGTGTGAGCTAAGGAACAAGCATCTGCCTCAGAGCTCAAGGTGCTCCTTTAATCTCTGTAGAATGTCAAGTAAAAAACACTTTAAAAACTGCATTAGCGCATCATGAAATCCAGTTTCACGTCACGTCGGATATAGTCATCCTACTGGCGGTCTCAAACGAAGGCACCTTTCTCAAAGTTACCTCTCGCTTGTATTAATTGTGAGATTATTAACACAGATCAGCCAATACAATTTTGTAAAGTAAACATCACGAATACATGTAAACGTTTTTTTGTCCATCCTTTATGCCTTGGAGAGCTGATATAAGTCGCCCAAAGTGGAAAACTAGAGATGGTGATTACTGTAACACTCCAATCAATCAGTAATGACAGTTCCAAACACATCATTCAGTTGTCATTTCATTTCCTTTCTGAATTTTTTACTTGTTCGCATTGATTCATCTTTAACATAAACCATAAATGATCTACCTTGTTCTAAAATTACTTTCAATCATGAGCACATGCTAAGTTATTTGGAGTCAGACCCCTTATTTTCTTTCGATTTCATGTGTCCAACACAAATTCAAACGATGAATCTCGTGTTACACATTTCAAAGTAATTTTCTTAATGCGGATTTGATAAAGAATTAAGATATCTAAAGACATGAGGCGAGGGACTAAGAGGTTAATATAACAAAGCTAATGACAAAACATTTTAAAGAAAAAAGAGAAAAGTAAAAGAGATATAAGTTCATGATACATATTGATTAGTTTTATCAGAAAGTAAACTTCATTCTTGTTACTTATTTGGTTTTATATATAAATGGTCAATCAACATTGGTAAAATGCAAGAAATTTCAAATACTCTAAACTCCAGTCATGTATATGGAAACAAATATACAAATGACTGAAGGTCACATCAAATAGATTTTTGACCATTTTGAAATAAGAGTAAGAGGGCTACCAACTCTTTCATATATATATTTTTTGCATTAGCTATTCAGAAGCCTTAGAGATGAACATATTCTGCCCTTGCAACTTTTCTCATTTCATAAGACTTGCGTGTTTGTCAGTACCTTCACATGTTCACACAAAGCAGATTATCCAAAAGGTGACAGCAGCTTCATAAATAACTAAAGGCCATCCAATTTCATTCTTGAAGCACCCTTCATTTTAAGAATTGATAAATCAGGCTGGAAGAGGAGTTTGGCTTTGATCATCCAAGGGGTAGTCTCACAGTCCCATGTGCAGAAGAAGCCTTCATTGAACTTTCTTGTAGTTTGAATAGCTTTCTGACTTTGACCTGACATCTGTTCTCCCCAATATAATAACTAATAGTCAAAATATGCTAAGAACTCAACAAACATGCCACCAGAAATGTGGACTAATTGTCTTCACCCCTATGGAACTATTTGATTGCAGCACGGCATAGAGAACAAACCTGGATAAAATGCAACAAGTTGGGTTCAGATGAGGAGTTTTTGTAGCCTGTAGGACACACTTCAGGCGCTCTTCACAAGGGTTTGTCTTACAAGTTTTATGTGAAGTCTGTATGAAATAGGAGGTCAAAATCATCCATGTTATTTGTTCCTTATCATTGCATGACAGATTGTATGTCTCTAAAGGTTGCCTCTATTGTCATTAGTGAAGTAATAAAAATCTTCTATTAGGAAGAAGCTATTAATGGATCCAAATCTTCCAAATCTTCCAAATCTGGGTAGGTCCTTGGTCGGTTCATTTTGCCGGCAAGGTAGGAAAACCATTCTTTCAAGTATTTGACATGGAATTCTTGATAATTCCTTGGAAGACAACACCATGTGAGTCCCCATTAGCCCATGTCCATCTCATTACTGATCAGACCCCAGCAATTGCACCTTCACCACTCATCGCACATCCCCCACTTAATAATAGAAGAATATGATTTCCTCTCTACCTTATACATCTATATATACAAGTAGGATTAAGTTCATTGCCAACTCCTAACATTCAACGTTCTCAAGCTTGCTTTCCTAGTTATCTGAGTTCTTCCTTTTCTTCCCTTTGAGAAGCATACATCTATCAAAAACAGCAATGGCTATCCACCTACCTCATAGCATTAGCTCTAAGAAAGTTCCCAAGGGCTACTTTGCGGTTTATGTTGGAGAAAACCAGAAGAGGTTTGTGATACCAATTTCATTCTTGAACCAGCCTTCATTTCAAGATTTGCTAGGCATGTCACAGGAAGAGTTCGGATATAGTCATCCTACTGGCGGTCTCACAATTCCCTGCAACGAAGACATCTTTCTTGTTGTTACCTCTCGCTTGAATTAAGTCAAATCAGCTCATACATTTCTGTAAAGCAAACATCACTAACACCATTTACACTTTTTTCCCATCCTTTTTGCCTTGGGGAGCAGATAATAAGTCTCCCTAAGTGGAATATTAGAGATGGTGGCTTCTGTAACAGTTTGGAACACATCATTCAATTGAAATTTTATTTCTTTTTATAATTTCCTGTGGTCCCCTTGTTATTGTTGGTTTCATATATAATTTAATTGTAAATGATTTACATTGTTCACGAATTACTTCAACATAGAAGCTAATTAATATAAACTCTTCATTTTTCTTAAAATATCTGTTCTAACACCTATATCCAACACATATTCAGATGTAAGTACGAGATTATAATCCTCCAACATTCACCCTCAAATCTGCATAATATATAAACTACATGTATTTAGTTTCATAATTTTCATAACAAATTTGCTTAACCAGCTTTGACAATGGATTAAGATATATAAAGATCTGAGGTATGGGACCATGTCATTTGATTAAATGGTATGCTTTTACCTATAAAAGTTTCTAAGTTGGCTGATACAATGAAATGTTATATTTTCTTTTATCTTTGACAATTTGTGGTGGATTTGATCATTCTAAGGAAAAAGTCGCATATTATTTAGCTTAATGTACCCATTAAATATACTGTATTGTCAGATTAGTCCCCGGTTTTTACCATCACTCTCCTTTAGGATATGTAAAGCAACAGCATCACATGAGCTGATCAACTTGCTTGTTTTGGTGTCTGGAGGTAATGAAGATAAACAGGAAATTTGATAGTGGAACTTTTGATAATGTTAGACTAGTCCACAGAGTTGCCCCTACAATTTTGAAAGATTTCAAGAGAGCTTTGAATAAAATTGTACCTTTTTTATTAACTAAAAAATTAAACTTAAATAGAGAAAAGAGTCCTATCCTAATTGGGAAAATAGTTCCCTTATTTTAATAAACTACTAAAACATAAAAAGAAAGTAGTTCCCTTATTCTAGTAAACTACTAAAAGATAAAATAAAAAATTCTTAGAATATGAATAAAACTTATCTACCCAAATAAGATTTATCTATCTAAATAATTTTAAAATATATACATATTTTAACACCCTCCCTCAAGTTGGTGCATATATATCAATCATGCCCAACTTGCTTACAAAAAAATCAAAGCTTGTCTTAGAGAGTCCTTTGGTGAGTATGTCAGCTATCTGTTGTTTTGAAGGAACAAATGGCATGCACACTTGGCCTTCTTCAATATTCTCCTTGATAAAGTGTCTATCAATCTCAACATGTTTAGTTCTGTCATGTTGGACTGGGTTGTGAGCAATACTAATGGCAGCTTTGCTATCACAGTACAATTTCATTGGTGAAGTTATTGGTTTCCTCAGCTCTTCCATAATTCTTTTTAACCACATCATTTCACAAATTCCTTGGGCCATTGATCTAAACTCATCCTCTGCACTACTTCTTGCTACAACACTTTGTTTTTTGCTTCTCCAAGTCACAATGTTTCCCCAAACAAATGTACAGTATCCTGATGTAGATCTTCTGTCTGTTATTGAGCCTACCCAATCTGCATCTGTATAAGCTTCAATTCCTCTTTGTTCGGATTTCTTGAAGAATAAGCCATTTCCCGGTAAACTCTTTAAGTATCTTAGAATTCGAAACACTACTTCTTCATGTTCCTCCATTGGGGAGTGCAAAAATTGACTCACTAAGCTCACTGCAAAAGCTATGTCTGACCTTGTATGTGATAAGTAAATTAACTTACCAACTAATCTTTGGTACTGCCCTTTATCGACTAATCGACCTTCTTTATTTCCAAATTTTACATTTGGATCAATTGGTGTGTTAGCTGGGCGGCAACCACTCATCCCAGCCTCTTTTAAAAGATCAATCACATATTTTTTCTAAGAGACCACAAGACCCTTTTTTGAACAAGCAACTTCCATTCCAAGAAAGTATTTCAAAGGACCCAAGTCTTTGATCTCAAACTCCAATGCTAGATGCTCCTTGAGACGCCTTATTTCATCCACATCATCTTCTGTAAGAATGATATCATCGACATAAACTATATTAACAGCTATTCTACCCTTTTGTGAATGTCGATAGAACATTGTGTGATTAGCTTGCCCTTGTGAGTAACCTTGTTTTTTAACAACTTGAGTAAATCGTTCAAACCAAGCTTGAGGAGACTGCTTCAGACCGTATAAAGATTTCTTGAGTTTACATACTCGAGTTCCAAATTTTTCTTCAAAACCTAGAGGAGGATCCATGTAAACTTCTTCTTCAAGTTTTCCATTTAGGAAAGCATTCTTCACATCTAGTCATTGTAAAAACCAATCAAGGTTAACAAAGAATTGATAAAAGAACTCGACGGAATTTAATTTGGCCACTGGAGCAAACGTTTCAAGATAATCTATCCCGTATGTTTGAGTGTACCCTTTAGCTACCAACCGGGCTTTGTATCTATCTAAAGATCCATCTGGTTTGAATTTAGTTGTGAACACCCATTTACAGCCAACTGTTTTTTTCCCTACAGGTAATTCTATTGTTTCCCATGTACCTGTTTTTTCAAGAGCGCGCATCTCCTCTAAAATAGCCTCCTTCCACTCAGGAACATGTAAAGCATCTTTCACATTTTTGGGTATTTGTACAGTATCGAGACACGAAACAAAGGTTGAGAATGTCGAAGATAAGGCTTTATAGGATACAAAGTTAGACATGGGATATTTGACAATATTTCTAACACCTTTTCTTTTGGCAATTGGAATATCTAAATCAGAAAATTCATTGGTTGGATTATGAGCTTTACCTGGATTTTTGACAGGATCTTGCGGGTCGGATTCTTGGTGATGAATCTGGTGGATTCCACTTTCTTGATTTCGATTTCTTCTTGAGTAAACAATTAACTCCTTTGTTTGTTCATTACTTTCATGATCAGACTCTACACCTTCATCCTCCTTTTCATTAACATTAACATCATTAATTTTTGTGTTAATTATAAATTCGCCTTCCCCATTATTAGAATCCCCATGTTGTATATTCCTAGTCTCTTCTTGATCAATTATAGAATCTTCCTTAGTATAATTCCTCTCCTCAAGATTAGAATCAAAATAAGATTGTGTTTCAACAAATGTGACATCCATGGTAACTATAATCTTCCTATCAATTAGATCATAACATTTGTAACCCTTTTTATTAGAAGCATAACCAACAAAGACACTTTTTTTGCTCTAGGATCTAGTTTACCTTGGTTGTGAAGATGAACAAAAACACTACACCCAAAAACTCGGAGGGATAAGTCTGAAATCAATTTAGAATTAGGAAAGTTATCTTTAAAGAGACTAAAATGAGTTCTATAATTTAGAGTTTTACTGGGCATTTTATTAATAAGATATGTAGCTGTTAACAAGGCTTCGCCCCAAAGATAACGTGGTACTTGACTAGTGAACATCAAAGCTCTAGTTACTTCTAAAAGATGTCGGTTTTTCCTTTCTGCAATCCCATTTTGTTGTGGTGTATTTGTACAAGAACTTTGGTGGACTACTCCATGTTTGGTTAAGAAAACACCTAATTGGTCGCTAAAAAATTCCCCACCATTGTCAGTTCGAAATATTTCTATTTTCACACCAAATTGTGTTTTCACCATAGCATAAAAAGACTGAAACACATTTTTAACTTCAGACTTATCTTTTAATAAAAATGCCCAACAAAGTTGAAAAAAGAAAATGACTGCTAGTCATGTGATCACTAGCTCCAGAATCAATGATCCATGTGTTTGTTTTACAAGGCTTGACACTGAAAAAAACAAAAAAATCAGCACCTGATTGGGCAACAGAGGAAGAAGGATTATTGGATGAGTTAGGAATAGAAGAATTCATCCGAAATTGTGGTGATTGAAAAAACTTGTGTAGATGCTCTAATTGTTCCTTAGTGAATGGAGACCCTTCCAGAGAATTTTGGCCCTCATAATTTCCATTAGTTGTTTGGAAAGCTCTGCTATCCCCTGATTGTGAACCACGACCATTGCCACTATTTTTCTTTCCATTTGTCGGTTTCCCATGGAGCTTCTAACACATTTCACGAGTGTGCTAATATTTTTTGTAGTGATCGCACCAAGGTTTTTTCTTTTTTTCACTATCATCATTATTTTTAATAGTTACAAGAGCAGAATTATCATCATTAGCTTCAAACCCTGACTTTAACATTACTTTTCTCCTTGTCTCCTCTCTTCTAACCTTAGAAAAATCTCACGAAGTTTTGGAAGCAGTTTTTTTTCTAGGATCCGAGATCTCACTTCATCAAATTCTTTATTTAAACCAGCCAGAAACAAATAAGCTCTTTCATTCTCTTCTTTTTTCATAGCTTTTACACCATCTCCGGGACATTCTCATTCATCATTATAACACTGATCCAGTTTTTGCCAAAGAGACATCATCTCATTATAATAAAGAGTAACTTCTTTTTCCCCTTGCCTAGCTTTCCACAGTTTTATTTTTAACTCAAAAATCTGTAAAGCGTTTTCTAAATCTGAATAGGTGTCTTTCACAGCGTCCCAAACATCTTTAGCAGTTGGGAGAAAAAGAAAAGGTTTACCTATGGATGCTTCCAAGGAATTAATAAGCCACGCAATTATCATAGAATTTTCTGACCTACACTTGCTCATCTTTGGATCGCCCACCTGTGGTTGTTCAACTTCTCCATTTAAATGACCTAGCTTGCCGCGCCCATCAATTGCTAATTTTACGGACTGCGACCATCCAGATAATTCTTGCCATTCAACTTGTGAGATGTCAGTTGAAAAGAAATGTGAGACACCTCTGTCCCTTGAGTCATTGTACTCTCGGTAGTTGTTTCCACTGTAGAACTTTCTTCCTCTGTTTGATTGATGGATCTCTTATCTCCAGTGAAGGCTGTTTTAACCATGATGTTACTAGAGATTTTAACTTAGCTCAGATGCCATGAAAGATTTCAAGAGAGCTTTGAATAAAATTGTAATTTTTTTATTAACTAAAGAATTGAAAAGAGTACTAATTCTAATTGTGAAAATAGTTCCCTTATTCTAATAAACAACTAAAACATAAAAAGAAAGTAGTTCCCTTATTCTAGTAAACTACTAAAAGATAAAATAAAAAATTCCTAAAATATGAATAAAACTTATCTACCCAAATAAGATTTATCTATCTAAATAAATTTAAAATATATACATATTTCAACAAATTTAACCATCAATACCTGGCATATTGCATTACGGACAGCTCCTGCAAACAATATCAGTTCAGGGTGGGACAGCCACTGATTTGCGTTGTGAAGTGGTGATCTTAAATCTCAAGATATTATAAAGTAACATGGAAAGTTCAGACCAGCTTTGTTCACTTTCTGTAGGCAAGTCCATGCGACATATTTTCTCTATATATACTAGTTGAAAGGGTGTTTCCTACTGTCTAATACATATTTTCATGCCTTAGCTATTGAGAAGCCTTAGAGATGCGTATCCTGCCATTACGATTTTTTCAGTGACATGAGAACTATGGGTTTCAGAGTACCTGTACCAACATTACAATTTACAACAAATTTCCTTTTGATCTGATACCTTATCCTTTACCCCCAATTTGTCAGCTACATAGGTAAGATGGAAAAGAGGGTGAGAATGAGACTTTAATAATCAATAATAAGTAAATATATGCACGTAACAAATATACCTTCATACATGTTATAGCTAAGATTTTGACCTTGAAAAACAGTGTCAAAAAAGATATATTCATGCCACTTAGTTTATTTTCATTTTTTTAGTCAAGTCAACATAGAAGGTCAGGGTAGCCCAAATGTATATGTTTCTGGTCATTGTATAACAGATTACATGTCTCAAGCTTGCCTCTAACATCAATGGTGAAATAAAACCAATCTTATACCATGAAAAAGCTCATCGATACAAAAAAAAAAAAAAAAAATAAATAAACAAAGTGACTTGAGCTTAATGGCTGATGCTATCAAATCTGTCCTTCAACACATTATACATAATAATGAATAGTCAATATATGCAAAGAACCATGAATTTACATGCCAAGAAAAATGTGGAACGGAAACAGATTCATCTCGAAGGTTATCCATATATAGCAACACATACCGGAAATTCCGTCAGCTGTCAGGTTTAGTATTGTCTTTCTCCGCCGTGGAACTATTTGATTGCTGCACAGCATAACCAACAGCCTGGGGACTAGTTGTAGCATGTAGGACACATTTTTTGAGTGAATTCAGCATGACAGATTGTTTGTCTCTTAAGGTTGCCTCTAATGTAAATGGTGAAGTAATAAGAATCTTCTACCGTGAAGAAGGTTTTTAAGGTCCATATTCAAGTGGGACCTTCGTCGGTTTGTTCTGCCGGAAAGGGTAGGCAAATTATTCTTTCAAGTCTTTGCCATGGAATTCTTTATAATGCTTTGGAAAACAACACCATGTGATGCCCCACTAACCCATGTCTATCTCATTAATGATCAGACCGCAGCAATTGTCCTTCACCACTCATTCCTCATCCTCCACTTAATACAGAAACATTGCCTTTGGCCCCTTGCATCTATATATACAAGTAAGATTAAGTTCATTGGCAACACCTACTTTCACATTCTCAAGTACTAAACTTCTTTACCTTAGATTTCCAAGTTCTCTGAGATCTTCCTCCTCTTCCCTTTTGAAGCATACATCTATCAAAAACAACAATGGCTATCCGCCTGCCTCGTATAGTTAACTCTAAGAAGGTTCCCAAGGGCTACTTTGCAGTTTATGTTGGAGAAAACCAGAAGAGGTTCGTTATACCGGTGTCGTTCTTAAACCAGCCTTCATTTCAAGATTTGCTAGGCATGTCACAAGAAGAGTTCGGATATAGTCATCCTACTGGTGGTCTCACGATTCCCTGCAATGAAGACACCTTTCTCGAAGTTACCTCTCGCTTGTAGTAATTGTGAGATGATTAACACAAAAAAGACAATACAATTTTGTAAAGCAAACATCACTAATACATGTAAACATTTTTTTCTCCATCCTTTTTGCCTTGGAGAGCTGATATAAGTCTCCCCCAGTGGAGAACTAGAGATGGTGATTAGTGTAACAGTCCTATCCATCAGTAATGATAGTTCGAAACACATCATTCAATTGTCATTTTATTTCCTTTCTGAATTTTTTACTTGTTCGCGTTAATTCATCTTTAATATAAACTGTAAATGATCTACTTTGTTCTAAAATTGCTTTCAAACGTGAGTACATGCTAAGTTATTTGGAGTTGGACCCTTCATTTTCGTTCGATTTCATGTGGCCAACACATATTCAAACATGAGTACAAAGTCTAGTTAAGATAGATTACAAGTATTCTTTTGCATGATAGTAGCTTATTAAACGATCAATTTCGTGTTATAATTTTCAAAGTAATTTTCTTAATGTAGATATGCCCAAGAATTAAGATATATAAAGATTTGAGGCAGCGGACTAAGTGATTAATACAACAAAGCTAAGGACAACTTGTTACTTATTTGGTTTTATATATTAATGGTTAATCATCATTGGTCAAATTCAAGAAAATTTCAAATACTCTAAACTCCAGTCATGTATATGGAAACAAATATACAAATGACTGAATGTAACACCAAATAGATTTATGACCATTTTGAGATAAGGGTAAGAGGGCTACCTACTCTTTCATATATATATATTTTTTGCATTAGCTATTAAGAAGCCTTAGAGATGAACATATCCTGCCCTTGCAACTTTTTTCAGTTCGTAAGACTTGTGTGTTTGTGAGTACCTGCACTTGATCACACAAAGCAGATTATCCAAAAGGTGACAGCAGCTACATAAATAACCAAAGGCCATCCAGTTTCATTCTTGAAGAAACCTTCATTTTAGGAATTGATAAATCAGGCTGGAAGAGGAGTTTGGCTTTGATCATCCAAGGGGTAGTCTCACAGTCCCATGTGCAGAAGAAGCCTTCATTGAACTTTCTTGTAGTTTGAATAGCTTTCTGACTTTGACCGGACATCTTTTCTCCCCAATATAATAACGAATATCAAAATATGCTAAGAACTCAACAAACATGCCACCAGAAATGTGGACTAATTGTCTTCACCCCTGTGGAACTATTTGATTGCAGCAGGGCATAGAGAACAAACCTGGATAAAATGCAACATGTTGGGTTCAGATAAGGAGTTTTTGTAGCCTGTAGGACACACTTCAGGCGCTCTTCACAAGGGTTTGTCTTACAAGTTTTATGTGAAGTCTGTATGAAATAGGAGGTCAAAGTCATCCATGTTATTTGTTCCCTATCATTGCATGACAGATTGTATGTCTCTAAAGGTAGCCTCTATTGACATTGGTGAAGTAATAAAAATCTTCTATTAGGAAGAAGCTATTAGTGGATCCAAATCTTCCAAATCTGAGTAGGTCCTTGGTCGGTTCATTTAGCCGGCAAGGTAGGAAAACCATTCTTTCAAGTATTTGACATGGAATTCTTGATAATTCCTTGGAAGACAACACCATGTGAGTCCCCATTAGCCCATGTCCATCTCATTACTGATCAGACCCCAGCAATTGCACCTTCACCACTCATCGCACATCCCCCACTTAATAATAGAAGAATATGATTACCTCTCTACCCTATACATCTATATATACAAGTAGGATTAAGTTCATTGCCAACTCCTAACATTCAACGTTCTCAAGCTTGCTTTCCTAGTTGTCTGAGTTCTTCCTTTTCTTCCCTTTGAGAAGCATACATCTATCAAAAACAGCAATGGCTATCCACCTACCTCATATCATTAGCTCTAAGAAAGTTCCCAAGGGCTACTTTGCGGTTTATGTTGGAGAAAACCAGAAGAGGTTTGTGATACCAATTTCATTCTTGAACCAGCCTTCATTTCAAGATTTGCTAGGCATGTCACAGGAAGAGTTCGGATATAGTCATCCTACTGGCGGTCTCACAATTCCCTGCAACGAAGACATCTTTCTTGTTGTTACCTCTCGCTTGAATTAAGTCAAATCAGCTCACACATTTCTGTAAAGCAAACATCACTAACACCATTTACACTTTTTTCCCATCCTTTTTGCCTTGGGGAGCAGATAATAAGTCTCCCTAAGTGGAATATTAGAGATGGTGGCTTCTGTAACAGTTTGGAACACATCATTCAATTGAAATTTTATTTCTTTTTATAATTTCCTGTGGTCCCCTTGTTATTGTTGGTTTCATATATAATTTAATTGTAAATGATTTACATTGTTCACAAATTACTTCAACATAAAAGCTAATTAATATAAACTCTTCATTTTTCTTAAAATATCTGTTCTAACACCTATATCCAACACATATTCAGATGTAAGTACGAGATTATAATCCTCCAACATTCACCCTCAAATCTGCATAATATATAAACTACATGTATTTAGTTTCATAATTTTCATAACAAATTTGCTTAACCAGCTTTGACAATGGATTAAGATATATAAAGATCTGAGGTATGGGACCATGTCATTTGATTAAATGGTATGCTTTTACCTATAAAAGTTTCTAAGTTGGCTGATACAATGAAATGTTATATTTTCTTTTATCTTTGACAATTTGTGGTGGATTTGATCATTCTAAGGAAAAAGTCGCATATTATTTAGCTTAATGTACCCATTAAATATACTGTACTGTCAGATTAGTCCCCGGTTTTTACCATCACTCTCCTTTAGGATATGTCAAGCAACAGCATCACATGAGCTGATCAACTTGCTTGTTTTGGTGTCTGGAGGTAATGAAGATAAACAGGAAGTTTGACAGTGGAACTTTTGATAATGTAGACTAGTCCACAGATTTGCCCCTACAATTTAACCATCGATACCTGGCATATTGCATTACGGACAGCTCCTGCAAACAATATCAGTTCAGGGTGGGACAGCCACTGATTTGCGTTGTGAAGTGGTGATCTTAAATCTCAAGATATTATAAAGTAACATGGAAAGTTCAGACCAGCTTTGTTCACTTTCTGTAGGCAAGTCCATGCGACATATTTTCTCTATATATACTAGTTGAAAGGGTGTTTCCTACTGTCTAATACATATTTTCATGCCTTAGCTATTGAGAAGCCTTAGAGATGCGTATCCTGCCATTACGATTTTTTCAGTGACATGAGAATTATGGGTTTCAGAGTACCTGTACCAACAATACAATTTACAACAAATTTCCTTTTGATCTGATACCTTATCCTTTACCCCCAATTTGTCAGCTACATAGGTAAGATGAAAAAAGGGGTGAGAATGAGACTTTAATAATCAATAATAAGTAAATATATGCACGTAACAAATATACCTTCATACATGTTATAGTTAAGATTTTGACCTTGAAAAACAGTGTCAAAAAAGATATATTCATGCCACTTAGTTTATTTTCATTTTTTTAGTCAAGTCAACATAGAAGGTCAGGGTAGCCCAAATGTATATGTTTCTGGTCATTGTATAACAGATTACATGTCTCAAGCTTGCCTCTAACATCAATGGTGAAACAAAACCAATCTTATACTATGAAAAAGCTCATCGATAGAAAAAAAAAAAAAACTAAATAAACAAAGTGACTTGAGCTTAATGGCTGATGCTATCAAAGCTGTCCTTCAACACATTATACATAATAATGAATAGTCAATATATGCAAAGAACCATGAATTTACATGCCAAGAAAAATGTGGAACGGAAACAGATTCATCTCTAAGGTTATCCATATATAGCAACACATACCGGAAATTCCGTCAGCTGTCAGGTTTAGTATTGTCTTTCTCCGCCGTGGAACTATTTGATTGCTGCACAGCATAACCAACAGCCTGGGGACTAGTTGTAGCATGTAGGACACATTTTTTGAGTGAATTCAGCATGACAGATTGTTTGTCTCTTAAGGTTGCCTCTAATGCAAATGGTGAAGTAATAAGAATCTTCTACCGTGAAGAAGGTTTTTAAGGTCCATATTCAAGTGGGACCTTCGTCGGTTTGTTCTGCCGGAAAGGGTAGGCAAATTATTCTTTCAAGTCTTTGCCATGGAATTCTTTATAATGCTTTGGAAAACAACACCATGTGATGCCCCACTAACCCATGTCTATCTCATTAATGATCAGACCCCAGCAATTGTCCTTCACCACTCATTCCTCATCCTCCACTTAATAGAGAAACATTTCCTTTGGCCCCTTGCATCTATATATACAAGTAAGATTAAGTTCATTGGCAACACCTACTTTCACATTCTCAAGTTCTAAACTTCTTTACCTTAGATTTCCAAGTTCTCTGAGATCTTCCTCCTCTTCCCTTTTGAAGCATACATCTATCAAAAACAACAATGGCTATCCGCCTGCCTCGTATCGTTAACTCTAAGAAGGTTCCCAAGGGCTACTTTGCAGTTTATGTTGGAGAAAACCAGAAGAGGTTCGTTATACCGGTGTCGTTCTTAAACCAGCCTTCATTTCAAGATTTGCTAGGCATGTCACAAGAAGAGTTCGGATATAGTCATCCTACTGGCGGTCTCACGATTCCCTGCAATGAAGACACCTTTCTCGAAGTTACCTCTCGCTTGTAGTAATTGTGAGATGATTAACACAAAAAAGACAATACAATTTTGTAAAGCAAACATCACTAATAGATGTAAACATTTTTTTCTCCATCCTTTTTGCCTTGGAGAGCTGATATAAGTCTCCCCCAGTGGAGAACTAGAGATGGTGATTAGTGTAACACTCCTATCCATCAGTAATGATAGTTCAAAACACATCATTCAATTGTCATTTTATTTCCTTTCTGAATTTTTTACTTGTTCGCGTTAATTCATCTTTAATATAAACTGTAAATGATCTACTTTGTTCTAAAATTGCTTTCAAACGTGAGTACATGCTAAGTTATTTGGAGTTGGACCCTTCATTTTCGTTCGATTTCATGTGGCCAACACATATTCAAACATGAGTACAAAGTCTAGTTAAGATAGACTACAAGTATTCTTTTGCATGATAGTAGCTTATTAAACGATCAATTTCGTGTTATAATTTTCAAAGCAATTTTCTTAATGTAGATATGCCCAAGAATTAAGATATATAAAGATTTGAGGCAGGGGACTAAGTGATTAATACAACAAAGCTAAGGACAACTTGTTACTTATTTGGTTTTATATATTAATGGTTAATCATCATTGGTCAAATTCAAGAAAATTTCAAATACTCTAAACTCCAGTCATGTATATGGAAACAAAAAAACAAATGACTGAATGTAACACCAAATAGATTTATGACCATTTTGAGATAAGAGTAAGAGGGCTACCAACTCTTTCATATATATATTTTTTGCATTAGCTATTAAGAAGCCTTAGAGATGAACATATCCTGCCCTTGCAACTTTTTTCAGTTCGTAAGACTTGTGTGTTTGTGAGTACCTGCACTTGTTCACACAAAGCAGATTATCCAAAAGGTGACAGCAGCTACATAATTAACCAAAGGCCATCCAGTTTCATTCTTGAAGAAACCTTCATTTTAGGAATTGATAAATCAGGCTGGAAGAGGAGTTTGGCTTTGATCATCCAAGGGGTAGTCTCACAGTCCCATGTGCAGAAGAAGCCTTCATTGAACTTTCTTGTAGTTTGAATAGCTTTCTGACTTTGACCGGACATCTTTTCTCCCCAATATAATAACGAATATCAAAATATGCTAAGAACTCAACAAACATGCCACCAGAAATGTGGACTAATTGTCTTCACCCCTATGGAACTATTTGATTGCAGCAGGGCATAGAGAACAAACCTGGATAAAATGCAACAAGTTGGGTTCAGATGAGGAGTTTTTGTAGCCTGTAGGACACACTTCAGGCGCTCTTCACAAGGGTTTGTCTTACAAGTTTTATGTGAAGTCTGTATGAAATAGGAGGTCAAAGTCATCCATGTTATTTGTTCCCTATCATTGCATGACAGATTGTATGTCTCTAAAGGTTGCCTCTATTGACATTGGTGAAGTAATAAAAATCTTCTATTAGCAAGAAGCTATTAATGGATCCAAATCTTCCAAATCTGAGTAGGTCCTTGGTCGGTTCATTTAGCCGGCAAGGTAGGAAAACCATTCTTTCAAGTATTTGACATGGAATTCTTGATAATTCCTTGGAAGACAACACCATGTGAGTCCCCATTAGCCCATGTCCATCACATTACTGATCAGACCCCAGCAATTGCACCTTCACCACTCATCGCACATCCCCCACTTAATAATAGAAGAATATGATTTCCTCTCTACCCTATACATCTATATATACAAGTAGGATTAAGTTCATTGCCAACTCCTACCTTCAACGTTCTCAAGCTTGCTTTCCTAGTTATCTGAGTTCTTCCTTTTCTTCCCTTTGAGAAGCATACATCTATCAAAAACAGCAGTGGCTATCCACCTACCTCATATCATTAGCTCTAAGAAAGTTCCCAAGGGCTACTTTGCGGTTTATGTTGGAGAAAACCAGAAGAGGTTTGTGATACCAATTTCATTCTTGAACCAACCTTCATTTCAAGATTTGCTAGGCATGTCACAAGAAGAGTTCGGATATAGTCATCCTACTGGCGGTCTCACTATTCCCTGCAACGAAGACATCTTTCTTGTTGTTACCTCTCGCTTGAATTAAGTCAAATCAGCTCATACATTTCTGTAAAACAAACATCACTAACACCATTTACACTTTTTTCCCATCCTTTTTGCCTTGGGGAGCAGATAATAAGTCTCCTTAAGTGGAATATTGGAGATGGTGGCTTCTGTAACAGTTTGGAACACATCATTCAATTGAAATTTTATTTCTTTTTATAATTTCCTGTGGTCCCCTTGTTATTGTTGGTTTCATATATAATTTAATTGTAAATGATTTACATTGTTCACAAATTACTTCAACATAGAAGCTAATTAATATAAACTCTTCATTTTTCTTAAAATATCTGTTCTAACACCTATATCCAACACATATTCAGATGTAAGTACGAGATTATAATCCTCCAACATTCACCCTCAAATCTGCATAATATATAAACTACATGTATTTAGTTTCATAATTTTCATAACAAATTTGCTTAACCAGCTTTGACAATGGATTAAGATATATAAAGATCTGAGGTATGGGACCATGTCATTTGATTAAATGGTATGCTTTTACCTATAAAAGTTTCTAAGTTGGCTGATACAATGAAATGTTATATTTTCTTTTATCTTTGACAATTTGTGGTGGATTTGATCATTCTAAGGAAAAAGTCGCATATTATTTAGCTTAATGTACCCATTAAATATACTGTACTGTCAGATTAG
Organism: Gossypium longicalyx; assembly: GCA_025698465.1. Classification (NCBI taxonomy): domain Eukaryota; kingdom Viridiplantae; phylum Streptophyta; class Magnoliopsida; order Malvales; family Malvaceae; genus Gossypium; species Gossypium longicalyx. The sequence continues at coordinate 109,219,365 of CM046997.1, read as the reverse complement.
TCCCCGGTTTTTACCATCACTCTCCTCTAGGATATGTCAAGCAACAGCATCACATGAGCTGATCAACTTGCTTGTTTTGGTGTCTGGAGGTAATGAAGATAAACAGGAAATTTGACAGTGGAACTTTTGATAATGTTACCTAGTCCACAGAGTTGCCCCTACAATTTAACCATCGATACCTGGCATATTGCATTACGGACAGCTCCTGCAAACAAATATCAGATCAGGGTGGGACAGCCACTGATTTGCGTTGTGAAGTGGTGATCTTAAATCTCAAGATATTATAAAGTAACATGGAAAGTTCAGACCAGCTTTGTTCACTTTCTGTAGGCAAGTCCATGCGACATATTTTCTCTATATATACTAGTTGAAAGGGTGTTTCCTACTGTCTAATACATATTTTCATGCCTTAGCTATTGAGAAGCCTTAGAGATGCGTATCCTGCCATTACGATTTTTTCAGTGACATGAGAACTATGGGTTTCAGAGTACCTGTACCAACATTACAATTTACAACAAATTTCCTTTTGATCTGATACCTTATCCTTTACCCCCAATTTGTCAGCTACATAGGTAAGATGGAAAAGAGGTGAGAATGAGACTTTAATAATCAATAATAAGTAAATATATGCACGTAACAAATATACCTTCATACATGTTATAGCTAAGATTTTGACCTTGAAAAACAGTGTCAAAAAAGATATATTCATGCCACTTAGTTTATTTTCATTTTTTTAGTCAAGTCAACATAGAAGGTCAGGGTAGCCCAAATGTATATGTTTCTGGTCATTGTATAACAGATTACATGTCTCAAGCTTGCCTCTAACATCAATGGTGAAATAAAACCAATCTTATACCATGAAAAAGCTCATCGATACAAAAAAAAAAAAAAAAAAAAACTAAATAAACAAAGTGACTTGAGCTTAATGGCTGATGCTATCAAATCTGTCCTTCAACACATTATACATAATAATGAATAGTCAATATATGCAAAGAACCATGAATTTACATGCCAAGAAAAATGTGGAACGGAAACAGATTCATCTCTAAGGTTATCCATATATAGCAACACCTACCGGAAATTCCGTCAGCTGTCAGGTTTAGTATTGTCTTTCTCTGCCGTGGAACTATTTGATTGCTGCACAGCATAACCAACAGCCTGGGGACTAGTTGTAGCATGTAGGACACATTTTTTGAGTGAATTCAGCATGACAGATTGTTTGTCTCTTAAGGTTGCCTCTAATGCAAATGGTGAAGTAATAAGAATCTTCTACCGTGAAGAAGGTTTTTAAGGTCCATATTCAAGTGGGACCTTCGTCGGTTTGTTCTGCCAGAAAGGGTAGGCAAATTATTCTTTCAAGTCTTTGCCATGGAATTCTTTATAATGCTTTGGAAAACAACACCATGTGATGCCCCACTAACCCATGTCTATCTCATTAATGATCAGACCCCAGCAATTGTCCTTCACCACTCATTCCTCATCCTCCACTTAATAGAGAAACATTTCCTTTGGCCCCTTGCATCTATATATACAAGTAAGATTAAGTTCATTGGCAACACCTACTTTCACATTCTCAAGTACTAAACTTCTTTTCCTTAGATTTCCAAGTTCTCTGAGATCTTCCTCCTCTTCCCTTTTGAAGCATACATCTATCAAAAACAACAATGGCTATCCGCCTGCCTCGTATCGTTAACTCTAAGAAGGTTCCCAAGGGCTACTTTGCAGTTTATGTTGGAGAAAACCAGAAGAGGTTCGTTATACCGGTGTCGTTCTTAAACCAGCCTTCATTTCAAGATTTGCTAGGCATGTCACAAGAAGAGTTCGGATATAGTCATCCTACTGGCGGTCTCACGATTCCCTGCAATGAAGACACCTTTCTCGAAGTCACCTCTCGCTTGTAGTAATTGTGAGATGATTAACAGAAATCAGGCAATACAATTTTGTAAAGCAGACATCACTAATACATGTAAACATTTTTTTCTCCATCCTTTTTGCCTTGGAGAGCTGATATAAGTCTCCCCCAGTGGAGAACTAGAGATGGTGATTAGTGTAACACTCCTATCCATCAGTAATGATAGTTCAAAACACATCATTCAATTGTCATTTTCTTTCCTTTCTGAATTTTTTACTTGTTCGCGTTAATTCATCTTTAATATAAACTGTAAATGATCTACTTTGTTCTAAAATTACTTTCAAACGTGAGTACATGCTAAGTTATTTGGAATTGGACCCTTCATTTTCGTTCGATTTCATGTGTCCAACACATATTCAAACATGAATACGAAGTCTAGTTAAGATAGATCACAAGTTTTCTTTTGCATCGTAGTCGCTTATTAAACGATCAATTTCGTGTTATAATTTTCAAAGTAATTTTCTTAATGTAGATTTGCCCAAGAATTAAGATATATAAAGATTTGAGGCAGGGGACTAAGTGATTAATAAAACAAACCTAGGGACAAAAGATTTTAATGAAAAAAAGAGAAAAGTAAAAGAGAGATAAGTTCATGATACATACTGATTAGTTTTATCAGAAAGTAAACTTGCCTAATATGGACGTCTTTCCCACATCATTCTTTTTATTTACTTGGTTCTATGTAATATGGTTAATTAACATTGCTCAAATTCAAGAAAATTTTCAAGTTCTCTAAACTCCAATCATGTATATGGAAACAAATATACAAATGACTGAATGTAACATCAAATAGCAGATTTTTTATCCAAAAGGTAACATCAAATATGTTCACACTAAGCATATTACTATCCAAAAGGTGACAGCAGCTGCATAAATAACCAAAGGCCATCTTGTTGTTTATGTAGGTGAATCCCAAAAGAGGCTGGTTTATAATTCATGTTTCATTCTTAAAGCACCCTTCATTTCAAGAACTGATAAAAGTAGACTGAAAAGGAGTTTGGCTTTGAATCATCCAAGGGGTAGTCTCACAGTCCCATGTGCAGAAGAAGCCTTCATTGAACTTTCTTGTAGTTTGAATAGCTTTCTGACTTTGACCTGACATCTTATCTCCCCAATATAATAATGAATAGTAAAAAATGTGCAGAGAACAGAACAAACATATCACCAGAAATGTGGACTAAAAACAGACTTATTTGTAATGGTATCCATATATATATATAGATATATAGCAGCACATACCAGAAATTTAGTGAGCTGTCAAGCTGAATATTGTCTTCACCCCTGTGGAACTATATGATTGCAGCACGTCATAGACAACAAACCTGGATAAAATGCAACAAGTTAGGTTCAGATGAGGAGTTGTTGTAGCCTGTAGGACGCACTTTAGGCGCTCTTCACAATGGATTGTCTTGCAAGTTTTATGTGAAGTCTGTACGAAATAGGAGGTCAGGGCCACCCATGTTACTTATTCCCTATCATTGCATGACAGATTGTATGTCTCTAAAGGTTGGCTCTAATGTCAATGGTGAAGTAATAAAAATCTTCTACTAGGAAGAAGCTTTTATGAATCCAAATCTTCCATATCTGAGTAGGTCCTTAGTCGGTTCATTTTCCCGGCAAGGTAGGAAAACTATTCTTTCAAGTCTTAGCCATGGAATTCTTGATAATGCTTTGGAAGACAACACCATGTGATTCCCCGTAAACCCATGTCTTTCTCTTTACTGATCAGACCCCAGCAATTGCACCTTCACCACTCATTCCACATCCCCCACTTAATAATAGATGAACATCATTTCCTCTCTGCCCTACACATCTATATAGACAAGTAAGAGTAAGTTCATTGGCAACACCTCCCTTCAACATTCTCAAGCTTGCTTTCCAAGTTATCTGATATCTTCCTTTTCTTCCCTTTTGAAGCATACATCCATCAAAAACAACAATGGCTATCCGCCTGCCTCGTATGGTTAGTTCTAAGAAGGTTCCCAAGGGATACTTTGCAGTTTATGTTGGAGAAAACCAGAAGAGGTTCGTGATACCGGTTTCATTCTTGAACCATCCTTCATTTCAAGATTTGCTAGGGAAGTCAGAAGAAAAGTTTGGATATAGTCATCCTACCGGCGGTCTCACAATTCCCTGCAACGAAGACACCTTTCTCGAAGTTACCTCTCGCATGTATTGATCGTGAGATGATTAACACAAACCAGTCAATACAATTTTGTAAAGCAAAAATCACTAATACATGTAAACATTTTTTTCTCCATCCTTTTTGTCTTGGGGAGCTAATATACAAGTCACTCCAAGTGGAAAACTAAAGATGGTGATTACTGTAACACTCCTATCAATTCAGTAATGACAGTTCCAAACACATCATTAAGGTGTCATTTTATTTCCTTTCTGAAATTTTTACTTGTTTTACGTTAATTCCATCTTTAACATACTTTAAATGATCTACCTTATTCGAAATTACTTCATACTACAAGCCAAGTTAAATGGAGAAGCAGTAGAGTACAGCTGTTCTACTTTGAAGAAGCATTTTAAAGATGACAGTTAAAACACATCATTCAAGTGAAAATTTATTTCTTTAGAGAATTTCCTATGGTACCCCTGTTATTGTTAATTTCATCTTTAAACTGTAAATGATCCACATTTTTTCGAAAATTACTTCATATTACAAGCTAACTGTAAATGACTAGCATTTATCATTTTTCTCTACATATACGAGTAGTAAGGGTGCTTCCTACTGTCCAATATGAATATAATTGTACATATATAATCTAACATAATGTAAATTTCTGTATACTTTTGTCTCCATTGTTCCTGTAAAGGAAATTCAAAGTAAAATTCACCACCCCCTTTTATTCTCTTTTTTGCAAACAATGACTACTTAATATATAGATGTCAGCAACTGGAATATAAGGCCACCATCATCATCACTTTTTCTATTCAAATTCCCTTTTGACCAGTCGTTTTATCTCCCCTTATCCCAATCATTTAGCTAAAGTGTTAAGCTTACTGTTACTAATAAATGGTCAATATATGCAGAGAACTCCACTGTAATGTGGATTAAAAACATATTCATCTGAAAGGCTTAATATAGTCTTTCTCCCCCATGGTACAATTTGATTGCAGCACAGCATAGACAACAAGGATAAAATGCAACAAGTTGGGTCCTGACGAGGACTAGTTGCAGCCTGAAAGACACACTTCAGGTGTTCTTCACAAGGGTTTGTCTTACAAGTTACTCATTGAAGTTAAAACATGACTGATCAGACCATGTGTTTTACCAATGAATTCTGGATAATCCTTTGGAAGACAACACCATGTGATTCACCATGAACCTATGTCCTTCTCAGTACTGATCAGACCCCAGCAATATGTCCCTTCACCACTCATTCCCTTTGGCCCCCTTACATCTATATATACAAGTATGATTATGTTCATAAGCAACACATATCTTCACATCCTCAAAGTACTACAGTTCTCTGAGATCTTCTTCTACCCTTTTGAAGCGTACCTCTATTGGAAAACAACCATGGCTATCCGCTTGCCTCGTATCGTTGGTTCTAAGAAAGTTCCCAAGGGCTACTTTGCAGTTTATGTTGGAGAAAACCAGAAGAGGTTCGTGATACCAGTGTTGTTCTTGAGCCAGCCTTTATTCCAAGATTTGCTTGGCATGTCACAAAAAGAGTTTGGATATAGTCATCCTACAGGCGGTCTCACAATTCCCTGCAACGAAGACATTTTTCTCGATGTTACCTCTCGTTTGAATTGATTGTGAGAGAATCAACACAAATCAGCCTATACAATTTTGTAAAGCAAAAATCACTAACACCATGTAAACATTTTTTCCTCCATCCTTTTTGCCTTGGGGAGCAGATACAAGTCTCCCTAAGTGAAAAATTAGAGATGGTGATTACTGTAACTTCTATCAATCAGTATGGAAAATGACAATTCAAAACGCATCAATAAAATGGAATTTTATTTACTTCCAGAATTACCTATCTTTAAATTAACTGTAAATGATCTACCTTGTTCTAAGTTATTCGGACTCTTCATTTTCATTAGAATACATGCATCCAACCTATATTCAAACATGAGTACAAAATAGCATGATTCTCCAAATATATGAAAAAACTTAGAAAATGTATTCAACATTCAAGCACTAGTCCGAGTAACATAGACTATAATAATGAATAGTCTTATATCCCCTTATTGCAATCTTTTAGCCAAAGAGTTAAAGCTTCGTTCTTTTCTCAAGTAGGAATTAGTCTTTATATATAATAATGAATAGTCAAAATATGCAGAGAACACTTAACAAACATGCCATCAAATAAGTGGACTAAAAACAGGTTCATCTGCAAGGTCATCCATATATAGCAGCACATACCAGAAATTTAGTGAGCTGTCAAGCTGAATATTGTCTTCACCTCCATAGAACTATTTGGTTGCAGCACGGCTAGACAACAACAAGGATAAAATGCAACTAGTTGGGTTCTGATGAGGACTAGTTGCAACCTGTAGGACACACTTAAGGTGCTCTTCACAAGGGTTTGTCTTACAAGATCCATACCTTATTAAAATCAACATGCTTGGTAAAGGTCACCCATGTTACATGTTTCCTGTCATTTTCTGATAGATTATATGTCTCTAAAGTAGGCACTGGCATAAATGGTGAAGTGGTACAACTCTCCTATTGTAAAGAAGAATTTTTCTGGCCCAGATCTTTCATTCGACCAGTCCATGGTCGGTTTCTATTGCCATAAGCGATAGGCAAACTAATTTTTCAAAGCCTTTCCCGTGGAATTCTTGATAATGAATTACAAGACAGCACCATGTGATCCTCCCCTAATGAAGCCATGTCTTTCTTAGTAGTGATCAGACCCCAGAAATTTCCCCTTCACCACTCATTGAACATCCCCACTCAACACAGGAACATGATTTTTCTGTCTACCCCTTTCATCTATATATACAAAGAAGAATATGTTCATTGGCAACACCTATCTTCACATTCTCAAAGTACTGCAGTTCTCTGAGATCTTCCTCTTCTTCCTTTTTAGAAGCATTCATCTATCAAAAACAACAATGGCTATCCGCCTGCCTCGTATCATTAGCTCTAAGAAAGTTCCCAAGGGCTACTTTGCAGTTTACGTTGGAGAAAACCAGAAGAGGTTCGTGATACCAGTGTCATTCTTGAACCAGCCTTTATTTCAAAATTTGCTTGGCATGTCAGAGCAAGAGTTCGGATATAGTCATCCAACCGGCGGTACCACAATTCCCTGCAACGAAGATATCTTTCTCGTTGTCACCTCTCGATTGAACTGATTTGTGAGAGATTTAACACAAACCAACCCGTAATTTTTTGTAAAGCAAACAAAACTAACACTATGTAAACACCTTTTTCCCATCCTTTTCTGCCTTGGGGAGCAAATAGAAGTCTCCCTAAGTGGAAAGTTAGAGGTAGTTGTTACTGTAACTTCTATCAATCAGTACAAAAGATGACAGTTCGAAACACATTGTTCATTTCAAATTTTATTTCTTTTCAGAGTTTCCCCTGTTATTGTTAGTTCCATCTTTATTTTTACTGTAAATGATCTACATTGTTCAAAATTTACTTCAACCAACATGCTAAGTTATATAGACTCTTCATTTTTCTTAAAGCATCTGTTCTAACGTCTAACACCTATATCCAACACATATTTGGCTGTAAGTATGAGAGTATGATCCTCCAAATATATAAAAGATTTTGACCTTGAAGAAAAGTGTCTTATCCCCAATTTTTAGTTGTGTTTCAACAGCAAAGAAAGATAAAATCTTGCTCTTTTTTATATTTATTTTCTTAGTCAAGTCAACATAGAATGTCAAGGTAGTCCATATTTGCTTCCTTCTGATCATTGTATAACACATTACATGTCTCAAGCTTGCCTTTAACATCAAGATAAAATCATTTGTAGTTGGACTCTTCATTTTCTTCAAAATACAAGTGTCTGGCACAAATTCAAACACCAATATAAAGTATATGATCCTCCAAATATAAGAAAAAAAAAACTTAGAAAAATTCGAGAACACCCGTCTTCAATACTCAAGCTCAAGTGCTGGTAACATAGACTACAAGTATTCTTTTTTGCATATTAGTAAGGTTATTAAATGATCAATTTTCTTTCATAAATTTCAAAGTAATTTTCTTAATACAGATTTGACAAAGAATTAATACCTATGTCTCACTGTTCTTCAAAAGCCAGAAATCAATTTTTAACTATATAGACAAAGTGACTTGAACTTATATATGCAGAGAACTCAACAATATCAGAAATGTGGATTAAAAACAGATTCATCTGTATGGTTATTCATATATATATATATATATAGCACCACATACCAGAAAATTTTGGTTAGCTGTCAAGGCTTAATATTGTAATGGAACAACTTGATTGTAGCATGGCATAGACAACAACCAGGATAAAATGCAACCAATTGGGGTTCCGATGAGGACTAGTTGTAGCATGTCCACACACTTAAGGCGCTCTTCAGAAGGGCTTGTCTTACAAGTTACTCACCAAAGGAAGACATGAGTGTAATAGGAGAGGTCAAGGTCACCCATGTTATATGTTTCCTGTCATTGTCTGATAGATTATATGTCTCAAATGTAGCCTGAAATAAACGGCAAAGTAGTCTGTCCTTAGTCGGTTATTCTTTCAAGTCTTAGCCATGGAATTCTTTATCATACTTTGGAAGACAACACCATGTGATTCCCCATGAACCCATGTCTTTCTCATTACGGATCAGACCCCATCAATTGCACCTTCACCACTCATTCCATATCCCCCACTTAATAGTAGATGAACATGATTTCCTCTCTGCCCCTTACATCTATATATACAAGGAAGATTAAGTTCATTGCCAACACCTACCTTCAACATTCTCAAGCTTGCTTTCTCAAGTTATCTGAAATCTTCCCTCTTCTTCCTTTTTCAAAGCATACATCTACCGGAAAAGAACAATGGCTATCCGCTTGCCTCGTATTGTTAGCTCTAAGAAAGTTCCCAAGGGCTACTTTGCGGTTTATGTCGGAGAAAACCAGAAGAGGTTCGTGATACCGGTGTCGTTCTTGAACCAGACTTTATTTCAGGATTTGCTAGGCAAGTCAGAAGAAGAGTTTGGATATAGTCATCCTACTGGTGGTCTCACAATTCCTTGCAATGAAGACATCTTTCTCGATGTTACCTCTCGATTAAACTGACTTGTGAGAGATTTAACGCAAATCAGCCAATACATTTTTGTAAAGCAAACATCACTAACACTATGTAAACACTTTTTTCCCATCCTTTTTTGCCTTGAGGAGCAAATAATAAGTCTCCCTAAGTGGAAAATTACAGATGGTGATCAATGTAACTTAGATTAACCAGCATGGAAAATTACAGTTCCAAACAGATAATTCATTTGAAATTTTATTTCTTTTCACAATCTCCTATGGTCCAAAATTGCATGTTCTAGCCAAGCTCAAAGAACCACATACTCCGGTTATCTACGAAAACTTCGTTTTAAGCAACCACTCTAAAGAAATGACATTCAACAAATCCAGAGCTAATGTCTGCAACCTCGAGCTCTCCATCATGCCGGTCTATTGTTTCTGCGACTACATATCCATATTTGACTCCCATTTTTTTAGTCCTTTCCATTTGTAGGACACTGTTTGTCAACAAGCAGACAACAGTATGATTTTTAGTCCTTAAATATAATTTTTATTGACAAAAAAAATCAATGCAAGAGGAAAATGCATATTTATTAACATAAAATAAAAAAAATAATTATACAATTTTAAACTTGAAATTATAAAGATAAATAAAAATTTTTATAAAAAATAAGATCTCTTCAAAATTAATAGAAAATTTTTCTTTTTCATTACTAAAAATAGTAATGGGAATCACTACATATTTTGATAGTGTATGAGCCTAGAGGTGTTCATAGGTTGGGCTGGTGTTGCTAATCACATGACTAAATGTGCTAATACATGCAGCTTTTTGATAATTTTATTTAGATCCCTACCGGCTTTGGTCATGAACTTGTTGGAAAGAGATCGCAACATGTTTATTTACTTTTGATTATGGTTTTTATCTAATGTAATCACTAATAATGTCCTTTTTTACCAAAAGAAAAATATTATATATAATTATGTTAATATTTTTTAATGTTTACATTATATTATTATATATTGCTATAGATTAATTTGTATGTGTTATAAATTACATAACATATAAAAAATAACATAATGTAAAACACTATAAACTTAAAAAAGGGTCACGCCAGGTCAAGCTCGGGCTCAGCCCATATTTTAAATGAGCTTAATTTTTTTGCCCAAGCTCATTTTTCGGGTCTAATATTTTTGCCCAAACTTTTTCAAATTTTGGGCAAACCTTCATATCTAGGCGAGTAGTTTGGACCATGAATAGGTCCATACGAACCTATACGCACTTATATTTATTTTTAATGATCTTTTAAAATTATTCATTACTTTATTGATGATGTGTTTTTTAAAATTACATATTTATTATTATTCAGTTGCCTTGATTGATTAAAGTGACACATGTATTTAGAGAAGGTAACCGAGTAGTCGATGGATTAACAGTAATAGCATTTTCAAGACCTCTGAACATATATAGCTATATGCAACCACCATATGAAATTCTTCAAAACTTGCATGATATGATTCCTCTGAAATGAACTAACTCCGTCTAATTTAGTTATGATTTTATCCATCTTCATGTAGTAAAAAAAATACATATTTATTAGTAAACTTAACCATCAAATAATCTCAGACCGAAATCATTATATTAGATTTCAAATCTTCAATAAAGCAAAAAGGTCCTTCCCCTTGTAGTCTCTTACTAAAACCAGTCCTTATGATGATGCTCTCTTGTTGTATGTTGTACATGAAAATGGGGTCATCAACTTGGCCTTTAAAAGGGGTCCTTGCCTTTACTGTCAAATCTCATTTCAATATAAATTCCATAGCCATTATCATGCTGGCTTTGTGAATAAACCAGGTACAGCCCTCTATATATATGGTAAAGTATTTGGAACATCGTTGTATTATAAGGACTGTATCAAATTAATTTCTATATTATTAAAAAAAATTAAATAAGTCCAACGTATTAAAAATATCTTAAAAATTATTTGTTTTTAGTTCAATTCTAAACAAAAAAAAAAATCTTTTACAAGATCTTAAAACCTTTAAAAATATCAACTTTGTTAAACTATAAATATTAACTCTATTATAATTTGATCTTATTTAATCTTTTTTAATGATATACGAATTGAATCAATCCATTTAATAATAAAAAAAGACTAATCTAATATAATCCGATCTCTTAACAACTTCCATATATATATATATATCCTCTAATTTTAAAAATATTGTTAATATTCTTTGTTATAGTGGGTCCAAAAACCTAGCAACTTGCAGAGAGACCTTTCCTCATATACTTTCATTTCAAGTATTTAGCTTAACTTCCTAGAACACAATCATGAATCTTAACAAACAAATCCTATGAACTCAAATGCTTGATTCTATATGGATAAGGTTAGCAATGTAGTGGATATATGGTCAGATTCACCCTATAATGTATTATTACATTTTTACCTTTTTAATAATTATATATATAAAAATAAAATGATAATTTCATACAGCAAGTGGATGGAGCGAAACAAACATTAATAATTCTATATCCATTGTCCAAAAAAAATACATCCCACCCCATCATGTATCCATTTTTTAAATAATAAAAAAAGTTGTCTTGAAGTAAAAAAGTTTAAAATTTATTGAGCGATTCAACTTTTGTCATTCCTATATATAAATGTAAATAACGACAATGTTACTTAAACTCTGGGTGTAAATATCAATTACTATATAAGCTTGATACGGATATCTTCAAAAAAAATTTATTGTTATCATGTATTTGAAAGTTTATTGTTGAGTCTTTTTTGTGAGTTTGTCTCTTATGGAGGCTAATTTTCCTATTTATATGACACGGTCCTTAGATATGACATATTAAGTAGACTCCATGCATGTTACATGTATCTTATTTAAAGATTAACACGTATCCCTAAATATAAATTTACTTGCATGATGATGTGAACTAAAGAGAATAGGATTCTCCTAATTGAGTAACAGGTTAGTAATGACCAACACCATAACACTTCTTTTAACAAGATTACATCTTGTACATATATTTAAATACGTATCATACATAAATATCAAACACGTATATAAATTAGTTCAACCGTTGAAGTAGTAAAAAGAAAGCAGGTGGTAAAAAGGACAAAACATGACTTAGGGAACTGATGATGTTTTACAATTTTGAGGTACTGTTAAAAGATTCCAAAAGATGGCAGTTTACAGTTTTTTGAGTTATGGTTGAAAAATAATAATAAAACTATGGTTTTTTTTTTTTTCGGTTTAAAAGCAGTTGGGAAATGCTCTCACGGGACTTTACTATGTTGTCTTTTCAGGAGAGCGTAGGGGTGTTGGAGTAACATAGCCTTCACCGGTCAAATTAGGCATAATAACAAATTTGGCCCCTAATATTTATTATTTTTGTCGTTTTAGTCTTTACTTTTTCTTATCATTTTAATCCTCGTCTTTCAAATTTCAGTCAAAATGCTTTTTGTTGAAAAGAAAAGTTGATTGGATTATTTATTTTTCTACGATACCAAAGTGGCAACTCGCATAGTAATCCTCGTATAATTCATTATTAATATAGATAATTTTCTAAACTTTTTTTATGAAATTTTTTTCTTGACCCAAATGAATGCATTTTGATTAGTTTTTGAAAGTTTGGATCTAAAGTGATCCAAAAATAAAAAAGAAAGAAATTGGGGTAAAAGTGAAAAAAATATAAGTATTAGGAACTAAATTTATCATTATGCTATTAAATTATAAAGAAAGCCTTTATGTTATGGATTTTTTGCGAATTTAATATCTTTATAATAATTTGATCTTTTTTAGTCCTTTACTTGTTGAAATATGTCATTTTTAATCTCTCTATTTTTCAGAAATTCTCATTAAATCCCTAGAATTTGTGAAAATTTCAATCAAGCCCTTCAAAGTTTCTTAAAAATTCTCATTAAACTCCCAAAATTTAAAAAAAAATCAATTAAACTACTTAAATTTATTTAAAAATTTTAATTAAATCCCCCAAACTTAATACAAAAATCCACCAGTGTAACCAGAAAACACAATGCCTCCCAACCTCTCATGGCTCAACAGAGCACAATATTTAGGTGATCAATGGTGGGCCTTTGTTATTATTTCTTTTTCATCCAATATTTTCCCCACCCAATATCATTCACAGAACATGCAAATGTGTCCTTCATGTAGATGGTGACTTTATGGGGACTAAATTGATCACTTTTTTTCTGTTTTTGTTCTTTGTTTTCGCCGTAAATCATGCATTATAATCTCAAAAAAGAAATGCTTTATATCTGTACTATGAATTTGAGTTTTGGTCTTTCATTTCAGCTGATTTAAAGAAGATTTGGAATAAATTGAGGAATTGACCTATAATATTATTATTATTATTATTGCATTACAGTTGGCCTCACCTTTTAAAACCAAATAATGTACTAATATTTTTGTGTCTTGTGGTCTGAGAAAAAACAAAAAGAGAAGACAGATGAAGATGAAAATGTGAAGGACATTGCCGTATTAGAGATTAAATCTTACCCCTTTTTGGAGCACTTTATGAGCCTTAGAACATGGAGATAATGGCTTCTTCTTTTTTCCCGAAACGGAATCAGAAGGAGCCACAGATAGTGGTGGAGTTAGAAATTTTTTGAGAATTAAATTATATATTTTTACGATAATAAAAATGTAATTTTATCATTTTAATAGTTTATATCTTTATAATTTTTAAAAGATTAAATCAAATTTTTATCTTTTTAAGGGGCTAAATTATAATTTTATCATTACTAATTTAAAATTTTATAAATTATAAAGGACTTATATTAAAATTTTCCCATTCTAGGGGGCTCGGGGCCCCTCCTAGCCCCCCTAGCTCTACCACTGGCGGCGACGGAACGAGACATTAAATCTTGGAAGGCTTTACTTAATATTTTTAAAAACTTTAGGGGGTTTAATTAAAATTTTAAAAGATTTCGAGAAGATTAATAAGATTTTTCAAAAAATTTGGAGGGTCTAATTAAAATTTTTGAAAGGCTCTATTAGAATTTCTAAAAATTTTTAAGGGGCCTAATTAAAATTTTCAAATATTTTGAAGGACATCACGAAAATTTTCCAAAATTTTGGATAACTTAATGGGCATTCTTCTTCTTTTCTACCTTGAAATTCTTCTTCTTTTCTACCTTGAAATGGAACCAGGTCAGGCCAAGGAATATTCAAGTGGTGTACATTTGAAGTGTAACAATTATTTTTGGTTAAATATGTTGTCGGTCCCTCTACAATGCTCAAATTTGAAATTCAGTTTTTGCCTTTAATTTGACATAATTTTGTACATCTACTTTTATAATATCATTAGTTAATTCAAATGGTGAACTCCATTAAATTACTGCGATTAAAAGGTTAACGAAACACTCCTTTCAACTTATCATGCTAACATGATACCATTAACTATTGAGGTTAAAATTCACATCTATGTTTTAAGCAAAGTAATTAAAAGTATTAACTATTTAGACTAACTAATGATACTATAAAAGTAAAAGGGTCAATTTATGTCAAATTAAAGTATATGGACTATATCATCAATTTAAGTATACTAAAAGGACCAAAATCATAAATTGACCCAAGCTTTTCCTTATTCTGATGGTGGAGATCTCCGCTGGACCATATGCAATTGAAAACACATCTCTGCTTTTGAAACTTACTTTCTCAGCACCCAACACTGCTCTAATGGATAATAATGAAAAAAAAAAAACCATAACTTCATTTCCTATTCATTCTATATTCACCATAATCGAGTGTTATTTAAATCGAATCAAACTGACTGGTTAGATCGGAAATTGATTGATGTTTCAATTTAAAAAGTGACTTTAAACTGTTTAGATTAGAAATCGATACAAACTAGTTAAATCAACGATTGAATTAGTTAAATTGAATTTTTTTTGAATTTTTAATCGAACCAATCAAACTGACAAACTAATAACTTGACCGATTTAACCATCGATTCGATTTTAAAAATATTTTCATAATACACCATTGCATTTATTTTTAAAAGTTTATTAAAAGTGGTTATCATTTTTTTTTTACATCGAGTCCAATTATAAATTGGGAAGGGAATTACATAAAGAGCACTTAGAACCCTAATCATTTGGGATGCTAACACAAGATCTTAACTATTGTTCCCTTATGTTTTTTGGCAATAATTAATTTTAATAATTAGTTTTATTAGTTTCCAGAGCGAATGGTAATGGTGGCCAAGGGGGTCTTACCTCCCCAAATTTTTGGAAATTTTTATTTAAATCCTCTCAATTTTTTAAAATTTTTATTATATTTTATTTTTAAAAAAATTAATTAAGCTGTCCTAAAAATTTTGGGAAATTATCATTAATTTCACAAAATTTTAAAAAGAAATTTGACCCCAATTTTTTTTTTAAAAAAATTCTCATTGAACTCCTAATAATTTTAAAAATTTTTATTAGCCCCAAAACTTGTTCTAAGATTCGCCACTGATTAGTTAACACAGTTTGGTGTTGCAACTGAAATAAACTGCAATATTAGATGTGATTAAAGAGAGTAAAAGTACCATGAAGCTTGTGTACTAAGAGTCGGATTGCATTTTATCCATTTTCTTCGAAAAGCGAGTAAATTAGTTTATATACATTAAATCAAAGAGCAAATTGATCCTTTTATTAAAATTTTTATTTATTTCTACTGATAAAAACCGGCCCTATACGTCAAAATGAGATACATGTGGGACACACCATATGTAACTACAGGGGCGAAGCCAGAATAATTTTTTAGGGTGGATGAAATTTTAATTTTTTATAGTTTATATATTTATAATTTGTAAAGGATTAAATTAAATTTTTATAATTTTAGGGGGGAGCAAAGTGTAATTTTACCTTTACTAATTTAAATTTTTTTAAAAAATTTAAGGGCCTAAATAGCAATTTTATATTTTAGGGGGCCGGGGCCCATGCCAGCACCCCTGGCTTCGCCCCTGTGTAGCTATTTGATTATTCTATCAGCAATGCCAATTTTTAACAGTAGAAATTGGTGAATGTTTTCACATAAAGGGTTAATTTGCTCTTTAATCTAACATACAATGACAAACTTACCCATTTTTTGAGTAAAAGGGACAAAATGTAATCTGACCTCTAGTACAGAGATTTTCATGGTACTTTTACCGATCAACAATATAGATATATTTTAAGTAAATTTTGTCTAATGTATATAACTATTAGGTATTAGAAACAATATAAGATAAAACTACAAAAGATATATATATATATATATATATATATATACACGAGGAGGAATTCACTTAAACTGGTGTAAAATTAAAGTATATTTATATAATTTCATAATTTTTTATACAATTAATATTTTAAAATTTTAACTGTCATATTTTCTACTCATTCATATAGATCAAACACGTCAAATTTGACGTAAATTAAATATTTTTTAACTATTCATTTTATATGAAAACATCTTCAACCATTAAATATATATTAACATAAATAAATTTTAGATCCATATGATGAAGATATGAGATCGATTAAAAAAATTACATGACAAATATAAATATTATAATAAATTTAATAATTAAATATTAATACAAAAAATAATATAAAATCAATTTAGTTTTCCACCAAATGATCCCTCCCCGAATATATTAATGTGTGTGTCATAGGCTTTGCAATAAACAATGGCAAAACCCCAGAAATTGCAGATAATTTCAGAGAGAGAAAGGGTTTTTCTTTTTGCAATTTTCAAATGAAATATGACTAACTGAAACTGACCATGAAAAAGAACAAGAACAATGCAACTGTGGTCAAAACCTGCAAATCCAACAGTAAAAGAAAACACACACACACATGGGTTTCTGCAAACCCCAAAAAAAGCCTTGAAGACATGCTTTCATGAAGTGTTGTGTGTGTGTTTTTTTTTCCTCTCAAATAAGAAAATCTGTAAAAATATCGTAGAAATTCTTGTAATAAAAATTAAATTTTACTTTGTTCTCTTTACTCAAAAGATAAATAAATTAAACTGATAATTTTTATTAAATATTTATTTTTATTGTTAAAAATTGACATGTCATATGTACTTTATTTTGACATACATAGATCGATTTTTAACAGAACAATAAATTTTCTTTTTATCTAATATATAAGAATTAATTTATTTATATTTTGAATAAAATGAGCAAAATATAATTTAACTCCTAATAAAAGGGGTTATATTAGTTGAATATGCCGAAAAAAATTAATTGGCCAAATAAGACGAGTTTTTTTTAAATTAAAGAAATAAGTTATTTTTAGAGAGAGTGAGTGAAACTGCACCTAACTAGATGAGTTTTTTTGTTGATATGTCAAGAAAAGTGTGTCCAATTGAACACGTTTTTTGATAATTACAAAAAAAACGCATCTAACTGGACGAGCTTTCTTATTGATATGTCAGGAAAAAATACCCAACTGGATGCGTTTTTCAATAGTTAAAAAAACGCGTCTAATTAAGTTTACCTTCCCTGACATGTCAATAGACTAGTGTGTTTCCAAACACTCTCTCAAAAAATGATATATTTACTTAATTTTTTTTTAAAAATCACTTTTTTTTCGACATATATATGACTAAATTAACCATAAAATAGACTATAATACTTTAACCCAAAAAAAATTCACAAGACAAAATAATCACAAAAGTCCAGAGCCAAAAAAAAAAAAAAACTGTCGTACTTTACAGTAAAAAGTCATCATCGGTCCGTGATTTAAGGTAGAAGAAAGAGAAAGAGAAAGAGATAAATTAAAGATTAAAACAGGTTATAATAAGTTAATTAAAATTTTCGTTTTATTTTTAAAAGAAGAGTAAAAAACAAGTTAAAAACCAACTTAATTAGTGGTAATTAATAATAATATAATTTCACCTAAGAGTAGTTGATTGTCGTGTAGGAGAATCTAGTTCTGTTTTTGTAACTATTAACAGGGAGACCTAGGAATTAGGATACTAAACAAAGACACATGCAACGTTATACTCTATTACCACTGTTCAGTATCTTTATTGACCTTAGCGTCATTTGCTTCTTTTTTTTCCCTTTAAAATGTAAACATGTTTTATTGTATAAACTGAGTGCGTGACTATTCCACTTTTAGCTTAATATATTATTTAATATCTGAATATATTTATAATTTTTAAATAATTAAATTAAATTATTATTATTTTTAGTAAGGTCAAAATATAATTTTATTTTTATTAATTTAAAATTTTAAAAAGCTTAAATAAAAAAAAATTATTTTAAGGGGGTCGGGGGACTTGTCAGCCCCCTAACTACGCCCTTGATTTGACTTTTAAGTTCGGTTTTAATGTTCATTTTGGTATTTGAATTTTTTGAATTTGATACTCTTTTTTTTTTTTTTTTGTCTCTGTTAAGTATTTGAGTTTGATTTTAATGTTCAATTTGGTACATCGACTTTTTAGTATCTGATTTTGTTAATAGAATAAATTTAGTATTAACAGTGGACTTGTTTAATTTTACAATTAATTTGTCACATAATAGCCCGATGGATGAGGTTTAGTTTAGGTTTTAGAGTTGATTTGATTTGATGAAAGTTAATTGCTGGTATTATTTCTAATTATGAATTTTTATTAAATCAACTTCAAATTTGAATTAAACATTAAAAAGTTAACATTGTTATTTTCAAATACCAAAATGTGTAATTTCTGTCAAATACAAATGCCACATTAAAAAAAATATCAAATTCAAATACCAAATTATGCATGGGTAAACTACATTGGTAGTCACTCAACTATTAGTGAATTTCTTTTTTGGTCACCTAATTATGAAAAGTTACAAAATGATCACTCAAGTATTCAATTTGGGGGTCACCGTGAAAAGATAACTTAATAGTTTTTAAAATTGACAAAATAACAACTTTAACTCTCAACATTTATATATTATGTCAAAGTGGTCCTTTTTTTTGCAATTTTACTTTTATTTGTAACATTAAGGGTTAATTCTAAAATAAAGAGAAAATATGGAAATTATTATTTTAGATTTTTCGTATATTTTAGTTCAAATTTAATTGTTAGATTTGTTTTTTGAGCTTTTTAGGTGGAAGGGATATAGAGAAAAGTAAAATTGAAGGGAAAAAAAAACTAAATTACATAATATGCTGAGGGTTAAATTTTTTATAATCAAGACTAAATTGATATAGTATAAAAATATTAAGGGTTAATTTTAAAAACTATCATTGATGGTTTAATCGTTAGTGATAAAAATCAAATAATTGAATGACTAAAAAATAAATTTACCAATAATTAATTGATTAACTGAATAAGTTATAAAAAAAAACATACTCGAAATCTGAAAAGCCGACCCGACCCGACCCGACGGTTGCCATCACCTTCCAACTCTCATCATAAATAAATACCCCTTTCTCCATCCTCTCTCACCCTCCCACACTCCACAACCACAAAGCCTTCATTTTTATTTTTATTTTCTCCTTTTTTTCACCAAACAAAAACAACAATGGCGATCAGAAAATCATCCAAGCTACCACAAACCGCCGTCCTCAAACAAATCCTCAAACGATGTTCGAGTTTAGGCAAGAAACAACACGGCGGTGGCTACGACGACGTTGGTCTCACCCCTCCCTTAGACGTACCCAAAGGTCACTTCGCCGTTTACGTCGGCGAAAACAGGAGCAGGTACATTGTACCCATCTCGTTCTTGACTCACCCCGAGTTCCAATGCTTACTCCGACGAGCCGAAGAAGAGTTCGGGTTCGATCACGATATGGGACTCACTATCCCTTGTGAAGAAGTTGTTTTTCGATCTCTCACCTCCACGCTCCGATGAAGATGAAAAGCATAGCACGGCGGCATCGTCATTGTACGGCGCTAAGCTTCTTTTTTTTTTTTTTTTAACATCGATTTTTCTGTTTTTTTTTATGATATTCTGAACCCATTAATTTGGGTTTTTTTTTTTAAATGTTTGTTTAGTGATTAGGGAATCTAACTTTAAGCCCATGAAACTATGAAATTTTTTTCTGGGTTTTAAATAATTTGTACAAACCTTTGTTTCCTCACGGTTTGCATTACTGTGAGAGATGTTGAAATGTTAAGGAAAGCAATGTTGTTATCTCCTCCGATTTTTTTTTAATTTGGGTTAATATAACTTTTACTCCCTAAAATTTGTAATTAAGTTCATTTTGGTACTTATTAAATTTGATGAAGTGGCATTTTGATATTGCAATTTTTAGAGTACAGCTGCAGCAGGGTTGGTCTCAAAAAAATTCCTCTAAAATAGATATAATTGTTAAATTCAAATAATAGGCAAAAAAAAAAATTTAAGTATCAAAATGGATCTAATTATAAACTTCAAGGATTAAAAGTTATATTAATTCTTTTTAAAAAATTTATTAGGATTAAATCACTATTTGGGATTTAGACAAAATAACTATTCCTACATTAAGCTTAAATTTTTTTTGCCTAAGTTAATCCTTATAAATGTCTTCACATTGGTGCTTAAATTAGACAATTATTTTCATATAGGAACTTGAACACGATAATTGAATAGAAAAAAAAAAATTCAACCCCACTGTAGTAATAAATGCCTAGTTCGGAGGCTAACTTAGATACACTTCAAAAAGTATATTAAATTTTTTTATTACGAGATTTTAGTTATATTAGTCCGTTACTAAATTCGAAATCGGACTCGACTGAACTCATAAACAAAGGACAAAATTATATTTGCAATGTTTTCTTTATTTACATGATTCAAATTAATACGAGTGTTAAAAAGAATATTAAACTCTTTATCACTAAATTTAATAAATATTTTATGTATATTAAAACTTAAAAATGATACTTTGTATATATAAATTAAAATATCAAATATGTCAAATATATATATATATATATATATTGTTAACCTTTTACTTTAGCCAAATGTAGTGCTGGACATGTAAGGAAAACATTCGAACGTGGATAAACAGGAACATGGTTTTCTTTTGTCTAACAACTCTAATAATTTTTTGGGGTTATTATTATGGATAATATAATTTTTGGTCCTTGAATTTAGTAATTATGTTCATTTTTGTATTTGGATTTTTTTTTCAAATTGGTCCTTAAACTTGACAACTACATCTATTTTGGTCCCTAAACTTAGATTCTGTCAAGATTTGATGATGTGACCGGTGTTACTAGAATAAAACCAGATTGGACAGATCAAGAATTGATCAATATAATGGTCCAAACAAATGGGCTGAACTGATTGACTCGCAAAATTGTTTGAAATTGGTAAAAATCGAAAGTTGAACCGGTTTAATAAAAATTTTGTTTTTATTTTTTAAATTTCTTTTAAATAAATTATGAATTTTTAATTAATTATTTAATTATCGTTAGTCTAGCAATCAAACCAATTGAACTAGTTGAATTGGAAATTGATGGTTAGACCAATTCGACCACCGATCTAATTATTGAAACATTGAAGTGACACTCTGAGATTCTTTCACATCATCATGATAAAATACTTTTTTATAGTGGAATGGTGTTCTTAAGAAAAATTAACATCATCATTTTGATTGAAATACGAACTTATGACATTATAAAAGTAAATGTGGTATTCAAATTATATATATGACCGTGTAATGCTTTAATAAAAAAAGTTAACTGTATTAACTATTTGGACTAAATTATATTAAAATTTAAAGTATAGAGATTAAATCTAAAATTTAAGCACATTAGAGGGACCGAAACTAAAACATATTGAACTCTGGGATCACTTTTGAATCTGAACCATTGGGGACATATTGTACAATTAACCCAAAACTAACCCATCTTGTAAACTACATAGACAACCTCTCACCTGCACAAAAAACAAATTCTCACAACAGAGTACATTATAATTTGGTCATTGGTGGTATAATTTAGCTCGACCGGGACCATATGATCAAACCATTAGAGCCATATATATATTTTTGATAAAGTAATATTTAGTCCTGAATTTAGCAATTTTTTCCATCTTAGTCCCTTAATTTTTGGGTCCACATTAATCCAGGAACCAAGGGCAACGCCAAAAATCTTTTTAGAGGAGCCGGATTTAAATTATAATTTTTTTTAGAGATAAAAATGCAATTCCATCATTCTATTAACATAAAATTTTATAATTTTTAAAGGGATTAAACTATAAATTTTTTATTTTTAGAGAGCCTGTAGTTGAATTTTAAATTTTAGGAGGAATTCGATACAATTTTACCATTAAACTAACTTAAAATTTTATAATTTCTAAATTAACTAAAGGAACAATTTTTCATTTGTCAAGAACTCAATTGATTTTCCTGATATGATATTTCAATTTAGATTCTATAAACGTAAGATGACATAGTAGTATGATATTGCGCCATGTCATTACTTGATTTTTTTAAAAAAAAAATTTATAGTTTAACAAAATTCTAGTATTTTTTATATTTTAAATAATTTTATTTAATTTTTTTAGATTATAATATGACACAATCTTAGAGTCGCACGTTATTATATCTTAATGGAATTTTTTAAGTTCTTGAATAAATGCAAACCAAGGAAAAAAATTCAAGGATCAAATTGGAAAATATTACCAAATTAAATGACTAAATATTGCATTTACCTTTATTTAGTTGAATTGCCTTTTCTTTTGGTTAAAATACTTGAAAGGTCCCTGTATTATAGTAAACGGATCAAATTAGTCCTTATATTATTAAATGAATCAATTTAGTCTCTATACTATTAAAAAGATCAAATAAGTCCAAATCGTAACAAAATTAACATTTATTTGTAAAAAACTGTCTCGGAATTTTTTTTCAATTGCAATTCAATTTCAAATAAAATATTTCAATTATGGAACCATAAGAACTTTAAAAATGTTAACTTTATTAAATAGTAAAAGATATTTTTAAAACAACATATATTAACTCTATTCAAATTTATTTATCGTATTCTCGAAAGGAAAAAAAATTCTATTCAAATTTCGCATTATTTGATTCTTTTTAACAGTATAATGACTAAATTGATTCATTTAATAATAAAGGACTAATTTGATCATAACTCTATAATAAAAGTACCTTTCAAGTACATTCACTTTTTTTTTTCTTTCCCATACATGGACCAGTAAGGAAGCAAAGGCTGCCAAACTGGTCCTCCATGTATCCCCGTTTTCTTTTAATGCAATAATCTTTTTTGCCCGTTGTAATTGCAGCCACGAAATTGTCACATTGACATCCACTGGCTCATCTTCTTCAAATATGTCTATGCATGTTCTGCAATTTCTTCATCAACCATAACAATTTTATATATATATATATATATGGAGTGTGACTCGCATTTAAGATGAAACAGAGTTGATGTTGTGATGAGGAAGAGTCGTCGTCCCGGCAACGCGACTACGATGTACCAGCGAGAAGTAACACCACGTCCCGACAAGCCGATAGTAACGTCACAACGTGGCGACATGTTCCTCATTTAACCGAGTTTCTTCTCTTAGTTATATTTGTACACGAATTCTAGATAGTTAAGAATAACAACAACAAAATTAAGAGAAAATTGTGAAAATTTTGGAAAATCTTTATATTTCAGATTCAATGTCTATTTGTTTCTCGATTTTATACTCTTCTTTTGGTTTTTTTTTGTCATTTTAGTAAAGTTTTATTTGTCCGTAATTTTTTATTCTCTTTAAAAGAATTTTTTATGTAAATATTTATGTCTAATTTTTTTTTAATTTTCTTTCATGTTGATTGCATAATTCAATTTCAACCTATATGTATATAAAGCTGAAACAAAATCCATCTCAGAAAAAAAAAATCTTTCAAAGTTTCAACCCCACCATTATTATTGCTTTGGTTGTGTTGTTGTTTCAAGCTCTTCTTGCCCATGCTCCTCTCCCTCTCTCATTGCTCTCAAATTGGTCCTATTTGAAAAATATTAAATAAATGGAAGAGTTAAAGAATCTTGCAGGTTTTTCTTGTTTCAGCTTTATTGGTATATATGGTAAAAGTGCTGTAAATGTTGTTATATTATGAATCAAATTGTATTTTATTTTTTTATTAAAAAAATTAAAAAATAGTTCATGTAGGTTAGATCAATGAGCAAATTAGTCATTTTTGTTAAAAATGTTATCTATTTATATAGTTAAAAACTGGGGCAGCTGATAGAATAACCAAACAATAACACGTGATATGACATTTGTATCTCATACTGATACATAAAGATCAGTTTTTAACAACAAAATGGATGGAAATTTTAATAAAAAAGATTAGTTTGCTTTTTTATCTAACTTATAGGGATTAATTTACTCATTTTTTTAATAAAAGAAGCAAATGCAATCTGACTTTTAATATAATGACCTCAATGATACTTTTACCATATATAATTGTATTTTTCAGATATGCCCCGTTAGCTTGTTAAGTAAAGGTAAAAGTGACATGGAGAGCCTTGTATTTTGTCTCTTTTATTTAAAAATAATCAAATTAATCCCTATACATTAGATCAAAGAGTAAATTGGTCATTTTTGTTAAAAATTTTATTCATTTACACTATTAAGTAATGAGGTATTACAAGTAAAAAATTTCATCCATTTCACAATTAATTAAATTTTCCATTCATTCTGATTTTAATTAGTCTCTCTATAACAGTATGAGATGCACGTGACACATTGAGTGTCATTGTCTAATTACTCCATTAGTCACGTCAATACTTAATAGAATAACTAATATGCTCTCTCATGTACAAGAATTAATTTATTTATTTTTAATATAATAAATAAAATGTAATTTAACTTTTAATATAAAGACTTACATCAAAATTTTACCATTAGATAAGCATAATTATTAAAAAAATGTTAAGATGTAGCGTGCAACTGCAATTAATAAACTGTCTGCTGGCTGCTACAATCATATTTGTTTTAGCTAATTAAAATTATTTTGTTAGAATAATTAAAGCACCTAATAAATTAAGATGGGGGACAGAAGTGACATGTACGTACCAATAGGTAAGATTAATGAAAAAAACAGGTCATGTCTTTCACATCATTTACAGAAAAAAAAAGAGTTGCAAATTAAAAAAAAAAAAAAAAAGACACAGTCTCCTGTCAAGTTGGCTGCATGGTTCTTCTGCATATTGTCTCCCATGTTTGTACGTAAATTCATGGAAGGAGCCTTTGTCACTTCAAATCTCACTCTATGCCCTTTTTGTTGCTTCTTTTTTTATTTATGTTTCTTCATAGTGTTAGAATTGGTCAAATTCTGCTATTACATCCTTTGTTTTGCATAAATTGTATGGGGTATGCTTCGCAATTATCGGACATATTGTAGGCACTTTAGACGAACAATTGAAAAAGAGCCAAAACAGGACTGACGTTGGACGACTGACGAAATCTCAACTTAAGGCAGGGGCGATGTGTGACGAGCATGCATGGGACGTCATGACGACGTGACGTATTTTTCACGTAAGCAGTCACGATTTTTACTCCAAGTAGGACTTCTTCTAGTCGAATTCTAATTATTCTAAGAATATTTTAGTATGATTAGAACTTTAATCTAAGCCTATTTAAATAGGGTTATTGTATTCCTATTTTGATATGTCAATTAGCAAAGATTTTTCTTAGAGGGCAACAAGATGTAATCGTATATGAGTTTTGGTGAGAGTTTCGTGGTAATTATGGAGAGTATTTTGTACCCATTTTGTGAGTGGCCTATGAGATTTAAGGTTTTATTTACCGGTTTACTTTTTGGGGGTTAGAGCTTTGTATTCGAGGTTTTGGATAATGTACAAGTTGTACATTTAAGTTTATTTTCTCCATATTGTACTAATTCGTTTGTTTACTCGTTTAGTAAAAAGCCAAAGCCTCTTTTGCCAGTGGTTTTTATTCTCTTCGGAGGAGCTTTCCACATAAATATTTAGTACCTGTATTTTAATTGGTTAAATTACGTCCAAAGTCACTTAACTGTTAGTAAATTTACGTTTTAGTTACTTGACTTTAAAAAGTTAAAAATTGATCATTGAACTATTCAAAATCTTTTATTTAAGTCACTAGGCTGTGAAGTTATCTTTTAAAGTTTAGCTAGCAAGCTTCAAGCGGCGATTGGTATGGTGGATCAATTCCCATTGACGAGTAAAAGAATTTTTTTTGGATTTTGGTTCATTGATTCGCGAAGCTAAAAAAAAAAGTGACCCGTAGAAGAGAAAGGGAAGAAAATCTTTCAATTAGTGCAAATCGTGCGAATGGAGAAGGCCATATAATAGTGATTTTAACTACTCAATGCCTTAAATGAAAACATTTGAATATCTTAGTGACTTTACTATCGATATTTCCCTTGATCTCTATCATGCATTCATACCCTCTTTTTCATCCTTTCTAATATGTTTTATTTAGAGCTCACCGTATTTATCTAAGAGGTCCCTCTATTATTAAATAAATCAATTTAGTCCTTATACTATTAAAGCATTAAATAATATTATTTTTTAATAAATTACATGGAAATTATATTTTTCGTTTGTAGTTCAACTTCAAATAAAAAATTACATTTGCATAACTATTAAAAATTTAAAATCGTTAACTCTATCAAACAATAAATGTTAACTCTACTAAAATTCAGCCTCATTTGATTTTTTTTTAATAGTATATGGGCTAAATTGGTCCGTGTAATAATAGAAGGACCAAATTAATAAGATCTTAATAATAAAGGGGCATATCAGATACTTTCTTCCTTTTATCCTATCATTTTCAACGTATATTCTCTTCAATCCCAACATTGCATATGCTGATAGTGGGAGAATTGCCTAGAGCAAAATATGCCGACCCTTCGTGGGGGGACCTGCGTTTATTTTCATGAATGCCAAGTTCCAACGACCAACTTCATTGCTTAACAAGTGGTTTATTTTCGAGTTCGAATTATTTTAGGTTTGAATTATTTGATCTAAAGTTTTATTTTTCAGGTCGAGTTATTACAGGTTTATTCTCATATGCGAATATCAGGGGCAGGTAAAGACCTCCCTCCAATGGAAAAATTATAATAGAGAAACTAAATCCACTAGAAACACATAGTAAAAGGACCTTGTTTGAAATTTAACCATTTTATTTTGGTTTTCGTCATTTTTTAAAGTTGTCTTTCCTTTGTAAGAGGAATCGGTGTACTTAGGAGTGCATTTGTGGGGAAGACATGTTAGGCTCCAAAAAAAAAAAAATCTTTCAAGATATACTTTGAGCAGATGTCGTCATACATCTTTTTAGGATTGGTATATATTCGTTTTACCGTGGATGTTTGAGGCTCGTGATTTTCCCCTTAAGAATATAATATGTTTTACCATTTTAGAATTAATATCTAAATATTTTGTTATTTCATTTTCACTATTTTCATTATAATTTATTAAAATTATTAATACCGTATCAATTATGTTTTGCTACTAGCTTATTAATTTGGATATTAGATTAAGTGTAAAATATGCTATCTCGAGTATGATGTTAATATGTTTAAAATACATGGATCGAATAAATACATGTTTAGCCATTGCATGGATAGCTTGGATCTGTCGTGTTAAAAAAATAGCTGAAATTTAATCTCAAGCTAACAATTAGGCTAATAAAAGGATTTGGTTGATAAGATGTCGGTAGTTTGATGACTCTATTAGAACATTTTTGAAGTTTGAGAACCAATTTAGAACCTAGATAATAGTTTTCAAGGGTGAAGTTAGAAATACTTTTAGGGGCTAGTAGGGGTCAAAACTAGAAATTTTATCGGGGGCAGAATTGAATATGATAATCTAGGGGGAGGGGCAAAGCAGAAACTTACTCTTTTATTAACTAGATTTTACCAAAATGTAAAGGCCTAAGCAAGGAATTTTACCAAACCTAGGGGACCAAGGCCCTTACCTACTCCATTATAATTTTTGGAGTTAAAGTGTAATTTTACCCTTCTATTAACTTAGAATTTCACAATTTCAAAGGACCACAATTCAATTAACTTTTTCATCAATTAAAAAATAATTTAACTAAAATTTAAAGGTTAAGGATCAAAGTGATACAAATAAAAGATTTAGAGTCAAAGTGAAAAAAATAGATAAAATGCTAACACTATTATTGTACTTGGGCTTGACTACAATTTTTATAAAGGCATTGAACTTCAGCCCTCAACTAAATGGACTCTTCTTATTTGCCTATCCTTTTCACCTACTATTAATTTTATTTAATAATACTATTTAAACTTTAATTAAAATATAAAAAATTGAATTATTAATTACAAAACAAAATTACATTGAATTACTATAAAATTAAATTTTAATTAAATTATAGTTTACTTTAATTAAAATATTAAAAAAATTGAAGTTATTCAATTTGAGATTATTTTTGAAAAAAATTAATTTAAAATAATTATCAGTAATTAAAAGGTTTAAATGGTAATAAAATTAATTAAAAATAAAAAATATAGAAATGAATGAAAAATAAAATCATAACTAATTTAAAGATAATTATTTGATAAACAGACAATGGAGTGTTTTAACCTCCTCAAGATTAATTAAGAAATTGCCACATGTCATTAATTAATATTTAAAAAAAATAAGTGATACATATCGGGACATTTTAACCTTGTTTGTGGAGTTAGAAAATTAAATTAAAGGTTAGTATTTGGTACATTGACAGTTTATCCTTTTTTATTTTATGAGTAGCATTAAAAAATATGAGGTGTCTCTCTTTTTTAAATATTTATTTTTAATATTTTACTGTACCCTTATAGGACACTTGTTAACCTCTTGACCTTGCTTGTGGAGTATAAAAGCTCCATTGATACTGATAGTCTACCAAATATTTATCCTTAGAATAATTAAATTTTAATAGGTTTTCATTCTTTTAAATTTGAAAGTTCTTGAATAAAAAAAATTAAAATAATGAACATACCCAAAATAATTCAATTAATAGTAATTTATAAAAGATAAATTTATCTTTTCATTTAAAACTGACAATGTAAATGTCGAGTCTTAGCTCGATAGGCATGGGTATTATTGTCAATATAGGAGGACGGGGTTCAAATGCGCTGAAGCGCATTATCCTCCTATATATTGGTTGGAGGAGACTATGGGTAGTTCTAGGCATTGTGTTTATAATGAAATTGTTTAAAAAAAATTCACCTTGTAAATTATTATTGGGTAAACTACATCCAATGTCACTAAACTATTAGTAAGTTTACATTTTGATCATTCAACTTCAAAAAGTTATAAAATGGTCATTGAACTATTCGAAAATTTTCATTTAAGTCATTGGACTATTTATTTTCCTTAAAGCTTGACTAGCAAGCTCCAAGCAACGATTAGACAATTGGTATGAGGAACCACTACCCATCGATGACTAGAAGAACATACCTAATATTCAAGTCAAATTGACAATCAGTGTCAAAGATTGGAGAAAGTTGTTTGGATTCTAGTTTGCAGTGTCGTGACATTCAAAGCTATTTCATGAAAAGAAACTGAACTTAGACAAGAAAAAGAATGAAAAACTTTTGATTTGTGCAAATGGTGCGAACAGAGAAATTCATACAACATCAATTTTAACAGCCAAGTGACTTAAATGAAAACTTCTAAATAATTCAATGACCATTTTGTAACTTTTTGAAATTGAATGACCAAAATGTAAACTTATTAATAGTTTAGTAACCTTGAATGTAGTTTACCCTTTATCAGGACAAGTGATTATATTACAAACTACGTCAAATCTAGAAGATTTTGTGTGCTTTCTTTTTCTATATTTTATTATTCAACAACATCATTTATTTTATTTATTGTTTATACAACACTTCTTTTTCCTTACTTTTTCTTAATTTTTTTTATAAATATTTTATTTTAGATGTCAACTTAATAAAAGCATGTGATTAGCAGTAAGATTAACTCTTAAATAGGAGGATAATATATTTTAGTATACTCGAACTCACATCCTCATACACTGATAACAGTATCGATACCAATCAAACTAATACTCAATCGACAATACATTTTTTATTCACATATTTATTTTACAATTCCTATCACACAAATAAAATCTTAAAATCATATCAAATACTATTTTTAGTGAATATTTTAATAAAATGAAAATAATATATTTACATGGAAAGTAATAAGTGTGATTATTTTGCAATCATAGAAAATATTTTAAAGATTTTACTAACTGTTTTATGCACCTAAAAACAACAGTTACAGCTTTGATAACAATGCAAATTAGTAATTAAGTTGCTCCAAAATTGTAAAATTGTCTTTTTGGTACATAAAAAAGCCCAAACATTGTTGAAATATTTCAATAATTGCACAATTAGCACACTTACCTTATAAATATTCACTAAAAGGAAACAAAGAAATTTTTTTGCCAAAAAAAAAAGGAAATATAAACAAAAAAAATTCTAAAAATAATAATGCAAAAACAAAATCTGAAATATTTCATAAAATTAGTCAATTAACAAAGAAATTTAATTTAGCAGGGATAATATTTAAATAATAATTAAAATTATGCTTAGCCTGATGCACTAATCACTCAAATAAATGATAATATGTATATTAAGAATAAAATCTTTGAATGAGCTAAGAGAAGATTATTATATCAAAACACTACTAATTAAAAATAAAAAATCTATTTGAGTTTTAATTTAATTGACATAGGCATTGTTGTCAATGTAGGATGACATGAGTTTGAGTGCGTTGAAGCGCATTATCCTCCTATTTATGAATTGGGGAGGGGATATGGGTAGTTTTAAGCATTGTATGAAAAAGAACAAATATGATCAAAATCTATAATGAAATTCTCCAAATAATTTAGGCAACTTCTAATAATTAGGAAAAGTTATCTACTCCTTTTTCTTAAAAAAAATATTAATTTTCAACATGTAGAATTTATGTATGAAATTTTGTTTTTTAAATAAAAAAATTATATATTATAATTTTTTGTATAATGTGAGGCAAATAATAATAATATTAATTTAAAAAATTATTTTAATCATTAATTTAAAAATCAACAATTTAGTCGATTGAGTCTTAATATTAATTTAAAAATCTTACTATAAGTTCTGATTATATCTGCTATTTTTGACACAATGCTTAGAACTACTTGTAGTATAGGAGGATGCGGGTTCGAGTGCACTGAAGCGCATTATCCTCCTATTTATGGGTTAGATAAAGACTATAAATAGTTTTAAAAATAGTGTCAAAAAAAGAAAATATGATCAAAATCTATATTAAGATTGTTCAAAGAAATAACAAACAGTTTAATAATTTATACGTAAGAAATTAAAAAAAACAATAAATTAACAATTTATGTACAACAAATTAACAAATATTAACGCGTGAATTTCATATATTTACAAATAATTAAACATGAAATTAGTGTATTGTGAATTAAAATTTATAACTGTTAATTCTTCCAACTCGGGTAACTCAGATGAGTCAACCCAATAGTCATATTGCTAAACTAATAAGGTGGCCCAATATGAAAATCAACAAGTTAAAAATTTATATGTATCTACAATTCAATTTCATATATTTACAAATAATTCGATTAACTTCTCAATTTTTTAAAATAAAAGGACCAAATTAAGATGGACTAAATTAGAAAAACTAGTTTCTTAAATTTCATAAAATAAAAAGGATGAAATTCACAATTAAAATTTCATAGTTATATTCAATTTAAAATTACGACTGTTAATTCTTCCAACTCGGGTGACTCGGATGAGCCAACTCAGTAGACTGATCTATCGCCGACCCGATGAAACAACGGCCGAGATTCACTCAAAATCTGTTGTTTATTCTTCATGCCGACGTGGCATCGTCTCTGAAGATCCTCGAATGTAAACAAACGGCCCGAGTTTGACGACGAGTCAGAACGAGACACGACACGGAGAATCTCCTCGAAGAGTGACTCGTCGCATGGGATGGTCAATGGTCCTACGTTATTGAAACCGTACTCTTCTTCGGTTTGTACGAGGAGTGATTTGAAGATTGGATGGTTCAGGTACGTCGCTCGTACGATGTATCTCTTGAGGCCGGTCCCCACACAGACAGCCACATGTCCCGCCGGTACATCGGACGGTGCGTGTCCGATGTTGTCATTGGCCGTAATGCGGGCCTTCTTTCGCCATTGCTTCAGCATTTGTCGGATTCGGACAATGTGACGGATTTTCCGGCACTTTCCGGTCCGCTGAGACATTTTTTTCTCAAGAAAGTGACGGAAAAAAAAAAGGAGACGAATATTAGTCGGAAAAGAAAATATATTTCTCGAGAAAGTGACAGAAAAAAGTGAGCGATGGGAATTTGTTTTCCATTCAAGTTTTTGGGTTGAATTTTGACTGAAGGGTAATGGAGGTGTTATAAAGTCAAGGGTTAAAGCAATTGCCATTGATGTTGGAGATAATTACGAGATTGTATCCAATGTTTTTTTTTAATTATAAAATCAAATATCATTTAATGAAAATCTCTTCCCTAAAACTTTCCATCTTATAGTTTAATTTAGGTTAAACTACTTTAGTAGTCATCCAACTATTAGTATATTTCTATTTTGGTCACTCAATTATTAGTAAACTTTTTTTTGGCCACCCAACTATGAAAAGTTACAAAATGATCACTCAACTATTCAATTTTGTCTTATTTTGTCACCAACTGACTAATGTAAAAATAAGAACACCTAAAAATCAAAGATAGTTGGGTGACAAAAAAAAAGAAATTGAATAGTTGAATGACTATTTTGTAACTTTTCATATTTGGGCGGTTAAAAAAGAATTTTACTAATAATTGAATGACTACTAGTGTGCTTTATCCTTTAATTTATCAAAATTTAGTGCTAATTAAGAAATTAATATAGTTATTGGTTAACACATGAACTTGAAATGTTAGATTTTTAATAATGCATCGTATATAAATTGTTAAACTGTTGATTGCTAAATTAGTGATTTCTTGCTAAATTGTCATCAAATTGGATTAATTTTTCAGTTTGTTTTCGTAAAGTACGAGAATCAAAATTTAACAAATTCAAGTAAAAGACTAAGTTCTTAGTTTTCGTGAAGTAGAGGAATCAAATTTATAATTAGACCAAAAAGTAATTTTTTTTAAGTTAACAATTATAATACAATTAAAATACAAATATAAATATATGTCTGATTAATCATAAAATAGTATCAAGTTATTACGGCACAAATAAATTAAGAACTGAAATTTAGTTAACTTG
The DNA here is from genome assembly GCA_025698465.1 of Gossypium longicalyx. Taxonomy (NCBI): domain Eukaryota; kingdom Viridiplantae; phylum Streptophyta; class Magnoliopsida; order Malvales; family Malvaceae; genus Gossypium; species Gossypium longicalyx. The sequence goes on along the minus strand of CM046997.1, from coordinate 109,186,062 downwards.
TATCGTTTTTTATTATTGTACATACCATCAATATAATCTAATTAACTAAAACGGGAATGTATTCAAATCTAAACCAAAAGAAAATAAATATATCCACACATAATTAAACCCAAATCTCATACTTAATTTTACCATTATTATTATTATTATTATTATTATTATTATTATTATTATAATAAATATATCCACACATAATATAACTTTTGCTGATTGAGTCTGAGTTCGATGAGTATTGGCATTGTTGTTAGTGCAGAAGGATGAGGGTTCAAATGCAATGAAAAGCATTATCCTCTTATTTAAGGGTTAGGGAAAGACTACGGGTAATTCTAAATATTGTATCAAAAAGAGTAGATATGATAAAACCTATTGAGATTAATAGTAAAAAAAAAATTTATCGACCTTTAGATCAAAATGAATGTTTTAAATTATGTAATTATCATTTATTTTATCTCATTCAAATAAAATACCTAATACTTATTTTTTATTAGTTATTATTTTTTTTTGCTTACTTTTAGGATGAATATATTATGTGTAATCCAAAGTTAATGGAACAAAATTAAATTGATTGAATCGAGTTTTTTTTTATTTTTTTATTTGTAATTTTTAATAATTTTTTAATTAAATTAAACCAATCGATCGGACTGAAAATCGTTGGCCTAATTAATCCAATTACAAAAACATCGATATAAAAGGAAGGGGTTGTTTTTATTTATTTATTGTGTTTGGTAGAAATCATGAAAAATAAAGTAATTAAGGGAAAATGTGCAAATTTTTTTTTTTCATGTTTTCTTCTTTCTTAAAAAGAGGATAAATCAGGAAATATTTGTAGGGGCAACAAAAATGGAAAATTTTCTTAAATATTAATCAAATAATTATACTATTTTAATTGCAGGAAAAATATATGCATTAAATCACTGTATTAGCTATTAATTGCCATTGTTGGTTCATGATTTTTGTTTATGAGAGGTTAAATTATGTCGCAGGTCCTTATACTTTGGCAAAAGCATAGATTTAGTCCTTGCATTTAAAAAGATAAAAATTAATCCTTTTTTATTTCAAAACCTTAATTTAATCATTAATATTATTAGTATTTCTAGTCAGAATTTGTCAACTTGACATGTTAATTAAATTGCCCCCGTATCATATTGCACATGGTTCATGAAAGCTAAACATGTCAGATTGACAAATTTTGATGGAAAATATTAATAATGACAATGTTTGGGCTAAAGTTTCTAAATATAAAAAAATAAGATGGTTAATTTTTTTTAATTTTTTTAAAAATAGTGATTAAATCTCAAATTTTATTATAGTATAAGGATCAGTAGCATATTTTCACCTTTACAATTTGATTAGATTTTATTTGTCTATAAAATGCAAAAACAAAAAAACCTTATTATCATCTCAAAATCCTAAGCCTGCCTTGCCTTCACAACCTCTTCCATATCTATAAGGGGATAAATATCAAATTTACACATGAACTTTGGTTAAATGTGTAATTTGGTACATAAATTTTGATTTGGTATAATTATACACATGAAACTTAAATTGCGGTTCATATGCATGTATGAAACTTTGATTTTGATTCAATTGTGCATGTTTAAATAAATAAATACATACATATATTTTCATATTAGATTAATATAATTGTTTGTGTATGCAAAATATCAACGTTAAATGGTGTTAATTCGATAATGTTGTCAGTGATTTGTAAAAACTAAATCAAATCAAAATTCGCACAAACTTGAAGTTCATGTATAGTTTTGATATTTATCCCTATCCATAACAATAATTATTTCGAATCTTGAAGTCATCATTATTGAGAAGACACTTGTGATTAAAGGAATTAGCAATAACTAATTCTCTCACCATTAATCATCTTTGAAAAGGTAAACAACTAACCATGAAATATGTTTTATTCCTATGAGCAGAGATTGAATCCCTGACTACATGGTTAGAGGTGAGCAACCACAACGTCACACATCATGGTTCAATAATCATATATATATATATATATATATTTCTTACACAATATTTAAACTATACATAATCCAATCATTTTTAAAGTGGATGGTATTACGTGCATAAGCATATATATATATTTCTTATACAATGTTTAAACTATTCATAATCCCATAATCATTAAAGAGATGTGAGCATTTGGCTTTGGTGGGGTTTGAACCCATGCCTTTATATAGCATTACAGGGTAAGATATAAGGGCACGAGTTTGAACTCTACCAAGACCAAATGCTCACATTTCATTGGTGGGTGAGGCGTTCCCACTCCATGAACCTGTTGAAGACTCTCCTTGGAGTCAGGAGACAAAATTGAGCATAGATACGCTAGGCACAATACCTCTACCATTGAGGGGTCTATTGGCTCTTGGTGGACAACACTTTGAAGCAGGGACAAAGCCAGAAGTTTATCTTTGGGGAGCTAAAATTAAATTATAAAATTTTAAAGGGATCAAAGTATAATTTTATCTTTGTATATGCATTGTTATTTTAAAATTTTAAAGAGATTAAACTAAAAAAATTCATCATTGGGGGATCAAAGTGTATTTTTGCCATTAAATTAACTTGTAATTTTTAAAACTTCAAAAGACTAAAATGATTATTATTTTTTATTTGAGAAGGGTCAGGGTCTTTACCTGCCCCCTTGGTGCCGACCCTACTTCGAAGACTTCTCTTATAATGAGTCCGGCCTCCCTTCAATAATAATCACATTATCTGATATTATGTGCTTAAACATTTTAAAACTCATGTTTATAGAATTATTGTAATAAAACGTTATCAACCGAACTAAACTTCAATGGAGGGAGAGATTAAGAGACTATTGGCAACGACGTTGCCCGCCATAGTGCTCAGTTAATTACAAGAATGGATTTAAACCATGAAGAAGGGAAGAAACAATACAAAACATGTTTTGGGTGTATTGATGTTTTTGTCCTCTAATTGATCCCATCATATTTTGTCTGTACAGTATCTTTTATCTTTTCTTTTAAACATATTAATTAATCTTGATTAATTTTTTAATAATAAATATAAGATTTAGGGAATATGTGCTTAGCCTTGTTTATAATTTCGAATCTTTTTAGCTTTAATAAAGGATATAAGTTTTAATTAGGGACATTTACTCAATTTTTTTTTATTTTTTTATATAATAAAGGATATAAGTTTTTATATAATTTTTAAAATGAAAGATATGTATTCAAGCGTGTTCAAGTTCACATTCTTCAAAATATTACAACAACAACGATGTCAATTGAATTATGACTCGATCGGTTTTATATAAGACATTTACACAAGTTTTAAGTAGAGATGGTAATGGGACGAGACGATTTTTGCCTTGAACCCGACTCAATATACCCCAACTTAACTTGACATTGACTCGACTTGAAATTCTTAAAATGAAGGATATTATGTGCTTAAGCACATTTGAGTCCATGTTCTTCAGAATATTACAACAACAACAATGTCAACCAAACTATGACTTGATCTATTTATATATAAGGGTATTTACACAAGTTTTAAGTAGAGATGACAATGGGTTGGGACTGCTTTTTGTCCTGAACCTGACCCGATACACTCCAATATAAATTGACATTGACCCGACATGGAATTCATAAAATTGGAGGATATTATGTGCTTAAGCACATTTGAGTCCACATTCTCTAAGATATTACAACAATAGCGATCTCAACTGAACTATGACTCGATCGACTTTAAGACTTTTACTAAAGTTTTAAGTAGAGATGACAATGGGGGCAGGATTGCTTTTGCCCTAAACTTGACCCACAATTAAATATTAATTTACCATCCCAAACCTGACACAAAAAATCAAATCTACATTTGACTCCAACCTTATTTGATGTCACATTTTTAAAAATATTTTTTTATTAAAATAGAATAATATTTTTTTAATTTACTATTATTTTTAATCATACTACTAATTGTTTCCTAGATATAGTTATGTTAGAGCAAACATTAATATAAATTTTATTATCATATATATTTATTTATTTAAGCTAATATTATATATATAAAGCATTTTAGTAATTATCTCGAGACAGAGCGGAATCAGTTTTTTTTTAAAACTAAACCCACCTCGAAACTTGATTTCAAAAAAAATTCAATTCTATCAGGCTAGGTCGAATCAGAATCCGTCTATTTTTTTTTTTTTTGCCATTCCTAATTAAATTAAGGGATCTTAGAATTTTATATTGAACATAAGGATTAACCGTGTACATAACATGTTAAAAAAATCAATCATTAAAATTTATAATAATTTTTAGTACGTCCAATTTAAGTTGTCTATGATATAAGTATATGTATATATATATTTCAATATTAATTTTTAACTAATGTTATGAAAAACAACTTAATTAATTTGGATTTTATAGTTTGAAATTTTAATTAAAATAATTTAAAAATTAAAATTCAATCTAAATTTTAAGTTGTAATTTGAGAAACCCTAATCGTTAGGACACAATAAAATAAAATAAAATAATAAATAAACTGACAGGAAGATTATCAACCGAAGAAAAATGCCAGTTTTAGAGATTTTGACATATTTCATCCAACAAAAGCCTGACATAATGGGTTATTTATTTGATATATATCACTTTTAGGTCAAATTATGTTATTAGTCCTTATAGTATATGTAAGTTGTAAATTTAGTCCACATACTTTACAAATTGGTCAATTTTAGTACTTTTACTTTTCCAATTTTCAAATTTTAGTCCTAAAATCTCAAACAGTAATGGGTAAATTTGTTTGCTTAAATATTGTTTAGCCTTGTATTATGCTTAAGTTTTAGATTTAATCCGTGTTTTCCAATTTTATTATTCTTCGTTCCTATACTTTTTTGAAATTCGAAATTTCAATTCTGATGTAAACAACAACTTCAATAACTGGTTTTTTTTTCAAATTTTCAAAATTCGAAAAATACAAATGACCAAAATAAAATATATGAACTAAATCCACAGTTTATGCATAATACTAGAACTAATAGTAGAATTCAACCATCACTTTAACAAGTATTATTAAGCACTGGTTAACACTTCCATATATAAGCTAAGGGTTAATATAACTTTTAGTCCCTAAACTTGGCAATTAGATCCACTTTGATACCTATACTTTTTTTTGTTTAATTTGGTAACTGAACTTGACAACTAGATTCATTTTGGTCTTAAACTTGGATTCCATCAAAATTTGATGACACTCACGTCATCAAACTTTTACATTTGTCAAGTTAAAGGACCAAAATGAACCTAATTGCCAAGTACAGGTACCAAAGTGAACTTAATTATCAAGTTCAGGGACTGAAATTTATATTAACACATAAACTAAATTAATCTTTATTTGTTTTCATCTATCTGTATTTATCAAAGAGAACTTAATTAGGGACTAAAATTAATATAATTAACACATAAACTAAATTAATCCTTATTTTTTTTCATCTATCTGTATTCTGCGACCATCTTTGTGGCATTTTAAATGTACTGTCCTTTGAAAAAACAAAAGGCACTGAGTTGGCATTACACACCAACTATAATATTTTAATTTCTATAAAAAAAAATTAAGCAACTTTAAAACCGGGACCCTGGGATGTTTAATGATGAGAGTAGTGTTTTTCAGGGGTTTAATTAGAGGTTAATATACTATTTAGTACCTATATTTAGTTTTTCTGTTCAATTTAGTGCTATAGTTAGGTGATCTCTATTGTAGTTTATCCTTTGTTTGTTATTAGAGTACACGTCAAATATTTGTTGGACCACACGATGTTTAGTTTAGGTATCAAATTGAATACTAAAACCAAACTTAATTACCAATTTGAACATTAAAATTAAATATAGGTACCAAATGATATATTAATCCTTTAATTAGTGATATAAATAAGAAGATTTATTAGTACAGTTTAGTTAGAGTGATGATCTGACATGAAGGGGAAACATAAGTAGGCGTGCTCTATCTGTCATCACAAAGCATAAAATCTGCTGTCTAAAGATCATGTCTGATATATATATACACATATACATAATACAGTGGATTCTTCTTTGAAAGTTAAACTTCTTTTTGGTCAGTTCTTGTCTCAAACTCAAAGCATAATCTCAGCTATAATTAAAAATAGCAGAAAGCATTACACAACACAACTGAGAATTGCCATGCTCGACAGCTCGAGTCTCAATGGCTACTGGTTCCAGACTCTGTTTTCTTTTTTAATGAACTTTATCTTTGGATCAAGATTTGTTGACTGATGGGTTGATATTTGACATTGGGTCAATGCACTTCAAAAAGTCCGAACTTGTCAACTATTTTGGTATTGTTATATAGCTATAGACTATAGTATTGAGAATTTGATAGTGGATTAGTAGCTTAACTTAATAATTTTTTTTGGTTAACTACACTCAGTTTTACTAAATTACTGGTGATTCTAAAAATTTAAAAAACGATTATTGAATTATTTGAAAATTTTGTTCGAGTGATTGAACTATTAAAAGTTTTTATTTAATTTATTGAGCGGCTAATTTTTTTTTTCTTAAAGCAAGACTAACGAGTTTCAAGTGATGATTCAATTATTGTTATGGTGGATCAGTACCCATCGATGAGTAGAGCTTAAATCCAAGTCAAAGATCAAAGAAAAAAGTTGTTTGAATTTTGGTTCTGAAATTCATCATATTCGAAATCATTTCATAAAAAAAAAAAAAACTGAATTGTAGAAGAAAAGGAGAATGAGAACTTTCGATTGGTATAAGCGATACGAACAGAAAAGACTATACAAGAGCGATTTTAACAATCCAATGACTTAAATGAAAATTTTTAAATAGTTTAGTGACCATTTTGTAACTTTTTAAAATGACCAAAATGTAAAGTTACTAATAGTTTAATAACCTTAAGTGTAGTTTGCCATTCTTTTGTAAATACCTCTCATCTCACTCTAATTTCGAAATTACTATTTTACTTCTTTAGTAAATTCAATGTATTTTCTTATATTTTTAGTACATATATTAAATATATTTACAAAATCTTTGGTTTGTAAATACTTTATATATATACTTATATTATACACATACAAAAGAATTAATTGTACCAAAATTATATTAATGAATAATTTATAAATATATAATTTTATAGCATTAAATTGAAAAATTAATAACAACACTTAAGGAAAAGCGATTAAAGATATAATTGATATCTACATCCATACAAAGTGAGGTGAAGATGTACAAGACAACCTGCACCCTCGCTCAGAGGTGAAATCAATAAATTTTTTGATGAGACAAAATTAAATTGTATATTTTTATGAGAGTTAAAACGTAATTTAATCATTTTAATAGCTTATATTTTTATAATTTTTAAAGGATCTTATTAAAATTTTATCGTTTTAAAATATTAAAATATAATTTTACCATATGATAACTTAAAATTTTAAAAATTTTAAAATGTCAATATTAAATTTCTCATTTTAGGGGGCCACGTCAGCCCCTCCCGTCGCCCCTCCATTACATATTGTCTCAAGTAAATATGTTCATTGGTCAAGTTAGATAGGGTTCAAGCCAAATTAATAATACTATACATAGTTGATCGGATGTAACATTATTTAAAATTTGTAACTTACTAGTCTAAGTTCCTTTAAGTTAATTAAAAAATATATTTTTTTATTTAATATTTAAAAAATTTATATTGTTCTACTCTATTATCTATATATATTTGTTTCCTTATTAAATTTTTCAACATACACTTTTTAACTTATTTTTTAATATTTACATTATAATATATTTTATTTAGTTTTTACATTACATAAATTTTATAATATACAAAAATAGTAAAGAAAAAACATGGCATAAACTTAAAAACATAAGTCAAGTCAGTAGTGAATATCGGGTTGAAACCCAATACATATTTTAAACAAATTCTTTTTTAGTCCAAAAATTTAGCCTAATTTTAAAAATGCTACCATATTTAAAAAAAAAAAAATATTTATGTCAACATGATAAGTTGAAAGATTCACATAGAAGCCTTTCATACTTGGTTTTTTTATGGTTCTCGACCGGAGTCGAGATTGCTTAGTGGATTTCTCTATCTCGAAGAGCTCTTAATATGGGTGGTTTTCATGCTCTAAAATCCCAAGAATCCATACGAAAGGCCTCTCCACTTGACGGAAAGTCTTGATTGAAAGGTCACCGGTCTCCGTCCTCCATCGGAAGTGACAGTAAAGGATCTTGTTGTGAGAAGTACAACCAAATATTGCATGTGCTTCTATGTCCGAGGGTCATATTGTCTCTTAGAGCAATAGGGATAAAACCATTGCCACATCTAAAACATTAGAAGGCCTTTTTATGCTCTCATGACAATGTATGGACTTCTTGAATATCTTTTTTGTATCCTTTCATGTGATAAAAGGACTTAATTGACAAAAACAAGTGATGACGGTTCACAAGCCACTCTCACATGGTTTAATAATGCTCCCAATCTCTCTACTCTTTATAGATTTAATAATTCTAATTGATTAAATCTTAATTCGATTAACATAAATATTATTATCAATACAGGAGAATGTAGATTCGAATGCGATGATGCGCATTATTTTCCTCTTTATGGGTAGAAAAAAAGTTACGAGTACTTTTAGACATTTTGTCACATTAATTAATATATATATCATTCTACTTCACTAAAGCAATTGCAAAGAACATTACAACCCTAGATTCAAAAACAACCTTACAAGTTACAACCCGAAAATTCAACATCGATATTCCCATGTAATATTGGTCATTTGAGCAGCTCTTTGTTTTAAAAATGCTACATAATTTAATTTAACAAAAAAAAAACCTAGATTACCGAAATTAAAAGTAATGGGACTAGATTTCAAATATGCAAAGAGTACATAGACTGAGAGCATAATTAGACCTTTTCTCATTTAGCTGGAGAAGTGAACCAGGAACATTCTCATGGACCATAATGTTTACAATGGTCTTTGACCTTCATAATGAAAAGTGAAGAGAATGAAGGGGTAGGGAAATGTTTATAAAGCCTTACACGATTACATGACTGGAAACTTGGAACCTAGCAATGGCAGTTTGATCTTCATGCAAAGCAAAGTACTAAAAACTAAAGGGTAAACTACATTGGTAGGTACCCAACTATGAGTAAATTTCTTTTTTTGTTGCCCAACTATTCATAGTTGAATTAAATTTCTTTTTTTGTTGCCCAACTATTCATAGTTGAATGACCATTTTAAAACTTTTCATAGTTAGGTAAATAAAAAAAAAAACTTACCTATAGTTGGGAGACTACAAGTGTAGTTTACCCAAAACTAAAAATCACTGATCAATTCAAAGGCTATAAAGAAGGGGTCTTTGTGAGGCCAGTTTAGTGTTGAATCTGTCCTCAAGCTAGCATATGGTGTGTGCTTGGGAACAAACCCGAGATTGGACACTAATCCCATGTGAGCATCAAGCAAATCTAATACAAAAACGCAAGAACTCAAATGGTTACTGGATTCTCAAATCCAACTAATTTCAATATTCGAAAGCCACATTTGGCTACTCGGGCGATTATCAGTCACAGAAAGAAACTGCAATGCTTGACCACCAGTAAAAGTACTATGAAGGCTCTTATACTAGGAGTTAGATTGTATTTTATCCCTTTACTAAAAAAATGAACAAATTAATCCCTGTATGCAAATTGTTCCTTTGTATTAAAATTTTCATCCATTTTTATTATTAAAACTAGCATGACTACCAAAATAGCTAGACAATTACATGTGACGTGCCGCGTGTACTTTATGCTGATATACAAAGACCCGTTTTAACAGTAAAAATGGATGTAATCTTTAATAAAAGGACCGATTTGCTCTTTGATCTAAGATACATGGACTAATTTGCCCATTTTTTAGTAGAGGGTGCAAAATGCAATCTGACCCTTAGTACAAGGGCCTCCAGGATACTTTTACCCTTGACTTCCCCATCTTTTACAACTATTGGTAAGCTTCATAGTCAAAACCTTAGTTAAAAGATGATAGGGCGCTTCCCTCAAGTATATGCATATAGCAGCCTTCCTAAACATATTTATGGACTTAAGTCATGCAAAATCGGAACAGAAACGGCTGAAAGCCATGCAAGCTGACCCGCAGCTTCCAATGTGAATGACATGCTACATCTACGGTGAGTGAAACTCGTAACTCACCTGCTAAAGGCTCAACAATACTGAAACATCATCAAATATATTCCATCTTCCCTATAAAAGAATTCATATAGCTTAGAAAGATAATGGTACAAGGTATACATCCAGGAGTTTGAGCTTTACAAGTTTGTCTGCTTTAAACCATAAACTAAGAAGACCATCAACCGAACTCTAATAACCCCGCAAGTAGGGTTAAAAAACCAAAAATTGAGCTATAAATGAAAAAGATAATAAAAAAGCAATACAACCCAAGGGAAGAAGGTAATGCATCCCAAGGAAACAGCTTGTTCGAAGACGAATATTTATACTCCACAGACATAAACTAAGAAGAACACAATGAACCTCTGATGATACATAAGTAGGGTTAAAAAGAAAGAGCCGAAGACGATAAACGAAAAATAAAAAGGCAATGCAACCTGAGGGAAGAAGATGCTGCATCCAAGAAGACTGTGGATAATGCTCATGCCGACAATTTTTCAATCTGCTGTAGCTGCGCAAACTCCTATCAAGAAAACAAAAATCAGTACCATAGCCAAAGCATACTCAAAAGAGAACAAATATCAGTACCTTATGTATTCTGCTGATATGTAAATTTATTATCAGTTGAACATTATTGGGAAGTTGTCTTTCCAATTTTACATTTATCCTCTGAGTGATGATTAACATAAGTCAGATAATCAGGGTGAAACAACTTATCAAATCACACAAATCACTAAAATTTCATAGCAGTCATAATTTATCCTAATCAATAAAGACATGTTTTGACATACAATGTTTGGCTAAATCAAAGAAAAAACACATGCATTATTCTAATTGTAAATTAAAAATGAAAAAAAAAAAAAAGGATAATGAGTAAAGTACATCTTGATGCTAATGGCTATGGACTACTTGCAAGCAGATCTCATTGCTTTTAGCTCTTCAACCAGTTTCTCAAGCCTGCTAATCCGAGCTTCAAGTGTTAATCCCGGTATGTCAACTGCATAGCAACTGCACTCTCCTTCAACACCATTGATGCTTAGCATTTCGGGAACTGGTTGTTCTGGCAGGCCATCCTCTGCATCTTTAACTGTTTGTTCTGATTCTCCCATCACAATTTCCTCCTGCACTATCTTTGGTTCTCTCTGATCCTTGTAGGGACCTTCAAAAGTTTCCCCTATTCTTAGCACAGATTCATCCTCGATAACCTTTTCAGCCAATATTGCTAATGGCTCCAAATATTTAACAATCTCGTCATCTGCAATTGTAGATGAAAGACCTTGAGAATGGCCTGATGGGTTTCCATCATCATCAGAATCTTTAGTTTTGACCTTACGACTCTTCTTGCAAGATCTCATCATTTCTGCTATAGTTGGATTATTATCCTCAAGACAATCCTCTGCTTCCTTTCCATCAAACTTCCGCCCAGAACAAAAAGGATCATCGGCACTGGGTCCCTTCTTCCTTTCAACAGTGCTGGGTAATTTTTTTGCATTTGCTAAAGGTAAAACCTGATGGGCAGAATCGCTGCTACCTTCCTCCTTGTCTTTCACAACCGATGCTGGTTTTTTGGAGCTTCCAGAAGCAAATCTAGAAGAGGCAGACACAGGAGTATCTTCCTTCATTCCTTTAGATCTCACTGCGGATTTTTTCATGCGTTTTTTACTGAAACCGGGAGAAGCATAATCTTTCTCATCTTTGTCCTCTCTTTTCAAAGTTTGTACTGATTCTTTGGAACTTCCCAAAGGAACATTGGGAGAAGTAGATCCCTCCTTGACTTCTTTCTTTCTTTTCAGATTCTTGGCTGATTTCATAGAGTTCCTTCTGCAAGAGCCGGACATAGAATCATTGTTGCTCACTTGCTTTTCTTCTAAAATCTGGGATACACTCTTTGATTTCTTAAGAGGAAAACAAGAGAGGGAACCACTAGCATTAGTAGTCTTGTTGTTATTGTCTCCTTGTTTCTTCGAGCTCTTCGTGGAGTAATTAGAAGAAACCGACGGATCATTACCTTCAGTCTTTCCAGGGAAATTCTCTATTTTCTGATGAAAGCCAAGGCAACCAGAAGAATTTTTCTCTTGTTTCTTTCCTTTAGGCTTCTTTGCTGATTTCCTCAACCCCTTAGCTGCTCCTTTGCTCTCCGATACCGACTTGTTCCACCATTTCAAGTACCGTGCCGTGACACCAGCTTTATATAGCCGAGAAGGAATGTATAATTTTACACCAGTGAGTGATTCACAGTAATTGAGCCAGGCAAGCTCAGGAGTCTGATCTTTTGATTGAGGAACACAACTGGGAATATCTTGATCTATTCCAAATTGCCTCGCAACTCGATGGGGAAGGTACTGTTCTATGCAATCAAGCCCCACTAGCTCACTGGCCTTCAAACAGCGAACAAAGGACTCTAGCTCTTTATCGAGACGTGCAGTAGTCCATATACAAAATTCATTCTCCCTATAAAACTTAGGTTGTTTCCAGTTATCAATCTGCATCGTATAAGGCCGCCATTCAAAACTTCCATTAGCTAACTCTAGAGCTAACCTCACATTCTCAACCTTGCAACTCACATCGTGCCATTGAACCAACCTTGGCTCACCTTTTGCTATCGGATTCGGTTTGGGTCTTAACTCAGCAAATCTCTCCCAAGCCCAAACCTGAACTAATTGAAATGGTGACCAAAGGGTAAGCTTAAACACCTCTTCTTTCCCCATTTTAGTTGAAGCGGTAATTGCGTCTTTCAACAAACACAAATCTCTATAAATACTAGCAAGTACAGCAGGTGCTAACGCAAGCCTTGTCCCCCTAGCTAAATGTACTGCAATGGGGAAAACATGTTCCCTAATCGTTTCGTGTGCATTAGTGAAAACATACCTCGAAAGCCAAAAGGCAAGAAACGCTTCATGCTCGATTTCATTGCCACTGTCCATGAATCTCTGCATCCATAAACGAGGGCAAGCCTTTTTAGCTTTGCTTCTCACGATTTCGATCCTTGCACTCTTTAAATTCTCTTCGGCTTCCTTCGATTCTTCAGCTTCGAGTGGGGTGAAAACAGGGGAACCCAGAACAGAAAACCCCCCAAGGATCATCATATCTTCAAGTGTAACACTAGCTTCTCCCCAAGAAAACAAGAAACTTTTAGTCCCACAACACCATTTCTCAGCTAAACCAAGAACTAAATCACTGTTTCTCTTAATCTGATAAGTTGAATTCACGATGGCTTCATAGATACCAGCTTTCTTCCAAGTTGATTCATGTAAAACAACCATCTTTTCAACCCATGCCGACCAATTACTTGCCCTGCATCTCCACCCATGGAAACTGATACTTAAAGGCAGATCTTTAGGTTCAATTGAAGAAACACGTTGTGAAGGAGGCTTAGGAAGTGGGGTTTCAAGGGAACTTGAAATAGGTTTGAGGAAATGAGCTGTTCTTAAACAAGGGTTTTTGTTTTCGTTTTCGCTAGCGGGTGAAACCATGAGCTCTTCCCTTACTTCAACTAAGCTTGTTTCTGGTTCTTCCATGGTTGAATTCATATCAGAAAATTTTGCAAAAAAAAAAAATGATGCACTTTAGGTGTTCGACGGATTGTCAAAATCACATGCAGATAAAAAAATTCAAAAAAATGGAACGTTTAACACGGTACCGAAACAAAAGAGTGAAAAGAAATTACGGAAAGGAGAGGTTCGTGGCGGTGTAAGGACCATGAGGCGGCGCCGCCATCGTTTTGCTTTGATCTGTTTGAATGTTTGAGAATTTGGGCGACGGAGAGACTGCATTGACGGACCTTAAAAGAAAAAAAAAAAAAAAAAAGAACACCGATCTCTACGAAACGAAACCGAAGCTTTTTTTCACTCTTGGGGTTTTAATCCTCTGTGGTTGTTACTAGTTTTTATGTTGGTTTAATTTTATTTCTAATCCCTATACTCTTTTGTAGATTTAAAATTTAATTTCTCTTTTACCTTTTAATATTATTTTTTTAATTAATAAGATTATGGGTCGAGTAAGGCCAAGTCAACCTAAATTTTAGGTATGTTTTCTAGACCAAAGTCCGGTTCAAAAAATTAGTATAAAATTTTACTCAAATATGACTCAAAATAAAAAATGTTAAATCCAAGTCCGACTTGACTTACTCATATTAATTTTTTATATTATTTTGTCCAAATTCCATTTTTTTGATGGACCTTTAGGCCTTGATAGGTGGTCTGGGACAAAAATCTTACCTGATACCTGACTCGTTTAAAAAATGAATCTTACTTTTTATCTAAACCCATTTTCAAGCCTATATATTTGCTCAAACCCTCTCACTTTTCGGGTGAGCATTCAGGTTTAAATGAGTAGCCCATAGTAAGATTACTTAATTTTATTGAAGTTACAATTATATTAATAAAACTAAATTATTAATAATTAATTAATCAACTAACTATAAAAATATCACGAATGTTCTTGTACTTAAAAAATAAATTAATTAATCTCTATACGTTAAATCAAAGAGTAAACTAGTATTTTTTGTTAAAAATTATACATTTCTACTGTTAAATTTTGATATAGCATAACGTACATAAATTTAATTTGTCCATTTTTTTAGTGGAGAAGGCAAAATGCTATTTGACATTTTCATGGTACTTTTACCATGAACCAACATAAATCTAAAAAATGCGATCTAAAAGTTTCCAGTGCCTCCCCATTGTCATTGAAACTAATGTTTCAGTGACTGTTCAAATTTTATTTTAATTCAAGATTTTTCATCGTGAAAGTTTGTTTAGATTTAATCCTTATATTTTTTATTTTTAAGAATTTAGTCTCTCTATTTTTCATATTTTTAAATTTAAGTTCAATTGTTAACGTAATTTTTTTCTATTAATCTTACTACTGTGACATTATGACATAAAATAAAATACTCATTAAGTAGTCATATACTTAAAATAAAATCAAATTCACAGGGACTGACTATCTAATTTCACCTTTTTTCGTGACCAGAATTATTATCGCGGAGTTTAAATTAATTAAAATAATAAAATAAAGAAATACGAAAATAATAAAATAAAATAAAACATATTTGAAATTGCAAAAAAAAAAATAATAAAATAAAATAGATGGGTAAAAGTAAAAGAGTTGAAATGGCATAATAGAGTATGACGCAAGAATGGAAAAAAATAAAGAATCTATTAAAGGCCAAAAGTCGAGTGTGTGTTTAATTGGTTGTAGCACTAGGTATTTATACACATTTTTAGTGCTAAATTTTCGTTAGATTTTTACTAAATATTATCACTAAATAAATTAAATTTAAACTTAAACTAATTAAAGAGTTTTAACAATATTAAAAAATCTTTTAATCTTTATCCAACTATTTTAAAAAAAATTTCAACCTTTTAATCTTTAACTAGTCATCTTTATATCTTCAATCTTTCAATCAAGCCCTCCTCTTTACTTTTTGTTTCAATTTAGCCCCTCTTTGTAAGAGTTTGAATTCAAGACACCAATTTCATTCTTGATAAGAAAAATTCAAATTTAATAATATTTATTCGATAATTAGCCATAATTTGTCATTTTGGATCAATTTGATTCTCAATCTTCAAAAATTAATTAATTTTCTTTTATTTAGACAAAAAAATTGACTGGCAATGAAACCAACATGGTATCTTGCTTAGCAATTCATGTATAGTTCAATGTTGATGTGGATAATAATTTTTATGAATTTTTTTTTTGGAAAGTTTAGAAATTTTTAATATACTTTTTTTGAATTTTTATGTAATACATGTAGACTATCACATGGGTTACAATGTTACCGTCTTTAAAATTTTAACATTTCAATCAAAATTTCTACTAAAATAAAAATAAATTGATTAAAATTTAAAGATCAAGATCAAAAAAATTAGATAAACTTCGAAGCCAAAATAATAAAAAAGATCTACATTAGGGACTAAATTTATTATTATACCAAATTTAAATTCTCACAGATCTCTTTTACGAGAATCTCGTGGCGACTAAGCCACCTCACATCTTCCTTTGATTCTTCTCTCCAAAAACCTAGAGAGAGAAAACAGGGCCTCTTACCCCCTCTCTCTCTATACCTTTAAAATCCAATTCCTTTTCCTCCCTCGAACTGTGTTTTACATCCATGGCTGCCTCCACCACCAACCTCTCTCCTTTATCATCACATCTATCAAAACCCATCACCAACAAACCCCCCTTTCATCTCTTCCCCCCAACCCTACTAAACCCCCTTTCTTTCCCTCTCAAACCTCTCTTCCGTACCCACAAAACTCACTGCACCGTCTCCTCCAAAAACCCCATCGCCGACTTCTTTCCGGCAAACAAACCCGACCCAGAACCCAGTTTTATCCCTTCTTTCACCGACGATGACAAGCCCCGTGAAGAATGCGGCGTTGTGGGCATATTCGGGGACCCAGAAGCCTCACGTCTCTGTTATTTAGCCCTCCATGCCCTTCAACATCGTGGACAAGAAGGTGCTGGTATTGTAGCAGTGAATAATAATGTTCTTCAATCGGTCACCGGTGTCGGTTTAGTTTCCGATGTGTTTAATGAAACCAAACTTAGTCAATTACCTGGTGAAATGGCAATCGGACATGTAAGATATTCAACCGCCGGTTCATCAATGTTAAAAAATGTACAACCTTTTGTAGCTGGTTACAGGTTTGGTTCTGTTGGTGTTGCACATAATGGGAATTTAGTGAATTATAGAACTTTAAGAGCTATGCTTGAAGATAATGGTTCGATTTTTAATACTAGTTCAGATACTGAAGTTGTTCTTCATTTAATTGCTATTTCAAAAGCTAGGCCATTTTTTTTAAGAATTGTTGATGCTTGTGAAAAGCTTGAAGGTGCTTATTCAATGGTGTTTGTAACCGAAGATAAACTTGTTGCTGTACGTGATCCTTATGGATTTAGGCCTTTAGTTATGGGAAGGAGAACCAATGGTGCCGTTGTGTTTGCTTCCGAGACGTGTGCACTCGATTTAATCGAAGCGACGTATGAACGAGAAGTGAATCCTGGTGAAGTTCTTGTTGTTGATAAAAAAGATGGTGTTCAATCACTCTGCTTGTTGCCTCACCCTGAACCAAAGCAATGTATTTTCGAGCATATTTACTTTGCTTTGCCGAATTCGGTTGTGTTCGGACGGTCTGTTTACGAGTCTCGACATGTATTCGGTGAAATACTTGCTACCGAAGCTCCGGTTGATTGTGATGTTGTGATTGCAGTGCCGGATTCTGGTGTGGTAGCTGCTCTTGGTTATGCAGCTAAAGCAGGGGTTCCGTTTCAACAAGGGTTGATTCGGTCTCATTATGTTGGAAGAACGTTTATCGAGCCTTCGCAAAAGATTAGAGATTTCGGGGTTAAGCTTAAGCTTTCCCCAGTTCGTGGTGTGTTGGATGGTAAAAGGGTTGTGGTTGTTGACGACTCGATTGTTCGTGGAACCACGTCGTCAAAAATCGTTAGGTTGATTAAGGAAGCAGGGGCTAAGGAAGTTCATATGAGGATTGCTAGCCCACCGATTATCGGTTCTTGCTATTACGGAGTGGATACGCCGAGCGCAGAGGAATTGATATCGAACCGAATGAGTGTTGAGGAGATCCGAGAGTTCATTGGATGTGATTCCCTCGCGTTCCTCCCATTCGATAGCTTGCAGAAAGTGTTGGCTAGCGATTCTCAAAAGTTCTGTTACGCTTGCTTCTCCGGCAAGTATCCTGTTATGCCGAAGGAGGTTAAGGTGAAAAAAGTAGGTGATTTCTTGGATGATGGATTGAATGGACCTATGGATTCCATCGATGGAGGTTGGGTTAGAGGTCCGAAAAATATCGATGTCGAGAAAGAAATCGATCCATTGTATCAACAGAGTAAGATTTAGGGTTTAGGGTTTAACTCGTTTTGATAATTTATGTGTTGGTCAGTGATTTATTTAGGGTTCTTCTACCACATGAAAGCTTTATACAATTTTGTCCCCATTATTTTCTTTTTTGCAAAAAACTAATCTCCATTTTATATATATTGGGTTTTGATTTCCTTTTGCTTATAAACAATGGACAAATAGATGAAATCATATTATTACAGGGATTTTGTTGTAATTATTGACAATTATTTCTTGCAAGCCTTCATGTTTCTTTTTATATATTTTCTTTTGACTATGGGAGTTTAAGAACTTCACAATTAATTGCTAAATTATGTTACTTGTCCTTTTATTATACATATGTTATGAATTTAACCTTTGATTATTTTTCTAGTTTTGAAATTTCTATTTTGATCACAAAATATCTGTTAAATTTTGTTACTGTAAAATCGTGTAATGCTATATTAATTTTTTTAATAACAATAATTAACATTTAGATTAAAATTTTAAAATTCATAAAATATAAAAATGATTAAATCGGAAGCATAAACTAAATCTATATCATTATGCATAATACAAGACCAATAGTGAAATTTAACTAAATAAATTTAATTGTTAACATTTGGGTCCGCCCGAATTAAAAATGACTAAATCCATAACTTAAGCACTAATATACGTAATAATACCAGAATTTGGATAAAAGTGCCATGAGCATTTATACTAGATATCTGATTACATTTTATCGTTTTTACTCAATAAATAGACAAATTAATCCCTATATATTAGACCAAAGAGTGAATTAATCTTTTTGAAATTCCATCTATTTATACAATTAAAAATGTCTTTATACACCAGAATGAAAAACATGCAACAATTTTTAATAGTAAAAATGAATTAAATTAATAATAAAAAAACCAATTTCGTGCAAAAATTAATTTATCCATTTTTAAATAAAGTGAAATATAATCAGACTTACTATAGGGTCTTATATGGTACTTTTACCACGTTTAATACAGTTTAACAAGACATTAATCTAAAGCCATGCATGATATCCGATGTTTCCAGAATCGTACTAATGGTCAAAATTCAACCAAACAGCAATTATGTAACGTTTGAGGTTTTTCAATTACGCAGCATAGTACAATTTTTGTTAAACAGTACTATTTAATCGCAACAATTATTACAAACAACCGTAATGTTTTAAACTTGTAATGACCCAACCCAAAAAACTTTGATATCAATGATCCGAACCCAAAAAATCTAAAGCCGAACCAATAAAAACTGAATTTTCATTATGCATTTTATAATTTTTTTAAAATTCTAAATAAACCCCCCAAAAGTTTTGAAAATTTTAAGCAAACCCCAAAACTTAAATGGCAACAATCTGAAATGAAATATAAAATATACTCAATTAATAGAAACAAACAAAGAGAAAGCCAATATTTTGTGTTGTCAATGCAACAACTCATGTCAAACTTGATGCTTACATTCCAATATAATTTATCTACCATAAATAAGTAAAAAACTATAACTATATATGATATATATAATTGTTTAAGCTATATATATATTACTTTATTCCGTGATCCGAGATGGATACCTGAGGCAGGTTGAACCGTGATTTTACCACGACCGTGAAACTCGTCAAACTTGGAAATCAGAAACCAATGAATGGATGCAGATGAAGTTATGAAATAATGAGGCATACGGGGATTTTTTCAAATCTTACGAATGCCGGGACTCGGGAGCTACTGATTCGACTCGGATTTTGCAGCTGTGTTCCCGTTCTGCTGTTGCTGGTGGAACTGTTGCTGGTGTAGCTGGAACATCTGGCGGCTAACGGGAAGCTGCTGCGAGACCATGCCTTTGGATGGATCAGAATCGCCGCCTAGTTCTTGAGTAGCAAGCTTTAATCGACGGACTTCCGCGGTTAATGTTTCATTTAGAGCTGTGTCCAAAAAGCAACACAATAAGACAAGGAACGAGTTAAGAACAATCATGTTTTCCCGTGTACAGGACTTCGTAAACAGTGGGAACAGACTTGGTGTTTTGTTTTACTAGATGTGTATCAATACTACTACAACCCGAAAGTAGCATGCAATCTAAACAAGTTAAAAGATACAAACAGTAGAGCATGCTAATGAAAATTCAATTATACCGTCACGGAGTTGTGCCTGTTGTTCCATGGATTGAATACGAAACTTCAACTCGTTGTTCTGATTGGTAAGCCCAACGGAATCTCTCTGCATCGATTTAAAGTTCAAGGATGAGAAACAGGAAAGCATGTAATATATCGTATAACATTAAAAAGCTCTAAATCTTCAACCTGTAGAAGTGTTAATTGAGCCGATAATGTGGTAGCTTCAGTTTGCAGGGTCTGAACCTTGTGCTCCAACTCGGAAATGTACCGCATCTTCCTTTCTTTGGAACGAGCAGCTGATTGACGATTAGCCAAAATCCTTCAAAAGAAACAACTGATAAGTTAATTGCCAATGCTTTAGTACAGTCGAAAAAGATACTAAATCAAGCAATACAATACCTCTTTGCACGCTTTGGATCAGTCATTGCGATTTCTGCGAGCTTCTCGTTTGCCATAATTTTCTTCAGTTCAGCTTCACTGAACTCACTGTTTCCGAGCTCCAAATTAAAGGCAGCTGAATTCCCATCCATTGAATTGCTTGGTGAGAGTTGTCCAGGACGAGATCCGGGTGAAGGAGGTAGTTTTGGTGATTCGTCACCAAAGTTCAACTTCCCCATAAAACTATCCATCGAAACACTTCGATAATGTCTCGAAGTAGGAGCAATGTCACCCCCTGCACTCCTTTTGTTCCCTTCTCTTTTCTCAGTTGAATAAACTCCGCCTCGTGTCACACTATTCCCGCTCTCGTTCACACTGCTTTCCGCTTCATTGTCACTACTATCGCCACCGTTGGTCTTTGTTCCACTCGCTCGGCTATCTAAATCTTCGTGATTCTCGTTATTGTTGTTCTTATCCTCGGAAGAATTCAATGCATCGATGTTATCCAAATTCATATATGCCGAAAACAAATCATCCATTACTTCCCCTTCCGATTTCCTCTCACCCATTCCTTCAACGTTACCATCAATACCTCTTTCCCAACTCGTTTCCTTTTTAACCAACTGAACTGGCCTAGGCACACCCGAATTCTCAAAACCGCTGCCCCTTAACGGTGGGGGTGAAGATTGCATTACCGTATTAAACCCGAAAGGAATATCACTATTGGACCGCCTATGTGATTTTCGTGGTGGCAAACTTTCTCCAACCCGAGGAGAACTCGCCTTTGGAAAAGGCGAGGGTGGTAACAACGAATGCGAATCTTCCATACACACATCGTTCGAAATTTGGCTCACCGGCGCAGGACTCAACGGCGGCAACGAATCGAACGAAAAGAACGACGAAGGTTGTGACAAAGACCGAGAATGAGTCGGTCCGGGACTAAAACCCTGAGAAGAACCCATTTGATGGCTCGATGGACGAGACACAGGGATCTGTGAGTAAGGCGAAATGGGTGGGATCTGGTTAGGGTGTGAAGGAGGAATACCAACTCTTTTATTACCATCACCACCGCCGCCACCTCCACCACCGCCGCCGTTAAAGTTTTGTCCAAAATGAGAGAAATGCCTAACAGCCCTGATTTGATTAGGGTTCAATTGAGGTATTTCAAGATGATTCATTGATAAAACTTGTTTAGGAATCGAAGAAGATGATGTTCCAAATGAAGATTGAATCCTTTGCATCAAATCAGTATTACCTTCTTCACTATCTCCCATTTTTCCTTAACAAAAAAAAAAACAATTTAAGCTTAACCCAATTCAATTAAAGCCATAAACAACAACAACATACTAAAATTAAACCCAGATAAAGAAACAAAAACAACATTTAGTAGTGCTTTTCTTTAAGTACCTTAAAAACAAAGAACAAGTGCTATACTGCTACCTTTCTCACACACATATACACAAACACTTTACCACCTTCTTAGAGGATAGAATCATCAAAAATGGTGAAATAAAGGGGTTATTGGGATTGTGTTTCTTGCTCTAGAAACTTTGACAAAAAGAAGAAAAGGATGCTTTTTTGTTTGTTCTTTTTTCTTCACTGTTGAAAAACGAAATACCCCTTTTTAGGGAGGGGATTTTTTTTTTTTGGAAAAAATAAAGATTGGATTTCATGAGATGCACGTAATCTAATTTCTACGCGTGAAATTTGCATTTGGGATTAATTTCAATTTGATTCCGACTGCATTTCGCAAAATTTTCTAATCACCTTTGTCTCCGCAGCTTATTTAGCACTGTTTTTTTTTTTTTTTCCTCTCTCAGTCAAAGTCCTAAATCCTAATACCAACATTAGAGGCAGCAACTATAAGAATCCATCAGACAATTTTGAGATGTCAAGTTTGAACATTTTTTTTTTATAATTTTATTACAAGTTCCGGTAATATTTGTTTTTTTTTTAACACCAAAATAGTGAAAATAAAATTTTCTCATAAAAATATGTAAATTTTTTTGTAATAAGAGTCTGACTGTATTTTGTCTTATTCAGTCAAAAAAATTATAAATTAGCCCTTATATGTTAAACTAAATAGTATATTGATTTTTTTTATTAAAATTTTCATCTATTTGTACTATTAAAAATTAGTGTAACTGACAGAATAACCAAACACGCGATGTATATCTCATGTTAATATACAATGATAATTTTTTAACAATAAAAATATATGAAAATTTCAACAAAATAATCAGTTTGCTCTTTTACCTAACATATAATGACTAATTTACTATTTTTTTAATAAATAGACAAAATACAATCTGATTCTAAATCGCATCATTTTTATTTTAAAAATATTATTTATATTTAAAAATTTTCACTGATTTAAATAAAAATATTTATTTTATATTGAAAAATAAACAATAATTCTAATTAATTAAATAAACCCAATTTGAAACCTTGTGGTTTGCATCGATTTTTGTTTTTTTTTTCTCTTGTTGAACCCTAACCAACATTGTTTTTTACAAATGAGAGACTAAGTAACATAAAAATGTCAAATTATAATTTTTGCTCTATACTATACTCAATTTTAGAATTTAGTCCTTTGTATTTTTTTAGAGTAATCCATGTAATATGTCATAATTAGATCATAGTCCTCCAACACTTTAATCATCATAATTTGACCAATATTTTATAAGTATTAAAATACAAATCTTATAATTATTAGATATCATCTTTTAATAAAAATTACACAAATCAATTGGATTAGGATTTTATCAATTGTTTTTAAATGAAATCATATATATTAACCATAAGTTTCAATTTTATTTTTTTTATAGAAAATAACATTAAGCGAGTACATCAAAACCAATCAAATTCATGTAGAGAGAGCATTATCCGACAATAAAACCTCTTGAACTGACGAAGGGGGTCTTCAAATAAAATTAAATTTAAGGACTATTAGACTCACACTTGACCATTTGATTAGTAACTACATTTTGACTTCTCGAAATGTGACAAATTCGTATCCTCCAGTCACTGTTGATGAAGTTGTAAATTAAACGTAACTCAACTAAACTACTATTGATGATACAACCTACCAATAAACACTCAACAAGCATAGATTTTAATATTAACTTTTATTATATATTTTTTATTATTTTTAGTAATAATCATTTGTGGCACTAAATCTTTACATATTTCTAAATTAGCATTTTTTTTTAAATATTTATTTCTTGAGTTGACTAAAATGTTAACATAATATTTACATGGTGAATATTGATCCTCTACTATATTTATTATTTTTTTCCATTCTTATAGCTATTTTTTTTTTTGGTTGAATTACAATAGGAGGGTAAAGCTCTAACAACAACACGACTAGAACGGTTCAAACCCAGGTCACACATTGGGCAGTGAATGCCCTGACCATCAAACCAACACACGAGGTTCTAGTTAATTCTTTACTTTGATTTATAAGATAAAAAAACAATTATAATTTCGAAAAAAAATGATAACATGCCTAATTTATTGGAATTTAATTAAAAAAATTAAATCCCTTAAAATATTTTGTAAAGGTTGAGAAAAATCGAAAATATTTTATAAAATATTAAAATTTTAAATTAATGAAAATTATTATGTTTTTTTTATTTTAAAAAACCAATCACATGATTAATTTATACAAATATTTAAAAAAATTTAATTTTGTAATTTCTTTATATTTCAATTCAAGTTAAAATCTATTTGACCAAATTGCACACAAAATCACAGCAAAAACAAGCAATGCATGCACGTTTTGCAATGTCAAATTATTAGATGAGATAATGCAATGAACTTGCATTACAATTAATGGGTGCTTATAAGCAATCTCCCAAAAGAAAATAATATTATCCTTATCATCATTATCCAATATTTATTTTATATTGAATTCAAAAAAAAAATTAAATATTATTTTTATCGATTGAGTCTTAACTCAATTAGCATGTGTATTATTGTTAATGTAAGATATGAGTTAGAGTGTGCTGAAACACATTATCTTCTTATTCACGGGTTGGATAGGAACTACGAGTAATTTTAAGCATTATGTCAAAAAGAACAAATATAATTATTAAAAAAATAATTTTTTTTAATTTTCAACAAGTTGAAATATGAATACATAATTTATCCTAATACAAGACATGTTTTTGGGACCAACCATAATTCAACTATAATTTTTTTAATTTGAAATATAGTTTTATCGTTATATTAATTTATAAATTTATAATTTATAATGATATAATTTTACTATTTTGAGGTTGTGTTTGCCTTTATTGTATAAGAAAAGAAAGTAAAAATATCTCTCCAATTCCTATCTACTTCGATATTCAACAAATTTAAATAGTTTAATCTTTGTTAAATTTGAAATTAAAAATAATTAATTACGATAATTAATGTTTTCACCGTATGTACATAATTTAATTGATATATTTTAATGTTTATATATTCTGTTAATTTAATTCTATTATATATATTTCGATAAAATGTTTAAAAAATTTTAAAATCTATAAGAGATCAGAAACAATATAAAAATTAGTTTCAAAAAATACTTATGAAAATAGACAGAATATGTAAGATTTGAGGGCTAAATTTTTTATTGTATCAATCAAAATTACGTAAAATTGACAAAAAAATATATAAATATTGTGATTATCCGTTCTTAAAAGCTCATTTTTTTTAAACGATTTTTTAATATATATATATATATATATATATATATATTCAAACTACATGATATTATATTGATGTAATTTGAAAGTTTGAATCATTTTTACTTGAATTTGTGAGAAATCAAACAATGAATAGATCTAAAATATGAGTCAACGATGATAGTTTCATTATTATAATGGAGTACCTCAAGAATTCAAATTTCACTTTATTTAAATACATTTAAAATATTTTGGAAAAAAAGGGCAATAAAAGTAAAAAAAAAAAAAACAATCTACCCATTTATAACTCATATTTAATTAAAAAGATTAATTTATTCATATTTTTAGTAAATGAGATAAAATGTAATTTAACTTTTAGTACAATGGTCTTCATGATACTTTTACCAATTATAATGCATGGATCTCTCTCCTATCTTGTCTATATGCCCAGATTAATTTGGTTCTGATCATATTTATTCTTTTTATGATAATGCCTAAAATTATTTATAACTCTTTTTCAACTCATAAAAAAAAGAAGATAATCCGCTTCAACAAACTTAAACTCGTGTCCTCTTGCATTAACAATAATATTCATAACAGTTAAACTAAAACTGTTACAACTAACCAAATTAAATTAAATTGCGAATGCCATTTTTCTTTAACCAAAACATTTAATCAGTAATAATTAATGCTAAGGTCCCACCATAGCCAATGTTTCACTTTCTTTCCTTTTTTTTTTGGTAATTATTTATCTTAATAATGTTTAAAAAAATTATCGTGTCATTTATCTTAATTCCAAGCTACCAGCAGACAGACAGGTACATGCAGTTGAGACCAAACGAATATATATTTGTTATGATTAAGTGTAATAATAATTCATTGATTTCTTTTTCTGTTAAACAAGAAAAAAAAACTATTCAAATTCAATGATTTTGGTATAATCGATTCGATTAAATTAATCACGATAATTAATTTAATTACGTAATAATTAAAATAAATTAATTCGATCAGTTATTAATTATAAATCGAATTAATTGATTTAATCAATTTTATATGTACTATTTTAAAAAAAAATTGTTTTTATAATATGTATAATTTTTTTAGTCAACAAATGATATAAAATTTATAAAAAATTTTAAAAATAGCATGAAGTATAAGTGGATTATCATGTTTAAAAAATTAACATGTCAGTCAATATTTATGTTAAAAAATAATAATTCGACTCTCTTTAAAAGATCAAGGGCTAAATTTAGTTTTTAAAAAAAGACTAAGGACCTAATTGATAAAAAGATGTAAAGGGTTACATTTGTCATTATGCTGAAAAATAATAACTGATTTAAGGTTAAAATATGTCATAAGTCTATGTACTTTTCGGAAATTTGGAATTTAGTTCCTCTATTTTTATATATAAGAATTTAGTTTCTCTACTTTTCAAATTTAAAAATTTAGGTCTAATTGTTAACAGTATTAAGATTATTTTGTTAAATTTAGGTTCATTGCGACGCCATTTTTTTAATTACGTTACTACCAAGTGACTTTTAAAAAAAAATTTAATATGTCACACCAACAAATTTAACTCAAAAAAAAAAATTAACAATGCTAATAATTGAACCTAAATATTAAAATCTAAAAAATAAAAATAAAAAATTAAATTCTTAAAAATAAAAATACGAAAAATAAATTCTGCGTTAGTTCAATTAAAACCTCAATTAATTGGTAAAAGGATAAGATTGAGGGATTAAATTGAATTCACAAATTTTTAATTGAAAGGATCATGTACCTCTGCTATTTTATCAATGCCATAATTTTGATACATTGAAGCTAGCTCAGATTACAAAATAAAATTTACAAGAGGGACCATTATAGTATAATATCTGCACTCAATGTCCCACCATTATTCATTTATGTCCTTAAGAAAAATAAATTAAAAATTGTATAGAAATTCCCATGACATTGCAATCCTACAAATTTTGTCAAAAAAAAGAAAAAAAACAACACAAATGTTGCCAAAATTACAATTATGTCATTTAGGATAGGTCCCTGAGAATCAATTACCATTAAAAAATAAATTAAATAAAGTCAAACTTTATTAGAGTTAATATTTAATGTTTAATAAAGTATATTTTTCGTGAAAAACAACTCGAAAGAGGACAAAAAACAACAAGCAAAAGGATACTTCACTATAAAATATGACTACTGATGTAACTTTTTATACCATTTTGTCACTCAATTTTTTGGGGTTGTCTAACTATCAAAAAGTTACAAAATAGTCATGTAACTATTTAATTTTGTCTTTTTTAGTCACCCAATTGTCTTGAATTTTTTCATTTTTACGTTAGCTAGCTGGTAAAAAAACAAAATTAAATAGATAAATAGTCATTTTATAACTTTTTATAATCAAGTGACCTCTACTATAACTTACCCGTTTTTGAATTATAACCTTAAAAAATAAAGATATTACATGTTTAAATACATTCAAACACCCATTTTATATTATTTTTTAAAATTAAAATACATATTTCTAATCAAAACGTGGAATCCAAGGTTACTAAACTTACTTTAAAGTTGCCCTACTTATCTTTGACTAATTTACATTGGTGGAAAAAAAATCATAGGCATTGCTTGTCTCATAAGTTATAAAGAAAATTATCAAGACATTCATTTAGTCCTTTCCGAATTATTAAAAAATAAAAATATTGAATGGAAGAAATTTTAAGTTTTCTCCGAATTATTGACGTTTCTGTTTTCGTTACTTAATTTTAAATTTTTTAATTTAGGTATTATTATTTGAGTTTGTTCTTCTTTTAGTCATCCACAGTTAAATTGATAACGAAAAGTCTTTTTTTAACTGGTATAATAACACATTTAGTCCTCAATACTCACAAACTCTATCAATTTCATCCTAATTCCAAATAATTTAATAAAATTAACCCTTCGCACTTACAAATTTTATCAATTTGATCCACAATTTTCCTAATCAAAACTTCTCTCAACTAACAAACCATGTTTCAAGCCAATTCCCAATACCATCGAGTCTATTTTGAAAATTTATTTCCTTTCTTTCTTCCTTTTTTAATTAGTTTTTTTCTAAATGTAATATTTTATAACCCTTTAATTGATAAAATTTTGGCTAAAGAAATGGAAAAAACTTTATAAAAAAAAAACACTTTAGATTTACTCTTGTTGTTAACGGTATGATATTTCCTTCAATGTACATAGAAACGGTCCTCAAAGTTGGTCCTTGAAATTGGAAATTAAATATAGAGTTAAAAATATGACTTTGAAAAATTTAATTGTTAAATCAATAATTATATAACGAACATTTAATTTTTTATAAGAAAAAAAAATGTGAATGAATTAATTGAATTTCCTTTTTGTGACTTTTTTAATTTTATAATTTGATTAAGATATTTTTACGTGTTTTATTTTTTAATTTTTTTTTTAATTTTTAAATCCATAGTAAGCAATACATATTACTAATATTATGATTTAGTTTCAAATTATTTATCAAATTAATTAAAAACTAAAATTATGCTAGTCAAGGTGAAATGTTTTTTTTTTACAAATATTTAATTATTTATATAATTTTATTGTATATTATATTTTTTATTATTTTTAATGATTTTTAATTAATTTCTAACAGAAACTTCTTAAAAATATAAACAAAAAGAGTTATGTGCGAAATTAGATAATTTCAACCATAAATAAAACAATTAATAGATGTGGAATGCCTTTGTTTTAAAAACTGAAAACTTTGATTGGGAAATTTAAGATCAATTTGATAGAATTTGTAAACGTGAAGGGTTAAATTTATTGAATTATTTAGAATTTGGATCAAATTGATAGAATAAAGTAAGCATTAGAGACTAGATGTATTATTATACCAGTTAGAAAAAAAGACTTTTCATTATCAATTTAATGACAAGTGACCAAAATAGGAACGAATTTAAACGTTAGAGCTTAAATTGAAAAATTCTAAAGTTGAGTGACCATTTATATAGTTTATTCTATTTAAAAATTATTTAAAAACAAACAAAATTTTAATAAAATGAAAAAATAAATTTAAATTTAAATCCCATTGTATTTGGATTTAAATTAACCCCAAATCTTTTTTTTTTCTTTTTAAAAAAATTTTCTCTATTTTTTATGAACAATTAGACATTTAAATAAACAATAAAAATAATTAATTTTCATTATTTCCATCACTACAAAAATATTAATAAAAAATCAATTAATATGATGTTGACGATTTTCAAATATATATTAATTAAATTTATTTAATGAATCATGTGACAAAAAAAATTATTGAGTCCAAAAAAACATAAATGAATCTTTCCCATCTTTCTTCTTCACCTTCCACCTTTCAAAACACTAAATAGTGATCCCACAATTATTAGGGAAAAAAGTCCAAAAAGTTTGGGGGTCCAATAATGTGCCACTTACCACATTGCATTAACTACATTTTTTTATATTTAAAATAAATATCTATAGCCTTAACTGTTATAGTATCACGAGTCAATTAAATATCAATTCAATTAGATAAAGTAGTGTATCTAGAGGCCTCGACCCCTAAAATGAAAATTCCCTTTTGGACCCTTTAAATTTTTTTAAATTTTAAATTAATAAAATAAAATTACATTTTGCCCCCTCAAAAATTGATAAAATTTTGATTTAATCCTTTAAAAATTATAAAAATATAAGCTATTGAAATGTTATTTTTACTATCATAAGATTTATAATTTAATTTCGTCCTCCCCTAAAATTTTTTTTTTTGGCTTCACCTCTAATTAAGTAGGAACTAAAATTCTATTTTTTTATAAAGCATATAACAACACCGACTCAATCAAGTGCTTAATATATAGTATAGATGCTTTGTTATATAATAATCATATCAAAATTAGTTATTTATATAATATTCAGGGGTTAATTGCATTAGCCATCCCTAAACTATGATCCAAATTTTAAATTGGATCTCATGCTTTAAAACAATCTAATTGAATTTTGAAATATTAGTATTGTATCAATTGAATCCTTCTGCCAGGTTGGGTGTTAAAACCAAACTCCAATGTTTAAAAAACGTGGATCAATTTTCAAGTGCATTGATAACTTAGATCTGACACGATAAAAAGAAATCCTCATAAATTTTAATCTCGTTATCTGACTTTTAACAAATTAATTTTAAAATTATATGTATGGTTGATACACGCGTATTAAAAATTTGGTCTACGTATTCAGATTCAAGCTAGCATCTAACATTTAAGTTGATAATTAGACCAATAAAATATCAGATTAATACAATATTGATGCTTTAAGAACTAATTATAATCATTTTAAAATTTAAGGATGAATTCAAAATTTAAACCAAAATTAGGTGCAATTAACCATAATATTAAAACTACTTTCCGACAAAGGCGTTTCGTTATTCACGTGGCACGAAGCATCTTTGTTTGACTCGACTAGTTTATGAATACGTGAACATTGCTTTTCTGGACACGTGGCAGATTTATGTTTCATCAAGAAAAAAGTTTGTGGAAACTTTTCAATAAACTAATATTTAATCTCAATTTTTTATTTATTAAAATATCTACTAAAGTGAGACAAGTAATTAATTATTCGTATTTTGTAGGTCTATTATTTTAATTTTAAATTTTAATTATTTTTCTCAACTTTATTTTTAATTTATTTTATTGGTATTAATCTTGAAATATGATAATTTTTTTATTTTGTTTTTGAATTCGGATTAAATTAAAAGCTTGATGAGATCATAAAAAATATTTTAAAAATTATAAGGCTAAAATATGTTATAATTTTTTGTACTATTCGTACATTTAGAACTTAATTCTTATATTTTTTAGATTTTGAATCTCATATCCGACTGTTAATATTGTTAAAATTATTTTATTAAACTCGCGTTCATTATAATGTCGTGTTTTAGTTATATGACTATCAAGTAAGAATTTTTTTTAAAATGCCGCACCAACAAAATTAACGTAAAAAACTTTGTTAATAATTGGATCGGAGTTTTGAAATTTGAAAAGTGAGAATTAAAATTTCGAAAGTAAAAGTACAATGACTATATTCCAAATTTGTAACACAAAAGATAAATTTTGAATGGTTGAGTGGCCAAAAAAAGAAATTTACTAATAATTGAGTACATATTTTATAACTTTTCATAATTAAGTGATTAAAAAATAATAATTGAATGACTATTAATGCAATTTACCCAACTTTTTATCATTCGACCTTATCCACTTAATTTTAAGTAGTTGTCAATCATCAACGATTAAAGCGAAAATTACGGACCCACCTTAACAGTTAGGCAATCCATTCCTCCATTAATAATTTGATTGCGAACGATGTCGTTTTATGTCTCGTAAATGTTCACTTGCTAAGGCTTTGAGGATATTTTATTAGGTTAAATTCTACATTAGTCCCTATACTTTGAGTAAGATGCATATTTAGTCTATGTATTCTAATTTGGTCATTTTTAGTTTTTATACTTCTTAAATTTTGAAATTTTTAATCTTGACATAAATAGTAACAATTAAATCTGTTTAGATAAATTTTTATTATTTGTTCTTATTATGCGTAAGTTGTAGATTTAATATTTGTTTTTCAATTTGATTATTTTCAATTTTTTGAATTTTTAAAATTTCACTCATTACTCAAAGGCTAATATTTAAGTCCTTTAACTAAAATGACATAACCTCTTTTCTTTTTCTTATTTGTAGGAAAAAGACAACTTAAAGCGAAAAAGTCAAAAAATTACACTAGTGACTCAAAGCAATAACATAATCTGCTTCAGTTAAACTTCTAGCTGATTGCAGCGGTTCTTCAAACAAATGAATTTATGTGGAATTAGTCGCTATACACTTGGCCATATGATCAGCTACTGTATTTTGTGACCTCGGAATACGACGAACAAAGATCTTCCAATTTCGACTCAATAAATGATGAATAAGCCGCATTTCAGTCAAATGACTATCTGCAGCTCCGCCAACTAAAATCGATTCAACTAAAAAAGTATTATCACATTTCACTTCCAACTGTCGATAACCTTTCCTCCATGACATAACCTTTTTTTTAATATTATATGGAAATAGTAATATGATAAATATTACATATGCGATAATATGTCTGTTGTATAAAATTTTAGAAAGAATGGAATTTAATTTAACGAATTTAATGGTTAGTGTTATGGTTGGGACATAGTTTTAAAACTCTAAAAAAAGTAAAGAGAGATTAAAAATGATCAAGTATATGACCAAACTGACAATTATCTTAATTTAGGGTTGAGATTATTTTGGAGATTTTAAATAAACTCCATGTACATGATTGTATTTTATCCTATATTAGTCAAGTCTATCAAAAGGGTTAATTCATAAGATGACGTTAAATTATGGTTCATATTATAAGTTAATCTTCAAACTTCAAAATATTTTAATTGAGTCATTAAATTATAAATATTGAATTAATCAAATTATTCTATAAACTTAGTTATCAGCTTAAGCCTTAAATGTTAACTCGGACGGGGCAAAGGTAGAAAATTACGTTAGGAGCCAATATGAATTATAAATTTTGGGAGCTAAAATGCGATTTTACTTTTATTTTATCATGTAATTTTACTAAATCATTAAAATCTAAATAGTAATTTTACCATTCTTAGAGGATCAAGGTCATTACCAATCTCTTATCTTTGCTCCTAAACTCGAATATGATATGGGGCGTATTTAAAATATGTAGATTAAATTGAATATTAAACATGTGCATTCCAACATTTACATGTATTTAACTACTAATTTATGGCTTTTAATATTTTTTTAATTAAACTGGACTTTGGTAATTATATCATTTTTTTTAAACATTAAATAATAAACTCCTTAGCAGTACTAGATCATTAATTAAATTGGTCAGACCATCAATTCATCAGTTCAATCAATTTAATCGGCTCAATCGATTTATTTGATTCAATTAAATAAATCATCAATCAATAAATAAAAACTCAGTTCAACTACTCGATTTAATTGGTTTTTTAGCCTAATTCAACTAATTTGTACCAATTTTTAAATTAATCGATCTAATTATTGTCTCCGAATCGATACCCTAATTGCTTTTCAATCCGATCTAAGACACTTTCTGATGTAGAAAACAACAAATCTTTTAGAGATATGGCATTTGAAAAAAGAATAAAAAAGGGGTTGCTAGACACTCGATAGCTACTTTTGGGTATATTTGTCGGCATCTAAATTAAGTCAATTTCTCTATTGTTTTGTTCTTTCAATTTGCAGATTGCTAATGACCAAAAAATATTATAATTCCATTACCAAGATTTCAAAATTTCCACTTTGTATTTCATAGGCAATCTCTAAATACATGCTTTTCTTTTTTCAAACGTGGTCACATTGATTCATTCCGGTAAAAGAGTAAATTATAGAAGTTTGGGTGGGCAAAATAGAATTTTACAATTGTATTAATTTTTATTTTTATAATTTTTAAAAGAGTTATAAAATAATTGTATTATTTTTGGGGTCAAAATCACTGTCAAACCTCTCTAGTTTCGTCATTATTTGTAACTTAAAAATTACAAGAAAGTCCTAAAATCTTCGCCATTGATTGTTTTCTTTGCTACTCGATTTGCCACCTTGTTCATGGAGTTTGACATTGGTAGGTTTAGGTGAGCAGTTGCGTTCATTTGTGGTTAGTATAAAAATAACGGTGATAGTAAGATTAAACATTATAATATTGTAGCGTGAGACAAAAAGTAAACTAAATGCACCACACACATCCAAACCCAAACCCAAACGCATTTTGAAACATTTAATCTTAACTAGTTAGATTCGACTATAACAATTTATCAACTATTGAAATTAATAAGAAAGGAAATTATCCTTACTGTCAAGGTTTCAACCATAATCACATTTGAAAATTTTGTTTGTGCGTAGAATTTATTAAACTATTAATTTGATCGACTCTATCGATTTGTTCGATTCAATTAAATAAATTCTTCAACCGGTTGATACCGTTGACAAATTAATTAATCAAATCCTTTATTTTGGACTGTTATCCTGGTCAATTTTTATTCTGACCAAATCCGTCCAATCCAGTTGCTTTTAAAGTTACTCTTTTAAATGGGCTACGGACTGGGAAAATAAATAAGAAACAAACGGGCTCAATGGCTTAGATTAGGCCTTTACGGCCATTAAATGCTAAAGTTTATTAAATTTTTTCTTTGGTAAAATTTTACTGTTAGTCCATATACTATGCGTAAGATATATATTTAGTCCTTTATATTAATTTGATTATTTTTAATCTATTCAATTTTTAAAAATTCAGCCCAATATGGCACGAGACAAACATAATATTATCACATGTATAATATATCACTGATAAAAAAAGATAATTAATGATTTAACGATTGTCATTACATTAAAACTAAAATTTTAAAATTAGAAAAATAAATTACTAAAAATGATCAAATTGAAGAACACGGGTTAAATCTATAACTTTACATATAATACAAGATTGATAACAAATAATTTAACCAAATGAATTTAATTGCTATTGTTTGGTAAAGACTAAAATTAAAAAAAAAATGAAAAGCACGATGACTAAATTTTACCAACTCAAAAAGTATAGGACTAAAATTAATCAAATTTAGAAAAATAGAATTCAAATCTATAACTTACACATAGTGTAGGGACTAATATAGTAAAACCTGACCATTTTATTCCAATATCGCAATAAAAACCAGATATAAGTTGGGAGATCAAACACTGCCTTGAAGGAAAGCAACTCCGAGAGTCTCGACTGTTCTCAGATCTAAACGACAACGTTTCCAGATCCACAATGGCTTCTACATTCAGCGGCGATGAAACGGCTCCGTTCTTCGGCTTCCTCGGCGCCGCCGCCGCCCTTGTCTTCTCTTGTAATCAATCATAACCCTCCCCTATAAATTTATCGTTATTTTTAAAAATTTTACATCTCTTGAATTATGTTCATATTAGATCTGTTTTAATTTCAATTGATATAAAAATCAAATTTTCCAATTTTTGTTGTAAATTACGTGCAGATTCTATTATATTTGACATGGATCTATGAATTTTTTATATGAATAATTGGGAAATAAATTATTGTTTTTATTCATCCGAGTGAATTTCACGCTTTAAAGTTGTTAGTTCTGATTGGGAATTAAATGACGGAATTTAGATGCGGATCCAATAATTTAGGGTTGAAAAAAATATGTTTTTAATTTGTGAATTTAGGTATGGGAGCTGCATATGGGACCGCTAAGAGCGGTGTCGGTGTGGCATCTATGGGTGTGATGAGGCCAGAATTGGTGATGAAATCGATTGTACCCGTTGTTATGGCTGGTGTTTTGGGTATTTACGGGTTGATTATTGCTGTCATTATTAGTACCGGGATCAATCCTAAGGCAAAATCGTATTACCTTTTCGATGGTTACGCCCATCTTTCATCTGGTCTTGCTTGTGGCCTTGCTGGTCTTTCTGCTGGAATGGCTATTGGAATTGTTGGTGATGCTGGTGTCAGGTATATATAGTGCCTTTTATGTCCATATTTTTATTTCAGATTGGACATTGTTGTTGTTGATTTATACTTTTCACAGTTGCTTAATGCACTCATGGAGTTTGCAACCATAGCGTTGCCATTTCCCTATCCGGTTTTAGTTCGTTTTAATATCTATTGCTGCCCTCCCATCCATGGTTTTTATTACAATGATCTAGTTGTAGGTTAGATGGTAAAAGTATCATGGAGGCTCCTATAATAGTAGTCGGATTGCATTTTGCCCCTTGGGCAAATTAGTCACTGTAGTTAGATTAAAGAGCAAATCAATATTTTATTAAAAATTTCATCCATTTATTTTGTTAAAAACTAGCATGGTTGATGAAATAACCAGCAACTTTCAACCTCATGTTTTAACGGTAGAAATGAATGAAATTGTTAGTAGAAGGGCCTTCATAGTTTTACTGTTTTAGACCAAATGGTAGATTACATGTTTTTTTTTAGGTAAATAATTGTACGTGACAGTGAAATATAAAGCTATAGTTTGTGAGACTGTCTTAATCATAAGGACATTACTTTGCATTATCTTGTTTATCTATTGCTTTAGTGGAAAAAGTTTTGAGTTTTTCATGAAATGGGTATAATTCTGAATTTCATCCCTCTGCTTTATGGTAACCGAGAAGTTTGTCCAATTGGATAACATTGTTAAACTCTGCCATTAAATCATGACTTGGAAATCAGCAGCTCAATAATTAATATGCAACGAATTAGCAACAACTTAGCAGCTCAAGTTCATGTCTTTACGAACACCTAGTCTAACTTCTTAGTTTTCATAAAGTACAAGAACCAAAATTTGACAAATTAAAGTAGAGGGACTTATTTCATAAGGTAGAGGGATGAAATTCATAATTAGACCTCATGAATTAAAACATACGTTTGCCATTTATTTTGCATATTTGAATTGAGTAATTCCTTTGTTTTGCAGAGCTAATGCACAACAACCAAAACTTTTTGTTGGAATGATACTTATCCTCATCTTTGCCGAAGCTTTGGCTCTTTACGGCCTTATCGTCGGCATCATCTTGTCTTCCCGGGCTGGCCAATCTAGAGCAGAATAAGATACTGGTGGAATTGGTTAGTATTCTTTTATTTGCTTATATTGGTATATTACCATATGAAAAAAGAGTATTCGATCGTTCTCGGGTTAGTTCCGATTTAAGCAGCAAATCCAGGGTTGGTATTATTAGTATTTAATGAAAAGCAACTGCTTTTGAGAGTTCATTTAGTGGTTGCTCTTTTCACTTTGTAGAAGTAGAAATGAGTTTCTATGAATAAATTGACAAGAACCTTTTTATCCCAGTTTGAATGTTATTTTCATCGGTGTATCTTTGCTTCTGAAATTGAAACTTTTCTCTATGGAAGTTCAATTTTGGAGATAATGCATTAATCTGTTATTATTTTTTTAATGATCCGTGTTTGATACATATTCGGATATGATTTCGAAAGTGAACGTCTAAGCGTATAGAAAAATTTATACAATCAATCTTCTCTATAACAACATTCGTTAGGATAGCTAAGTTTATTGTGAAATCAGTTTTTTTATATTGGTATAATGATAAATATAACTCTTGACGTTTACGTCTTTTGTCAATTTGATTTTTATTCTTTTTTGAATTAAATTTGGCCAATCAACCTTTTAAAAAGAGACAGAATTATCATTTTTTAATGAAAATAATGATGAAAACGTTAAATTTTTAAATATGACAGTTCGTATAGTAATTCATGTGTATTTTAACAGCTTAGATGAATTTTTTTGAATAGTTTAGTTGTCATTTTATAATTTTTTGAAGTTGGATATACCTTAAATAAAATTTAGAATTTGAATTTTATAAATCTAATTTAAGGGTTGGATTTTCGAAGGGCTAAAATGGAAAAGACAAATTGAGATAAAATGGTCCGCGTGTCATTTACGTGTTTGATGCGCATCAAGTAAACGAGACATATAAAGGTGTCAACATTATTTTACTCTTTTTAAGTGTCAATTTTGCAGATTCTCTGGGAGATAAGGTTCTTTATTTTTACGGTCACCGCTCACAGTCGCAGATTCATTTCCTTTTCTCAAAAATGGCCCCCATTTTTCCTTTTAAGGTTCTCTATTTCTTTCTTTTAAGGTTAAAAATTAGTCTTTAATATTTTATTTTCATGAATTTAGCCCCTTTCAAATTTAAATTTCAAATGCAATTGTTTATTAATTTTTTTTTAAATTTGTTAGTGTAAAATTTTGAAATTAAAAAAAAATTCGATAGAAGTGTAACTTAAAAAATACTGTTGTAATGAAATTTAATTTAACAAAATAGTTTTTAATTGTATTAAAAGTTAGATATGATTTTTGAAATATTAAAATTAAAGATATTAAATTTCTAGAAATAAAAGTATAGGGACTAAATTATGAATTAAAAAAAGCATGGGAACTTATTACGTATTTTCACTTATTTAAAAGCATCTCGTTTTCTCAATATAAAAATAAATATACCGTTGAAACAAATTCTAATTTGATTTAACACTTTAAAAACTATAAAGATATAAGCAGTTAAAATGATAAAATTATAATTTTACTATCGTAAAAATATACAATTTAAGTCCAGCTCTAACAAAATTTTCTGGCTCCGTTACTGTACATGTTACAAATTGACCCACATATTTTAAATATTATTAGATATAATTACTAATTAAAAGTTACCATGCATCTCATTTATTTTTTATGAATAATTATAATTAGAATAATTATAATTTTATATACTGATAGTAGAGATTTTATATATTACAAATTTTTATCTTTATAAATTATATATTTTTATGATAGTAAAAATATAATTTTATCATTTTAATAGTTTATATCTTTATAAATTTTAAAAAATTAAATCAAAATTTTATCATTCTGAGGTTAAAATTTAATTTTATCATTATTAATTTAAAATTTTATAAATTATAAAAAATTTAAATTAAAAATTTATTATTTTAAGAGTGTATGACCCTTAAATGTCTTAATGACGATCATACCCTGAGTCTCTTAATGGTTCCGCAGATTGAGATATTTATATACCAAATATAGGTTTATAAATTAAATTAATAGTTAAAAAAAACAATTTAATTGATAAATATTAATAATTTAAAAGTAGGAATAAAATATTTTAAAATTTAACATTAATTTAAAGAGGTTTGGTAAATAAACATTATTCAAATCACTACGTGGTAGAATCACAGCCGTTAATACAAAATCCTCGTCACAAAAAAAAAGTCCCGAACGATATTTTCACGAGAACATGGATCCAAACCCAATGTCTCGCTCCAAAAGGTGAAAAGGGCATCCGTATTTATCGGGACACGTGGCAGCTCGACGATGATTAACCGTCACCAAGGAATCTCACTATGAAACCTTTTTTGCCTTTCTAAAAGAATAACAAAATTCAATAACTGAAGCTTAGCAATATACAGGAGGTTGGGCCCAAATTTTTTAAAATTTGTATTATATCCTTATTTTTTAAGAAATTTTAATTAAGTCCTTAAATATTTTAAAAAAAATTATAACTTTCCAAAAAATTAAAAATTTAAATAGATTCCTAAATTTTTTCAAATTTTTATTGAGCCTAAACTTAATGTTTAAATTTTCCATTTGCAATATATATTTCGAAAAAATTTAAATATACCTACGTGTATTTTTCATATTCTAGAAATTTAATATTTTTATATTTATTGTAAAAAATTTAATATATTTATTTATACAATTTGAAAATTAAATTCTATTTAGTAACACTATTAATTAATTTTTATTATATTTAGA
This sequence comes from Gossypium longicalyx, assembly GCA_025698465.1. Taxonomy (NCBI): domain Eukaryota; kingdom Viridiplantae; phylum Streptophyta; class Magnoliopsida; order Malvales; family Malvaceae; genus Gossypium; species Gossypium longicalyx. The sequence goes on along the minus strand of CM046997.1, from coordinate 109,146,508 downwards.
CATATAACATTTTTAATATTTAAAGTTCTAATTATAAAAAATCCAATTGATAACACCTATTTAAACTTGGCAGAATTTTTCTCAATTGGAATTTAATTTTTAAGTCAAATAAGCACAAGGATTAAATTTGTAAAATTTAAAAGTAAATGGATCAAATTGCAAAATCTAAAAGAATACAGACCTTGGTGCAGAATTATACCTTTAAAAATTCTCACTTTTCTATTGCTTTTCCTCTTTTGAGGTTGTGTATAAAACTGAAAAATACACGAGAAATCGATGAGAAATTCTTCGGGTACCCATAGCCCGTATCATTAGCCCGAATGAGCCCGTGAAAAGCCCCTATATAAAGGATCATTTGCTTCCATGCAATTCTCGCCCATTTCCCTTTCGTCTCACGTCTTCTTTGTAGAACACTAAAACACTTATTTTTCCATTAATTTTCATTTCTTTTTTGTGTTTCAAGATCTGCATGGTGAACTCCATTATGGCAGTGTAATTTTTTTTAATTTTTTTTTTAGTTTTAAGGAATTTTAAAATCTTATTTCTTTAACGGTCGACGCCGGAATTTCGAACTGTAGGGTAAAAAAACGGCGTCGTTCCTGTTGTAATTAGGGTTTTTCCGCTGCTTCCTTTTGAGGGGGTAGCCGGGGCCTCGGCCTCGGCGGGTTTCAAAGCCCCCAACCTTTGAAAAAGATTTATCAAATCTAGCATTTTTTTGTTACACCGTCGGGGATGCCGGTCATGGCTTGCTGCGTAGACTCCGCCGTAGCGCCTCCTGGTCACGCGGATGCCGGGGATACATCCATTCGCTCGCCGGTACCTTTTTTATCATCTAACGCTGCCGCAGTCACCGCTGCCGTGGCTAATTCCGAGTCAAGCCATTGGTCCCCCGCTCACTCTTCTGCACTTTATCGTATTGACGAATGGGGTGCCCCTTACTTTTCCGTCAACAGCTCCGGCAATGTCGTCGTCCGCCCTTATGGTACGGGCAGTTTGGCGCATCAGGAAATCGACTTGCTGAAAATCGTTAAGAAAGTTTCGGATCCAAAATCGGCGGGCGGACTCGGGTTACGGCTTCCCCTCATTGTTCGTTTACCCGATGTGCTGAAAAACCGGGTCGAGTCACTGCACTCGGCTTTTGAATCAGCCATACAAGCTCAATGTTACGAGTCTCATTATCAAGGCGTTTATCCCGTGAAATGTAACCAAGACAGGCTCGTCGTGGAAGACATAGTCAAATTCGGGGCTCCATTCCGGTTCGGGTTGGAATCCGGGTCAAAACCCGAACTTCTTTTGGCCATGAGTTGCCTTTGCAAAGGAAACCCCGAAGCATTATTGGTCTGCAATGGTTTCAAAGATGCTGAGTACGTTTCCCTTGCTTTGATAGCAAAGAAGCTCGCGTTGAACACTGTGATTGTTCTTGAACAAGAAGAAGAGGTGAATTTGGTCATTGATTTAAGCAATAAGCTCTCGGTTCGACCCGTGATTGGGGTCCGGGCCAAGCTGAGAACCAAACATTCGGGTCATTTCGGGTCTACTTCGGGCGAAAAAGGGAAGTTCGGGTTAACGACGACCCAGATTTTAAGGGTCGTAAAAAAGCTCCAGGATTCTGGGATGCTTGATTGTTTGCAGCTGTTACACTTCCATATTGGATCACAAATCCCTTCAACCGCTTTGCTTCAAGACGGTGTCGTTGAAGCTACACAGATATACTCCGAATTAGTCCGACTCGGTGCCTGCATGAAGGTTATCGACATCGGAGGCGGCCTTGGAGTTGATTATGACGGTTCGAAATCTGGTAACTCCGATCTCTCTGTTTCTTATGGCCTTGAGGAATATGCCTCAGCTGTTGTTAATGCAATTCGCATTATTTGTGACCGTAAATCTATTAAACACCCCATTATTTGTAGTGAAAGTGGGAGAGCCATTGTTTCCCATCATTCTATCTTGATATTTGAGGCTATTTCTGCTACTGTTAACACCCCAGCAATGAATCATATTGACCTCCCTTTGGTCATTGAGGGGTTATCAGAGGATGCTCGTTGTGATTATTGGAATTTGAGTGATGCAGCAATGAGACATGAGAATGAGACTTGTTTGCTATATGCCGATCAATTGAAACAAAGATGTGTGGACCAGTTTATAGAAGGGAGTTTGAGGATTGAACAGCTTGCTGATGTTGATGGGTTATTTGATTTGGTTTCGAAAGTGATTGGTGCAGCTGAGCCTTCTAGGATATACAATGTCAATCTCTCGATTTTCACTTCGATCCCGGATTTTTGGAGTATTGGTCAGGTTTTTCCTATAGTCCCAATTCACCGATTGGATGAAAAGCCCGAAGTGAGGGGAGTATTGTCTGATTTAACTTGTGATAGTGATGGGAAGATTGATAAGTTCATCGGTGGTGAAACTAGCTTGCTTTTGCATGAGCTTGAAGGTAACGATGGTGGTGCAAATGGGCGGTATTATTTGGGGATGTTCTTAGGTGGGGCTTACCAGGAGGCCCTTGGTGGTGTCCACAACCTGTTTGGTGGCCCGAATGTTGTTAGTGTGTTGCAAAGTGATGGTCCACAAAGCTTTGCTGTTACGCGGGCGGTGCCTGGTCCATCATGTGCAGATGTCCTCCGGATGTTGCAGCATGAGCCTGAGCTCATGTTTGAGACCCTCAAGCACCGTGCTGAAGAATTTCATGTGGAGGACCATGACAATGATGGCACCAATTATGCTACTTTAATCAGCAGCCTCGCTCGCTCCTTCCACAACATGCCATATCTCAAAGCTTTATCTCCTTGTTCATATGAGGAAGTCCACAATGCTGCCGCGGAGTTTGGTGCTAGTGAGGACGAGCACTGGTCTTACTGCTACGCCTGATGCAGCCTTTGAAGTGTCCTCGTTTTAATAAATTCTTTCTTTTTACCTTCTAGTTGTTGATTTCCGTCTTTTGTGAGCAAAATATGTTAGTTAGCATAAAGGGTCATTTTGCATTTTCAAGGGAAGGAGAGATGGGAACCGAATCCCGCACTTTTATGTAAATTCGGGTTCTTATACTCTCTTGTTCATGTTTCTTTTTCAGTAAAACTTTTTCGGTTTTATAGCTTAAAAATTCTTCTCCCTTTTGGTTTCATTACCATTGTTCTTAATTTACATACATACACAGACAAACACATGCACACATATATACACACACACACACACAAAAATAATGTAAAAGGATGAGATCCAAATGTGGGGTCTTGTCTTATATCTTGTCCTTTTGCTTTGGACCTCAATCAATCAGAGCCTAACTGATTCCCCTGAACATTGTGGATTTTCATATATTTTATTTTGCTTTTCCCTGTCTTGTTGTGCAGTGAATGTGGGGCACTAAGGTGCCCTCTGCCCGGGTTTTGACGTTTGATTCGCTAACTCATTATTCCTTGAGTAATTATTTGGTTACATATTGTTGACCACAATCATGTGGCTTTCTGGTTAGCCTCAGGTCGGCTTGGTTATATCGATTGAACCTGTACCTACACCTAAAATTATGGGATAAAAGACAACGGAATTTTGGTGCTCGTGAAGTTGTTACGATATCTTGTATATTGCTGTTTCATGAATTAATCTTCTAGGAGAAACAGTGAAAGGTCCCATCATATTTTTCCTTTCGTTTAGATGGCTAGCCTTTGAACTTTTAAAGCTATTGATGAATAGTGGATTGAGTTTTATTTATTTATTTATGGATATTATTGTTAATTTTAATAACTTAATTTGAGGTTTGCACAATCTGATCTTCTTGTAGGTAACTTGAACAATAAGTTATCTGGTATAGTTGTCAATGTTAAGTCTTTTGTTATTTAACTCAACTATTAATTTTGAAATTTTGGTTTATAATAGATGAGATGAGAGATGACAGCATCAACTAGTACTTTTTAATGTCTCCTTTGCTTGGTTTCACAGTTTTTCAATCGATACGGTTGCAGAGTTTTTCATTGTTGTTTCATTTATAATGCCTCTGTCAACTGCCGATCACCTAGGTTAGCTATATTAATTGTTGTATTAAGTATTGGCTCCTATCTTGTGGTTTTGAAGGATCCGGCTACAAGAGAACCAGGAACAGCAAAGAGCTTTCCTCTCTTCAAGTCTTTGGTCATAAACTTGTTCGGTATAAGAACGAGTAGTTGCCCTTCTCCGACTCTTATTACACAACTTGAGAGCGGGTAATTAATGCATTCCACTTATTGAACATGGTTCTATGGTCAATCCGTGAACCCTTGATTCCAAAGGCGTTCGAGGTGGAGACAATGGGGTTGGTACATGGATTTGCTACTAGCATAAGGAGATATTTGAAGGTGAAAAATGTGAACTCTTCCAAAGGGATCTATGTCAAATTGCAACCCCACGCAAAAGGACATTTTGGGTATTTCAAACCCAAAAGATTATTTGTGTGTGTGTATATATATATATATACATATATATATATGTATGCTTGATTCTTTTTATCATTGATAATCAGCTAACAGGAAAATCAAAGCAAAGCCACATACAGAAAATAACAATCGCAAAATGTTACTCTTGATGTTGGGAGAAAACCTAATAGGAAAAAAATGAAACCAAAAAGAAAACCTAAAGAATTCTATGAAAGAATGGATTTAAGAGCATCTTTAACATAAGGGTACTTAAATGGGAAACCCAATTCCTTAGCTTTTGCAGGAACCACTTTTTGTCCCTCCAAAACCTGCATAAACAGTATATATTGAATCACAATTGCATGTGTTTTCTGGATGTGTATGGAAAAAGAGAACATACCACTGAAGCACCTTCCCCTAATACAGCTTTGAGGGCAAAGTCAGGCACCGGAAGCCATGATGGTCGACCAAGGACGTTTCCCAATTGATTACACATTTCCGACAATCGAACCGGATTTGGTGCAGTTCCATTTATAACACCTGACAACAATTAGGTAAAGCAAAAAGCAGGAGATGAACTGCGACAGTTCTCATATTAATGTAACAGAAACTAGGGGTGTAATCGAGTTGAGTCAAGCCCGAATAGTGCCAACCTCAAGCTCAACTCGAAATTTGAAGTTCAATACTCGGCTTGAGCTTTATCAAACATCTATTTTTAAGCTTGAGCTGGGCTCGAGATATAATCGACCTACTTGAGTTCGAGCTCAACCTTGATTAAGCTTGTTTACCAATTTTTGTACTCAAGCTCAAGCTCGGCTCGATAATTAAGCTTAGGTTAATAATATATATTAAGGTCAATAATGTAATTTAATAATATAAAAATATGAAAAGCTCAATAAGGCTTACGAGCTGTTCGAGCCAAGTATTATTAAGCTTGAATTCGGCTTGATCCATAGTTCAAGCTCGGCTCAATAATTATCGAATTGAGTTCGAATCTTTTTCAAGTCGAACTTGAGTAGCTTGCAAGTATCAATGTCTCATTTACACCCCTAATAGAAACCACAAGGAGAAGACAACAATGGCATGATATGACACACAAAGATTGGGATAGAGTAGAGAAAACATCAAAGCCCATTTCAATTCAGTTTTCCTCCTACAATAATGGGTTATTCAGCCTTGTTTTGCATTGGGAATTTACAAAAATTTAAGTACATTAATTCATAGAAGATTTTACCTTTATAAGATGGATTGGCTAAAGCTTCATATATTAGGTTCACTATGTCATCCAAGTGAATCCATGAAAACCTACATATGAAAAACATTATCAAAATGTAGATAAAAGAAAACAATATCAGCTGGAGGAATGAAATTAAGAGATGACAATGAGGTGGGGTGGGTTGGGTTTTTGCCCACCCTGATATTCCCCAACATAATCTGACCCCGATTCGAAAAATTAATTTACCCATCCCATGTCAAACCCAAAAAATCAAAGCTATTCCCGACTCTGACTCGATTTTAGGTAAGCCACAATTTATATTATTTTGGTACTTATCTTGGGGTGGGCAGAGTTGGTTTTTCTTAAACCTGACCCACCTCGACTAAATGAAAAATTAGACCCACCTCGAAATCATATTAAAAAGAAACCCGACACTATCAAATTGGGTCAGGTGGGAATCCGTCGAGTCCGGTTTTTTCTTACATCCCCAATGAAAATCAACAAGCCAACTCCGATAACTATTTGAAAGTAGTTCTTAGGGATGATATAGCATTACCATTGCTGTCCAGAGCCCAAAGGTCCTCCGGCAAACATCATGAAGAGAGGGATCATTTTAGCTGCAAAAGTAAATATATCTTTGTTGAGAAAAATATATCTTAATTTTAATCATATACCGAGCATGAAAAGATCGAGAAAGAAGAGCATCAGTTATACCTAAAGCACCACCGTCTTTTCCGAGTACAACTCCGATACGAATGAGAGCTAATCTCACATCCTTATCTACTTTAAGCGCCGTTCCCTCCCATTCCCTGCAAACCTGAGCAAATAAATATAGCATCAGTAAAAGGAAACAAAACAATGCTCATCTAAGCTAAGTAATCATTTTCTTTCTTTCTTTACCTCAGCTAAGTAATCATTTCCCGATGGACTGTTCTCGTCGAATACTCGTGTTTCACTTGTGCCTGAGCATGCAGGAAGAAACAAGTAATATATGTATATGTTAGAGGAGCCTAGTTGCAGAGCTCATGTTTGAAGCATTTCATTGATCATATTGATATGAACTGTGTCCGTTTCTTAAAAACCTTATGGATGTAAAGGTAGATACGAACCATAATAACCGACGGCTGTTGCACTAACTAACACGGTAGGCCGAACTCCTTGAGGTGAACTGTTTATTAAATCTACAACCTTCAAAAGTCAGCAAAAAGGGGCAATGGAAAAAAAGTTAAAAGAGGTTATAGAATGTCGATTGCTTTAAAAGAAAAAAGTAAGCAGAAAATGAAACCTTTGAGGTGACTCTGATCCTGCTTTCCTTAATTTCCTTTTTAATCTGCAATACAGATAAAAACAACATTGTATATGTACAGAAAGATGCAGGGGTATCTATTTTAATAGCGGTGTATGGAGACTTAATCGATACTTAACAAAAAAAGTTGCTGAAGACTCAGTATCCATTGCATCACTTAGCCAATGCCATCAATCAAACGAAGTGTGTGTGTGTGTGTGTGTGTGTGCACGTGCGGGCGCGAGCGCGGGCGCGAGCGCAAGCGCAACAGGCTGAGAATTTAGTATATTTGCATCATACCGAAATGAAAAACGAATGAGCTAAAAAGTATGTCTCGAGAAGTGGGACTTATGCAAGAATATATGATAGCAAATCATTATGTTATATTTAGGGTTTTATGCTTTTGGATTTTGTACTTTTTTTTCCTGTCGGGCTAAAGAGCTCATGTCTATCTAGCAACATGATACGAAGTTTAGGATTTAAGATAATTCTTCTAATACCATTCTTCTAATACCAACCTCAGGAGACCATCTTGTGCTTATAGGCATTCCAGCCAAATTCACAACAGCATTCGATCCTTCGATACAATCCTTCCACCCAGCCTCCTCTGCTATTACAATTCCCGGGAAGTTCTTCACTACAAATGACAAGGCGAAACGAAGAAACAAAGAGGGAAAAAAAGATATGTAAGTAGATGCATTTATTAAGTAATATGCATATATACTGGATTCCTTCCAGAATAGCCATTAATGCATGTGTTTCATGAAGGAAATCGCTGTGCGGATGCTCTTGCCAGGAAGAGGAGTGATCCTAGTTTGTCGTGTAAGGATCATGTTGTTTATTTTAATGTTCCGAACTTTATGGTTTTTGTTTTTAAAGCTGATATTGCTAGTATTCATATGTACTGAACAATCTGCTAAGCAATGAACTGTTCTTCTAAGACCAAAAAAGAGAAATATGCATATGTACATATGTATCTATATGCTTGTTTTTCAGATTCTCAAAGGTTTTTCACCCATTTCTGCCAACAAAATTTCTTTCATCTTCTCTTCTATATGCAGAAAAGCAATGTAAGAGCAAAATACAAAAAGTACTCATTACCTTCTTACCCGGAAATATTGTCTCAGCTTTGGACTTGGACCGTGTCAAAACACAAACTTTATGGTTGTCTGCATTACAATTTCATCAAAGTCAGATTGTTCCTAAAAAGCTTCTAAAAAAAAAGCTAAATTATTCTTAAAAAATATTTAAACAAATTAATAGTCTTTCAATTATAAACTATTATTACCTGCATGCAATCTCTGCACCAATCTTGTACCTATAAAACCAGTAGCTCCTGTAACTGATACAGTCATCTGATTTGCCTACAAAACAATCTATAAAGAATCAAAAAAAATATCTCCCAAGGAAAATAATTGATCCAACATGATCAAATTCACAACACCTCATTTTGGTTAAATTATACTATTAGTCCTTGTAATGTGCTTAAGTTGTGGATTTAGTCTCTATAGTTTAATTCGAAAAGTAAATGGATTAAGAATGATCAAACTGAAGAACGGAATGGCTGATGGTAGAATTTAACCGAAATGGTTTTAACTGCTATCATTTGAATCAAATTGAAAATTTGAAATTCGAAACCTACATATACTAAAATTCACTAAATTAAATCCACAACTAATAGCAAAATTTGACCCCCAATTTCACTACGAAACCATATCACATTCATGGAAGTTAGGAGACAATGGAAAATTTACTTTCAAGTTAAAAGAAGTGAATATCTATTAGAACAAACCTTTTGGGACTGAGCAGCACTACAAATAACCCTGAATCTATTAGTCTCACCCACCTTTAAAAAAATACAACAAAACCAGATAGCACAAAACGATTGGAACTTGAAAGCAAGTAAAAACAACGAAACAAATGGTGAAATTGGGTGTTACTCGGAAACTTACAGAGAAAGAGTGAGGGATGTGAAGACGAGGAGAAATGGAATGAGTCCATGAAAGACTGCAAAACACCTCCATTTTTCCAAGGCTGTTAGCTGGAAAAATAAAAATACGTAATGTAATGGTGGATATAGCATGTGTATTTTTTGGGGGTTTATTGAAGAGTTAAAGAACAAGGAGATGATCGTGTTTAATTTGGAGCCACACTAAAAAGAAACTCCATCTCCATCACCCGTTTTTTCCTGGTTTGGAATCTGGGCTTAATTTTGGTTAAAATTTATTTTAAGTCCCTCCACTCTTCTCATATTTTAAATTTAGTCCCTAATCTTTTTTTCCAAAGATTGAGTCCCCTTTCTTTCCAAAAATAATGATTTAGTCACTCTACTTTTCAGATTTAAAAATGAAAGTTCAATTGTTAATACTATGAAAATTATTATGTTAAATGTAGGTCTATTATTTCTTCTTCTTTTTTTATTATATGGCAATCAAGTTAGTATTTCTTTTGTCATAATAACTTATTTGGCCCTTCAATTTTAAAAAAAAAATCATTTTACCACTTCATTTAATTTTTCCCTCTTTTAGTCTTTGAATTTATGTTATTTACTAAATCAACACAAAATGAATGAAAAAAGTAAATTTGTTAGCTTTGCTGATGTGGCAATCTACATCATCAATTAATGTATTTTTAAAAATAATTTTATAAATTTTTAAACTAAAAAAATTAATTAATTGTTTACGTGACAATCCATGTGTATGCTACATCAATAAAGTTAATAGATGTTAAGCTTTTCCATCTATTTTGGGTGATTTGACAAACAATGCAAGTTCAAGAGCTAAAAGAGGCGAAATATTATATGGACTAAAATGAATTCTTTTGTAAAGTTTGAGGGTCAAATAAGTCATTACACATTTTCTTTTTAATCTCAAAATGTCACACCAATAAATTTAATGTAAAAATCATTTAAGGGATTAATAATTGTACTTGAACTTTTAAATTCAAAAAGTAAAAAAGATTAACTTCTTAGAAGGACTAGATTTTAAATATTCAAAAAAATATAGCAACTTGAAACATATTTTTGCATTTCGTTTATTTTCAATTAAATCTGAGAGCAAACCAGGGAAAATAGTATAACAGAAAAAGTAATAAAAAAAAAAAAAAAAAAAAAAAAAAAAAACCTTTGGGCCAAAACGATTCAATGTTTCTTTTTTGTTTTCGGTACAAAGTACAAACAAGCGAGTAATGAAAGCATAAGTTATGTGTTATAAAAAACTAAATTAAATTATTAATATTTAAGAGGGTAAAAAAGAAATGATTTCGCCCTTAAGTTCGATGACAAAGATTTAGCGAGGAGAATAAAAATGACAATGAAGCAAGAAGAGGGATGAATTTTTGCCGCCCAACTTTGTCGTAAATACTTCCATGAATGTTGCATGTATATGTAATCTACTATCTCATTTGATTCCGTACTTTCGATGAACATTTGGTGTAAAAAGAAACACCAAAACGGTTAGGCACTTGCCTTTCAAACAGAAAAACACCCCTCTCTCTCCCGGCCACTTGATTCGAAATCTATCAAATGGTTCAAATTAGCATTTTGCTACCTGAATGTATGTTACCGTTCTCATAAATAAAGAGCAAGCATTGGCTGTATCAATGAGTAAAAAACCAAGCATTTACTTGCTTTGTTATCATCTGACTCTTTGCTTGTATTTTCAAATGTGGACTAGGCAAGTGTTGAGTTTGTGGGGAAACAAGCCTCTTCAGAGCTCATGGTTCCAGCCGCTCCGTTTTCCTTTAATCTCAGTATGGGAACAATGCAGGACAAGTAATGCCAAAGAGAACACGGATTTGATCTGGTTACTTCATGTAATTAACCTTTAAAAGATAACATTCCCCGGATTCGGAAACCGAATTTCAACATCTGAAACCTTAAACCTTATTTTCAAGCTTTGATCCCTTTTGTAAAACAAAGTAATGTCAAGAAAAACACTTAGGACACCTATATTACAACCCGTAATGTCAAGGAACCGGCCCCTTTATCCTAATGTCTCCGGCTGTTCAATTACCGACCATTGACATAGCCATAAACAAATTTATAAAAAAAACTGCATATAAAATTAAGAGAAATATAGTTTATGACAAGAAAGATTCAAGATCGTTGGTAGTTCCATGCCATGTAAGCAAGCATTTTGTACCTTCAATCAGACCAATGATCTTTTATTATACAAAACACCAGGCACACAACAATAAGCACAATGGAGAATCACCATAAATGTTATTAAAAGCCTTATCTCGTTTCAATTTAAGTAATGCAAATTAGTTGCTGTCCTAGATCACTCGTTACACACTCGACGATCCTTTAGACCTGCATCAACTGAAAATTAAAAGTTCCGACATTAAAAAATAACCAAATTGGGAAGAGCAAGCAAGAGAGGCCCTTGCTATCAGTCTATGTGATTTTGCATTGAATTTTCTCATCAAAGAGTATGCTTTGGAAGGGTTCAGACCTTAGTGCAAAATATACAAATTTAGAGGAGACAAAACATGTAGAATAGCATCCCATAAATTCAATCCGGTGAAATAACACATCAACCACTTCCTAAATAAACTACAATAATTTCAGGACCAAAAAGAAAACCCTCTAGAATTCAAATAAAATAGAACTTCTATTACTTCTAGCACATATATCCAGTGTTGTTGAAACCAGAACGGACCAGCCGGTTGGACTGGGAACTGGCCGGTATACCAGTCTAGACAAAGGGATTGAACCAGCCTCAGTGCGAACTGCTTGAAACTGTTAAAAAGCCAGCGGTTGAACCAGTTTATATATATTTTAAAATTTTCATTAATTTTTATGAATTATTTAATTATTGTTGGACCAGCGATCGAATAGGGAACTGGTGGCCTAATTGGTTTGACTATCAGTTAGGTATCTCCCTAGACATGCAATTTCAAACTTAAACCATGTTATAAAGGTGGAGAAGTTCAATCCTCAACATAAAAATGTATTTTTCAGTACAAATCCAAGAGATTTTTGCAACTATACTTTCAAGAGCAGTGCCGCCAACCAGAAGGCAGTTATTTGAGACAAACCAAATTTTATTAAGGAAATTATAAAATGAATGATGTAAATCTAGATACAGTATATGGCTAACCTTTATTTCTTGGGAAGTTGAAAAGATGGATGTCTTAGTCATTTTCTTCTCGACCATAATCATACAAGATCTCGATCTGCATCAAGAGTGAACAATCAGAACCGGATGAGCAATAATAAATCCAATCAAAAATTTAGCAAATAATAGCTGATGGCACGTAAATGATATAGGTAAGCAACAAACATTAAACAACTCAGTGTCATGTATATTGAGAAGTTGCAAGCCAATTTAGATGAAATTTTGATAATAAACCATCCGCTATCGAGTAGTAAAAACAAGATAAGCAAAATGGCTTGAGTTACTCTTCTAGTTTTCTTCTTCTACTCCGCAGTATAAATAAATTGTCTATTGGGATGATAATTGATGAATAACTATAGAGGAGGGCAATGAGCCAAACAGCATGGAATGTGGGAAAGAAAACACGGGTAGCAAGAAATGAACAAATAACACTTACCCCAGAAGGTGGGACAGGGTTTCGAGTAAACTTGGAACCACCAGGAGCCCAAGGAACTGCAAATGAACTTAGTACATAAGCTTAAAACACTGTAAAAGGTTTAAAATACGAAAAAATAAGCATCTTATAAGAAACCTACCTATATCACAGCCAATCAATCACATGCAATAACAAAAGCGAGAGCTAATCAACAATAACCAACAATTGATGGACCAAACACAAGAATGTAAGTGAACAAGAGATGCCGCTAAGCAATGAGAGGTGAATTGACATAGTAATAGTTAAGTAGCATTTCTCTTCACCTACTTCAGAAAACCTTGGCTCTCATTTGGCTTGTTTCACACAATCAATGAAAGTTCACTAGTATCATCAGACTATCATCCTATAATAACTAATTAGTTATCGACATAACTAATTAGTTATCGACGAGATTTCATTCCCTTTTCAAAATTCTGTGGTATTCTCCTCTCAATTGTTTTAAAAGAATGTTTCAAAACAACCTATGAATCCAAAAATTCACTTACAAATACTTTCCACACAAGATTTATTGAGACAACATAAAATTCAATATCCAACGATATGACACTCACTTCTATCATATCCGTTTTTCTTTGAGACAAGTCTACGCATCCACAGAAAGACAGTTTTGCATGTCCCATTAATTCAAAACAAAACTCTCTTGACAAAACTACCGACGAAAAAAATAAAGTACATACCGATATAAGGATCGGGATGCCGCCACTTATTATAAGTTGCTTCTCCTGCATCTATCATTTTGTCAATTGTATCAAGATCTTCCTGTAAAAACACACCAAATTGTAAAATGCACAACCAAAATAGGCACAGAGTTAACCATTTAAAAAAAAAAAAACATTTAAACCATTCTGAATATCACAATGACTATTTACAAGTGCAGAAATAAACCTAAGGTTATCGATTGAGCTGATTAAGTCAGTCTCTTTTTTAAACTGAAACGACCGAATCGATAAGTTCAATGCAGAAGTTCAATGTGCTCAAATTATCATCATAGAAAAAGAAAAGGTAATAATAAAATAATGCACTTCACATTCACAGATAACGAATACTCGTTCAAGTTTACTTTAAAAAAATCAAATGATATGAAGATGAGAAACGAGGGAGACGAACCACATGCTTGTTGGCTTCGAATTTCTCGCGAAGGTCAGAAGCCTAAGAAAAATAAATAATATAAATTATAGATTCAATTGAATGGGAAAACAATTGTGAAAAGATGAGATATTGGGAGATTTGAGGATTTGAGGAGTTACATCTTGATAGAAGAGGTGGCGATGGACGGCCCAGTTGAGTGTCTCTTTCAGGGCACGGCGGTAGAGGATCCGAACCCTCTCCTTTTGCGCCGCTCTTCGAGCTAAATACGCCGCCGTCGAGGCTCCACTCATTTCAGTTGCTTTTGCCTTTTGATTTTTTATCTCTTCTCTCTCTCAGGCTTTTCCCACACGGTTTCCAGTTCAGATAGGGGGAAAGCGTTGATTGATCTACGACCGTGGGCGCGGACCGATTAATTACGAAACGGCAGCGTTTTATTCTCTTTCAAGTTATAACGAGTTAATTGCACCATACATCTCCAAGATATTTAGTTATTTACAATTTTATATTAATTTTTTATTCTAATTTAGTCTTCAAAGTATCAATTAAGTCATTTTATTAATCTAGCCAACCTGTCAGCTTAAACATCAAATCTTAGCTCAAATCCAGCATTGAGTGTATTTAAAACATATTGAGCAAAATTTAATTATAAGTACACATATTATATGGATAACTTGTATACAATATGTTAAAAATAATTATTTAAAATTTTAATGATATTATTTTCCTTTAATATGTTAGATACAAATTATTCATATCGTAACCTACAGATCGAACTCTAATCTCGAGGCTGGATGAAATCACTTCAGCCAACAAACATACCTCGAACCTCTCACTTCAACCAATGCTCTCGTTGATTGTTCCTATAACTATCTTTCTATCGAATGAATGTTCTTCAATTTAGGGATTTAGATTGAATGTACAAATAGGTAAAATGGGTAATATATCACGTTATTTATTTTAGAAAAGCATATTAAAATTCCACATCAACGTTGAGTTTATTATTTGCTCCTGCATGCATCATCTCCCAAATTAAAATATAAATACAGCATAAACATAATAAGCATATGTAAGAATAAGAAATCTATCAAAATTTATATAAATATGAGACCTTGTACACGATTATAGCCCGTGAATAATACAAATACACAAATTCCCTACACATTCATTAAACGGAGATAACAAAATCAGAAAGTCATATTTCCATATTCATGTCACCTAAGAACCAATACACGGAGATACACACAAACCCGAATCGGCCGAAGACTATTGCGTAAAAGCCAGTTTTTGGATATGAGATATATATTCATACACCACTCTATCTGATAATCATTACAATCTGTTAACAATTTCAATCATTAAAAAGAATGCTAACATGGCCTATAATCTTTTAAAGAAAATTACCTTCTATGGCTGTAGAAAGATGTTAATATATAGGCTCATATAAGAGAAGCCATGCTGTTTTTCCAACCATAGGATCTCCGCCTAGGCCGTGGAGGAGTAAAGCTAAGCCCGAACATTTCCTTGAGAGCACGTCCCTGCTCTACAAACCTAATCAGCTTTGCAACGATGGTGGCGCTCTCCGTGACGTGATCCATATCCTTGTTATTGCTCCACAACTGGGTCACCAGTTGTAACCTTCTCTGCTTTGAGTTTAACGAAATACCCCATTTCTGATACAGTTTTTGTCTCTCTTCTTCTGAAAACCTTTTACGCATTAGCTTGCTTAAAGTTTGTCTCTCACGCCGAAGAGCTTTCACACTGCATCAATAAATTAACCGAGACAAGTAGAAATTATATGGAAGGGATAATGTAACACATATGCTGGAAGAAAGTAAACATAAATCAGCAACAGAGTCACCATGGAAAAGACTTCAAACGAGTACTAGGCCATCAGCACGACCCAGCCAGTTATTATCTATTTGATATTCATTACTCCATAGTATAAATACTACAAGAAGAAAACTAAAGCACACTTCACGGATATGCAGCAATTAGTATCAACACTATATATTTTCTATTCGATATTGAGTTTTCAAGACAGGAAAATTTTGCTGCAAGTATCAACAATCAGTATCCACAAAGATGTTACGGATAAGAAATAATCGATGTCAACATTACATAATGAAACCGCCTAGAGTTTTCAAGAGAAGAAAATTTTGCTATGTTGACAACGACCGACATATATCATACATGTACTTTGTTCAAGCAAGGAATCATACAAGTTCAGTGTTTTCACATATACTGTTCATAGCCCATTAGGCAATCAATGGCTGCAAGAGAGAGAAAGAGAGAGAACCTTGAAGCCAGTGTTAGTGTGCGACCATCTTCTACGGCTTGATTTCCTTGAGAAAATGTTTCCTTGAGGAAGGTAAGTCTCCTAATCTCTACCTCCATGTAAATTGAATCGGTTCGATCACCTTTAAAGAGGAGGAAGAAATATGTTCTGTGAACCAAGGAAACATTGCAAGCTTGCCAAAGTTCGAGTATTGCTCTCTGCAACCTCTCAAATTCCAGGGGCCAATCCAAAGGAGGGCCTGATGCTTCATGCATTGGATCCAATCCTGCACCTTTCATACTCATTCCAGACTCATCTACTTCTAGACTGGTATCCTGAACCTGTGATGAAAGTACCACACATTTGCAAAGAAATCAAATGAGACATGCCCAATTGCATATTTTAAAGTTTCCACCACAGAAAATGATAGGCATATTCTCACCTGGCCATCAAGTTGTTTCTTCAGTCCAGCAACAAAAGTATGAATACTAGTAATTTGCTCGTCTGCAGAAGTCTGGACGGAAGCACTCCCAAGAGAAGACAGAGAATCATTCCTGGAGAGCCGCCCATTATTGGCATCATAATTTAATGAAGGAAATTTCTTTTGGTAACCATCTGGTCTTCCAGGAAAGCCTTTCTCTAACCCATTAGGCGGGGTGCTTTCATTATGTTCTCCGTCCATATATGGAGAAGATGTACCACCCGTGACATCATCTCTACAACTCCAGCTCCTACTCAACTTCAGGCTATTTTGAATATGATTTGCTTCTCTATCTCCATTCATTGGGGTAGACATTGTTTCCTGGCCAGCCACATCTCCAACTCCATTTAATGTCAATGCCAATCGTCCTTCACTTTCACCATTTGGTACGGCACGAGATTCAGAATTATTATTATCCCTGCCTGATCCTTCTGTGTCAATACATTGGACCTCTTTGCAGTATTCATCGGGGTCATCAGCAATTTCACCTTGAGTCTCCAAGCTTTGCTCAGAATCAGTCATGGAATGATCTCCATGGTTGTTCAGAGGCTCGTGATAGGGCTCTTCATGATTACTCGTGCTCTCTGTGTCGTCATAACCATGGATTGGATTAAATTTTTGAACATGCACATGAAATTGATTAGAATCAGCCAAACATGATGACTCTGATGCTGAATAGTCATCTTCCCATGTATCCGCAGCTTGTTGATTAGGATGGTAATTGATTCTTGCCTGATCAGAAAAAGGGAAAGAAGTGTCAGACCAAAAATGGAACTATTAACCAACATTAAGAAATGAAAATTTTATGAACAATATACATCAAAA
This sequence comes from Gossypium longicalyx, assembly GCA_025698465.1. NCBI lineage: Eukaryota > Viridiplantae > Streptophyta > Magnoliopsida > Malvales > Malvaceae > Gossypium > Gossypium longicalyx. The sequence continues at coordinate 109,129,357 of CM046997.1, read as the reverse complement.
AGAAAATAATGAATAATGTTGCTATAGGCACTCTATTCAGTAAAAGCACGACATGCAAGGATACCATAGGCAATAACACATACCGATTGTACCGACTCTTGATCATTTCCAATCATCCTTAGCAGATCCTTGACCCGAGATTGAGCAAGATCACGTTGCATAGTCAACTCTCTAATCTCCTTCTCCATCTGAATAGTGCAGAGTCATGTAAACGATGTTAGGTGACATGTAACATGTAACATGCAAATGCCTCGGCTTCCCCTTCTGTATTTTACATGTCAGACACCTCAAATCGGTAGGCTTCTTAGTCAGAAGACAACAATTTGCTTGCAGCCTAATTTTCCACAAGCAAAAGTATCTATCTGTGTACTATGCTGAAGTTTCAGCCATTTGCATTTAATTTTATATCACCCAAGCTTTATAAGTTTTAACATAGAATGCATGATTCACCAACATGTTTTGGTTTCACTTTTATCATGCTAGGCAAGATAAAGAGACGCAGTTGCATATGTTGCATACTAGACAAGACAAAATAATAATTTTGTTCATTAAAGAGGACCCCTTGACATCCTTAATAAATTTCCCAAATGGGATGGTTACCTTTTGGATCTGAAGATCTTTCTTTCTCAGTAAAGTTGCATAGTCACTGTTTGAGGAAGGAGGCACAGGACTCCTGAGTTCACTTTCTAACCTGGCCACCTCTCTTTGTAAATGCTTAACTAAGGCCTTATCAGACATGACCACGTTGACCTGAGCTTTTGTAGTAACTTCTTTTGCACAACAAGCAAACAGAAGAGTATTTCTGGTTTGTTCAACATGGCTCCGTGCAGGGCTCAAGGTACATATGATGGCAGTCCTGGCATTGCCACCCAAACAGGGCTGCAGTAAGCGTGTCAGCTTAGAATCCCTATAATTGATATGTCCTTGTCTGCCTTTACTGCATCCACCATAGCAAACCATTGATGAGTTGAGAAAATATAATGAGTGACAATAGTTTAACAAGACATTGTCTTTTTCTACATCATCAATATTCTGTACTTGAACACATTATTGTAGTAATGATTACTACAAATCCAACTGGTTATGAATAATTATCCCTAAAGAATATAGTAAATAGTTATTCAAATATTAGTGTCAATGAGAAAGATTCAACACTGAATCTAATTAAGCAAACTGTCATAAAACTATGCCCCACAGTCTGTGTTTCAATTTAAAATTGATGAGTTGAGCAAATATAGTAGGTGACAATAGTTTAACAAGACATTGCCTTTTTCTACATCATCAATATCCTGTACTTGAAGACGCTATTGTGGTAATAATTACTTGAAATCCAACTGGATATGAATAGTTATCCCTAAAGAATATAGTAAATAGTTATTCACATATTAGTGTCATTGAGAAAAATTCAACACTGAATCTAATTAAGCAAACTGTCATAAAACTATGCCCCATAGTCTTTGTTTCAATTTAAAATTGAAAAGTGACAACCATAAATGAAACGAATAGGAGCTCAATCAACCTCACAGTAATGAAATATAACTCCTTAAACAATCAGACAACTATGCTTAAAGAAATTAGACATTAAATAATCTCTTGCTGGTGATTGAAATGAAAAATAAGAAAACTTTAGATATATGATAATCCAATCAACCTTAGCTTGCGAACAACAGTTGACAGAGTAAGTAAACTACGATTTATGTGGCAACCCTCTTTCAGTCTTGCCCCAGTGGATAAGGCCTGGGATGCTCGCTCACTTCCGGCCAAATCAATAAAATTCTGCACTCAAATACCATTTTTGCATCACTTATTTTTTTTTCATTTGAGAATAACAACTTATGAACTTAAAATGTGAAAGTAAATTCCATGAGCCATACCACACTTGCTGCAAGGCTTGTTGAATTTTCTTTTCCTAGGAACTCACGAGCAGAGCTTTCAATTGTCTACAAAAGTTAGAATGCACATTACGGTAAGCTAAAAAGGGAAAGAAAAACTCAACATTACTAAACATAAGCTATTAGCAATTAAATGTTCAAGCAAGAGAAGGGCAAGGGAGAATACCAATCTTATAATTTGATGAGATCGGGAGCTTCTCTCATTCAAGGAAGTCTCACCTATCCTTCTTTGAGCTGCAACAATGCAATGCATTAGAAAATTACTAATAATCCACAATGATGCAAGAGTGCAACATCATCAAGTAAACAGAGAACTTTGAAAATGCTCTACCTTCACAAATTGCAAGTAGTTCTTTCAAATGGTTCCAGTCCTTCAGGGGTTCCTCTGTGACTTTTTCCACAATAGTTCCTCTCTGACAAAAAGAACTTGTTAGAGCAACCATAAGCGCAAGAAAATGAAACAAATATTATAATATGGATGTTGCTACTCACCTCAGGATCATCACGCAGCCTAAGTTGGGTGTTACCTGAGGTTAAGAGGTCTCTAATGGCTTCATTGTATATCTCAATTGCTGAGAACTTCAAAACAAATGCTCTCTCTTCATGCTGCAATGATAATATCAGTACTATGTAAAAAAAATGCTTTTAAAGAACAATCGTGAGAAAATGCAACATGATGAAAGAAAAATGAGTTAAAACTTTCATTACTCTGTTTATGTAGTCAAATATATCTGCAACAGTATACTCAGTTATTCCATTCATTGTGTATGTCTTCCCACTGCTAGTTTGTCCATAAGCAAAAATGCTAGCTGGGGAACAGAAGGAAAAATTGTTAGAGAACTTTTTACTTGCCATGAAGTTTATCAACAGAGAACATTTACCAAGATGCCAATAACCATACTTACAATTAATACCATTAACAACTGAAAGAGCAATCTCCTTGGCTCCTTCCTCGTACACTTGCTTTGTCCAGCAGTCACCCCGAAATACTCTATCTGTCCTCACCATAAAAAGGAAGAAAGAAGATACAATCTATTGATCAAAATTGCTTGTCAATCCGAAGCACACAACAGAAATAACAATTTCCATGTTTGATGCTTTAACACCTAATTTTGAACTTAAGCCAACAATTTACAGTACCCTCATAAAGCTGGCCTAGGTTCAATTAACCAGATTGATTACAGGACAAATTTATTATCATTTAAGTATATCAAAGTTTTAAAAGAAAAATGCCTACGGCAGCAAATGTGAGCTAGAAACTGGGAGCTGATTATCATATTTTAATGCAACAAAATTTATTAGATCACAACAAAGACATAGGGGAGTTTGCTTACCGAATGTATAGGCAGATGGGAATGTGGATCCTTCCCGGAGGGTGTTCCGGTATAGGATAGTACTGTCATTGATGCACTCCCAATCAGCAACTTCATTTGCTACAATTTCCTGGTCACTCAAAGGCCTCAACCTCACCAGCACAAGAATCCTCTCCTCACGAGCAGCAGCCAGTTGGACCTTCTGTTCCTTCTCCAACTTCTTCAACTCTTCCCCACCAACTGCCCCCATTTTTCACACTCCTCTTCTACAGTTACTAGCCCTACCACACATTATATAAAAATAGACCCATGGATTTTCACATTCTCAAACAGATTGGAAAAAAGAAAAATCAAACTCAAGAGGTACTCAAATACACAAACTCACAGTTGCTTTTAAAAAAATGCAAGCTAGTTTGTTGTGGCAGCCAAAGAAAATATTAGGCCTAGGCCCATCCTTTCACAACCATAATCTATCTGCAACAAGAAGCAAATCATGATTATTTGATTACCAAAACAACTAACTAAAGAAAATTGATTGCCAATATCAGTAACAACGAGCTAATCATAAAGTTTTATCCAACAAATCTGAAAATGATTTGATTTCCATACCTTATTCTTTAAGGTTAAACATCAACTAAAAGAACATTTAAAAAATGGAAACAGAAAATAAATGTCAATGAATCTAGTAGATAATATGGAAACCTCCCTCCCTATTAAAAAAATCATTTAAGAAAAAGCGAAAATATTTATTTTTACTTCTTGAAAGAGTAGAAAACTTTCCCTAGTGGGCACCAACATATGCTTAAACGCCAAGCTAAACCCCCCACCCCCGCCCCCCCAAAAAAAAGAGAACTATATACATGAAAATATAAAAATATTTTCATTTATTTTTCTCATTTCTGCATTTTTTAATTATTTTTCCTGGAAAAGAACTGACGAAAATAACAACTTCAGTACCAAAACAGTGTCGTTTTCCCTTCATTTATGCTCTGATCTAAATCTTTTTAACCATACTCTTCCACCTCGATACTCGAGCACTGCAAAAAAAAAACAGAATAAAATCTAAAAACAGCTTAAAAACACAATATAACAGAGCATTTTCAACGTAAAACTCCAAAATTCACAGTTTTTTTAGTACTGATAAACACACAATTTTTTAGATCAACAAACACAAAAAATGAAAATATATATAAAAAAAAACTATTCTCACGTACAAAACAAAATTGAAAATCCACATTTGAAGTCTTTCATAAATTAAAATAAATTGTAATTCCTCATTTAAATTTAAAAGCTTTTTAAATAATGAAAATGAAAGCTGCTAAGAACTTCATCGAAAAAGAAGAGAAGAGAGAGAGGCCTGGAAGAGTAAAAAAGGAAAATAGAAGCGAAAATCAAAGCTGCTATAGCTTTAATAAAGCTGAAAAAAATAAGACGAAGGATAAAATTGAGAATCTGAATTTAAACGAAGGGTTAAAATGGAAATAAAAAAGGATGTACGGTAGTTTATGGAACAGTGAAAAAACCGGCGATTTATATGAAAATTATGAAGGGAGAGAGAAGGAAGGAGCGGTTGTTTTTTAGCGGTTTTTTTTTTGGGGGGGGGGGGGGGAGATCGGAAATGGGACCGGTGGTCCTGGAAAATCTAGATGCAGCGTCAACGTCTCTTTTTGAAGCTTCTCTTGCTAGCGCCTCGTGGGGATCATATCTTTTGGTTAAATTTTATAAAAGGTCCTTGTATTATGTTTTTTTCTCGGATGTAGTCTTCTACTTTTGATATTTTAGTCTTTTTTTTTGGGGGGGGGAGTTTACATATGTAAATACGGTACAATCAAAAGTGCATTACAACTATAAATAAGGTGGGGAATCCAACTCCCCCGAGAAAAGTTTTTGAAGTGTTAACTATTAATAATCGATTGAATTTTCGTACTAAAGTTTTGTCTTATCTTATCCTTTGTGAGATTTGAGCTCCTAACCTATTGCGTATAGGTTACCATTTAGGGGATATAGTTGATACCATAGTTGCAAATAAGTGACCTATATGCCTCAAATTTGTGGTTTAAGTCTCTTTGTGCTCAAGTGAGCTTCATAATTATTACATATATTGTATTGTGAACTCTCCATTGAGTATTGCAGGTTCATCAATTGAGGCTCTTCCAGCTCCATAAACCAAGCCTATCGAGTGGCCGCTCATAGCACATTGGCTCTCAATAATGTACAAGAGACAAAACTCCCTACTAGAGAACAATACATTCAATTGTTGGAGGATCAGTTGAGTGCCCAATAGACGACACTTTGAAAACTCTCTCGAAAGATTAGACTCTTAACAAATCATATGCTCAAGCAACTATAAAGTAGAATCAAACTAATACAAAACACAAACAATTGATGAATTAGAATATAACCGAACAAAATCCACCTATAAAAACCACGCATGATAGTATTTAATGACCCATGTATAACAATTGTATATGGTAAGACTCGAACATAATTACTAAAGGATTTAGAACTTATCGATTTAATCTTTTTACTTTAAATGTTTATTTTCATTAAGTCTTTTTCTTTTAAATCGATTTTTTTACACAATATGATATATATTTTAATTTAATATTTTAAAAAAATATATGATGATATGATATATATTTATAGTGATGAACTTTTTTTTCCATATTAAAAAATGATAATATATATGATATTTTGAAACTGTAAAAAAAAATAAAGTGTGTATAAATCATATCGCTGTATATTTAAAAAAAAATTGATTATTTGATAGAGTTAACATGGAAAAAAAAATGCTTGCCTCAATATTGAAAATACATGTCGAAAAAATAGAAGAATAAAAAAGATCAAATTAAAGTAGAGAGAGACTAAATTCATAAAAAATACATATTAAAGGGACCTTTCATAAAATTTGACCTTATAACTTTGGCACTGGGCCTTTTGGGTGATTCAATTACGGTTTTGCCCTTGATCTTTTTTTAATGTTGGGTTCATGAAAGGGAAGGCACGTGGTCATTATGTATTTGTCAGGTAGCTTTCCATCACACCGTTCGATCGGGATCTTATTACCGTTAGATTGTGGAAAATAATATTAATATAAATTATTTTTTTCTTTTGTTTTTTCCTCTCGAGGAATTTCGAATTTCTAATAAATTTTTATTCCATTATTTAATTTAGATAAAAAAATAAAATAGTTAAAATCTTTAAAAAAATAATTATCAAGTTGAGATTCATAAATGGATAACAAGTTAAATTTGAAAAATGCATTTATTATAACGGATAAGTAAATGAATTTAATAATATTACTTCTAGCATTTTATCATTATTTTCAAAATTAGACTATTGATTCGACCGAGAATTAATCGGAATATTAGTCTGAAAAAAGGCTGAATGGGTTGTCTAGTAAATTGACATAAACCCTTGAAGTAGATTAAAAAATTAGTTGAATAGGTAGTTTAATCGGTTTTCTTATTTTTAATTTTAATTTTTTTATGAATTTTAATAATTTATTTGCTCGATTTAAATAAATTAATCATATTAACAACCAGTGACCTGATCGATTCAGCCACGAATTTGGTTTTAAAAAACTTACTTTTTACAGAACATTTTAAAAGATTTTTAAATTTTTAATAATATATTTAAACTAAAACAAATCATACATATTATTATTAATCAACAATTATGATAAAAATTTTAAATTCAAAATCACACCCTTTAAGGGTGAGATTTGGCGTCTTAATACTTTTAAAATTTCATATTCGAGCCTCACTCTATGTAAATTATGTTCGAATTCTAAATCAAAATTTTATTTTATTTAAGTTTAAGTTTAGATAAAAGTATTAACGAGTCAATTTGAGTCGGGTCAAAACCCGATTCCACAAAAATTCCAAGCTCACCCCAAAGATTGGTTTGACCTATTTAAATTTTTTTATTTTTAAATAGTAAAACAAGCCTAAGCAGGTCGGGTTGAAAAAAAAATTAAATCCAAACTCGGCCCATCAACACTTTTAAATTTAAATATATTTTGTTTTAATCTAATTGTGATTATAGTTATTTAGAGGTTTATTATTTATATTGTAATTATGATCATTAAGGCTGCAAATTGATTGTCAAATGGCAGCCAATTAGGATTATTCCTTTGATGTATTTGTTTTTTTTTTTTAATCATTTCAATAATAAAAAAAAGGATCTTTTTGATAAATATCAAATGTCAAACGTAAGAGCTCATAGGATTTTTTATTTTGTTTTTTAAAAGATAAATATTTTTTATTATTTTTATGGATAATATATTTTGATATAAATAGGAAAAAAAAAGTATAAAAATTAAATAAGCCAAAAACAATTTTGTTCACAGAAAATTTATTATTTCATTTTATATGGTATAATTACACATGTAACTCTCTATTTTCTTAGTCTCTCCATTAAAAAATATATAGCTTGTAAGTTAAGTGTTTTAATTTCACTTAATTCGGTGTGGCTCACTAATTAAAATATTATTCAAACATATTGTTATAAGTGAATTTAAGGGGCAGGCAAGGACCTCGACCTCAGAAAAATGAAATAATTTCAATTTAGTCCATTCATAAACGATGGAGTTATAAGTTAACGTGGGGTGAAACTGTACTTTATCCCATTGAAAATGAATAGTTTCTTGTTTGGTCCTTTAAAAACTGATGAAATTATAAAATAATAAATGATAAAATTATATTTGAAGCTTTCAAATTTTTATAATTTAATTTCAACCCTCGCAATAAAAAAATTGCGTTCCCCATTACACGTGGCACATATGTAATTATAAATAACTACACCCAAGTTCAATTATTGAGTAACATTTCAAACACAGAATTAAATTCCACAAGAACAAAAAGTTATCTAAATAATTAGATTTAGATATAATGACGTGTAAGTATGCATGTTCATCGTGTTTGAACAACTATTATAATTAACGAGTCTTGTTGAATTGAGTGTTATTGAAACAATTGATTACTCATTCCAATTCTTATGAAAGAGTTTAGATTAAAAAAATTAGGTCGAATAATTAGCCACGATGGTGTTTTTTTATTTATTTTTTATTTAACAATCTCATTATATGTTCTAATTATATCTTATTCTTTTGACACAATGTCTAAAACTACTTATAGCCCATTCCCAACTCATAAATTAAAGGATAATGCGCTTTAGCATACTCAAACCCACGTCCTCCTGTATTGACAATAATGCCCATACCAATCGAGTTAAGGCTCAATCAACAATTTAAAGATTTTTTTAGTATTGGGATATTGTCATGATAGTGATTGTTGGCATTTGGCTATTGGATTATCCCCAACAAAATTAAGAAACAAAACTATTGTTGGAATTAGTCATACTCGTTGAAATTAAGACTCCATTATTGTATCTTTTTACTATTTAATTTATTTTAATTCCAATTCTTTGCAAGGAATTACATAACAAACTAAGGTTAAAATGTGTTTCAAGTCCCTCTACTATTTGTAAGTTCGGAATTCAGTCTACTTTTTATTTCAAGAAATTTGGTATTTTAATCGTTCGAAGTTATAAATGTAAGTTTAATTGTTAATACAGTTTTAAATTTTTTCTGTTAAATTCAAATTCATTACAACATCATAAAGTGAATTTTTTTTTAAATGTTATACCAGAGAAATTAACAAAAGAATTTTTCTATTAACACAATTGGATCTGAATTTTGTAATATGAAAAGTAGAGAGGCTAAATTCATTAAAATTAAAGTATAAAAACTAAATTCTAAATGTATGAAGATTATAGGGACTTAGAGCACATTTTAACCTAAAATTAATTTTTGATGAATTACTATTGTAGGTTTTTAGTCAATCGTAATGATTTCGAGCATGAACCGCGTGGTAAAAGCTGAATGAAAAAAGTGTGCCATTTATATAAAGCCATAATATTATTTTTTAGCCTTAAATTTGGTAATTATGTTCATTTTGGTACCTGTATTTTTTATCCAATTTGGCACTCAAACTTAGCAATTAGGTCCATTTCAGTACCTAAATTTGAAATATATAAAAGCTTGAAAATGTGGCACTTTGAGATTGTATCACATCATTAAATAAAATTTATACAATTTTTCAGGTAATGGTATGATACAATTTTAGAGTGTCATATTATGTGTTTTAATAACCAAGCCTGTGTTTTAATAGGTCAAACCATCGGTTCTCGATTTAACTAGTTTGACCGGCTTGATTGTCAAACCAACAATAGTTAAAATTTTGTAAATATCTACAAATTTAAAAATTAAAAAATTATAAAATCAATTCAATTGTCGATTTTTGTTTCAGTTTTCAATTTTTACCAATTTCAATCAATTTATGACTCAATCGGTTCAACCCCTTTGTTTGGACTATTATATTGATCTCAACTCATTATTCCTGTTATAGTAACATTTGTCACGTTATCAAATCTTGATAGAATTCAAGTTTACTGATCAAAATGGATCTAATTATCAATTTAAAGGATCAAATTAAAAAAAATGTATTAAAGTGGACTCAATTGTCAAGTTCAGGGTCAAATATTATATTATCTCTTATATTTCAAATAATCAATTTCATAAGAAAAAAACAATGTTGTTAGATTTGGAAGATGAATTTAATTGGGAATCAGTGAATGCACCAATTTAGACAAAGATATTAGATTAGATTTTAAGCGAATTGCTAGGAATAGTCTTTGAATCAGGAACCAAAACATGTTTGAATCACTAAAAAAAACAGTTGAACCATTTTTTTGACTTCTCTTGCCTAATTTTTCAACCTGAGCTCATAAAATCTAATCCAATCTAGTAAAACATAGTATAAAATAAAACCCAGAAATAAATAAAAAAACATAAATAAATAAAACCCAATATAAAAAATAAAAATTAAATATATGTTTATTTATTCGTGTTTATAATATTTTTATATTTTTTTATTCTTAGTTTTTTGGGCAATTAAATATTATCTAAGCGATTGGATAAAAAATCGATGATTTAATCGATTATGGGAATAACTATAAAATTTAGGGGCTAATTTAGAAAAAAATTAAAATATTGATATGAAAATAATAGGGATTAATTGAAGAAAAAAAATTACACCTAAATATTTTAGACCCAATATTTAATAAATTCAGGCCCCTAATAGTTCATCAATCCCACTTTTAATTAAGGCTGCTGCCTTCATTAAAATAAAATAAATTAAGATGAGAAGACAAGAAAAAGCCTAAAGCAATGAAACAACTTTCACTGTAAAAACTAAAAAGGAAAATAAAGAAACATGAAACCTAACAAAGCTGACCAAATTCAAAAGTTAAATTATAATGAATTAAGTTAAGCTTCAATTACTGCTGAGAAAGCATGTTGAAAACTAATCATTATTTAAAAAAAAAGGTAATATAATTATTGGTCCCTAAACTTAGTAACTAGATTCATTTTGGTACATGAACTTTTATTTGATCAACTTTGATACTCGAGTTTGATAACTAAATTCATTTTGGTTCATGAACCTAAAACAATATAAAACAATAAATAATTTTTTAGGAAATAACGTTGTATAATCTTAGAGTGTCATATACAATGTTTTAATAATTAGATTAGTGGTTGAATCGATTAGACCACTGGTTACCGATTCAATTGGTTTGATCGGTTCGACTGCTAGAACAATAACAATTAATTAATTAATTAAAATTCATAAAAGAAAAAGAAAAATAAATCACCCGTTCAACTACTGGTTTTTGCCCAAATTTCAAATTTGATTGGTTTTGAGCCATTTCCAATTAATTTGGTTTAACCCCTTTATTTGGACTAATATATCAATAGGTTTTTGGCCTAATCGATATAACTGGCCAATCTAGTCATGTTCCAAGAACACTGGTCACATCATCAAATATTGACAAAATTCAAGTTTTTGAACCGAAATGGGTGTAGTTGTCAAGTTCACAGATTAAATTAAATCTAAAAAAAAGTACATGTATTAAAATAGACTTAATTGTCAAGTTTGACAGCAACAAATTATATTATTCCTAAAAAAAATATTAATTGATAACGAGATATGGCTTCAACTTGTTGAGGATCATATTTAAGTTTGAATATTTAATACATAAAATATTATTTTCTGATAAAAATTTATTTATTTTTATCTAAAGTTCAAGTGTCAAAAAAAAATAACGAATTCACATAGCAAAAATACATTATCTTTACATATTTTTAGGTTAGGTAGTACTTGAAGAGGCAACAAATTTTATATGCCTTAAAGGCACATGAGTGTATGCACGTCATAGAATTAGGCTTAGTTTGGATGGGCGATTGGGTGCGGTGCGTTTAGCTTACTTTTTGTCTCACGCTACAGTATCGCTACAATATCTAATCTCACCTCCACCGCTGTTTTTACACTAACCACAGGTAAACGCACCGCTCATCTAAACTCACCCTTAATTTTTAAGTTTTACTAGTTAAATATAAGTATAATGATAAATTTAGTTTTAATATTTATATATTTTGTTAATTTGGTTGTAATTATTATTAGTTAAAATTGGTTATTAACATTTAAAAACAAACTTAAATCGTATTTTAATAAAAATGTTTATTATAACATTAAATTTTTAATGATGTTGACATGACAACTTATATGATAGTACATATGTATTTCATACTAATATGACACAAATTGTTTTATATGTTACGCCAATAAATGAATTAAAAATAATGAAAATAGTATAAAGTATGCGTGAATGCAACTTACCATGTTTAAATAAATAAATTTTGGTGTCGAACATTCTTGTTAAAAAACAAAATTTTGATTAAATTGGAAAAATTGATGGTAAATCATTTTGAAAGATCAAGGGTTAAAATTAGCTAGAAAACCAATAAGAACAAAATTGACAAAAAAAATTTGTAAACGTGAAGAGCTAAATTTATCATTATGCCTTAAATATACAAGATTTCACATATAGTAAGGTATATTGTGATGGATGTTCTCTTCGTCGCTTAACCACGTGGTTAGGAATTTGATCCCCTCTCGTGGGAATGAAGCATATTTCACTATTACCTGTTTACTTTTTGAAGAGCACTCTCAACGAGAAGATCTATTATCGCTACCGACAATGGATATCTTAATTACGACAAAAAAAGAGAGAAGTAAACAAGATACTTACTCCTAAACTATTTAATTTCTATTCAAAAAACTTCAAATTTAATTTAATAATTATCGAGTCGAGCTTGAATAAAATTTAACCGCAGTAATTACTATTCAAACAATCAATCAAACATTCCATTTTTAACATATATTTGAAATAATTTATATTATTAAATTATATTTATTTTAAATTATTAAATTACATTATTACCCTTGTTATATTAACCAAATAGTAACATTTAACCCTTTATTTTTTTTTAATCCCATTTCCTCCCAACCCTATCTGCGCCGCACACCAAAACTCTCTTTTTCTCTTCAATATATTCACAAAATTGGAAATTCCTGCTAGCTTAATCCATTGAAAAAAGAGTGAAGCGTTTTTCGGGTCATCACGTAGGATCCAAGATCGGGTGAGTTTTAATTCGGACCCAAAATTCAAATCCCCTAGATCTGTACAGTTCTTATAATGGGTTTTGGTTTATAGATCTAATCTGCCAATTCTTAGTTTGTTCGAAACTCTTTTATCAAATTGTAAGATTTTTGCATTAGTATGAATCTTTTATTTTTCAGTAGTTTCTGTTGAATTTGCTATTTTATTTTATTCATTGTTGCTTATTTATTTATTTATTGTGTATATGGATGTACTGCTTCTAAAGTTGATTTCAATGGAATTATTGTATAATTGCGCTTGTGGTTTTTTATTATTTTTAGTTAATTAAAGTTTTTCTGGGTTTAATATCCCTTGCTTTCTGATGGTAATTATTTAAAAAATAAGGATTTCCACTATGACAATGGGTTTTTGATGGTAATTTCATATAAATTTGGTGCGGTGTAATTTATAAATCCTGATTTTTCAAAGACCAACATCAAAAAGTTTAAAGCATATACTTCTTTAACTAAAAATCATAATTCCATTTTCGTGTGGCAAATTTTGCATTCATGAAGCTTCTTTCTCTTTTCTTTTGCAGCCAAAGATGGCACATTATTCCATGCAATATATTTTTTTTTTGGTTAAAGTAACCAGTTATTCAGTAATTTCAGAGAGAGTAGATATCTTGTTTAGATTTGTCAAATTCACAAACACTCTGCAAGCAGATATGTAAAAACTGGTGAACATTGTCCATGAAAATCAAAGAGAAGCTTTTGTTGTATTTGTGAAAATTCTGTGTGGTTTTCTTTGTTGTTTATTTGTTTATGATGCGTTGTTGTTGTTGGTTTTTTTTTTTTTTTTTTTTAAATTTATTGTATATCAGTTTAATATTATGGTTAATAGTTTCTGGTTGTGGTAAGGTTTTAAAATATTAATTAGTTTCCATTAAGTGATTATACATTTTATAATCAGCCTTTGTTATTTACTTGGTTTTAAACTACTCTTTTGATTTTGTTCTTAAATTTTTGGAAGCTTACTTTGTTCGATGCTAAGCTTTGTCTTAACTATGAACCTCTAGAATCTAGATAATTGCATGCTATTGCTCATGCTATGAACTAGAAATTCTTGGTCATGTTTGATGATTGCATATCTAAAGCAAATTCAGTTTCTAGTACATTCTTGAGCCAAATTATTGGCTAAATTAGCTTATCAATTGTTGTCTCTTTTTTTTTTTAGGTTTGATGGAGAAATTATGAGCATCACATCACTTTTGAAGTATATTTGAATCTTTTTGCTCGGTTGATGATACATATGCCTGCATTGTGTTGTTTGCTAATGGGGATGAATGTGGGGGAATTAGAGGCCAGTGGTTTGTTATGTATTAACTGAGTGCAACTTACTACATGTAGGATGTTAGGCACTGAATTTACTTAAAATGGTTGGTTTTATGGTTGTGCCATGACTGCTTCCAGCATTCTTGAAAAACAAAAGAAAAAGGGTTTAAGCTTCTCATATTGTAATGAAAAGAGGACACTTGCTGGTTGGGGGTCTTTTATTAGGAAGAAAAGGGAGGTGAGAACTAATTTCAGATTATGAGGGAAATGAGGAGACAGTTCAGTGTAGGTTATTGAACTTGGAACTGGGTTTAATGGTTTGTTGCCTGGTATCATACAGAACAAAGAAAAGTCATGAATCCTTTGAAAGCTTGGCAATTGGATTTAATAGTTTAATAGTTCCCTCTTTTTACATTCTTAATTGCTGCATTGCTTTTAAATTATACTGCTACAATTAAATTTGAAAGTCAGTTATTAGAAGCATGTTTCCAATGCCCATTGTGACATCTTACGTGTTTCTCTTCATTCTCCTTGTTTTCTCTTTTGAACCACAACAGTTTTCCTTCTGGACGCAAAAGCTCCTATCCTATCAGCCATTCCCTTTTTTAATGTTTAACAATGTTGCTTCTTTCTCTTTTAATTATCTCTTGGATACTGGCCAAGGAACATTATCTGTCTAGAAAGGATGGATGGCTGTGAATGGAGTTTATGTGTCTGTTCATGAGTTTCCGGGCCTGATGTATGCTGGCATGATGACTATTTGCTAGAGATGGTTGGACCTTTAATGAGGAATTTGGTTGAGGTGTGGGTGGGGTCATCAAGTACTCTGTAGTTGGCGCTGAATTTTGTGGTTTGTAATTGATATAAGATGGATTGCTTGTTGACTGTTCTGTGTGTTTTGCTCTTGGGATTTGGTGTTTATGTTTTGGAGGGAATAGTGAGAGGTTTGATATGGCTCATGGATGATGATTGGTGTATGGTTGTGCTGTGGACAGGGAGGAGCATTTATTGTGTGTTGGTTGAGGTGGTGTTTTATCTGATCGGAGGTGGTAGGTGTTGATAAACAAAAGTTTGAAAATGAGTTCAGACAGCGGGAGCCGAAGCAGGAGCAGGAGCCGCAGCCCCATGGGTCGTAAGATCCGATCTGACCGCTTTTCTTACCGTAATGCACCTTACAGAAGGGAGTCTCGTCGGGGTTTCAGGTTTTTTTAATTTTCAATCATTTTAGTTAATTTGCTTTCTTCTGTTAAGTAACCTGAGGGAAAACTGTTTAAGCACATGGTTCTTAGAAAGTTCTCTCTTCTCCTTCAAATAATATTATGATAACTCCTTAGGGAAAAGTATCTGCATGTCATTTTACATCCGAGCTTTAAGTCATGTTGGGTCTGGGTAAGCTGCCCTCATTTCACACTGAAAGGAACCTATAACAGGATTATTGTTTTATGCTTCAGCAAAGTGATGATTGGGAAGATTTTTTGAACTCCTTGGCCCTATATTTCTTTGGCTGTAGTGTTTACTGCTAAATTACTGCTCATAGGTGGGGTATTGTTTATTTCTACGTGGCTGTAATGCATATAATATTTTATATCTACGTGGCTGTAATGCGCTGTAGTGAATCACTTCTGTTTTATTCCTTTTTGCTGGAATGTGGTCAAAAGTTCAGTAATATCCTGGCTTTTGGATGGATATATCCCATAAATTTCTCTTTTACTCTCCTTTTCTCTGTCTATATACATTTGTTCTTTCATGTCTAACAGGATTTTCTTGAGTACGTTTGGATGGGAATTTTGAAGAAATTTGAAATGAAAGCAATTTGAATCAATTCAAAATGGTAGCATTTGTAATCGTTTTGTTTAGATTAATATTCTTAGAAAGAAAATTAATCTATGGGAGTTTCATGAGATAATAAATAATTATAAAATATAATGTTTATTAGTAGATCATGTGGAATTTTAGGAAAAAAAAAGAAAAAAAAAGTGAAATTCAATTAGAAGTTCGAGGTTCTTGAACAGGCAAATTCTTTTTGGACTTCTGAAAACTTTTATTGAAATGAAATATATCCCATCCAAACACACTCTTAAAGAATAGCGATAAAAAAATCTTTTGAATATTAACACCGCTTCACTTCTCTTTCCAGCCAGAGCAATCTCTGCAAGAACTGCAAACGACCTGGTCACTATGCTAGAGAGTGCCCTAATGTGGCTATTTGTCACAATTGTAATCTCCCCGGGTAAGGAACCAAATCTCTCCTTGTAGTTGAAGCCGAATCTTATATCTTTTGAGTTACAAGTACTTGAAGGAGATAAAGTAGTTTTAATTCGGAATATGTTTACATGCTATGTGTTAATTCTTTGTCATCTCTTGTTTTACGGGAAATTCTGCTGTACGCTTGAGAAAAAAACCGGCAATACCAAAATTCCTAATGCTATACCACTATAAAAGATCCTAACGTTTTAGTTGGAATTTTTGGTACACTTTTTTATGGCGAGCCCATGGTAGAATTTTCACTTATTTTATGAGTAATAATTTTGTAGCGTCTTTGTGATGGAACTGGGTGACCAAATATGTTGCTTCTATTTTCAGAGTCTTGCACATTTTGGTGCCGCTCTAACCATGTCGGAACTTCTTTGAGCAGGCATATTGCTTCTGAATGCACAACCAAGTCCCTATGCTGGAATTGCCGGGAACCCGGACACACAGCTAACAACTGTCCTAATGAGGGAATCTGCCACACCTGTGGGAAAGCTGGACACCGAGCAAGAGAGTGCACTGCACCCCCAATGCCACCCGGGGACGTGAGGTTATGCAATAATTGCTACAAGTCTGGACATATAGCAGCTGACTGCACAAATGACAAGGCATGCAACAACTGTAGGAGACCAGGTCACTTGGCACGAGAGTGTACAAATGATCCAATCTGCAACTTGTGCAACGTAGCTGGACATGTGGCTAGGCATTGCCCTAAAGGCAACATGATAGGTGATCGAGGTGGTTTTGTTGGTGGTGGTGGTAGTGGTAGTCGTGGCGGTGGCGGTGGCTATCGAGATCATCATCATAGAGACGTAGTATGCCGTAACTGCCATCAATTCGGTCATATGAGCCGGGATTGCATGGGACCATTGATGATCTGTCACAACTGTGGTGGAAGAGGACACATGGCATATGAGTGTCCATCAGGAAGGTATTTGGACCGTTATCCTCCTCGGAGGTACTAGATGATGATGCAGCCAGGTTTTGGCAGTATCAAAAAATATTTTAATTAGTAACATGGTTTGTGATTGAAGATTTGGAACCCTATATGATAATAGGATCTTTTGATTTGGATTTTAGTGTACTAATTGCCAAGACTATATGTGAAGCATATATTATTATTTTCCATTAGGATTTCAGTATTGGGTATGGAATAAAAGGATTTTATACTACCTATACCGACTTTTTTACTCTGTAGAATTATGCTTCTGTTTTTTTTAATTAAACTACACACCAATTTCTATATTTGTTTAACAATTTTATAGGATTTAATCATATTTGGCTATTTTTGATATAATATCTAAAACTATTCATAATTCATTTTCAACCCATAAATAGGAAGACAATGCGTTTTAGCGTATTTAAACTCGTGTCTTTTTATGTTGACAAAAATATTTATGTCAAATGAGTTAAGATTTAATTGGCAAAAGTTACATACTATTTACATACAATGGGATAAAATTTATTCTTTGGAGATAATTGTTGATGAAAAGAAATTGGTAATTTTTTTTAATTATTTTCAAGTTTGAAAGTGAGTAATTAAGAAAATTTGTTAAGGTGCTAATATCTTATTTCAATTGTATATAAATTTGATTGATATAATAACAGATTTAGCTATTGATGTTTACATGTTTTGTCAATCTGGTCTTAATTTTTAAAAAAAATCAATAAATTTTACCTTAATTTTTACACATTTACACAAATGTTATGGGCTAAATTTGTTAATCCAAAACCAATTTAATAGAATTTGTAAACTTTGGAAGCCCTTATACTGGGAATTAGATTGTAATTTGTTTCTTATACTAAAAAAATTAACAAATTAGCCACTTTACGTTAGATTAAAGAACAAATTGGTTATGTTAGAAATTCTATCTATTACTATTAAAAACTAGTTTCTGTATGTCATCACGAGGTATGTGTTACTGTCTTGTTATTCTAGCAGCTACTTTAATTTTTAACAGTAGAAATAGCTGAAGTTTTCAACAAAAAGAATCAAATTTCTTTTTGATCTACTGCACAAGGACTAATTAGCCCAATTTTTCAGTTAAGGGGGCAAAATGTAAATTGATTCTTAATATAGGGGCTTTCATGATACTTTTACCCAAAAAAGATAAGAGCCCACACCCCAACAATCACGGGCCAATTTAAGGCCCAAATTCCAGTGGATAACCTTATTGAGATGGTGGATTAAACTAAATTTACCAAGGCCCATGAGGTTAGATTCGTCAATTCGAAATTGCACTTTAAGACAATAAAATAAATCTCTCGCTCGTTCGCCCTTTACTAGTGTATGTTTTTTTTTTTTTTTTTTTTTTCTCTGCGAACGACAGCACCCATCTCTCTCTCCCGATTCTTTCATTTTCGCAAAATAAAAAAAAAAATTGTTTTTTAATTAAGAATTCAATAAAACGAGAGAAAAAACGACGCCCGAAAATTTTTACTTCAAAACCCTAGGGCTTTCAATCTCTAGGGTTTCACTCGATTTTTAATTTTGTTAATTCCTATTATTTTATAATTTATTTCTTCCATGGATACCGAGGAAGAAGAGCCTCACCATGTCCCCAATGTTAATTCTTCTGTTCAATTGGAAGATACACCGGTGAGTACAGCAACGGTTTCTGAGTTAGAGAATCGGAATAGTGAGTCTAATTTTGAGCTCGAGTCTGTTTCCGTGTTGGATGAGGCGGGAGTATCGACAGAGGTTTCTGCTGAAAAGGAGGAGGAAGGTGAGGGAAAGGGAGTTGGTGGTGAGGCTGGGGCTGGTGAAAAGGGCGGCGAGGATTTGATCGGTGGAGAGGAGAAGTGCGAGATGTTGGGTGGTGGTGTTGAGTTAAATGCTTCGTCTTCGGGTGTTGGTAATAAGGAAGGTGATGGCGGGGAGGATGGATACATGGCGGGGGGGAAAGCTGACGTGGTGGAGGATGCGGCGGGGGTTGTTGTGATGTGCAAAATGGAGGATGCGTCTGAGATGGCGAATGAAATACTGTCAGCGGGAGGGATTGAGGTGTCTGTGGCGGAACACGGAGCTGTTGAGTTGGCTGATGAAGCGGGAAATTTGGTGGAGCAAAAGGTGGCTGATGATGTGCTTGAACGAGTAGATGTTCCAGAGGAGAAACATGTGGCTGACATGGCGGAGGAAAGAGGGATTGCTGATGCGGCGGAGGTGGATGGCGCCACAGAGGGTGTTTTGGCTAAAGAAGAAGAAACAAGTGTGGCAGTAGAAGTGGGTGGTTCAACAGAGCAAACTGTGGTTAAGGAGGAAACTGGAATTATGAATGAAAGAGAGGTGGCTGACGTGTCCGTGAAAAGTGAAATGATGATGGAGAAAGAGGGGGAGCAAAGTGGGGTTATGGAAGAAACAGGGGTGGATGACATGACTGAGAAAACTGAATTTGTGGAGGAACCGATGGTTGAGGGAGAAATAGGAACTGACATGGTTGAGGAAAGCGGAGTTTTGGAAGAAAAATCAGTGCTTAATGTGACTGAGCAAACTGAAGATTTGGAGTATGTTCATGTAGCTAGGGAAATAGGTAACGATATGGCTGAGCCAGCGGAGGACTCTGTGATGGAGGAGGAATCGGAGAAAGAAGAAGATACAGAGTTAGGAAATGAAGTAGAGGGTGTCGAAAAAGAAGAGGAGAGAGTAGCTGAAATGGGAGATACTGTAGAGGCAATGGAAGCAGCAGATGACACTGAGATGCCCGACACGACAGAAGAGTTGGAAATGGAGGCTGCAGAGGAGACAGAGGAGGCTGCAGAGGAGACGGAGGATACAGAGGAGATAGAGGAGGATAGTAAAGCCAGTGGTGGCAAGAGGAAGCGGGGAAAGAAGTTGAGTACTAAGGTTCCGGCAAGAGCTCCATCTAGGAAGAAGGTGGAAGAGGATGTCTGTTTCATTTGCTTTGATGGCGGTAACCTTGTGCTTTGCGACCGCAGGTGAGTCTACCAAAGTCAGTTCTCATGCCAGCTGTATCTGTGTATTAGCTCTCTTATGGTTTTTGTTGTTTTTCCTCCTTAGGGGTTGCCCGAAGGCTTACCACTCTGCTTGCGTTGGTCGAGATGAGGCTTTCTTTCAATCAAAGGGTAAATGGAATTGTGGTAAGTTGCTTTATTGCTCTCTGTGATATCTGAGTTTTATTTTGAGGCCTTGTGGAATATGAGACAGATATGTTGCTTGTTATGGTATTGCTATCCTAATTTGTAATATGAGTGTACCATATGCTTATGATTACTTTTTGCAATATTTTAGGGGAAAAGTTTGCTGTTTGCTATAGTTGGCTGATACCGATTTAGGAACATGAGCACCGAAAATTTTGAACTGTGATATCCCTTTTTCTTTTCAGATTTAATTGCAACATTATTGAAGTTGTTACTTCTTTTCTTTGCGAAATGTTTGATTTACATGACAGTGGAGCTTGCTGGAGTGGGCTTTTCTGAAGGCACAGGAAGTTCAATATTTAGTTTTGCCCAGCACACCGTTAAAGTTCTGCATGCTCCTCAAATTGGTTTAATGGCTCTCGAAAGAACAATTGAAGTGTAGTACCTTTCTGTAGTAATTAGGGTCGACCTATCATTCCAACTCAAGGCAATGGCTACTGGCAATGCTTGGATTTGTAGTCTGCACATTGTAATTATTATTCTGGAATGTGATCATCTCTTAAGTCTTTACATGTCATGGGATCATGGAAAAATTCAATTAAGGTCTCAAAGGCTGAGCTTCCCAGTGAGACTTCAGCAACTATATTTGTAATACTACTCGTCAAGAGTTTGAGAGATTGGTTATCAGCCTTTTTGTTTAGAAATAAGTACAGAACTATGCAACTGCTGTACTTTGACATATTAGCGGGCAGGAAATAATGACTTCAATTTTGGAACTTGCAAATGATTGAGTTTCATGTATAAGTAGCGGATACCCACTTGCATGCTAAATGTGCATTTGGGGCCATCTAATATATATTTGGCATCTTCAATATTATGATTTTCTTACTGCGAAGCACTGTTCGAATTTCATGTGGAGCGTAATGGATACTGAATTGCAGTTCTGGCCAATTGTTTCCTTATGTAAAGTTGATTGAGACTGACATGTAGCCTTTGCGAAAGGCAATATAGATCTGCCCTAAATGTCCTTTACTTGAGCCAACCAGAAGTACTCTTTTGTTTGTCTAAACCATACGCAAAAAGGAATAAGAACTTACAATTTCAGTAACTTGTGTTAAATTATTATGGAACTAGAGGCTACTGTTTTGCAAACACTGGGCAGAGCTTTTGGATTAAGGTCTTGCTTCTGTTAGAAATTTTTTCTTTTCTTTTGTAGCTCTAAGCAGTGCTCTTTTCCTTGAGAAAGCTTCTTTGAGATGCTCATTAGTATGAGAAGATGCATGAGAAGATGCACTGAGGACTGAGAACTAAAACATTCTTGCGTGAAGAATGACAAAAAAGACTAGAATGGGAAATACATCTTTCTGCTTGAATGAGCTATAGCCTAGACCGTTGACGGAACTGGTTGTATAAATTTCAGGATGCATTGGGTCGGATAAGCCATCTTTTGAGTCATAATCTACTGAGTGAAAACAGTTTAATATGCGTATGTTATACACTTTGGGATCATCAAAGAATGATGAACATTTCTATATTGTGTGAAAAAAGGGTGTACACAATATTCGTATTCAAGGTTATACCATTGTTGCAGCTTGTATTTGTCTGCCTTTTTTTCCAATGTTTGAAGAAAGACTGGTTTATTAAGCTTTTAGAATTCTTGATGCAAGTGTGCTTGTTCAATGCCCTTGGGGGTATATGCACATAGGGGATTTTGAATGTGTGCTCCGGAATTTATTCTTATTAGCCTATTTATGTCACTGCTTTTTTGCTGTTGCTTTCTGTTATCCTGCCACATGCAAAACAGATGTTAGTTGACCCTGCAGTTTGATTTCTTTCTTGGAGATTCTTGCTTAATCTATATGTATGATTTTCATTTATCAACTTCTGTTTTAATGTTTATAGGAAATGTCTGTTACGTTATCTTTTATATCTCTATCTAATTTGAGTTATGTTTTCTGCAAATTAGGTTGGCATCTGTGTAGCAACTGCAAAAAGAACGCCCATTATATGTGTTTCACGTGTACCTTTTCCTTATGCAAGGGATGCATCAAAGAGGCTGTAATACTATGTATTAGGGGTAACAAAGGCTTCTGTGAGTCGTGTATGAATCTTGTCATGTTGATTGAAAAGGAGCAGCAGGTAAATCAGGAAATGTTATTATACTGTACTTTCATTGATTCATTTTTGTTTTATTCTTTGCATTTGCTATTTTCTGTTATTGATTTATTTATTGAACATTGCCAGCATGATTGTGTTGTTTTTACTCATAGATGCATTAGGAATGTGCAACTCCTACTTCTGTCTTTTTTATTTGCAGTATGTTTCCATGATTTTAATTGATAGTGGGAATCTGACATTTGTAACCATTTCTGCACTTTTCTCAATTTCTCTTGATATATTCTGTTTGAAGTTTTAGTTTCTCTGGATAAATTTTTTGGGCTAATTGGGTTATTAATTTGTGGTAAGTCGTAAACATGTACCTGGATAATTCATAGCATCGACTTCCTCTCTTCCTATAATGTCAATAATTTATATAATTCTTGAGCTCTTTTGTTCCTCTAGGTGGTTGTTTAGGAGGGTGGGGGAGGTGGTGGTGTTGGTTATTTCGCTGCATATATCTTCAATAAATTCAGTCTCTTTGGACTGTTTTATTTTGTGTGATTTATTTTGGCTTTATTGTCTTAACTGCTAGTATGTTTCATTATAGATTGTTTTTAGTCTATGTTTCTTCATTGATGAACTCTGGGATGTAAATGTTTCATCATCTTTGAAAACAAATAATCGAGTCTATGTGTCTTCATTGATGAACTCTGGGGGTGTAAATATTTCATCATCTTTGAAAGCAAATTATCAGTGCATTTGAATTATATTCCATGTCAGAAAATTCTATGCAAGCCTCTTGGTCTTCTTATTGGCATTGTTTTCAGTTGCAATCTTCAATGTTTTCTGCTTTTCATTGGTTAGTTTCCTGTAAGTGAAAATGGAAAAGACTGGAGTGTGTCCACCAGATAACATAGTTTTAAGTCTTTCGGATTGAGAGAGGCTGTTCTAAGCTAAAAACTAAACCAAGATTCATGCATGGATATTTCTGTTTAATGCAATAAATCATTCAACAGTTATAACCTTGTATAATGTAGATGTGTTGTCATATGAATGTTGATTCGTTCCTTCTCTAGGGTTTCATATGAATGTTGATTCGTTCCTTTTCTAGGGTTTTAGGGTTATATATTAGTGGCTTTATGCTCTCCATTTTGTGGTTATCCATTATATTTGTTGTTACTTTTGCAGGCACAAATTGATTTTGATGACCGAGGTAGCTGGGAATATCTATTCAAGGATTATTGGATTGATTTAAAGAGCAGGCTATCAATAACTTCAGATGAACTTGCTCAGGCCAAAAATCCCTGGAAAGGTGCTGCCAAACAGGAATCACCTATTGAACTCCATGGTTTTAATGATGCTGGAGGGTCTGACTCAGATAATTCTTCTGGGAATGTTGAAGTAACCATTTCTAAACGAAGAAAGACTAGGAGCCAATCAAAGGCACGTGCAAGTGAGGGTGATTCTCCTAGCACTATGGCAGCTAGTGCTGAAGGTGCATCTGCAGATGAAAATGCTGAATGGGCATCGAAAGAGCTCTTAGAAGTTGTTATGAACATGAGAAATGGTGACAAATCTGTTTTATCTCGAATGGAGCTAAGTCAACTTATATTGGATTACATTCAAAAGTACAAGCTTCGAGATCGTCGCAATAAGTCTTATGTCATTTGTGACATGAGGCTTAAGAATCTGTTTGGGAAACCGAGAGTGGGTCATATTGAAATGTTAAATCTTCTAGACCCTCACATTTTTTTCACAAAGGAGGACTCTCAGACAGATGACCTCCAAGGGAGTGTTGTTGATGCAGAAGCTAATCAGCTAGAGGCTGATTGGAACTCTGATGCTTTGACAAAGACTGGAAAAGATAAGAAACGTAAAACACGAAAGAAGGGTGATGCAAGGGGACTTCAATCAAATGTAGATGATTATGCTGCCATTGACATGCATAATATCAGTCTAATTTATTTGCGACGAAATTTGGTGGAGGAATTGCTTGAAGATACTGAAACATTCCATGACAAGGTTGTCGATTCTTTTGTGAGAATAAGAATATCTGGTGCTGGTCAAAAGCAAGATTTGTATAGGCTAGTGCAAGTTGTTGGTAAGTACCTGGAAACTGTCTGCCGTTGCTCATTTTTGCCTTCAACACAAGTACCAAAATCTCATGAGATTATTAAATGATATGATTTGCTGTACAGGTACAAGCAAAGTTGCTGAACCATATAGAGTTGGGAAAAGAACTACTGATTTTCTACTAGATATTTTAAATTTAAACAAGACAGAGGCCATATCGATTGATATTATATCAAATCAAGAGTTCACTGAGGTAGTTATTAGCTGCATGTGGAATTGGATTTTATTTTCCTTTATTGATCATCTGCATCTTTGATGGAGTTCTATATCATTTTCTAAACACCAAAGTACAATATGATCCTATTAAGAAAATCTCGGGTTAAAACATCAAGGCTACCCGTTTTAGAAACATATCAAATACATGTATTTAAACATCAAGGCCTGTTTAATTGTTTCATTTGCTTTTAAATATAAAAATCCTATTCTTGTTCATAGTGAATAAAAAGCGTCAATATCAGCTGTATTTTGTTTTGGTTATTATATTTATGAACTGTTTCCTGTTAAGAATATGCTAAGCCAGTTGATCTGTTAGGATGAATGCAAGCGGCTACGCCAGAGCATTAAGTGTGGACTTATCAACCGGCTGACTGTGGTAATTTTCACTTCATGTTTATCACATTTTCATATATTATACCATAGTTATCCTTGTTATTTTTTTTTCCTTTTAAATCTTATTTGGAGCCCTTTTTACAAGATTTATTGATTGCTGCAGGGAGATATACAGGAAAAGGCCATGACAATCCAGGCAGTCAGAGTCAAAGATGTAAATATCTTTCTTTTCAACTAGGGCTATCCTACACACACACACACACACACACACACACACACACACACACACACACACACACGCGGACATTTTTTTTTGGGTGAGAATGGCTAATTAGCATGTTCTATGATCTTGAAAAGCATGATTAACAACTTTATATGTTGGGTACTCTTAATAAGTATGACGCCTCGTAAGAAAAGGAAAGTCATCTGAAAAAAGAAGGCAAATTTCTGATATATGGATATTTTGCAAAATGGATCACAATCTTCTTTAGTCCTGAATATGATCTGCTTGAATAGTATCATTGATAATATCATATCAGCGCGTGTTATTGAAAAAGAATAACCCAAATTTCTCTGTTATCAAAATGCAGTGGGTGGAATCAGAGATAACACGTCTCAGTCATCTTCGTGATCGAGCCAGTGATTTAGGACGTAGAAAAGAATATCCTCTACTCATTATTTCAGTTTCTGCACTATGGTTTTCTTCAATTATAGTTGGATGCATATCAATTAGTATTTGACGGTTTATAGCAAATTCTTTTTTAACATTGGATTTGCTAGAGGCTTGACTCTGACACGTAACCTCACTCTTGTTCAGTACATCTTTTAGGTTAGGAAGGTAGAGATAGCCCTCCTAAACCTCAGAGACCTTCAATATTTTCAACTGTCCAAATTTCAGGATTCAGTGGAGTAGGTTGCCTTGTTGAAATAGTTAAAAAAATTGCTCATTTTTGCACTAAAACATCATCTTGGTGCTCAATCTGAAAAAGAAAAAAAGATATTGTTTGTGTTGTTTTAAAAAAAAAATCCAAGAGGCTTCCCGAAGGTAGCTCTGTACAATACTTTTCCTGTGGCTGAGTGTTTAATTGAACTTGTAAAAAAATTAATTTCGGTTCTAACTATGATTAGGATTTCATGTTTGCTGAATTCATCTACTGTTTCCATGTATTTCTTTCTGATGAAAATGACTGTCTCCAACAATTTCATTGTAGTCCTTGACTATTGTTCACGCTTAGAGAATGTGTAGAGAAATTGCAAATTTTAAAGACACCTGAGGAGCTACAGCGTAGATTAGAGGAGATACCTGAGATACATGTAGACCCCAACATGGATCCTAGTTATGAATCGGAAGAAGAAGATGAAGATGATAAGAAACAAGGTCCTTTTTTTTCTTGTGATCCTTTTCCATGTCCTCTTTTATATCTCTTAATTGACATTGAGTTTTTATAATCTTTTGGTTCGTACAGATAATTATATGAGGCCAAGAGGTAGTAGTTTTAACAGGCGAGGGAGAGAGCCAATTTCTCCGAGGAAGGGAGGTTACAGTTCAACTGATTCTTGGAGTGGGGGTAGAAATTATTCTAGCATGAATCGGGAATTAAGCAGGAACCTGTCTGGTAAAGGATTTACAAGCAAAGGGGACGATTCTATTGGAGCCAGTGAGACGGGGAATGAAAATTTATGGAATCTAGGGCGGGAGAGAGAAACACAACAACCAAACAGCTGGAGCAAGCCAAAAACGGCGTTAAGTTCGGAAATTGGGACAAGGAATACCCACTCTGTTGTAATCCAGGAACCATCTTTGAAGGTTGCATCGGAAATTTCACCTGCACCTCCATCCATAGGAGTAACTACCAATGTCCAGGTTAATGAAACTGAGAAAATGTGGCATTATCAGGATCCATCTGGTAAGGTTCAAGGGCCATTTTCGATAGTGCAGCTGCGGAAATGGAGTAATACTGGATATTTCCCTGCTGATTTAAAAATATGGAAAACTAATGAGACTCAAGATGATTCTATACTTTTGACTAATGCCTTGGCTGGAAAGTTTCAGAAAGACCCTCCAGTAGTCGATAATAGCCTTCCAAAAGCTCAAATGGCCTTGTATGGGAATTCTCTTGGAGCAGCCTTGAAACAAGGAATTGAAAGCCAAGTTGGAGAAAGATCAAGGCTTGATCAACATCGTGTAGCTTGGAGTCCTCAGCGTGTTCTGGCTTCGCCAGGTCAAACAGATATCAGTTCTTCTGCAGTCAGACCTGCTTCATCTTCACTCGAAATCCCAAAGCATTCTCGAGATACATGGGGCTCTGATACAAACCTACCTTCTCCTACTCCGAACCAAAATCCCACTGGTGGGAATAAGGGACAAGCATTTGAAAGCAAATGGTCACCTACACCTGGTCAGTCATCAGGTCCTCTTCCGGTACCTAATCCATTCCGAGGGGGTGCCGTAGGGCTGCAACCCCCTACTGTTGTTTCAGAGAGTGGGAGCCCAGCTGCTCCCGTAGTGCATTCACATCCGATGGTGTCAAGTGAATCACATAGGAGACAGGTCAATGTTCAGGCTTCAGTTAATTTAGGTGCTGATTTGAAAAATGCAGGTGTATCTATCCAGAATTTGGTTCAATCTCTGAGTTCTAATAATCCTCCTGCTGAAACTCATGGTCCGGGTTCTGTCTCAGTTTCAAGGCAAGAAGCAGTTTCTGTACCCTCTATGCCTGCCACTGGAACTCAAAGGTGGACAAACGCTTCGACTCAGAAGCTTGAGCCAAATCCCTCGCTTGCCATGCCTGCTCAACCTGCTGCTTATAGTCACTGGAATGACGCATCACAGGCCGGTCAATTCCCTGGGGTTTTCCAAACTCCTGGTCAACCGAATATGGTGCCATCAGAATCCTGGAGACCTGCTGTTCCAGTTCAGTCAAACGTTCAACTTCCTGCTCCACCAAATTTACCTTGGGGTATGACTGTCCCCGATAACCAAGGCACCACCGCCCTGAGACAGGCACCAGGGAATCAAAACCCTGGTTGGGGACCAATACCAGGGAATCAAAACATGGGATGGGGTGCACCGGTCCCTGCAAATACAAACATGAACTGGGGACCATCTAGTCAGGGATCAGCATCTGTTAATCCGAATCAAAATTGGGCTCCACCTGGCCAAAGACAAGTACCCGGTAATGCAAATCCAGGTTGGTCTGCTCCTGGGAATACAATCCAAGGATGGACACCTCCTGGCCAAGGACCTACCGGATGGGTTGCACCAGGACAAGGTGCAGCACCAGGAAATGCAAACCCCGGTTATCCAACACCGTCTAGAAACTCAAGCATGTGGGGAGGAGCCGGAGCCGAACCAAATCACAACGGAGACAAGTTTTCTGATCAAAGAGATAGAAGCTCCCAGGGTAACGAATCAGGTCTTGGTGGGGCCAAACCTTGGAACAGGCAATCATCATTTGGCAGTGGAGGTGGTGGTTCTTCTAGACCACCATTTAAAGGTCAAAGAGTATGCAAATTCCATGAAAATGGACACTGCAAGAAAGGGGCATCGTGTGATTATATGCACACTTAAAAATTTTTGGTACATGTAGAGCAGCTTAGGGTAGGTATGTCTGTACGTTAAGAAGGAAATCCATTTGAAATGTGCTGCCATTATACTTTCTTTCGAATGATTTTATGCATTGTAAAACCTTGTTTCTTTTTTAGTTTTTCTTCTTAGCTCTTTTTTTTCCTTCTTCACATGGCATGCTGTCTAACAATGAATATTTTATAATAAGTTAATGTGAATTAGTGATGTGATTATATTAGAGTTCTACCAAAATTAGGTTCAATTTGTCTTATGATGTGATCGATAAAATCATGGCTTTGATTTCCTGTTTTCAAATGAAAACAAAAGTAAATTTTAGAATTTAGATTAATTGGTAGACGTAATAGCTTAATGATAAATTTGGATATGATAAATTTGAATATTAACATTTGCATATTTTGTTAAAATGATTTTAATTGTAATTTTGATTTTTTTTTATTTTTTTTTTCAAATTTTTTAATAGATTTAATAAATAAATTCAATGTTTCAATCTCCCTTTTCTTTTAAAAGGTTTTAATTTTTCATTTGTTTATTGAGAAGTTTTTTCTACTGAATTAATTATTGTTAGATAATTATATTTATTTTCTTTAAATTAAGAGTTATTTTTTAATTTAATATATTATTTATTTTATTATTTTTCACATGTAATTATCTTATTGGGTTATCTAAGTATTAAATTACATTTTATTAGAAATATTTCACATATAAAATTTCATATCATCTCGGTACTTTCATTAAATCTATAAGAAAAAGCATATTGAAAAAAAATAAAATAAAGATTGATGGTCAAAAAAGCTCAAAAATACAATTAGAGTTATTTTGACAAAACATACAAAGGTTAGTGGCTAAATTTATCATTAAGTCTTTTTAAAGGTGATTTATTAGATTTGTATATTTTGATTGATCTCAATTGTGAAAAAAATTAAACTTCAAAAATATACATTGGATTTTAATTTAATGTAGTTTTGGTTTCGTATAAATGTATGTACAATTTTGATTTGAGATAAAAGTAATATTTAGTTTTTAAACTTTGTAATTTTTTTTAATTTAATCCCTAAAATTTTCTCTTTTGGTCTACATTATTTTTTGAAGTTAGTAATTTTTCTTTAAAAATAAAAAAAATATCAAGTGATGATATAGAATAATTTTAAAGTGTTACAAC
Source organism: Gossypium longicalyx (assembly GCA_025698465.1). NCBI lineage: Eukaryota > Viridiplantae > Streptophyta > Magnoliopsida > Malvales > Malvaceae > Gossypium > Gossypium longicalyx. The sequence goes on along the minus strand of CM046997.1, from coordinate 109,099,436 downwards.
ATCATACTTTAATGGCATCTATGTTTAGGGATTAAATTCAGAAAATTTGTCAAAATTTAAGATTAGTGTGAACAAAAAAAATTCAAAGATCAAAATGAAAAAAGTTATCAATTTTAGGGACTAAATATTGCTTTGTCCCTTTTTATTTTATTTTAATTAACATAGATAGACATGACGTTATTTTAAGTTTACTTATTATTTGTTTTCATAAATAGGAATAATTAAATCAAAAGCGAAATTTTATAGTTGTAATTCAAGCAATCGCTTGTCCTAATTAAAATTTTATGTATATTGAATTAAATTTTATTTATTAATAAATTAAAATAGGAAAAGCTAATTGTGCAAAATTAAAATTGAATAAAACAAAATTTTGAGGATGAATTAGAAATGAATTCAAGTTTAAAGGACCGAAATTGCAAAATTACAGCTTTGTTTATACTCCCACAATTTCATTTCTTAATAATTGGAACAGAAAATAGAAGGAAAAGGCAAACTGCCCAAATCAGGAAAAAGAAAAATCTCCAACCTTTAAAACGCGCGCGTTGCGGTCGCCATTGCAGTTGCAGAGAGAGTATAATCCAATCTCTAAAGCTTAAGGAAGATGAACAAAGAAGAGTCGAAAATCGAAACCCAAAATCAAAACCCTAATTCCAACTCTAACCCTAACAATCAAAACCAAATCCGAGGATCCAAAGGGAAATCATGCAAGGGTTGCCTTTATTACTCTTCCGCTCTTAAATCTAAATCCCAAAACCCTACTTGCGTTGGCATCCCTAGAACTCTCCAACAAGGTCTCTTTCTCTCTCTTTTCCATTTTATATGCCTTTTTTATGGGTATGAACTGAATTAAACTTATGATTAGTACCTAGGTACATAATTGGGGAATCTGAATTGGAAGCTTCAAAGGAAGGCCGTACACTCACTGATTTCAAGTATGCTTGTGTTGGTTACTCGGTTTACTTAGATAATAAAGATTCTTCAGCTGATAATCAATCTGATAAACCAGTTGAACTACCATTTTGTGTTGGTCTCGAGGTATTTCCTTTTGCACTTCCATTTTTCTATCTTCCTATTGCATGGTTTGGGGATTGTCGGTTTTGGCAAAAAAGTTTGTATTTTGTGTTGTATTTGAATTGTGTGGGGATTATTAAGGGTTAATTGCACTTGACATCATCAAGCTATGGCTTGGATGATTGAGTTCTAAGTGCCAGCTCAAACCTGTAGTTGATAGGGGTGTAAATGAGAAACTGGTGCTCACAAGTTATTCGGGTTTGACTTGAAACAAACTTGAATTTTATTCTGTAGTTATCGAGCCAAGCTTGAACTCGAGCTCGAGCTATTGATTGGGCCGAAGTTGAGCACTGTAATGCTTTCATTTTAATATCATTTTTATATTATAAAATTATATTTTTACACTTAGTGTATAGAAAGAGCTTAATTGTGAACAAGCTCGAGCTCGAGTAATGAGCTTAGAAATTGATGTTCAAGTTGATCTCAAGCCAAGTATCAAGCTCTGAATTTTGAGTTAAGCTCCACTAGTCGTGGAGTATATTTGAAGCATATAGGTGAAATTGCAAACATGTGTGTACCTGTGAACTACTTAGATCTAACGTGTTAGATAACACTCTGACAGTCTGTTTTTTTAGTATGTTAGATTCAAACTGTTCATACAGTAGGTACACACTTATGTACAATTTGATCACATGTTTTATAAATGCTCCACGGCGAATCTAAATTGATTTTTAACGCCTAAACTGGCGTTTAAGTTGATGGAAGGTCTTGATTGATATGGTATTGATACTTTATGGATTCTAGGAAATAGTCTAGGAATGTTTGGTACAATTATCCCGTTTTTTAATTTTCTCCTGGAAATTTAGTCTATTGTTTATTGGTTTCTATGACTACATGAATGCTTTGTGCTCAAAGGCTTTAAGTATTTGAATTGAAAGAAATAGATTCTCTATTTATGTCTTTGCAAATTTCTTATGTGGTTAGTTTGCCTTCATCTCTTGTGGTTTGGAGATTGGTGATAATATGTGGTGGGTAACTCGATCATCTGTTGGCCCACCCACAAAGATAATTTAGTTTTTTAAAGGACTGGAATGAACCACGAGCATTCCAACAGTTCTAAAATATATTCCATCCCGCATATGTCTTCTGTTGAATACTAAACTACTCCATTTACCTGTTGCTTCAGGTATTGTTGGACAGAACAGCTGCTTCAAACGATCACGTTCCTGCCAATATCCATAAAAACAAAGGTATTTGAACTGAAGTCACTCCATTTCAAATTCGTCTTTTCTTGTGCATGTGTGAGGAAACAGTCGTGAGTCTGAGAATGGTGTTACACTGATAATGTAAAGTCCTGAGCTCTTTGCACTAGTTTTTGATGGAGCTCATAAAGAATATTTCTGGGTGTCTATCTCTTGTTGCATGCTATTCACAAACATGTTATAGTCGCAGGCCGGAGTTCATCATCAGTTAGAATTCTGGATCATTACTTTGAGTTCAAAAGATTTGTGTTTAAGCATTGACCAAACCATATGCATGAGAGCTATTTCATTAAAAAGTAGAAGCGAAGATGGAGTCAAAATCAGTAACCCCAAATACTCCTAGGAGCAATTTGTTGTTTGGATTTGGTGATTCCTTAGGGAAGGTCTTTCGAAGAGAAGAGAACAAGGAAGAGAATAGAGATAATGCAGAAGAGCCAAAAAAAAAAAAAAGGAGGGAGGGGGGATATATTGGAATTTTAATGGGGAAAAACCAATGTTGTTTAAACAGGACTGGCCAGTCGAACCGGTAAATGGTTGGTATACCGGTCCGGATAGAGGGCTTGGACCAGTTTTAGAGTGAATCACTTGGAACCGGGAAAAAGCCATTAGAACCTGTTTGTTAATTTCATGGACCAAACCGGAAAAAAAAACCATTCTAAACCCTAAACCAACTGGTCCAACTGAGCCCAAATCCTTAAAAATTAACTAACTAAAATTGGGTTTAAATTTGAATTTGGACTGTATAATTGAGTTTGTCATTATTGCTATTTATTTGTGTTTTTTTCTTTTTTCTAATTTGACTTATTTTTCTGAATTTTTCTTTTTTTAATTTCTGGACTGGTAAGACTGGCAGTCAAACTGGGAATTGGTGGTCTAATTTAGGGGTATTATCGAGCTGAGCCGAGCCGGAATACTGTCAAGCTCGAGCTTGAGCTCGATCGAACATCTGTTTTTAAGCTCAACCTTGACTCGAGATATAATTGAGCTATTCGAGCTTGATTAAGCTCATTTACCAATTTTTATACCCAAGCATGAACTCGAGCTTGACTCAATAATTAAGTTTAGGGTTAATAATATATATTAAGAGCAATAACGTAATTTAATAATATAAAGCTCGATAACGCTCGTGAGCTGTTCGTGTCTAGTATTATTAAGCTTGAATTCAGCTCTATCTTGAGTTCGGTTCGATAATTACCAAATCGAGTTTGTATTTTTTTCGAATCGAAGAATGCAGATGAATAGAGAGAAGAGACAGGGCAATCTCGTTCATATGTTTTCTTTTCTATCGTTAGTGTTTCTTATATTTCCTCACTTGCAGATACTCATGTGCTTCCTCAACCTCGAACCCAAAGGTCGACACCATCGACAGGAGATGAGTTCTATAATAGGCAAGCATTACTCGAAATTTGGGATCTCTTAGATGCATTTCCTGTTTTTTCCTAATATATATTTTCAAAAAAAGGAAGAACCCTAAATTGCCGGTTATAAAAAATACAGATTCAAAAGGAATGCAGGCCTTGTAGCATCGGGTGTCGTCAAGAATATGAATAAAATCGGAAACCGCATCAAAGAAACTCTTGACGACATTCTGTATAGGCGACCAAAGTAAGATTTCCTATTAGTAGTATTATGATTATATGTATACTGAGAAGAAATTCTATTGTTTTAGTTCTTTTTGGTCTATGGATTAAATTATTGAACTCTTTTGTTCAAGGCTAGAAGATGATGATGCCATTGACTGCTGTAATGATAAATGAATACATTTTTGTTCTGAGTGCATGAAGTAGCTGCCTGCCATTGATGGAAGCTTGTTTATTTAGAAAAGCTCATCCTTTGATTATTATAGTTGCTAAATTGCTATGAATTTTGATGCTTTACTATTGATGGATAGAATATATACTCATTGCTATTTTAGCCTTTTGATTTTAGCCCACCTATTATAAGGATTAGATTAATTTAATCATCGTACTATTAAAAATAATTGATTAAGGTTAAATTTTAATGGAGTTAATATTTATTGTTAAAAAAAGTCATTTTTCAGATTATTTGTAATATGAATGTTTTTAACATGTTTCTTTATTATAGGAATCGGATTAAATTAATTTTTCATATTAAATGAATCAATTTAATCCTTGTATAGATTAAAAGAACTAAATAATGTCAAATTTCAATAGGGTTAATACTTATTATTTGAATAATACCATTTATTGTTAAACAAAATTAATATTTTAAAAGTTTTTTATAATTTTACAAATGAAATTATTTATTTTGAGCTAAACTGTGAATAAAAAAATGCAATTTTTAAAAATGTAAATACTAATTTTGTTACATTTTACTTTGTTTTAATTTTTAATATAATAGGGATTACGAGAAGATAAATTACAGAGAAAAGAAAAATAGATCTAACCAATAGTTATTGGACTAATTTGATACAATACTTAATAGATCTTTCGTTCGAATAAATAATACTTTGCTGAGTGAGAAAATAAGTTCTCCAAAAGAAAATCCTACAATTTTTTTTTTATTTTTTATTTGAATAAAATGGATTCTAGTTTCTTTTAAAAATGTAGAAATTCCAAAAAAAAAAGAAAAGGGATTTTTGTTTCTAGTACTCAAGTCTTGACAATATTGTTGAATTTTATTTTTCTTTGAAGTTGAAGATTTCATAATTAGATAATTTTACATTAAAATAAAATATTTTATGTCCATATAGTGAATTCGAGGAACCATTGTCGGATATAAAATATCCAAATCCATTTTTATAAAAATTACTTTCAACACAATTATGCTATAGGCGTATCAATTGTTCACAAATGGTTTAATTTTAAGTTTGAATATTCGAGACATGAATATGAAATCCAATTATTTTGAGTTTTTAATTAATTTTAAATTTATATTGAAATTAATTTTTTATCAGATTTAAGTTGGACGAGTTTAATTGTTGATTTTTTAATGATTAAATTAGATTAAGTTTAATTTATATTTTTCTTGAAGAGGGAATAATTTATTTCGAGAAAGTTTTCGAAATGTTGTCCATTAAAAGTTGAGGCATCCTCAATAAGTTGGTATTAGCTTTAGGACAATTTTAATCGATTGAATCCAATTTTCAAATTGTATTGGAATCTCAACACACTAATACTTTTAGAATCGAATCGATAAGAGTATCAATTTACCAAACTGATCAATTTAATAAAAATAAAAATATTAAAAAATATTTAATTGTTTGAACTAATTTATACTAATTCATAACACTAATCAATTTCCGATTCAACCGATTCAACTCGGTACAATCCGGTTCAAACATTCTTACCGCAAACAATTTGTTATGGCGCCTTCAACTCTGGCGACTTTATAAAATTCTCCCTCGTTTTCCTCGCGGGTCTTTTTCTTTTCTCTTTAATTTTATATTCTTTCCTTCGTTGGCTCTCTTTTCCGATACAAATTGATCGAGTTTTTTCCTCGTTTTCCTTTGCAATCAATCTGAAATTTTTAAAAATTTCACTCTTTTGGTCCATCAATCTCAGATTCGAAAAAAAAAATTATGAGCGCGTATAAACGCGTGGTTCAATTAGGGTTTGATGCGTATTCAAGTTCCCTCGTTAACAAATTTGGATCCCGGCAGATTTCTCAACTTGTTAAATCCAACGGAAAGCGTGCATTTCTCGTCGACACATTGGCTCTGGTAATCCTTTTTATTTTTCTTAAGAGTTTCCTGTTTGGTTGCCGGGAAAAAAACTGAGAGAAATCTGGTTTGAATATTTTCTTGTAATTAGGAGGATAATTGGAGTTTGTATAGTGATTACTGCTTTTAAGTATTACACTTGAATGAAATCTGGTTTTCTTTCTGTCCGACATGGAATTTAGTTTTTGAAAATAAAATAGAAATGGAATTTACTTAACTTGTTTCGTCTCTTTTGTTCAAGTTTATGAGTTATTTGAACATTTGATAGGTTCGAAGTTTGGAAGCGGAAGGCGTGCCATCAAAACAAGCAGAGGCAATAACAGCAGCAATCACCGAAGTGTTAAACGACAGCTTGGAGAATGTTTCTCATTCTTTTGTTTCTAAAGCAGAAATGCAGAAGGTAAGAGGATATATTTATGATTTTCCTTTTGGTTTTTTGTTTTCGGTACTCAGTACTGTTTAATGTTTTCTCTATTAAGTATGATCTTCATTAGCTAGTTGATATTTTCTTCTTGTTTTACTTTGTAGACTGAGATGCTCCAAGAAGCCAATTTGTCAAAGTTTAAATCTGAAGTAAAAAGTTCTCAGGTACTCCTATCTGAACCGGCAAAGCTGGACTTGTTATTATGTTTGCATTATTTAGATAACTACCATTTGGTTCAAAGCAAACACTTCCGATTAATCGCTTACTGAGTCTAGTATTTGGGATTCAATTCTATTTGAATCAATGATATCATGGCACTGAAGTTTTTTTTCCTTGCGTGTCAACTTTAGTGTTGCTTGTTGGATAAGGTCTAACACGAGTATATTCAATTTTATTCTTAGTTTTTTCATATTTAATGTCTGAATGTGTGTTGGACAGAAGCACTTAAACAAAACTGAATAATTGAACATAGAATATTGCTATTTCTAATGTTGAGTCACTTTAGGGTAAGTGTGGTTCTATACTTCTATTTGGAATTTTTTAAGTGCTTTTTTGCTCCAGTACTTTCTCCTTTTGCCCTTCTATTGATGATAGCTCTGGCTTAGAGAAGAAAGGAGGTTAAGGAGAAAGTTGAGATGAATAATCTCGTGTCAAAGGAGAGTGTAGGTTAGAGAACACTATAGGATGGGGTAGGAATTGGATGAATACTTTAAAGTTGAGGTGAAGATGCTTCAATGGTGGTTGACAACATATCAAGTACAGGGTTTAAGATGGAGAACAGAGTTTTTTGGCAGTTTTATCAGATCCCGTTGAAATTGAAAGAGAATTCTTCTCATTGAGCTTGTTTGGATCTACTTTTAAAATTTGGCCCTTGGTAGGAAGTTTTTTCTCATGATTAGATGTTATAGTGATTCTCATATTAAGTTATTCTAAATGTTCTTTTTAGTTCTAATGCATCCATTGTAAATTATCATTGAGAGTGGACCAACAGATGGTTATGCAAATACTTATAGTCTTTGTGTGGTTTCTTACAAGTGTTTCATTTTAATGCAGGATTATCATTTTTCTATGTTGCAACGTGAAACTGAAAAACTTCGAGGTGACATAGAAAAAATGCGAAGTGAACTAAGGCATGTTTTGTGGAGCATAAGGCAATGTATTTTTAGCTTCTTCAAAAATTTACTGGCTTGATTTTATACAACTGGTCTCTCAAACAGGTATGAAATTGACAAGGTCACTGCCGGGCAGCGCCTGGATTTAAATCTTGAAAGAGGGTAGGTCAACTTAAATTTCTTCTCTTCATTACAGTACTTGCTTTCTTCTGTTACTTCAGCGCTCATGCATTTATTTTCCTAACTCTGAACTGATTTTAGGCGCATACGTGATGAACTAGCCAATCAAAATGCAGAAACTACGAACCTGACAAACAAGCTAGATAGAGTGAGCTTGCTTGTTTATTTTCATTTGAAAACCTCTATTTAGCTGACATACAGATATTAACCCAATATTGAATTGTCTACAGGAAATTCATGCCTTGAGAGCACAGTTGGAAGCAGCAAAATATGATGTGATTAAGTACTGCATAGGTACCCTTGTCTCCATATCTGCTGTTGGCCTAGCCGTACTCCGCATCTTGATGTAGCATTACATCTGTTTCGGGTAATGCCAACTTTCCCTTCATAAACTTCAAATTTCATTCTTTTTTTCGGGCAACTTTAATACTCGGGGAAAAATGGATGAGAATTATGTTTTTCATAGCACGGTTGTCTAAGTTGGCCAGGGAAGACAATTCCCAGTTGTCCGGAACAATTATCAGTGCTTCTTTTAGGATTAAGCACTGTTTATTACTGTACAACCTTGTTTACTTAGTACGTTCTAAATTTTAATGCTATCCTAGGAAAGGCTAGGGAGATAGTTGTAACTTGACCTAGTTCTTATTAGACCATGTAAAAGGCCTGTTTTCACCCTTCGATACAACTAAGCTCAGGCAATGGTATAGAATTTGGCTTTTCTTGAATATAGGGCTCGTAATTGCCTTTCTGGCTAGTTGATATACATTTACAAAGGGGAAAAAATAAAGTTTAAAATGTTTTCATTTTTCGATTTGTGATCTTTATACGTGGTTTGCTTGGGTTTTATGATGATGATCTTGATGACTGCAAATGCTTGATTTAACAGTTCATATAAGGTTTCTTTGATTGTTTGATAGCAATTAAGTCTATAAATGGTAGGCTTCTTCAACTTCTTAATTCATTCCTTAAATACCATATAGGGAAAAAAAACATTTATTTTGAATTTTGTTAGAAAATATATTTTCATTTAAATTATTTTTAACTCTTAGGCATATAGGATAATTTCAAACTAAAATATATCATTAATTATTAATCATCTTGAGACTTTCTAATTTCTGAACACTGAAGATTTAGTTTATCTTAAACTTATCTTTAATTATTATCAAATTAAATTCCACTTAAGTAGATGATAAATATTTTAAACATGATCTTTTTAATTATGTATTAGCCTTGAGATAAATTTACTTATTAAATTATCCTCATCTAATTTACTTAGAAAATAATGATTTAAAATTTAAAAATTTGTATATATAATTATCACTGATAAGATTTTATTAAACAAAAACTTATCTCTATTTATTTGAAAGACACATCTTATGATTAGTATATGATAACTTCAAGAAATTTGCTACTACCTTTAGACATAAAAATGAATTTGCACAATTAATAGTTAAATTTTCTATAAACAAATTGTCTACTGTTTAATTAATAATTATATTTCCCATACCATTTTTTTAACCTACATTTGTCCCCTTTTTTGTCTGACTCAAATAGTCTTGCCAAACTTCCCTAGATATTGTATGAATAGTAGGGTTAATTTTAAAAACATATAACTAAGGTTAAAATGGATCAAGCAGTTGGTCCTCTTTCTTTGAACTAGTTGATTTGAGATTGCTTTAGGGGTTAGAAATGAATTATAAAATTGGGGGCAAAGTGCATATTACCATTATATAAAATTTTAAGAGACTGCTAATTGAGTTTTAGCTTAGTTGGCATCAGCATTGTTGCCAGTGCAAGAGGGTGTGGGTTCGAGCATGTTTATCCTCCTAAGGATTAGGGAGGAATTATGGGTAGTTCTAGATATTGTATAAAAAAAAATGAAGGGACTAAATGATAATTTTATCATTTTAGGGGGTCAAGGTCCCTATATGCCCTGTTTAAATGCCAAACAATTATGCCATGCCTCTCTCTAAGTAAAATTATAAAAGGTGTAGAAATCTACAAAATCTGGCTTAATAATTTATTTGATTGTCAACAAAGCTGGGCATTAGACAGTGCAAACTGTGGAAAAATAGTTCCATTTTTGGATGTGAGTTGACTTTTCTGTCTTCAATCATTGATGTAAAATTATATTTGTTGGTGGTCTAATTGTGAAGTTCAACCTTCAATTTTAACAAAATTGAGAAGTTACTCTCCCTAATTTGCTAGAACTGGAACCTTGTGCTTTACAAAAATTGATAAGTTAGTCCATTTATTGGTAAACGATGGATTGCTGATTTTTGCTAATTTATTGCGTATAAATTGTAGAATTGCTAACTTTTACTAATTTCGTGTACATAAATTGTTGAACTACTAATTTTCAGATTAACAATTTAATAGTAAAATTTAACTTTGTTAATTAAACTAACTTCCTGATTTTCGTAAAGTTGGTGGATGAAATTCATAATTAAACTTTTATTAATTCATTGCAAAGGGTTCTAGTAATTCATATATGGATGATATCAGCTGCCAGGGAAGCTGCCTATTTTGCAATTTCATTTTACAAGCTTGCATCACAAACCCTTTGCGTTGCATTGAATTCTGAGTTCGATTGACTTATTCATATAATTAGGTTTGGTCAAATTTGATTTTAGTCCCTCAATTATGCTTTGATTTTAGTCCCTGTATTATGCTTAAATTTGATATTTAGTCTTAGACATTAATTTGGTCCTCCACTTTTATACTATCATTAGTTTTTAATTATTCTAGTTGAAGACCAACCTGAATTATTTTCTTAAAAGCACTTTTTTATAAACCAATCATGATTTACTAGATATTTCTCTGAGAATTTTTTTTTTTGGTACAAGAGGAAAATGATTATGACTAGCCTTGTCAAGGCAAGTCACTCTAGATCAATCATCATGTAGCCTTTGAAGGATTTCATCCAAAGGTTGCAGATAAACACACCTGCCCCAATGCCTTGAAAATGTTATTGCTGCCAAACCATCAGCAACTTGATTACCCTCCGGGAGCATTGAATGAGATCTTTAATTGCTCGTAACACAATTGAGTGGTGGACCTCCATTGTCTCCGCTTGAATCAAATGGATAGCTGCCATACTATCCATCTCTAACAACTTGTTGAAGGCCTAGACTCCAAGCTAATTGGAGACCCTCCTACATTCCCCAAAGCTCAGCATTAAGAGCAGAGCAACAACTAATATATTTAGAGAAACCAGAAGCCCACTTACCATGCTTGTCCCGGATTACTTCCCCGGCTGAAGCATTCCCAGACACTGTGCACACAGCACCATCAGTCTTCACCTTATGCCATTCATCCTCCGGTGGATTCCACCTAATTAATTTACAAGCTTTGGTTTGTCTTTGCCCGATCGAGCTTGCCAAATCCTTATTGAGATGAAAATACTCATCCCTTGTTCTGTAACTTTTCTCCAAGATACTAATCCCCTCAATGAAATCTGCATTAAACACCGAATTGTTCCTTCTAATCCATGAGTGTCGACAAATAGCACCAAACAGAGTCGGCCAATCATTAGGATTACAAACAAAATAATTTGGATTCGATAGATTAATCCCAAACCACTCCTCCAAACTGATGTTAAAAAATTCTTGTTTATTCGGTTTGATCACTACCAACTATGTCACCACAGCTGAGAAGCAGAGTCTCAGTACATGATTAATGTTTTCTGTCGAATGCCCACACACCTTACCGCTTGCTTCCGAAGTAAGATGCTATCATAAAAATAGAACAATCAAACCATGTCAAATTAAAGTATGAAGAGTAAATCTTTAACTATAAATAAACATAACAAGAGAAAAAAAGTGAAAGTATCTATCAAGATTTTTTTAATTTTTCCTATTATTAAATGAATTAATTAAATTCTTGTAATATTAAAATGAATTAAATAAAGTCAAATTCTAACAAGTTAACATTTATTGTCTAAAAAATAACATTGAATTTTCAAACTTTTTTGTTTGTAATTTGAAAGATTTATTAATTCTATTAAATTGTAATTGTTCAATAGAAATTCAAGGATTTTAGATTCAGACTGGTGGTTTATAGTTAGGCTATCGATTGGTCAGTCCAATTGATCTGTTCAGTTTAATTAAATAAATCATTAAAAAATTTATAAAAAATAAAAATACATATATTAAAATTTTGGTTTGATTCTTTGCTCTTTTCAATATGTCTATACTAGTTCAAAGCTTTTTTGGATCAATATTCCAATCAATCTCGGTCCAACCGATCGATTGAGTTCAAATAATTTTGACTTTGTTAAAATTTAGCTTTAATTTTATTTTTGGTACAATTGTGATTTGAATTTAAGTCATTTTTAAAGAAATTAAACACTCAATTAATAGATGATAACATGAAATTATTAACCATAATTTTTCTTATAGTATAAAAATTAAAGATAAACTGATTTAAACCCATCCTTATAACATAAACCAAGCATTACAATCTAAACAAATGGCAAAACAAAAAAAGTTTAAAATTTTCAATCACTATCAAAGGGCGGCTATACCAATATCGCCCTACCATTACCAATACCAAGTGTATCATTTTTTTTTTAATGAAAATACTGAGGTCCACTAAAATGGTATTGAGAGGGCTCTTTTGAGTCATTGACCTATTTTTCTCTTCTTTTTTTGTCAATTTTCATGGGGGACATTGGGGTCTCTAGCCATTTACACCACTGACTCAGCACCCATTAATACATTTTTAACCATTTTGATCCAGATATTTCAACAACTTGTTCTTTATTTCCTGGTCTCTAAAAATAAAAATCTATGCTACATTTCAAATTTGACATTTATTCAAGTATAAGAATATAATTTATCAACTGAGTTGCGTCTATGAAGTGGTAAAATATATATAGTTAAGCCCTTAATCAATGTTTTTAGAATTGTACATGTGATCTAGTCGATTTGATCGGTCCGATCATTTTGATAAATAAAATTATTTAAAACTCAGAAAAATAAAAAAATTACGCTCCAACTAAGTTGGTTCGGTCGGTCCGGTTGAAACATTATTGCCTTCGGTTGATGTTAATTTTGGATTAGTCCTTCAACAATTCCTAGGTCAAATTATGATTTTAGTTTTATATTTTAATCGAATTTTGGTTTTAATCTTTATTTTTAGATTTGACGTTTTCTGATTTTTTAATTCTATAAAAAATCCAATCTATTGAAGTATTTTTAGGATGAACTCATATGGGTGTTAACTAACTGATAACATTATAGAAATAAAAGATTAACTTCTATCAAATCAAAATGTAAAGACAATTTTAAATTTAAGTATAGTAAAAGGACCAAGGTTGTAATTTGACCGCTAAATATATCAGTCCAAACCCTTATGGCCGGCTGAACTATTTTGAACGTGTCAAAAACAAGAAGAAAGTAACCATTTCAAAGTTTGAATGTTTAAAAAATAGTAATAAATTAATAATAATAGTAGAAATTATAAAATTCAACTTGTAAATTTCGCCCTCCTCGTTAAAAATCTGCTGCTAATAAAATGACCAAAAAAAGTCTAAAAAATAAAAACTAGAAATGAAAGCCTACCTAATTTCCGTAATTAGACCCTTAAATTCTAGAAACTAAACACTATAAACCCTAATAAAAAGCTAACCCTAATAAGAGTTAAAACTAAACCGGGTTCTTGTTAAACTCAAAAGCTTAGAACAACCGGGGTCAACTCATCCGGTTCTTTCCCTGCTAACTCTTTCTTTTTCCTCATTTCCAAAACTTTCCTATGACTATTGGAGTGCATGTCACCGGAAAAAGTCGGGCTACAAGCAGGTCTGTACTCGGGATAGAGCCGACCGGACTTGTAACGAACCCCGCAAGCATTACATAAGGTTTTGGCACCGAGTGGACCGGTTCTCCATTGCGGAGTCTTTTGAACTTGGCAATGACTACATCTTCGTTGGAAAGCGTTCCCGTTGGATTGAACAACCGATTTTCTCCGTTGTTTCTTTGTCGGCGGTTCAGTGGTGTCACCCAAATTGGGTTTTTGAGTTGGTGTCGAAGAAATTGAAAATCCCGAAGAAGTGCTTGATGACGAAGCCGTTGTTGTCGAAGAAGTTGACGACTCAAAACGAAGGATTGACCCGAACGGCCATGTTTTGCCGGTTGGTTTAGCCCTTTTGCTTCTCGATTTTGATGGAATTGGTGATGAAAAACATGGAGTTTTCACAAAAACTGGTGCTGATTCTGGTTCAAACCGGGCTTGTGGTTGGTTCTCGGTTTGTTGCTTAAAAACAGGACATGAAAATGGTAGCACGGGAAAAGAATCGTCCACAAATTGTGATACCCATTCAAGCCCTGCAATCTCATCATCCTAAGCACCAAAAAAAGAATCACCAAATTAAATAAATAAATAAATAAATAAAACCAAGAAAAACACGAAATTTCAAAAAAAAATCTAAAAAATGAATGAAAAAAATCGAAAATAAAAATAAAAGAATTGCATGAAAAATATTTAAAAATGAAAAAAAATGTAAATCACCAGTAAAAGAATGCAGGAAAATTTCAAAAAGTTCAAAAAATGCATGCAAAAGATCAAAAGATGAAAAAAAAATTAAAATGAAAATTGCCGGTGAAAGAATGCATGAAAATTCAAAAAAAAAAGTAAAAATGCATGAAAAAATAAAAAAAATAAAAAACAAGAAAAAAAATACTGCAAATGATTAAAAAACCGGTAAAAGAATGCATGAAAATTTAAAAAAAAAATCCAGAAATGAAAATTACCGGTACGGATAGTTCATTCGTAAGACCGGAATCAAAAGAAAAACTGCTTGAATTCGAGTTACTATCATCATCTGTTACTCTTTCTTCTTGAGAGAAAATAAGCGCAGAATTTTTCTCTTCATTTTCTTCTTCAAATTCTCCATTAGTAAAATCAAAAAAACAATCAACTGAAAATTCTTCACTCGAAACGCCACCGTTTAAGCTAAAAAAATCATCAAAAGCAACATGCTGGTTCTGGTTATGGCTGTTCTTCGTGAATTCTCCTCTTACACTTGATTTCAACGCTTTGGCTTCCATGCAAAGCTCCATTTTTCTATTATTATAATTAAATTCCCAAAATCACATATAGGATTAAACCCATAAATTTTAAAACAACAAGAAAAAAATAATAATTAAATTTTACATATACATATAATATATAACTTTATGAAAAAATTACCTGATAAAGATGAAGAATATGAAGAAGAACGAAAGTAGGAAACTGATGGGAAAAAGGTAAAGAGTTGGTTAAGGCTTTGTTGAAGGGCGAAACTAATGCTAAAATTGATTTTAATGGCTTATCCCTTTTTTTTTATTACAATTTTTCAAATTATTTATACCCAAAAATATAAAAGAGTCTTTTTTGAAGAGCTTGACTATTCTGTGGTGGCCTTGTTTGGACCGAATCCATTATTTTTTCCACAAAGATTTCTTTTTCTTTTTTCTTTTTTTATTTTTCGATTGTTTCATGTTCATTGGATTTGCTTTTGACATATGTCTCTTTTCTACTTTTTTCTTTATTATTTTTTTATTTTCTTAATTATTTATTTTAAAAAAATATGCATACAAATATAATTCACCCTACTAAATTTATTTGCATTATCTAACGTAAGTTTTCGTTTGTTTAATTTTTTATAATAAGTAAAAATATAATATTTATTTTAATATTAACATAAGATAAATTTAAAATATTAAGAAAAATATTAGTGCGGAATTTTATGCGTGTTGAGCTTTAAATTATAAAATTATTTGAAATTTTGTATTGTTTTTGAATAGTTCTAGATTAAAGTTAAAATTTTATTATTTTATTATTTTATTTTTAATAAAATTATAGATAATTTATTTTAAATATAAGAACATCAATTACTTATTTAGCTATTTACCTTATTAACATTTGTTTTTAAAAATTTTGTATTGAGAAAATATTAATATGTTATCAACACATTTTTTTTAATATATATAATTAATTAAGTGTTGAAATTTTTCTTTTTCCTATTTAATATTTTTTTATGGTTAATTGCCCCATATGTCCTCAAGCATGACCCGAATTCTAAATTAGCCTTTAAACTTTAAAATATTTTAATTAAGTCATTAAGTATCGATATCATATTAATCAAATCCTTTTATTAGTTTTGCCAGTATTGATCGCAACTCTAGTATTTATTATCTAATTTCGTAACAAATGTGTACTTATTAAAGAATTGCTATTATAAATTTTAATGATGCTTTTTTAAACACGTCGGATTTAAAATTATTCATGTAATAAGTATACACATATTTATAATTTGATTTATATATTTTTAAAATGTTTAATGTTAGATTAAAATTAACGCATAAACTAATAAAATGACATAATTGATATAATATTGATATTTCGGAGCCTCAATTAGATATTTTAACCAATTTAGAATCGTAATGATTGGTCCCTTCCTATAATGCAAACTCCAAGAAAGTCATTTCCCGTTAATTTTGTTGTTAATAAAGGGAAATAGTAACTGGTGATTGGTCTGTGAGCCGAGATAGGTGACAGGCGGCTTTTGGCGCTAAGATAAGTTCGAAAAACTATAACAAACGTACTAATGGACCATCCCTTGAAACTGCAATCATTTCATCATTTGTAGAATTATTTTTAATTTATTTATTATTCTCCCAAAACTGCCACTAATTTTGAGATTATTTACGAAATTAGATTGCTTTGTAGCGTTAATCTCGGCCTCTTTTCGGTGGATTTTTGCATAACAATTCCCGCCCCTTTCTTTTATTAGGAGGGTTTTATCAACAAGGGACAGAAGTCGAGCGTGCATAATCCAACGGATGTTAGGGCTTCGGATTCTACATCGGACGGTTCAAGACGCGAGTGGAAGTCACGTGGTTGAAAGGTTGTTGCTTCTTTGATTTAGTGGCGAAATTACGTGTAAAATGTTTCACGCATGCAATGTGTGTTGCATCGTGGACTAAAACACTAATTGGAAAATCAAATTAAATAGTTTACTTAAACTTTTAATTAATTCTAACAAATATTATTTCTTATAAAAAAATCTCTAAATTTTAAAATATTTAAATACTTGGGTTTGTAAATACTTTTTCAGAATACCTGATTTTAAATTAATTATTAATAAGAAAATAAAAAATATAATTTAATCGATTATTTGAACACATATTCATTATTGTGATTATCAGTAGTAGAGTCAAAAAAAAAATTTGGAGGAGACAGAAATTAAATTATATATTTTGACGATAGTAAAAATATAAATTTATCATTTTAATAGTATATATATTTATATTTTTAAAATATTAAATCAATTTTTTTATTATTTTTAGGTCAAAATTTAATTTTACTATTATTAATTTAAATTTTATAAATTATATAGAGTCTAAATTAAAATTTTACCATTTTAGAAAAACTATGATGCAAGGTCTTTTAATGACTCCGCCACATATGATTATTGAGATATTATTTTTTGTTTACTATTAAAACTAAAATGTAATTTAAAAAATAGTAAATATACCTTTAAAATATTTTAAATTGGTAATATAACATTAAATTAATTTATATAACAATTTCAATTTCAAATCTCAAATTGTATGATCATCATGATTTTATTTAATATATTTTGATTTATTTAAATATATATTATAATTTTTTTAAAATAATAACTTTTGTCAGTTAAAAAATTCTGAAACTTGGTGCACTAAAATATTTTTCATTTATTAAGATAAAATAAGAATATTAATATTTAAAATTTTAAAAATATAATATTTTGTCATTGTTTTTCTTAAACAATCTCATTATAGATTTTGATAATATCTGCTTTTTTTTTGACAAAATAGTTAGAATTACTCATATTTTCCCTAACCCATAAATAGAAAAATAATGAGTTTCAGCGTACTCGAATTCAAGTCCTTCTACATGACAATAATACTCATACCAATCGAACTAAAATTAAATCAATCATCATTAATTATTAAAATAAGAGTCCGGCTTTTTGCTAAAAATACATTGGACCGCTTGGTCACCTTATTTGGTATTTTCCTTTATAACATTTGAAATAACGATAAAAATACATAGAAAAAATCATCACAGTGAAGTATGATCCAAATAGTGGGATTTAGCCGTACATGATGATAAGAACAACAAAAATGAACAAATAAAAAATTAAAATTAAAATTAAATTAAAAAATAAGAATCCACACATGATTTTTTCATAATTGGATTCGAATACGAGCAATCAAAATTTTTAATTATAACATTCAAATTTTTTGAAATTTTTAATTAAATTCTTTAAAAAAATTTTGCAAATTATCATTAATCATTTCAAGATTTTTTTTAAAAAAAATTCAAAATTCTCAAATTTAAAAAAAAAAATATTATTAAACCTTAAAATTGTTAAAAATTTTAATTAAACCCTTTAAAATTTTAGAATTTTTTATTAGACTCAAAAACCTTTCCAGTCATACAAAATTTTAGAATTTTGGAAGGTTCTAGAATAATAACATTTAATATAATTACTTATTTAAAAACTTTATTTGCCAAAAAAAAAACCCTAATAACTTATTTAAAATATAAATTAAAATTGAGTACTTAAATATAATAAACCGATAACCACTTAGATAAGCATCATATATGCTAATTTATGTCTGTGGCTTACTTACAAATTTTAAGTACTGTTAAAGTTGACTAATTTCATAATTAAATAATAATTATCTTATTTATTACTACAATCGGGTTATTCGTTCAGGTCTTAAGGTTTACTTGAAAAATAAAAGGATTTGGATAAAATGAAAAAAAATGGACTTGATAAAATTTAAGGTCCATTTTTTATATGGATCGAGCTTTGGCCAATAATTTTTTACCTGAGTCTGACCTAGCCGAATATATTATGTTATAAAATATTATATATGTTAAATAATTATTATATTTATATAAATTATTAACTCAATAACAATTAAACGACTTATCCAAAACTTTAAAAAAAATTATCCAACTAAATAATCCAACTCAAAATTTAAAATTTAAAAACTATATTTAATAAAATAAAATATTTATTATATTTATTTCTGTCTTTTAATATAAATACTTTTTAATGTATTTTTAATGTGTTAGAAAACTTTTATTTCAGCATTTTTTCAATGTATTATATTTTTAAAAAAATATTTTTAAATAAAAATTAATCTTAAAAAAGTCAAATATGGGTGGGCCGAGTCAGGCCCGAGTTTATTTTTCTTAAATTGGGCTGGGGTTGGGAAAAAAGTAAGCTCATTTTTCGGGTTGAGTCTAACCCAAACTTGGAAAATTTGTCTAGATATTTTGTATGGGTCCGACTCGGTCCATGAGCACCTCTATTTGTTATTACGTAAATTTTACTTGCAAACCTATGCAAAGGTTGAGTTAATTTTTTTAAATTTAAAGTTTGAACGAGATATAAAAAGGTTTTAGCAAAAATATTAAGTTTGAAAAATAGATTTGAACTAAAAAAATTAAATTTATTTAAGATATGAGTTGAATTCGAGTTTAAATATTCAAAACCTGACTCGATTCATTTTAAACAAAAATGAAAAATATCTCTTAAAAAAATCTCTCTCTCTATATATAATAGCTGTTTGTTTACCTAAAATTGATATAGTTATTTTACAAATTTTATTATTATGTGATTACATGACTCACAAAATACCAGTTCAGCAAAATGACTTTCAAGATAATTTTTTTCAAATAACAAAGTTTAATGGTATTATTCAATTGGATTAATTTTTTCAATTTTCATAAAATTTAAAAATTAAATTACAATAAAAAAAATAAATAGCAAAACTAATATTTCCGTACAGGGATCAAATTCATAATTAACAAAAAAAAAAAGAATAAGAAAAAAAAAACTTTTGTGAAAATAGAAAGTTAAAAGTTTGTATAACTTTAAAAAAATCCAAGAGTTTTAAAATTTAAAATTTAAACAAACTATATATGCCTTTCAATTTCTTCTTTATTAAAAGGTGGAGTTTTATTTTATTTTCTGAGAATGGATTGCTTAGTTAGGTACTTTATCATCCATCACTACCCCTCCACTTACCTAGTTTTTAATGCATCAAATTACAAAATTGAGTTGGTCGATTGAGTTTTCGTTCGATTGGTATGAGTATTATTGTCAATGCAAAAGGACATGGGTTCGAGTGCATTGAAGTGTATTATCTTCCTATTTATAAGTTAAAGAGAGATTATAAGTAGTCCTAGATATTACGTAAAAAAAAAACAGAGATTTAAAAAAAAAATACAAGCTCAGCTGATACTGCAAGCAACACACACCAAATTGCTCAATGAGCACACACCACCATTCACATATATTTTCAAAATGGACCCCAAAATTTACAATTTTTCTTTTTTTTCTTTGTTTTTTTCTCAAAAGAAAATAAAAAAGGGCCATTTGCTTGCTTCTATAATTGTGTTTGTGCGTGTTGAATCTTATCATCAATAAGGGTTTTTTTTTTTTAAAAGCGATCCAACAACTAGACAAATGAATTATTATTTACATAAATTTAATTTTTAATGTTTTATTTTTTCGTTATTTTGGTAATAATTTATTATATCGGATCAATAGATTTGTTCAGGAGTTAAATTTATACATCTAAATTTAAAGGTTCGTTCGAAGTTTGAAAAGAATTGAACGAAAAAATTTAAGCGTATTTAAAATATAAGGTGAGCTAGGACTCAAACATTCAACTCCCATACCCGACTTAATATATAAACACCTCTAACCTTAAAACTTTAAAATTAGTCAAATTATTTTTTGTTTGACGAAAAATAGGATAAATATCAAAACTATACATAAATTTTGATCTAATGTACGATATATCATACGTAAACTTTGATTTTAATGATTTTTAAATGTAAAATACTAGTTTTTGCCATTTGACACAATCCAAACATGTCACGTGGTGAAAACAACCAAAAAAAAATATTATTGTTAATCTGTAATGGTTGACCATTAATTTTAACAGTTAAATGATTTAATTGAACGAAATATATATAATTAATATTTTGAAAAAATTCAGTAACTAAAATAATTAAAAAAAAAGAAAAAAAAAGAACAAGCTAAATTTATCATTTTACATTATTATTTAGATGCTAAAGTCTTATCTATTATTATTTGAAATGAGTATGTTGGTTTAACTTTGAGGGCCCAAACATTGGCTGACTTTAAGACATTGGGTTTGCAAAACCTTAGTCATAAGCTGGTAGCAGTGCAGTTTAGCCCACTGTAGAAGGGAAGCAGACACTCTCAGTGATTTCCGGGATATAAACTCTGTAGACCCGAACTTGAAAAATTGATCTGATCGATCAGAATCCAGTTTTGAAACGATTCGATTTAACTGTAAGAACTTGTTGCTCGATAACTCAAATCCTTTTAGGATGATTCTAAACTGAATTGACCTCAGCCTAAAATAAAACTAAACTTGAATAATTCGAACTTGAATTTAACTAAATCCAGCACGATTTAAATTTATAATGATTTGATCTAAAAAAATTCAAGCTTCAAACCCGAATAGCCTAACATAGTCCGTAAGAAAATGGGCCATTTGCATCCTTTAAACCTTCCCTGGCCCAAGAAAAAGATAAAAATGTTACCTTAATAAGTTGTAAAAAAATCTAATTAAATCGAACCGAATTTCATCGATTTGATTTATTAGTTTTTAATATTTCTTGAAAAAATTTACGTTAACAAGTTCTATAAGTTGTCATGTATACCATTAATTTATTTTCATAAATATCAATTAAGAACATATGATAATATTTTAACTCCGTTTGTGAAGTAAAAAAACTTCATCCTTAGTGTATCAAATAATTATCTATATTATTAATTAAGTTCATGGTTGAGTTAGTGTCACGAGTCAACTGACACCAACTCGGTTAGAAAAATTACAAAAATATCCTCCCGTAATTAAAACAAGTTTATATCATTTGAGGGTATTTAGTCTTTTACATTTTAACCAAAACTTATAAGAATATAGATATTGTGAGATTTGAACCCACATAAATTGAATTAATAAAAGCTTATATTTGCCACTTAAACCAAAGCTTCATTTTGTTACTTTCTATATGTTTTTATTTTAATATACACAATTTATTACATTAATCATTCGTACAACTGTACTTACTCTTAATTAAGCTATCGACTCAGGAGTCACAAGTCAACCGACATCATCCCGATTAGAAAAAATTATGAAAATATTATCCCATAATTTAAATAAATTATATTATTTGAGGGTATTTTAATCTTTTTTTAATCAAAACCTACAAAAATATAGGTATAGTGGGAGTTAAACCCACACCAATTGAATTAGTAAAAACTTAAATTTACCGATAAACCAAAGCTTCATTTTGTTGTTTCTATAAGTTTTTATTTTATTACGCACAATTTATTATATTCATTAATTATATATATTAATAATGTTGTTGATTGTGTTGGTGTCACAAGTTAACTCGACAACAACTCAAAATTGATGACAACACCATAATAAACAATTGTACTCATTCGGTATTCTTAATGTAATATATTTATGTGCTTAAATTTCGTTTTATTAACAATTTAATCTAATTTTTTTATATTAATATTGTACACATTTAATTTGTTATTACTAATTAATTTTAAACCGTACATTTTATTATTTATTTTATGTTATTTTCAAACACATCTCTATGTTCTAAATGGTATCCATGCACGTGTAGAATTTTGAGCCCTAATAATCTAATTATAAATTAAATAAAAATATAATTCGTTTTGAATAATTACTCTTTTTTTTTTAACTAAATTGAATATCAAATCAAACACATGAATTAAACTAAACTTAAAACGTATTTAATAAAGTCAAAGCTAAAGATTATGATTCGAGTCGATTTTCGATTTTTTTTTCCTGAACTTTGGATCCAACCAGATGGAGTTTTTTGTTGGGTTGATTGTACTAGACATTTTCAAATTACAACTCAAATTATAAATTAGTCCTTAAAATTTAAACATTCCAAACTTTTAAAGCATCAACATGATATCAATGAGTTATTCCGTCAACCTATTCATTAATTTGTACATTGAATGTCAACTTAAATCGAACACATACCATATTCAAAAATATATATATATTAAATTGTGAACATGTGTGTTCCTATTTTACAAACAACTTGAATATGATATATTTAAAAAATAAAAATAATACTCCGAATTTGTATTGACAATGTTTGTTCTTTTTAACATGTTAAACTTAAATTATTCATGTGATAGGTGGACATGCGTTTATAATTCGATTCATGTATCTTAAATATATACTTCACATTATATTTAAACTGACGAGTAAACTAACAAAATAATCTAATTAATATTATACTAATATTTTGATAACTCAATTAAATTTTTTTGAAATTTATGAACTAATCAAGCCATAGTTCTGTCTAGAGGTGTGCATGGGCCAGGCTACCCGACCCTGCCCGAAGGCCCGCCCGAAATGTGAGAGGGTTTGGGCAAAAATATAGGCTCGAAAAATGGACTTGGATAAAAAAATAAGGCCCGTTTAAAAAAGGGCCAGGCCTCGGGTAAGATATTTTTAGCCCAAGCCCGGCCTGGCCCGAATTCACTAAATGACAAAAAAAATCTGCATATTTTTTTTTTTGAATGTTATTTTCTTGTTGTTTTCTCCATATTTTGCTACCATTTTACTATTATGTTGCTATTATTTTGTTGTTATTGTTTGGATATTGTATAAAATTTATTTTATTGTTAATTTTCTTATTATTTTAAAGGCATTTGTTAATTTTTTTTATTATTTTAGAAGCAATTGCTTGTTAAGTTGCATTTATTTTAGTGTTATTTAAGTCTACATGTTTTTCAAAATTTATTTTCAATTTGTTGGGAAATATTTATTTTGGTATTTTTAGTATTTTTGATGTATTATATATATTTAAAAATAATAATAATATAATATAAAAAATTAATACGGGCGGGCTGGGCCAGGCCCGGGTTTTAGTAATTTTATTCTGGTCGGGCTTGGGCAAAATTTTAGGCCCATTTTTGGGCCCGGCCTGGCCCGAGCCCAATAAATGTGCATGATTTTTTAGTTGATCCCGACCCGAACCCGGCCCATGAACACCTCTAGTTCTGTCCTTGAGGCATTTAGTGCAATTGAACCCTTTATTATTATTATTATTATTATTATTATTATTATTATTATTTAAACTTTTAACCTTTACATAAATATAAGATTCGAATTTTAACATTGTTAACATTCTCTTCAAATTTCAAAAATTGTGATATTCTTTGTTAAAAAACATAAAAATGTATCATAGAATATATCGACCCGAAATCCAAATCATTCAAGTGATTCGAAATTCGACCCGAAAAAAATTCATTTATATATACTTTTAAGGACTCTACTTAAGGGGATCGGCTGTCTCAAGACTCCACTTTTTTTTTTTCTTCTTCATGATAAAATATTTTTCTCTATACTGTAATAATATAAATTGATCAACTCAACTATCAACTAAATATTGTATCAACGAAATGAAAAATGATGAAGAACATGTTTTCTTAATGATATTCACAAGAAATTCATGAAGACATAACAACAACAATAATAATAGCATAGAATCTAGTCAATTACTAATAAAGCATGCTTATATTTTAGGGTCAATAATTATATTTGCTCTCTCATAAAATTTTTAAGACCATATATAACATTAATGAAAAATTTAAGATAAATAATTACTTAATTATTGCACTAATAATTTGATTTATTATCAACACATTTATAAATAGACTAATTTATATTTTTTATGCTATGGCAGATGATGTATCATAAATTTTTATTTTTTTAAAATTTAAATTCATTATTACATTCATCAATAATATATAATTTTTTATTATCAAATATTAATTATTAATAGAATGTGTGTTAAAATTATATAAAAAGTTGGTGGATTAATTATAATAAAAGAGAATAGTGGATTTGATGCATTTATTTGAACAAACTAATTCCATCACTTCAAATTTCATGGAAGAGTTTAAATTTATAAAGAAAGAAGAAGACTTAATGTGGAAGCCAATTTATAAAGGGGTTACTCAATTGAATTTGTCTGCCTTTTTAGTTATAGGTCCCTTACTGCTGGTCTCAAATTTGCTTTAGACATAAGCCATCATTGACCAAAAATGGGAAAAGATGTTGGTCCTTTAAGCTTATTCAAGGTTGTTTCACTAATTATTACTAACTCTATTATTATTCTCAACAAATAAAATCTGGGATAAACTAACTTTTAGTCTTTAAATTTAATATTTTTTTTCATTTTAGTCCCTAAATTATTTTGTCTACATTAACCTTGAAATTTGACAGCTTTTTTGAACTTGAATTTTGTTTATATATGATGACGTGACATTTTGAGATTGTGTCATTGATTTGAAAAAAAAAATTTAGATTATATGTTTTAAAATTTTTAGGTAATGATACGACATAATATCAGAGTGTCGTATAATCATACCTTAACATAATTTAAACTCAGAGACCAAATTAGAAAATTTTGCTAAGTTACGAGACTAATATAGATGATAAAAAAAATTCAATGATCAAATTATCAAATTTAAAGATTAAATGTTGTTTTATCCTATCAATTTGTAGAGATCTTCAACAGTAATTATCCCTAATAAATTGGGTTGGAATCAAGTGAGAGTTTACAAATTGTGTTCACCAAGTAAATTTAATTATAAAATTAAGTTTTTCTTTTTACTATTTAAAATATTTTATGTGACAAAAAAATATATTTTAAAAAGAGGGTAATAATCTCATGGCTATTAATATTTTAGGGCAAATATTTGTACATTCAAGCTAGCTTTTGAGTAATAAAATACTCACATTCTCTCAACTTGTGTGTTTGTTTTCTCCGATTGTCTAGGCTAAGTGTGTTGAAGCTTCTCCTAAGTATAGTTGGAATAAAAATTAAGGCCATGTGGGATCGAAAGTTGACTTAAACTCATTGTCGTTGAAATTGAGTTTAAGGTCACACGTGACTAAAGTTAAAGTCTTGACTCGGGATATAGGCGGTGTGAATAGAAAAGACAATACAATAATGAACTTAAAAAATTAATAATTTAAATAAATTTTTTTGACTAATTCAATGATAGTTTTGTAACTTTTAAAAGTTAAATGGCTAAAACGTAAATTTATAATTGTTTAGGAACCTTTTAATTGTAGTTTACCCAATTTTTTATTGTAAGTAGACATGTCTAGATCGGTAGTCTAACATTTGAAAACTCAAAAAGCAAGGAGACGAGCCCAGGAAGGGTAAAATAGTAACGTCTGCACCATAACAACCTACTTTCTTACCTTAAAATTTTTCAAAATCAAACGCATGCAAATTTTGCCAACCGTGATATACCGAAAAAAGCTCTTTCATTGAACCCTTACCCTCTCTCAAAAGCAGAAAAAAACCATAAATAAATAAATAAAAATCCAAAACACCGATTAGTTTCGACGATTTGAATCGCTCCGTCTATTTCCCCGTTTCTAGCTCTACGAATCAATCGGAAAAAATCTCCGATTTGGCCGGTGAATGGAAGCAATCAGAAAACAAGCCACTCGGCTTCGAGAACAAGTCGCTCGCCAACAACAGGCCTCTATCTCTATCCCCTAATTTGGACTCTTTCCTTCTTTTTGCTCAAATTTGATTTAGATCCAAGTCAACGCTGATTTCTTAGTTTCATCCATGATGTTTCTCTGCACTTTCAGTGATTTTCTTTTTCATTTTTGTCTTCGATCTGATTTTTTTTATTGTTATTCTTCTTTATTTCGATTATGCGTTCGTTCCATTTTGAACTAAGTGTCGGATCTATTTATAGCGGTTTTTTTATTTGTGAATCGATTTGAAATATTCTGGAAATAATTGGACTGCTTGTGTGAATATTAAACTGAAAGTGATGAGCTATTTGGATGTTTTTTTAATTAGATAAATTGAAAATTTGAATTTGGAGGATGTAATTTGAATCAGCATTCTTTTTTTTCAATATTAAGTTTCTATTGAATGATAAAAAAAAAACCGAAAAATGAATTTGAAATATTGGAAAACTTTTTGCTTGTTGAAATCCTTTAGAAACTTGTTTTATTTGTTTTAGATTGCTACCTGCAGGGAGCTTAGTTTGTTTTAACTCAAACTTTTATTTTCTTTGAATGTTACTTCAGGCTGTCTTTAAACAGTTCGGTGCTGGGGGATATGGAGGTTCAGATAACGTAATTACTGATGAGGTAGAACTCCAGCAACATCAGAAACTCGAGAAGCTTTATGTCTCAACCCGTGCTGGCAAGGTTGCTAAGTTGTTCATTTGCATCTACTTTTGTTTTGTGTGTTCTCTTCATTTAGCTTGGTCAATTTTGTTTTGTGTGTTCTCTTCGTTTAGCTTAGTCAATTTTGTGTTGCAGCATTTTCAAAGGGATATTGTTCGTGGCGTTGAAGGATATATCGTCACTGGGTCCAAACAAGTTGAAATAGGTGAGTTGAATGATATATTGTCAGCATTTACTACTTGATTTTTAGAATTCCATTTTGTATATAATCGGTCTTTTTTCAACAGGAACAAAGTTGTCTGAGGATAGCAGGAAATATGGTGCTGAAAATACTTGTACCAGTGGCAATACATTATCGAAAGCTGCTCTAGGGTATGGACGTGCTCGTGCTCAAATGGAGAAGGAACGCGGGAATCTGTTGAAGGCACTTGGCACACAGGTTTGTTTAATGTTTTCATTACTAGAACATAAAATACTAGAATGTTAAGTTGCTAAGTTCATGAATCCATGGAAGAAGACTTCTATGTAAGTTAATATAAGCTGTTTGGTGGCGTGTGTTTGGATAGCTCATTTTTTTCTTTTCTTGTGTATATGCTTTTGGTTAATATTTTGATTAATTTGATTGTTAGGTTGCCGAGCCACTAAGAGCAATGGTAATGGGAGCTCCTTTGGAGGATGCACGGCATCTTGCTCAACGTTATGACAGAATGCGACAAGAAGCTGAAGCACAGGTTTTTATAGACTACAATATCTTACTGATCAATTGGATATCTCTGTTCGTTTTAATTTTAGAAGAATATATACTTGTTTATGTATATATAGTTTCAAATAATTAGGTCCATAATGAGAAATGCTTGAAGCTGATAATCGGTTGAGAAGATGGGTTTCTGCCAATCTATACATGTTTGCATTTTCTAGAGATTTGTCAAGAGTGATATACATTATGTGTTATTTTTCAGTACGGAGTAATACTTGCCCCTTGTGTTATGATTATGAGAATTGTATATAAGTATATATTTACGCCCTCCTTTGGACCTAAACAGGCAATTGAAGTTTCGAAACGCCAAGCTAGAGTAAGGGAAACATCGGGAAATCCTGAGATCGTCATGAAATTGGAATCTGCAGAGACAAAACTGCAAGATCTAAAGTCAAACATGGCAATATTGGGAAAAGAAGCTGTTGCAGCAATGACCGCAGTTGAAGCTCAACAACAGAGGTTGACACTTCAGAGACTTATTAGTATGGTAATACAAATTTCCTTCCATATAAAATACATTGGTTTATTTGGGATGTCTGTGAACTTAATTTTGATATTTTATCTCGGGTCAAAAGGTTGAAGCTGAACGTACATATCATCAACGAGTCCTTCAGATACTTGATCAGCTTGATGCCGAGGTATCAATTTTGCTACTGAATCCTTTCTCAATATTCTCTTTCTAGAACTAACCACCAATATTCAAATAATATAATTTCCCTGTCTTCTTAATAGATGAGATCCGAACGACAACGAATCGAAGCACCTCCTCCCCCAAGTATGGAAACCATGCCTCCACCTCCAACATATGAGGAAGTTAACGGAGTTTATGCGTCCCAAACAAATAACGGTTCAACAGATAGCATGGGCTACTTTTTAGGCGAGGTTTGTAACTCAGTTCCTTTGAACCAACAAGTTACTCTAATCTGTTCAACGGCTGACTAATTGATGTATTTACTCCAGGTAATGCATACGTATAATGGCGAATCCGACGTGGAGCTTTCTTTGTCAGTTGGTGACTTCGTAGTTGTTCGAAAGGTTTAACTGCTTTACTTTCCTATACAATTTATGAGGATATAGTATAATCCAATAAGGATTTGATTTCTATAAACTCATGGATTTTGTCAGGTGACGAACAACGGGTGGGCCGAGGGAGAATGCAAGGGGAAAGCAGGTTGGTTCCCTTTCGGATACATCGAAAGAAGGGAACGTGTTCTTGCAAGCAAAGTGGCAGAAGTTTTCTAAGACATTTCTGCATATCGGTGTCGGAGAAGACGATTTTGTACGTGCATCTTTCTCTTCCATATTTGTTTGTTTTGTGCTTATATGTGTATTTCAAATTGAAGAGTTTTAACAAATAGAATTTTATCCTTCACTATGTGAATACATTTTATATTTTTATTTATAAATTTTATCCTTCACTATGTGAATACATTTTATATTTTTATTTATTTTTTTGCTATTTGCTTATTGATGAGTGAAAAACTCTTTTTCACTTTATATTATCCTCTCTTTTTTTATTATCTTCTGTTTATTTTTTAAAAATAGACATGTATATATAAGTAAAATCATTCAAGTATATAAAAATATCATAATAGCTCGAAGGACTTGTGTTCGAGTGCGCTGAAGTACATTATCCTTTTATTTATGGATTGAGAAGGAGTTATGCGTAGTTTTAGGCATTGTGTTAAAAAGAGTAAATAATGAGATTATTAAAAAAAAATCATAATAACTTATGCTAGAGGTTACAATTTGGATCGCATTTAGAAAGAAAAAAAATGGTTACCCTAAGATATTATGAATTTTCAGAAATCCAACTAAATATTTGTAGAAACTAAACTGAATATTTAAGGTAATCAAGTTAAAATTTGTCGGTTTAAATTGATTTTTGCTTCATTGGTTTTTATTTTTATTTTTTAATATTTTTGTAAATTATTTTGAAGTTGTTACTCATTTAAATATACTTGTTAAAAGATAAAATTAATTTTAATTTAGATAATTATAGTCGAGAAAAGATTTAGTTAGACTATTATAAAATTTATACCTTTTTACATTTTTTTTATGATTAATATTTTATAAATTTATTGATATAATTATACATGTAACTTTTTGAATCGATTTAACATCTCTATCATATTAATTTAAAATATTATATATTAACACTTATTGAACATATCGGTAATAATTAATTTTTTAATTTATATCAAATTTAACATACACATAAAACATAACTGTGACGCTAACTGATAAAAGATATACAAAATGTTGTAAACCAATTTTAATTTTACGTAAGTGTAAAAAAAAAAACAAACCAAATATTAGGGTTGAAGCTAATGTTGCTTTCAATTTTCTTGCTCAACCATGTTACATGCACAATCAAAACGGTAGCGTTATACCATTTTATTAGTAAACTTCACTCAACAAAATATGTACAAGACTTCATTTTTCTAATACACCGATAATGATGTTTTATATTATTTAATTTTTAGAAAAAAAAAAACTTTTACAAGCTAGATTAGAATGCTACCACATATCCCAAATCGTAGAAATTTATTATTTTATTTATTATTAATTAAAGCATGGTCCTGCACAAATGAAAACAAAGAGAACAAGAAGGGTTAATCAATATGCCACAAGTCCCTATTTTGAAAGTTAATCTTTCTATTTTTATTTTTAAAAATTCAACATAAACCTATACTTAACAAAAAAATAATAATTTTAATAGTGAGAACTAGAATTGTCATAGTTCAAGGAATAAAACTTAAGCCTCGATTATTAAGCCTGAGCTCAACCTAGCCCAAAAAATAAACTTAAATTTTTGCTTAAAAACCCGACTCAAATACCAATGCTAAAGCTGAGTGTATCCCACCTATATATATATTTTTAAAATATAATACATCAAATATACTAAAAATATTAAATAAATATTTTTCAACAAATTGAAAGTAAATTTAAAAAAATTCTTTATACTTAAATAACACTAAGCAGCAGCAAAATATGAAAAAATAATAATAATTTTTTTATTGCAAATTCGAGTCAAGCTAAACCCAAATCAAAAAATCTTACTAAAAAACTAACCCATTTTTTCATACAGGTCTTGTTTTTTTTATCCAAACTCATTTTTCAGACATATATTTTTACCTAATCTCTTCCTTTTTCAAATAAGCTTTCAAGAATCAAGCCATGAACAACTTTAGTGCTAACTGTTATGCTTGAATTTTAAAATCTATATATGGACTAAATTCTAAATTTGTTAAAAGCATAGAAACTCATTGCATATTAACCTTTTGATAATTACTAGACAATTAAAATATAATTTCAAAATTTTAGGTCTTGTCATCGTTTAACTTAAAATTCTTTTATCAAATTCATTGGTGTGATATTTTGATATTTTATCAAAAGAAAAAGTCGTAATGAAACTGAATTTAATAGAAATTTTAACTTTATTAACAATTGGACTTTCATTTTTAAATTTGAAAAATAAAGAGATTAAATGACTTGAAATAAAAGTAAAAGAACTAAATTTTAGATATACGAAAATTACAAAGACTTAAAAAACATTTTATCCTTTTACTAAACTAATGAATTTCATTGTCAAGTAATAGAACTTACTAGTTAATTTGGCCCACTGGGGCCTCGATTAGCAAAAATAATGGCCAGTAAAATGAAAAGCAAGACAGCCTGCATTGGGTCAAATGAGAATAATCAGTAAATATCCATTGAAAAATAGCCACAAGGATGCCAAAATGTTAGATAAAAGTACTATGAAAGCTCTTCTATTAAAAGGTAAATTGCATTTTGTACCCTGTACTTAAGAAATTGACAGATTAATTTCGTTAGATTAAAAAGTAAATTAATTTTTCTATTAGAAATTTCATCTATTTCTACTACTAAAATTTGATCCTTGTACGTTAGAATGAGGTACAGGTGGCGTCTCTACTTATTCCGTCAACCACGCAAGTTTTTAATAGTGAAAATAGATGAAATTTTCAACAAAAAAGATCATTTGCTCTCGATCTAAAGTATAGAAACTAATTTGTCCATTTTTAAGTAAAAGAAATAAAATTCAATCTGACTTCTAGTATAGGAACCTACATGGTACTTTTACCCCAAAATGTTATGGAAACTCACCAGAAGTGGAGTGTAATTGATCTGATTTGGAATTATGTAAGATTTCCTGGCCAAAACCCATTTAAAAAAATATAAGTACGAAGATATGATCTTTTTTTTTAAACGAAAATAACGGCATCAACCATAAATATCGATAATCAAACTTCGATAAACCTTTCATTCAGGACCCCTGAGTCCCTGCAAGTCTTGAGGATCGAATCAAGTCTGCTCGACGTTTTTTGTGCACTAGGATCCTTTTTGTCGACCTACAATAACCACAGAAGCACTTTCGTTGTCATGAAACCCCACGAAAAACGAGAAACAAGTACGATGCATTCGATGAAATTCTCGAAGTTGGTATATAAATATTGTTTATCTAAATGTTAAGAATGAATCACGTACCTTAGCTTTCAACATACAAGAAAAATCATAGAAAGCACCATAGGCATCAGCCATCGTGTTGGTTCGGTCAATGACTTTCGCAGTGAGACCTGGAAACATCAACCCAACAAATTAAGCCTCACTTTCAACAATGTGTCTCTGCCTATAAGCTTCAAAGAAAACAATTCTGGAGACTAATAGCTTACCGCGCCTCATTTTCACTACGCCTCTGAAGACTTCGATGTTGTTGTAGCATAAGGCTAGTGTTCCAATAGCCATGACCTAGTAATAGCACAATACAAGTCAATTCAATAACAGTACATGATTTAATGAAGATAACATGCCACTTGAATGATATATGAGAGCGAATATAAGATAACAGAAGAAATACTCTCTCTCGAACCTGAGGGATAGCACAAAATCGAAAGATTGCGGGATCACGTAAAGCAGACATGTATTTTAGGCAATCATCCACATGTATTAAAGCATTAGTGATGATGTCATTCAAGCACTGCACTGCCTTGACCGAGTTTTCCTCGTATTTCAAGTCCTACAGGGGAAAATTAGTATAAGGGAACACCCATTTAAATGCGGTTCCGTGTAAAGTTACTCAAACTTCAATGAAATTTGGGTATACCTCAAGTTTGTTGACATATTTACCCCAAATTTGACGAGGCCAAAACATACGTGACTTTGGTATCTCATTGATATCCTCGAGATAATCTCGGATTATATTTGTTTTCTGCAAATTTGTTAGATCCAAAACAAATGGTTAAAGAATCGTATCTTCAAACAACTGTCGAAATCCATGCACAAGAAAAAAGTTACTTCATTCGTGTATCAGAGCAATACCTGAAGAAATAACCCCATTGAATTGGAGAGAGTATCAGGAGCCAAATCTTCAGTACCGCATGCATGGAAAAGTTTGGAAAGACCTAATCCCACGAGTCCTGCTACATAGTGACAATATTCATCATAGTCATCAACTGTTTCAACCTGCAATATAAAACACAAGTTTCCGGGATCATATATATGTTGATATGAACACAGAGGAGATCAACCAGTCTTCGATACTTTGTAAATGAACCTTTTTCTCATTCATACATCCAGGTATAGCTCAGTGCCCACTGTCCAGTAACTCATATCAGATATAGCAAATTAATATATATA
This sequence comes from Gossypium longicalyx, assembly GCA_025698465.1. Taxonomy (NCBI): domain Eukaryota; kingdom Viridiplantae; phylum Streptophyta; class Magnoliopsida; order Malvales; family Malvaceae; genus Gossypium; species Gossypium longicalyx. Next base: position 109,066,037 of record CM046997.1, on the reverse strand, counting down.
TTTGTTCGAGGGAAAAAGCCGAATATCGTTGACCGAAATAGAATACTGTCTTTTCAGCAATGCAGATTAGCACACACAAACACACATGCATTTGTTCGAGGGAAAACCCTGAATTTTGTTGGCTGAAATAGAGTACCATGTTCATCAACAAAAAGCAGGTTAAAATAACAATGCATGCGTTGTTAAAATAAACAATGCAGATTAACACACATGCAAACACAAACATATTTGTTCGAGGGAAAACCCCGAATTTTGTTGGCTGAAATAGACTACTGTGTTCATCAATAAAAAGCAAGTTAAAATAACAATGCAGATTAACACATACACACACACATATTTGTTGGAGGGAAAACTCAAATTTTGTTGGCTGAAATAGTATACTGTCTTTACCTTCCCACACCTCAACAAGAAGATCAGTGCTCATCAAGAAAAAGCTGGTTAAAATAACAATGCAGATTAGCATATGCATGCGCACGCACCCAAACATATTTGTTTGAGGGAAAACCCAGAATTTTGTTGACTGAAATAAAACCCCAGTCTTTTCCGTCCCACATCTCAACAAAAAGCAGGTTAAAATAAACAATGCATGCATGACAAACCTCTTTGCAAATAAATTTTGCCATTCCTGCACCCATTCTTTTCGTAATATCCTCAATTGCCTCCTGATAACTGCAAAATCAATCAAAAATCATTGATTCTTTTTTGGTCGAAATCACAAGCAAAACAACTTGAACCTCATTTAAGATAGCCGAGTTGCCAGATAAAGACATAAACACATATAGTTAGCATCACATTGAAATCTTGGCATAAACAAAGAAAATCAAGAAAAAGTAAGTTAATAACCAACCCTTTTTCGAGTTCCAAAAAAGCAGTAGATACATGATGAAACTCATCCATAAGAACTTTGTAGTTCTTCGTACCGCCTGAAAAAGAAAGAGAGCTATATAAGCAAATGAACCGGGATTCTTTGACCCGTAAGTTTTCAGCAACAAAATGAGCCGAAATTCCAGAGAAAATCACCGGAAATCCAAAATTGAAGGAGGAAAATTATTCAAAATGCTCACACGAAAAGTGCCAATCAGGATCATATATATGACGATAAAATTCTTTAAGGATAGGAACTTTGATATCTGTTGCTACACTAGTGTCATCCTCTGCAGGTAAAAAAAAATAACACATCAGTACATATCAACACTTGATTGTTATGATCTAAAGAAATGAGCCAATATGCAAAATATTACTCTAATCATTTATAGATTATATAATTTAAACCCTAAATCTAGCATGCAATGAAGCCAATATGCACAAATTATTCCTAGAAATTTAGAATCAATGGAAACTTATACAAAATGGGAAAATCACATCAAATAAAAATAGAAGGTTGAAGATTAAGAACAAACCAACAGTATCAAGAGCTCGAAGAACCAAATAAAATATGCAGACCTGCAAAACCACAATAATTTAATACTTGAGATCAGAAAATCAATACATACATACAAAATCAAAGCGCCGTCAATAAATAACATCGAAATTGATAAGAAATTTATGAAATCAAACGACACCAATATAAAATTCAAATAAATAACCATTGCTTACAGCGTTTTTAAGCTCGGTGTCGAGCTGTTGAATAACGAGAGCGAAACTACGAGATACTTTGTGAAGCATAGAGAAACAAAAAGCCCAGTGAGGCTCTGATGGGATCTGTTTCTCGGCATGCCTTGAAGCCATTTTCAGCTTCAACAATGGATAAAAATCATCTGGGTGTTTCACAAGAGCTCCTAAACTCCCCATTGAAAAGATTTTTCTTCTCTCTTCAAATCAAACCCAAATCAACAAAATTAAAATCTGGGTATATGTTTAAATCGTACACTTTCAAAGAGAGGAATTGTGGCTCTTGGATTTTATACTGGAAGATACTGATTGGAGCTTTTTTTATATAGTTTTAATTGAAATGATGCTTGGTTTTGGCCTGTTCACTGTTTTCTTTTTTTCCCCTCCATTAAAAAAATTTTAAATGTTGATTTTGAGTCAAAATTTAATTGATTTTCGACCTGTTTTTGAAGATTCGATTGATTGTGGAAAGCGAACAGACACAATTAAATCTAGTGGTTAGGAAAGTGTTGAAATTTGGAATATTTTTATATAATAATTTGGACTTCTTAGACTTGCCAGCTTGCTGGAAAGAAAAAAAAAAAGAAAAAAAAAAGGGTAAATTCCACCCAATGCCATTAAACTATTAGTAAATTTATATTTTTGTCATTCAACTGTAAAAAGTTATAAAAATAGTCATTAAACTATTCAAAAAGTTTCATTTAAGTTACTGAATTATTTGAAAGTTTTTATTTAAGTCACTAAGCTGTTAATTTTCTTTTAAAGTTTGGTTAATGAGCTTCAAGCAACGATTCGACGATCAGTACGATAAATTGATACTCATCGATGAGTAGAAGAACATACCTTAGATCTAAGTCAATTTGACGGTTGATGTTGAAGATGACTTGGATCCAAAGTATGCTCTTCTACTTATTGATGGGTATTGATCCGTTGTGTCAATCATCGATTCGTTACTTGGAGCTCGTTAGTGAAACAAAAAAAAAAAAAAAAACCTTAACTATCTAGTGACAAATACAAATTTTTAAATAATTCAATGACTTAAATGAAATTTTTACATAATTCAGTGACCATTTTGTAACTTTTTGAAGTCTAGTGGCCAAAATATAAACTTATTAATAACTTAATGACATTAGGTGTAGTTTACCTTAAAAGAATACAAGTTTAATTGTTAAATCTGTTAAAATTTTTCTGTTAAAAATTTATAATTATTGCAAAATTTTTCTTTTTATTATTACATAGTTCCTAAGTGAGATTTAAAAAAAATAAAAAATATTCCACCAACAAATTTAATAAAAAATTTAACTATGTAAATAATTGTTTCTAAATTTTTTTATATTCGAAAATAAATATTCTATTATTAGTCTATGTGCTTTACAAAAGCCATTAATTTAATTCTTATACTTTAATTTGATCAATTTTGGTCATTATACTTTTTGAATCAACAATTTTAGTCTTTGTACTTTTCAAAATTTGAAAATTTAGTCTTGACCCAAATAGTAGCAGTTAAATTTGTTTGGTTAAATTCAATTACTTGTCTCGTACTATACATACAATTGTAGAATTAATCCAAATTCTCCAATTGGATCAGCCTAAATTCCCGTACTTTTCAAATTTGAAAATTTAGTCTTAACGAAAATACCTGACATTAATCTATTAATTGAATTTTTAATAAATAATATGTCGAATATAAGTTGACATGATATTACATATATGATAATGCGTTTACTGCATCAGATTTTAGAAAAATGATAAAACGTAACTCAATAAATGTAATAGTTACCATTTGGTGAGAACTAAAATTTCATGATTTGAAAAGTACAAGGATTAAAATGATCAAACTAAAATATAATGACTAAATATACAAATTTTGTAAAGTACATGTACTAATAGCAATATCTAACCTTATATTTTCATTAATTTCCATTAACTATTGTTTATATTAAATTAGTTTGGCAAGAGTTGCCAAAATATGGACCATTTCAAACATTTTTATATTCTAAAAAGTATTTAATATTATTTTAATAGGTTAAGTAGGTGTACTTCTATTAAATTAAAAGGTTAAATTTAAGAATATAGTTGATTGAGTTTTATCTCGATTGGTATGGATATTATTACTAATATAAGAAGAAATGAATTCGAGTACGCTGAAACGCATTACCCTCTTATTTATGAGTTGAGGAGGAGCTATGGATAGTTCTAAACATTATGTCAAAGAAAAATCAGATATGATCCGTATTATTAAATATATATATATTAGAATATGAATCACACAAATTATTTAAAAATAATAAAAAGCTGAAACCTAATCCATTTATTGAACATTACTAACTTCTAATTTTTTAATTAAATAATACTAAAAGGAGGATTTTAATTTTAAAAATAATTGTACTCAAATTAACAACTCTATCTTGAAGAAAAAAAAGTTTGGGAGTGGAATTTGAATTATAAATTATAAATAAATAAAATATTATTTTAGTATTGTATAATTTAAAATTTTATAATTTCATAAGAGAGTTAAATTATAATTTTTTTCATTTTTGAAGTGATCAAAATTAAAATTGAAATTGTAAGAGGGTCAAAATGCAATATTTCATTAGATTAATTATATAATTGGGTTATGTATATGTACGTATACTTGAACACTTATTTAGCTAAAAAAAGGTTAAAATATGTTTTAATTTATATATTTATTTTTTGTATATTTGGAAATTTTTTATTATTTTGGAATAGTTTTATAAACGAGGTTGTTTTTTTATTCTGTATATTTTTATATTTTATGTAAAAATTTTAAAATTTTATGTAATGATATGATACTCTAAACATTACATTATCATGTTTAAGTGTGTAAATGAAACACTAGTACTCGCAAGTTACTCGAGTTTAACTCAAAAAAAATTTAAACTTAATTCAATAATTATTGAGCCGAGCTTAAGCTATTAATTGAGTCGAATTCAAGTCTAGTAATACTTGATTTAAATGGTTCACAAGCCTTATCGAGTTTCTTCATATTTTTATATTATTGAATAGCATTATTGTCCTTAATATGTATTATTAATCCCAAGCTTAATTATAGAGCTGAGTGTAAGTTCGAGTACAAAAATTGATGAATAAACTTAATCGAGTTTGAATAACTCGATTATATCTTTAGCCAAGCTAAAACTTAAAAACATATGCTTAATTAAGCTCGAGACAAGTATCAAACTCAAACTTAATAATCTTCGGACTCAAACTTAACTACCTCAAATCATATCTAAACTAATTAAAATGATAAAAAAAATCTGAAACTAAAGTGGAGTAAAAGAATTTAAAAAATTAAAAATCATGAGGGACTAAGTGTTGATTTATCCAAAAACGAATAACAAATTTTAATGGTGAGTGAAGAGAATACTTACAGCTTTTTTAAGCTCATAAGAGTGAATCAGCGTCGTAACGAAAGCAAAACTGGTGAGAGAGTAAAGTACGGAGAAGCAGAAACGCCATTGCTGTGGATATAACGGGATTTCCTTCATCGCCGTTAATTTGAGCTTCAACAATAGATAACACTCGCTTGGATGCTCCACAATTTCCCAAGCTAGTGTACCTAATCGTATCCATTTGTTAATCACGGCGAAGATCACCGTTGACGATGATGATGATGTAAGCTTCTGACCTGCAATTTCAATTGCAGCCATGTTTTCTGAGCTTTTTCTGCAATGTAGAAAAAAGAAGAAACATTGAGGTCAGTGATCCGTTTTATTCCATTTTTTTTTTTTGTGTGTGTGTAGTTGAATCGTTGATGAATCTTATTTTTAATTAAATAAATTGGTATTAGATTTACTCTGGAAGGATCTCGTAGGCCTGGTTGTTCGGTGGAGTTTTTTTTCCTTTAATCTGGTGTATGGATATGAATCATATGATAATTTTCTTCGGAATTGTCGAACGATCTGATATAAAATCAGTCATGTCGACTGTTTGATTGAAGGTTTTTTTAAAAAAATAAATATAATGGAGGAATTAAAATGTATTTTATTTTTATTAAAAATAAATAAATTAATTTTGAAGTTAGAGTATTATTTATTTTTATTGTAAAAAACGAGCGTAATTGATAAAATTATTAGACAAAAACACATAACGTGTTACATGTATAAAATTAATTTTTAACTGTACAAATAGATAAAAATTTTAACATAATGACCAGATTACTGTTTAATTTAATGTATAAGACTATTTTGTCCAATTTTTTTAATAAAGAGACAAAATACAATTTGACTTAATATAATAATTTCTATTGTACTTTTACCTATAATAAATTTGAAATTGAGTCGTATAAATCCCTAAACAAATAACAAAGTTTTTCTTTTATTTACAAAATTTGAAATTGAAATTTTATTAAAAAAAATGACAAATTCCTTATAACTCGATCAATTGACATGTTTGATAATTATATATAACTTCAAAATAAAATAAATTGAATTTTTTTATTAACAGAAATCGTTCAAATTTAATTATGAATGAATACTTTTATGATTTAATCATTTACAAGATTTAAACTTAAATTTTGATTTAAAGAATATTGATTTTTTCATCTCTCAATCTATAACATTTACTGATAATTATTTGCGAGTAAATTGTTTAAACAAAAGAGTACTTTTTAAAAGAAAAAACTGAAAATGCTATATGAAAACTCACTTTATTCGTCTATTATTGAAATTATATAAATTGAATTTTTATTAAAGAAAGATCCTCGTTGACCGGTTTAGTCAATAATAAATATTGACATGTTTACTGAAAATATTAGAGAACGAAAAATCACATATTATGTGAATAAATATATTAATGTCACACTTAATAAATATTTTAGAAAATAATATTATAATAAATATATAGATGATAGTTACTTGCCAATTAGATTGAAACCCATGTGTGACCTCCTAGCAAAACAATATTCTATGATTACATTCAAAACAAACATAAAAGTTAAATTTTTTAAAATTTAATCAATAATTAAACTGATCAGATCATTAATTTATCAATTTAATTAGTTGGTTTGATTCATTTAAATAAATTATAAAATAAATTTTAATTTGATGGATGGTTCCAATTTAATTCAAAAAATCACGTTGTGAATTTTCCTTGAATTTTCATATTTTTCTTTTTGCTCACAATGTGTATAATCCCTATCTATATATATAAAAGGAAGGTTCCAAAGACATTCCATTTGCTGACACGTGGCTATCTCATATCTTACTTTTTCATTTTAACAATGGTTAAATTTCACCTTTAGTCCCTCTAATATGGTTAAATTTCACATGGCTCTCTCACCCGTGCTTCCTTCCTTTCTTTTTCTATTTTACAAAAAGGGTTAAATTTCACCTTTGGTCCCTTAGCGACGTATATGTGACTTTTTATTTCTTTTAGGTTTGCCTTGCTTTTTTTTTTTTATATTATAAGACATGATCAAACTTCAAATTTAACCTTTAAACTATGTTAAAATTTAAGGTTTAATCTATATACCTTATTTTTACATAATTTAATTTTTCTACTTTTATAATGGCATTAATATAAATATTTAATATTGTTAACTATTTTAATCAAAATACCAATGTCAACTTTTTTAGGAACAATATTCAAACAAAAAATATATTTTATAATGACAAGTTCGGATGAATGTTTTTAAGAAAAAAATATATAGAAATTTTCAATGTTATTTTTATTGTTACATAACTAACAAATATATATATATTAATTTCAAAATGTCACGCTAATGAATTTAATAAAAGAATTTTAATAGCGATAATGATTAGAACTAATTTTTTAATTAAAAAAGTAGAGAGTCTAAATTTCTGAAAATAAAAGTAAGCTTAGAGTATATTTTGACCTTCGAATTTATATTTCATAAATTGACACAAACAAATAATTGATCTAATACGAAACATGAAAATTATAATATTTATATTATAATAGAGAGATATTTGAGTATATAATTCCTTTCAACTCGATGTGATTTGAGTTCCAATTTTCAAGATCCGAATCCGACTCGAAAGAAAAAAAAAGTTTGACATAGAAATATCCAAATACCAAAGTCCAATTCTTTGCTGGCTAGCATCAATTATTACACATATTGGCCGCTAGCATGTCTTAGCTGCCAACGAAATATCAACTTGTGGTTACTTTTTTACGTTTAAACAATATTTAGTCTTTGAATTTGTATTTTTTTTAATACAGTCTCTAGACATTTTGTGGTTTACATTAATCTCAAAATTAGTAATTTTTTAAATTTAGTCCTTAAATTTGGATTTTATTCAAAAATAATGACGTGACACTTTATTATTGATTATGTCATCACTTGAAAATTGTAAATCTTTTACAATATTGTAACGTATCAGTGACTTAAATAAAAATTTTCGAATAATTTAATAATTATTATATAATTTTTTAAAGTTGAATGACTAAAATGTAAACTTACTAATAATTTAATAACATTAATTGAAATTTACCCCTTTTTTATATGATTATTGAACTATCCATAGTTTTTTTTTTTTCTGGGTACAATTATCACACCATTAACAAGAGTAAATAATTGCCCCACACACCACCTACTATTTCTCCTTAACAAAATATGTAAGCATGGTGTGCTTAATTTATTATTATATCAATCTAAATTATGTACAATTAACAAAAAGTATTAATTAATGTAATTAATTTTATTTAATTACTCTCTTTTAAAATTAACATAGATTAAATTATTTTAATTTTTTTAAAGAGTGACTAATTTATTAAATGTCGAATATCTAATTAAGGTTATTTGAATCGAACCGATTGATTGAATTAGTTGAACTGTGAACCGATTCAAGTGTTAGTACGAAAAATGACATTAAACCTGTTGATACATATAAATAAAATCTACAAAAAAATTATTGAATCGGAGAATTAAACTAAAATTTTAATATTTTTTAATTTTTAATTAATCAAATTAAATAAATCAATTAAATCAACAAGTTAATCAAATGATGGATTCAATATGAATCCGATTTTGAAAACCTTAGCTGGTTGAGATGATGAGGAGTGCAAGCAGAGATAACAGCCGATATAGACTTTAAATTTTAGTGACAGAATTTGTGTATTCGTCGCTAAAAAGAATCTAAATACATGCGAATTTTCAGAGAATCTAAAAAACAATATATATTTGAAGAACATAAACCTTTGAAAGTCCAAATTTCAGTGGTTCACTTCAAAGCATTCTAATAAAAATTCCTTTTTATTTATTATCTTTGGTCATTTGCCTCCATTTTTCCTTTGAAATCTTTCAGAATTTTTTTTCTAAATTAGGGTTTCTCCGCTTAAATTAAACCCAAAAAAGAAGGGGGAATGATGTTGACCAGTAAGACATTAATTCAACCTCCTTCCATTCATCTCCAAAACCCTAATCTCAAACCCTCTCCTTCAATCCCTAAAATACCCACTTTCTCATCCCTTCCTTTTCACCGATCATTTTTACTGTCTTTTTCACATAATTTGACGCCCCGAAATCTTAGCCGTCACTGCATTAGCCCTGGCCAGGAACTGAGTTATGAAAACGAAGATTTAGTCGAAGAACAAAATGAAGAAGAAGAAGTGGAAATTAGCCGGGAAATCAAGGGAGAGGGATTAGCAAATCAGAGCATATGGAATCAAATGAAAGAGATTGTGATGTTTACTGGACCGGCTACTGGGCTTTGGCTTTGCGGGCCTTTGATGAGTCTTATTGATACTGCTGTCATTGGTCAAGGAAGCTCAGTCGAGCTTGCAGCTTTAGGTGATTAAATAAATGAATTCCCTGATTTTTTTTTTAAATTTTGGGTTATTTATTTATTTATTGAAGGAAATTTTTTTGAGTGAATGATTGAATTTGGATGGATTGTTGGCAGGTCCTGCAACGGTTGTTTGTGATTATACAGGTTATATGTTTATGTTCCTTTCAATTGCCACTTCCAATATGGTGGCCACTTCTCTTGCTAGACGGGTTAGTTTCTTCAACATTATTGCGCGTGTTATTGCTTTTATCTGTAATACCAGTAATGCAATCTGAAAGCCGAGTTAGTGTAAACATAAACTTGATTAGTAAACTTATATAAATATAAAGGATTAAATTTATGACTTAACATGATTGTTGATTGATTTAACCAAAGAATGGGGTTGGAACTTGGGAGTTTATCATCATTTATATAGCACCGTGATTTTCTGCATATTGTTCATTTAAATGCTGCAACTTGATATAATATTATTGCATGGCTATGTCGGTAAAAGTACCATGGAGGGCCCTATACTGGAGTTGAATTGCATTTTGTCTTCGACTACTAAAAAAATGGTTTTCTTTTTGTTGTTAAAAATTGCATCCATTTCTACTTTTAAAAACCGGTCCTTGTATGTTAGCGTGTATGTAGCATGATATACATGTGACACACCATGTATAATTATCTAGTTATACAGTAAGCCACACCAATTTTTAACAGTACAAATGAATTAAATTTTTAAAAGAAAGGACCAATTTGCTCTTTGAACTAATGTACAGGGACTAATTTGGCCATTTTTTGAGTGGAGGGGGAAAATGCATTTTGACTCCTAGTATAGGGGCCTCCATCATACTTTTACCTGATTATTTCATTGTATTTAATCACTCTGCAAGCTGAGATATACGTTGGGTCTTCCTTTTCAAGGACACTCTGGCATTTGGATACTTTGAATAATCTGTTTCTATTTGCTTCACTGTGTTTAAGGCTGTGTTTTAGGCTTTAACTCTTTTAACAATGCTTTGTTGCTGCAGGATAAAAATGGAGTTCAGCATCAGATATCTATCCTGCTTTTTATTGGGTTGTTTTGTGGCTTTTTGATGCTTATCTTAACTAGATTCTTTGGTTCATGGGCATTAACAGGTAAAGCTTTTTTATTTGGTTCCAGATTATGAAAATGTAGGATGCTTACTGATTTTGTTGAGTGGGCACATCTATGGTTTCCACTTATGAACAGACAGAAAGAATCCCAATAAAAAATGAACTCCTTCTGTCATTTTTGACCCTTTCAGCTTTTTCTGGACCCAAGAATGCACATCTTGTACCTGCTGGAAACACATATGTTCAGGTTTATTTTCTTCTATGTTTCTTTCCTATTTAAACTTTCAGATGTTCTTAGTAGGCTTCCTTTTTATACACATAAACCTTCTTTAAATCAGTTCTATTTCATTTCCTTTCCTCATGACTGTTCATGGTTCAGAGATATTTGAGAGAATGCTCTTTGGAAAAACGAAGCACGATTCTTTTGAAGATTTCTTACTCTTCTTTGTTATAGGTTATATCTATCTAATGGGATGTAGAATTATATGTACCAGGTTAAAGTGTCTCCCGAAATGTCCTCCATCTTTAATAGGTCTTGGAACTTGAAGTGTTATATCTGATTTTATCTGTTCATGTGTTTATCTATCAGTAATAGAGAAGAGGAGGTATAAAAGTACCATGGAGGCCCCTTGTACTAGGAGTTAGATTGCATTTTACTTTTTCTACTAAAAAAATAGGCAAATTAGTCCCTGTACTTTAGTTCAAAGAGCAAATTGGTCATTTTTGTTAAAAAATTCATCCATTTGTGCTGTTCAAAACTGGCATGGTTGACGGAATAACTGGATAATGATACATGACATGCCACGTATACATCATGTTGACGTACAGGGACCAGTTTTTAGCAGTAGAAGTGGATGAAATTTTTAATAGAAGGATCAATTTGCTCTTTGATCTAATATGTAGGGACTAATTTGCCCATTTTTTTAGTGAAGGGGACAAAATGCTATCCAACTCCTAGTACAGGGGCCTCCATGGTATTTTTACCGGAGGTATAATTGCTTTCTTGAGGCCATTAGTATTTGCATCTGGTTGGGTGACATCTCTTACTAGAATCCTATTACTGCCAATGTTTTTAAGTCATTCCTATGGCTAGATATTCTTCCACGGCAACTAGTGGAATTGAACTTTTTCTAATTCTTATTCTTACAGCTTCTCTTGTTGTCATTCTCAATTATTCCTATTGTGTTCTAATTGAAAGAAAGTCTTTTCTGTATGTAGATTAGAAGTTTAGCATGGCCCGCAGTTCTAGTTGGATGGGTGGCGCAAAGTGCCAGGTGTGATATATTTCATTTTCTCCTCCTTTTTAATTTTGTGTTTGAATGAATTTGCTGTGCATTGTTCTTGTTGTCTTGTGTGTTTTGGCACACTGTAATATGTGATGCATACACACTATTTTATTTTTTTTTCTGTCAGAAATGAAGCCCTGGCTAAACTCCTAGGCTATACTGTCCAGCTCTAATCAAGGATATTAATTAAGAAGCTATTGGGTTACTTATGATCTTAGTATTAATTATTTTTTGGCATAGTGCCAAAATTTAGCCCTCACCATTTTGTTAATTTGGCCCTTATTTTTCTTTTAGCTAAAATTGACTATTAACTTTTCAAAAAGTCAAATCACCTTTTTTAGTGGAAATGCTGACTAAAAAAATTAATTTTTTAATGATGTTGCCATGGCAATCCGTGTGACAATTTACGTATATTTCATACTGACATGACACTATTTGTCTTACATGCCACGTCAATAAATAATTTAAAAATTATAAAAAACAAAAAAATAATAAAAACTCAAAAAATTAGTATGAGGTACACGTGTATTGTCATGCGGGCTACCATTTTAAAAATTTAATGTTTTAGTTAGCATTTTTGTTAAAAAGACAATTTGACTCTTTTTGAAAAGTTGATGATCAAATTCAACATTTTAAAATGGTTTAGGGTAAAATTTAGCTCAAAAAAGGAAAAGGGTTAAATTTGACATTCTGCCTTATTTTTTAAAAGAGATATTTTAATTCATTTACAAATATATCAGCATACCCGTTTAGTAGGATTTATTCTAGCTTGATTGCTGATGGATTTTATGTTGTTGAATTGCCAAGATTGTGAATATTTGTTGCTTCGTTTCATTTTTGTTAGTCTTAACACTCTCTTTCTATCTCCCAGCCTTGGCATGAAAGATTCCTGGGGACCTTTGAAAGCATTGGCTGTTTCCAGTGCCATAAATGGTATTGGTGATGTTGCCTTGTGCATGTTTTTAGGTTATGGTATCGCTGGAGCGGCATGGGCAACAATGGTTTCACAGGTGCTGAACGAACCCAAAATTCCCATATATACAGCTGTTCATTGACCGAAAAATACTTTTTGGCACATCCACTTACCGACATATGTTTTAGGTTGTTGCAGCTTATATGATGATTGATGCTCTAAACAAGAAAGGGTACAATGCATTTGCCATCTCCATTCCAACATTTGAAGAGCTGCTGAGCGTGCTAGCAATTGCTGGTCCAGTATTTGTAACTTTGACAGCAAAGGTTTACATTCTAATAGCAATATCTTGGATAAAAGTACCATGTAGGTCCTTGTATTAGGAGTCAAAAAATTAGTTCTTGTACATTAAATAAAAAAGTAAACCGGTCCTTTTATGTTAAAAATTTCATCATTTTCTGTCATTAAAAACTGGTGTGGCTAATTGAATAACTTGACAGTTCCATGTGGCATGCTATGTGTACCTAATGCTGATGTACAAGGACCAACTTTCAACTGTAGAAATGAATGAAATTTTTAATAGAAGGACCAGTTTGCTCTTTAATCTAACATATAGGGACTAATTTGTGTATTTTTTGAATAGAAGAAGCAAAATGCAATTTGACTCCTTGAATAAGGGCCTTAATGGTACTTTTACCCAATATCCTGTATTCGTAACCATATGCTTTTCACCAGAGACTCGTTGATGTTCTTTTAGGTAATTTTCTATTCTGTCCTCGTATATTTCGCTACATCCATGGGAACACACACTGTTGCTGCTCATCAGGTTAGATTTACTCACAGTCGTGATTTTTGGTCACTTGTCTGCTTTTATCTTGCATTGTTGAAAATCAGTAACACCATTTTCACACCAGGTCCTCCTTCAAACATACGCGATGTGCACTGTTTGGGGTGAGCCTCTCTCTCAAACCGCACAGTCATTTATGCCTGAGTTGATATATGGAGTCAATCGAAGTTTGCCAAAGGTCCGTGACCTCAACTTTAATTTCCCTGCCTCAACAGTAGTAATATATTGCATTCCGTATTTAGTACACCATCATATTGGATGTCCCTAACATGTTTCGAATTGTCATATCAAACAGGCTAGAATGCTGCTAAAATCACTTGTCACTATCGGCGCTACACTTGGACTAGTATTAGGGATTATTGGAACGGCAGTTCCTCGGTTTTTTCCCAATATCTTTACACCTGATGTAAAGGTCATCCAGGAGGTTAGTTCATGTTTTCTTGAACATGTAATCCATGAGGTTTATACATCAATGGCATGTGGATCTTTTTAATTTTCGTGTCCTTGTAGATGCACAAGGTGCTATTGCCATACTTTCTTGCATTAGCTATAACCCCAAGCACTCACAGCCTTGAAGGCACTTTGCTGGTATGTTTCTTTAAATTTAAATTTGAATATCTCTTGTCACATCAACTTGGTTTGCCAGTCATCTATACACGAGCAATGACAATCGTGCTACAAATCCATTTTGCTTTTGTAGGCTGGACGAGATCTTCGATTTATTAGCTTGTCAATGACAGGATGCCTTGCCTTTGGTGCGCTTATACCACCGGTAGAGATCCGTTTTCTTGTTCCTTATCGACCACTCTTTATCTCATAAGCTGATCAGTAAAAGTACTATGGATTATCTTGTACAAGTTAGATTGCATTTTGCACCTCTACTCAAAAAATAGGTAAATTAGTCCTTATGTGTTGGATCAAAAAGTAAATTGGTCCCTTCTGTTAAAATTTTCATCTATTTTTACTGTTAAAACCTAACGTGGCTGACGGAATAATCGGATCTCATGTTGACATATAGGGACCAGTTTTAGATGGAACTTTTAATAGAAGAATCGATTTGCTTTTTGATATAACATATGGGGATTAATTTGTCCATTTTTTGAGAAGGGACAAAATGCGATCTAACTCATAGTACACGGGCTTTCATGATACTTTTACCTAAGCTGATCAGATTTTGCAGTAAAATTATCCTAACTTTATTTTGTTACCAGCTTTTGACTTCTACTGGATTTGGCTTGGCGAGCTGCTGGTTTGCACTTATGGGTTTCCAATGGGTAAAAAGACTAAACCTCTCTTAGATTTTGTATTAAGGCCATTTGTTTCAGATGATTCAAATGTTGAAGATTCGAACTTTTTTCAGGCTCGGTTTTTCCTTTCCCTTCAACGTCTTCTTTCTCCGAACGGCATACTGTATTCCGAAGACTCGACACGATTCGAATTGAAGGATATGAAAGCATCTTAATTTCGGAATCCACCATGCCATTGATGTATTTTGACATTCTTCCACAGCAATCATAGTTGGAAGATTAAGGACTGCACCTATATTTATATATGTAAATTATTTTTTTATTCAATTCTTACTGCTATTTATAATCTTTTAAATCCTTAAATTAAAGGAAAATACATGTTTTCAAATTCAATTATTCCTAATTGTTGCACTCGCAACTTTGTCAACTAAATTAAGGTTCAATCGATTATATGTATATAAATTTTAATACTAATTTTAGTGTGCACTCTCCAGAATTAATACTAATTTTTGTGTCCTCTACTACACTTAATATTTTTTGATAAATAAATTTTAATTTAACATCCAAATACATTTGTGCCAACTTTTTAATGCACATCCAATATTTTATAAGTAACTTTCATATTGAAATTTAATATTTAGTAATTTTATTTATAAGAATTTAGTTGTTTTATTTTTAAAATTTTAAAATTTAAATTCAATTATTAATATTATCAAAAAAATATATGATAAATTCATCAGTGTAACTTAAAAAAAAATCACTTTTACTTTGGTTAACATGAAAATTTTTATTAACATTAATAATAATTAACTTACATTTTTAAATCCAATTTAAAAAAAAAAACTAATATAATATAATATAATAAAACAATACTTACCAAAACAAGGAGAGGTCTGTTTATAGGTACAACTGCAATTTCCAGATATGGAAAGACAGACATGATCTTAACAGTCTCTACATCAAAGTCATGAAAAGAGGTACCATTGGTAGATTCCAAGATTGTTCCAAAAACTGGGGAATCTCTGTTGGGCCAAATTGCAATAAAAAGAAAATAAAAGGAGTCACCCCAACAACCACAACACAAAGCTTTTTCAACTGTTCTTTCTTTGTCCCAACGCCGAAACTCTCTGCTACTCCATTTTAGCTGAGAAAAATATGCAAGCTACACCTCTCTTTTATCCTCCATTGAAAACCCCAAACAAACCATTGTATTTTCGCTACTCTTCAACGTTTTCCACCAAACCGCCATTGCCACATCTCGGTTTCCCTCGTTTCCCTTCTAAAGTCCATCGTTTCATCAAGAACTGCATTGTTTCTAGCCATGAACTATCCCATCTCGACACTGAAATCACAGCACAAAATGGTGGGTTTCCGTTGTGCGACCGAGTAAATGAAGGAGAAGATGATAAAATGTTGGGAACCCAAAGTTTATGGAGTCAAATTAACGAGATAGTGATGTTTACGGGACCTGCAACTGGTCTTTGGATTTGTGGGCCATTGATGAGCTTAATTGATACTGCGGTTATTGGTCAAGGAAGCTCCATTGAGCTTGCTGCTTTAGGTAAAAAGCCCTTCTTTTTTCCTTTCATTTGGGTATTCATTTCTCACTTGACTGTTAGCTGATGAATTGGGTTTTTTTATTGTTGTTGTTTGGGAGTTTTACAGGGCCTGGAACAGTTCTATGTGATTATATGAGTTATGTATTTATGTTCCTTTCTGTCGCTACTTCCAATATGGTTGCCACTTCCCTTGCTAGAGAGGTGAGTGTTTTCACCTGATAAATAGTTGCATTTATATATATATATATATATATATATATACGTGCGCGTGTATGACCAAGCTATTTGCAGCTCTGTCTTGTATTTTGGAGTGTGTTTTATCTTCTGTAGTTCTTGTGTTGATTTTGCCATTTATGCAACTGATATAGCTTATGATCTTCCTATGTTCTATAGCTAAACTACCATGTAACACTTAGTTGTTAGATTGTATTTTATTTTTTTTACTTAAAAAAATAGGTAAATTAATCTCTATGCGTTAGATGAAAGAGTAAATTAGTCGTTTAAGAGAAAAATTTCATCTATTTGTATTGTTAAAAACTGAGTTAGCTGGTATAATAATCAGATAGTGACATGTGGCATGCCACGTGTATCTCATGTTGACGTATAAAGATCAGTTTTTAACAGCAAAAAACAATGAAATTTTTAACATAATGACCAGTTTGCTCTTTAATTTAATATACATTGACTAATTTGTCATTTTCTTAGTAAAGAAGTCAAAATTCAAATTGACTCCTAGTTCAGTACCCTTCATGATACTTTTATCCTAAATATATACATATATATTGGTATTGAACTAGACTCCATGGTGCAGGATAAAAATGAAGTGCAGCACCAGATTTCTGTCTTACTTTTTGTTGGTTTGGCTGGTGGCTTATTCATGCTTTTCTTTACTAAATTTTTTGGTTCATGGGCACTAGCAGGTAATCAACATAGCCTCATGCCTTATGCTTGTTTTCTCCTATGTGTTTCGATGTTCCGGTTTAGCCATTTTTTGATATTCAGCTTGCTTTGTTTCGTTCTTGCTACCATCTTATAGCTAACAATGATCTTCAATGAGTTCCAATTGGCTGTTTAATTTCTCATGCTTTTATTTCCAGCTTTTACGGGGCCGAATAATGCTCATATTGTACCAGCAGCAAACACGTATGTTCAGGTTCGTTTTCATAAGTTCTTGTTCTATAAAACATTGCCAAGCATTCAGCTATATGTTTCTTGTTGTTAATCATTTGTAGCAGTTTATGAATCGTCCGCTCTGTTGCTTAATTCTTCTCGTATTTCCTTCAGTCTTAACCGCATTTAAATCTTTTCTGGTGATAGATTCGTGGTTTGGCATGGCCTGCAGTTCTTGTTGGATGGGTTGCTCAAAGTGCAAGGTAGACTAATTTGCAATCGTATTATGCCGTTACTAAGTTTCTACAATGACATCTTTTGCTCGTGTTCAGATTTTTTATACGTGTATTTTATACTCCGATTTCTCATTTTTTGTCACACAGTCTTGGCATGAAAGATTCTTGGGGACCTTTAAAGGCCTTGGCTGTTGCTAGTGCAGTAAACGGAATTGGGGATATAGTACTCTGCAGCTTCTTAGGCTACGGCATAGCTGGTGCTGCTTGGGCAACAATGGTGTCACAAGTATATTCATCGAACATTTCGACGTTTACATTTCATAATTTAATCATCATTATTGTACCCTTTACGTGGTTGTAGATTCTTTCTCGAACTTCTAGTTTCGAATTTCTCGAAACTTGAATCTCGTTGCTTGCTAACCAAGTCAACTTCCCAGGTTGTTGCTGGTTACATGATGATCACCTCTTTAAACAAGAAAGGTTATAATGCATATACCATCACCATTCCGTCCCTCGATGACCTTCAAACGATTTTCGGACTTGCTGCCCCGGTGTTCATAATGCTGATGGCAAAGGTTTGGATGCATTTTATTTTAAAGCTTTATATACTCGAATTTGATTTTTTATATATTTATTTTTTTAGGTAGCTTTCTACGCACTCATTATCTATTTCGCGACAAATATGGGCACACACATGGGGGCCGCTCATCAGGTTACTGAACACTCTCTATTAGTTTTGGTTTCTTTTTGCTCTCCGATGTTAAAACATATTGGTCTTAATATTACGAGTCTGTGCTTCACTCTAGGTCATGATCCAAACCTATTGTATGTGCACCGTATGGGGTGAGCCTTTATCCCAAACCGCACAGTCATTTATGCCGGAATTGCTTTATGGTATCAACAAAAATTTACCGAAGGTATGCGATTCCGGTTTTCATTTAGTGAATTATCCATATCTTTATACGGTGGTTATAGATTTTCATTCAATCACGAATGCGTGAAATGCAGCTTCCGTTGTGAGTTTTGTTTGCTCGATAATAACCAAATTTATAACATTCACTAGGCTCGGATGCTGCTAAAATCACTTGTCATCATCGGAGCTAGCCTCGGACTGCTATTGGGTATAGTTGGAACATCAGTTCCTTGATTGTTTCCCAATATCTTCACATCCGATCGGAAGGTCATACACGAGGTTAGTCCTTGCATTTTTCGAGTTTACAACGTTCTTTATATTCTTTTCATTTTTCCTATATATCCCAAGAAAGGACTGATCCCGAGAGGTATTACTCTGTCTCTACTCTTTGTTACTTCGAATACAAGGAACATTTAGTTGAAAAGAAGAAATGCTTTTAATTGCAGATGCACAAAGTGTTGGCACCGTATTTTGTCGCGCTAGCGGTGACACCGGCTACTCATAGCCTTGAGGGAACGTTGTTGGTATGTTCGGAAATTAAGTCTTTGGCTAGAAGTTCGCCGTATATATAATGTTAATGCCGACAATATTCTAGACCATATAACGATATCATCGTATCTGTTCATTTGCAGGCAGGACGAGACCTTAAATTTGTAAGCTTATCAATGAGCGGATGCTTCTCGTTGGGTGCTGTTGTACTACTGGTAATATCTCCGTACCCTCCGTTCTGCATATTTGGAAATTTCTAATGTTTCTCTTGGTATCAGCTGGCAAGCAGCGGAGGATACGGTTTGCCGGGTTGCTGGTATGCACTCCTAGGATTTCAATGGGTAAAAATCAATATCCTCAGTTCTCAATGATGCATACGATACGGTACTCGGACTGACTTGAACCCTGACTTCCTTTTTTCCGTTTTCTAGGCTCGGTTTTTCCTCTCTCTGCAACGCCTTCTTTCTCCTACCGGCATACTTCACTATGAAGAATCAAACAATTTTAAGCCGGAGAAGCTAAAAGCTGCTTAGTGTATCAATTTTTGAGATCAATCAGAGTATAGTTAACTTATACTCCCTCTGTCTCGGCAAAACTGTCACAGTTGGGTCAAATTTTTTAAACTTTGACCTCAATTATTTTAAATATTTTAATCAATTAAATTTTATAAAAATTTCGAAAACTATTTTATTTATAATATTTTTCTCAAATTTTTATTTATAATAAATTCTATAAAAAATAATAGGTCAAAGTTAAAAGCTTTTGACTAATTTTATTTTTATTAAATTCATAAATAATTTTAATTTTTTACAATATAAAAATAAATATTTTATATTTAAAATAGTGAAAATTGCTTAAATTTTTAAATTGTAGTTTCTGTAATTGAAAAGTTTTTGTTTAGAAATATTTATGACTTCTTTAAATTTTACTAAATAATAATAAAAAATAAAAATAAATACAAAAATAATATGAAAAAAATGAGAATAGAATTTAATCGGATTTAAAAATCATGAATTATCTGGAAAATTGAAAAAAATTCCACCGAATAGAATAAAAAAATACAGCTTGTTATGAATGCAATGCAACTTGTCAATGTGCTAACCACATTATTGCATTTGCACTACCCGTAAACGTCTATTTTTTTCTCAGGTCCTTATACTTTTCAAAAATTTAAATTTTAATCTTTCATCTTTTAATTTCGAAATTTTAATATTGATTTAAAAAATTAATTTTAATTAATAATATCGTTATTTTTTTTCTTGGTTTTTGTAAAGAGAGGATGGAGAATGGATTGTCCAATATTTAAATCTAAAGGAGATTCGAATAATGAATATATAAAATACTTAAAATTGAAAATTAATATCTTAAATTAAATTTTCATCAAGATAGAATAAAAACTCTGTCTACTTTTTTAAAAGTTTAGCCTTTATATAATAAAGGGATTGATTTGGCTCAACGAAAAGTAAAGGGACTTATTTAACAAAAGTAAATTAGTTCAAGGCTCTTTCAATAATTTAGCCTTTTTATTTTATCCGCTCTTTGTGGATACGAATCAATCTGTAATTTAGCTAAAAAAAATCAATATGCAAGTTACAAAAACGTGGAGAGGGAGGTTTATTTAAAAGGTTTAAATACAAAATGGTCCTCTATCTATACCATTTTTCTCAATTAGGTACTTATAGATTTTTTTTTTGGTAAAAAATGATGCTAAACTATCAATTTCATCTCATTTTACTTTCAAAACACTGTACCGATCAATAGTATACGCTTTTTTTGGAAAAAATACGACAAAGTTGATACTTTAGGTATCACCTTTTACCAAAAAAATATAGGCACCTAAGTGAAAAAGGTATAATGTAGGGGCCAGTTTTGCAATTAAACCTTATCTAAAAGTAAAACTGCAATTTGCAGACATGGATGGAGGGACCAGACAAGATCTACGATATCATTGGTTGAAAACAAGATTTTCCAAAAATTGGAGGGATCTTCACTGGGGCACACTGCAATAAAAAAGGAAATTAAAGGCAGCTAACAACAACCAGACCAGACCAGAGCACAACACAAACACAAAAAAACCTTTCAACAAACACCGGCAAGTTCATAACTGTAATAAAAAAAAAATCCATTTTAGCTGAGAAAATATGCAAGCTACACCTCTCTTTTATCCTCCATTGAGAAACCCAAACCTTAAATCATTATCTTTTTACCACTCTTCAACGTTTTCCACTAAGCCGCCATTGCCACACCTCGGTTTCTCTCGGTTACTTTCTAAAGACCATCGTTTTATCAAGAACTGCATTGTTTCTAGCCAAGAACTATCCCATTTCGACACTGAAATCACAGCACAAAATGGTGGGTTTTCGTTGTGCGACCGAGTAAATGAAGGGGGAGATGATAAAATGTTGGGAACCCAGAGTTTATGGAGTCAAATTAAGGAGATAATGATGTTTACGGGACCTGCAACTGGCCTTTGGATTTGTGGACCATTGATGAGTTTAATTGATACTGCAGTTATTGGTCAAGGAAGCTCCATTGAGCTTGCTGCTTTAGGTAGAAAACAAAAAGACTCTTGATTTTGGGTATTCGTTGACTCTTTTCTATTAAATTAGCTGAGCGTGAATTGGTTTTTTTTACAGGGCCTGGAACAGTTCTTTGTGATTATATGAGCTATGTTTTTATGTTCCTTTCTGTTGCTACTTCCAATATGGTTGCCACTTCCCTTGCTAGAGAGGTCAGTGTTTTCAACTGATAATATGTATTTATGTATGTATGTATGTATGAGCTATGTTTTTATGTTCCTTTCTGTTGCTACTTCCAATATGGTTGCCACTTCCCTTGCTAGAGAGGTCAGTGTTTTCAACTGATAATATGTATGTTTGTATGAGCTATGTTTTTATGTTCCTTTCTGTTTCTACTTCCAATACGGTTGCCACTTCCCTTGCTAGAGAGGTCAGTGTTTTCAACTGATAATATGTATGTACGTATGACTAAACTATTTGCAGCTATATCACAATTTTAATAATGAACAAATTGATCTCTCTAAAAATCGATTTCAAAATGAAGTAACTAAACAATTAATCAATGGTTTTTATTTCAATATACATATTTTTTATTAGTATAATAATAAATTTAGCTCTGAAAATTTTACCTGTTCTATCAAATTGGTCATGGTTTAACAAAATTAGCTCTAACATTTACATATTATTTCAATTTGATCCTAATTTAACAAATTTGAGAGGAACCAGTTTACTCAATATCGAAATTAAGAGAGACTAAAGAGTTCTTTTTACCGTATTTCAGAGATCTGAATTCATTAAATGGAGTGTTTGTTTTATCTACTATAGTTCTTATGTTGATTTTGTCATTTATGTAATTGATTTAGCTTAGAGATATATATACATATATATATTGCACTGAACTAGACACCATATTGCAGGATAAAAAAGAAGTGCAGCACCAAATATCTGTCTTACTTTTTGTTGGTTTGGCTGGTGGCTTATTCATGCTTTTCTTCACAAAATTTTTTGGTTCATGGGCACTAACAGGTAATCAATATAACCTCATGCCTTAATGCTTGTTTTCTCCCACGTGTTTCGATGTTCCAGTTTAGCCATTTTTCGGTATTCAGTCTCAGCCTGCTTCGTTTCGTATTTGCTAACAATGATCTTCAGTGAATTCCAAATAGGCTGTTTAATTTCTCATGCTTTTGTTTTCCAGCATTTACGGGGCCGAATAATGTACATATCGTACCGGCAGCAAACACATACGTTCAGGTTCGGTTCTATAAGTTTGCGTTCTGTTTCGTTTCTTCTTGTTAATCGTTTGAAACAGTTTACGGTATCATCCGCTCCGTTGCTTAATGCTTATCGCATTTCCTTTATCCTTAACGGCATTTAAACGTTTTCCGATTATAGATTCGTGGCTTGGCATGGCCGGCGGTTATTGTCGGATGGGTTGCTCAAAGTGCAAGGTAGGTTAATTTGCAATCAGTGTTATGCCGTTTGGCCTCGAATTAAGTTTCTATGACGGCATCTTTACTTGTGTTCGGATTTTTATATGTATGTTTTATGCTCGGTTTTTCATCACACAGTCTCGGCATGAAAGATTCTTGGGGGCCTTTGAAGGCCTTAGCTATTGCTAGTGCTATAAATGGTGTTGGAGATATAGTACTTTGCAGCTTCTTAGGCTATGGCATAGCTGGTGCTGCTTGGGCAACAATGGTGTCACAAGTATAGTCATCCAACATTTCCGCATTTATCTTCGGTAAAAAGATCTCTCCAGTTCATTTCTATTTTAAAATCGAGCAAATTAGTCTCTCTCAAAAAAATCGGAGCAATTTAATCCTTATCAATTTCGAAAGTAAGCAACTAAGGACAATTAATCACGGATTTAATGTGGTCCATCAATTGTATATAATTTTGATTGGTATAATAACAAATGTAGCCTTCAATGTGTTCATATGTTGTCATTTTGGCCTTAATCTAAAAAATTCAACAAATTTAGCCTCAACATTTACATAAATGTTGCAGGATGAATTTGTTAAATTAGGACCAAATTTGTTATTATATTAATCGAAATCATGTACAATTGACGGAAAACATTAACGTAATGGTTAATTGTCTTTAGTTGCTCAGTCAATGATTGCTCTGATTTATTTAGAGAGACTAATTTGTTTCATTTCAAAATTGAAAGAGACTGAAGAGATCTTTTTACTTTTATCTTTCGTAATTTAATCATCTCCATCGTATTTCGATATTCTCGTTTCGAATTTCTGGTTACTCGAATCTTGTTGCTTGCTAACCAAGTCAACTTACCAGGTTGTTGCTGGTTACATGATGATTGATTCTTTAAACAAGAAAGGATTTAATGCATTTGCAATCTCGGTTCCGTCCCTCGATGACCTTAGAACGATTTTCACAATCTCTGCCCCAGTTTTCATAACGATGATGGCAAAGGTGAGATGCATTTTACATTATTTCGTTTCCACGACTTGATGTTTTCGGACTTGTCGCCCTGGTGTTCATCTGAAGACCTTTCCATTGTTTTAGGTTGCTTTCTTTGGACTCATCATCTACTTTGCGACGAATATGGGAACGTACACTGTGGCTGCTCATCAGGTTATCGAACTCTCTTTCTTGCTCTCCAATGTTAAAACTTATCAGTCTTAACGTTATGAGTCCGTGCTTCACTCTAGGTCATGATCCAAACCTATTGGATGTGGACCGTATGGGGCGAGCCTCTATCCCAAACCGCACAGTCGTTTATGCCGGAATTGCTATATGGAATCAACAGAAATTTGTCAAAGGTATCAATTCCGGTTTTTGTTTATCGAAGTATTCATATCTGTTGTTGGTGATTATCGAAGAATTGCAAAAACTTTTGTTTTCTCGATATTAACCGAGTTCATATTGTTCATCAGGCTCGAATGCTGCTGAAGTCACTTATCATCATCGGAGCTATCCTTGGACTGATATTGGGTATAGTCGGAACAGCAGTTCCTTGGTTATTTCCCAATATCTTCACACCCGACCAGAAGGTCATAGACGAGGTTAGTCTTTGCATTTTTTGAGTTTATATTCCTTGTTATACAAGTCATCACCGTGTATAAGTTGTCCTATGGATCCCGAGAGGAGTTACTCCGTCTCTACTCTCAGTTACCCAGACATGAGGAGGAGACTACGTCCCCTGCAATTCCGCCTTTTTGTTAAAGACAATGAATGCTTTTAATTGCAGATGCACAAAGTGTTGGCACCGTACTTTATCTCACTAGCCGTGACACCGGCTGTTCTCAGCCTTGAAGGAACATTGTTGGTATGTATCTTAAACCTGGTTTTATTCGACAAAATGACTTGGCTCAAACTTCACGATATAACTTTAGTGCCAACTATGTTCTGTCTCGCGTCCATTGCAGGCAGGGCATGATCTCAAATTCGTTAGCTTAATGATGAGTGGATGCTTCACGTTGGGTGCTATTGTACTACTGGTAAGGATCTATCTCCGTACACTCAGTTCCACATACTCGGAAATTTCTGATGTTTCTCTCGGTGTCAGCTGGTGAGCAGTGGTGGATTCGGTTTGCCGGGCTGCTGGTATGCCCTCGTAGGATTTCAATGGGTAAAAACCAATATACTCGGCTCTCGATGATGGATATGGTACGGTACTCAAACCGACTCGAACACTGACTTCCTTTTATTTTTGTTTTCCAGGCTCGGTTTTTTCTTTGTCTACAACGCCTCCTTTCACCTACCGGCATGCTTTATTCCGAAGAATCGAACGATTATAAACCCGAGATGCTAAAAGTTGCTTAGTATACCATTTGCAAAGACATTGAATCACTGCAATCTCAGCCGTGCTTTAATATTGGCTGCTTATATGATTCTTTCCATTAATGCCTCTAAGAGGCTGCTGTTTCAGATTTTATATTCTTAAAATTTCAACAGCAAATTGTAACTGTAAAATCAATCTAATTTAATTTATGTAATCATTTGTTCAAGAAATTAGAAACTGAGCTGGATAGGGCTCGTTTTATCATTAAGGTTATAAATGGACTGAATTTGAATGAATAAATTTATCTTCATGTTCATTTATTTGCTTTTGAATTTACTTGTGTTTTATTCAAATTCATTAAAATTTTCAATTTTTTTTACTTGTTTATTTATTTAAAGTTATGTGCATATTTATTTATTTAATTAAGTTGACTTAAATATGATAGGACCTAATGTCTCAAAATTAAAATACAAAGATTAAATTTTAAATTTTATAAAAATACAAGAAACTTTGGTATATTTAAACCATTTAAGTTAAATGAAATTTTGAGTATTAATCAACTTAACTCAAATTTTTTATCCAAACTTAATTTTAAAAATATTTTTAAATA
The DNA here is from genome assembly GCA_025698465.1 of Gossypium longicalyx. Taxonomy (NCBI): domain Eukaryota; kingdom Viridiplantae; phylum Streptophyta; class Magnoliopsida; order Malvales; family Malvaceae; genus Gossypium; species Gossypium longicalyx. Next base: position 109,040,100 of record CM046997.1, on the reverse strand, counting down.
GTAATACTAGAAAGGAATAAATTTAAGCTTTGAACAAGATTGCAAACATAAAATTCCATTGGCCTTAGTCAAACCACAATAGATAATTAAAAGGTTAAAATGACTCTTTACAAATTAAATAAACTTCAAAACAAAATTTTTACAACATCTATCATTACAATATTTTTTTTAACTTTTCATTTTAAATCATGTCACATAAGATCCGATATAAAATTAATATTTTAAAAATGTAATTAGAGTGTTCTAAAGTTTGAAGACCAATTTAAAATAATGGTCATATTTGAATAAATGAACTAATTTAATTTCTCCGTTTTTATTTCCAAAAATTTGGTCTCTCTACTTGTTTGAATTCAAAATTAAAATCCAATTGATAATATTATTAATGAACTTCCGATTAATTTGAATATGGACATGGTTTAAAAATTAAAGTCCAAACGATACTGCAAAGGGAAAAACAAGAATATTACCAATTGGATTTTAATTTTTAAATCACACAAACAAATAGAGAGACTGATTCAAAAGTCCAAAAAGTACAGGCACTAAGGACATAATTAGTCCTAAATGTTGTGGGTAGAATGCAATGCAACACAACAAAAGGTTCAGGTACTTGAATAGGAAAAAATACCAAGCAATGGGAACTTGAAAAAAAAAAAGTATCAAAGAGAAGTGAGCAAATTTGACACACATTAACATGTAATTGTCCTATATATGAGATATGACCATTATCTATTTTAAACAAGAGCCCTCTGACTACCGACGTGACTGGTACGGCAGTTGCTCAAAGGTTGAGCAAGATTAAAGAAACAAGCCTCGATTATGTAGTTCAAAATTATCGAATTTGAGAAGGAGAACAGAGCAAACCTGATGCGTCTGCTCCGATGACTGCGAGATCACAGATTGTACACAATTGACCCTCCTGGGTAGGCACAAAGCGAGTAGTACAGTAAGGGCAAGATACATCTTTCTGCCCTCGGTAAATCGGGACGTAAGTTGCCCCGCATGTCACAAAAGGGTTCCTGAAATCGTAGTTTAACTGAGATGCATCTGTCATATTCCTCTCTGAAGCCTGGAGTACTTGCCTCGCTGCCTTTGAATGGTTCTCATTAGGGTTTGTTTCTAGAAGACGCCTGGCGAAGTTAGCGGCAGTAGCCAGGTTTTTTGCCTTGAAACAGATGGTCATTGCATTTCGCAGAGCAAGTCTGAGATGAGGCATTTGAAGGTTGCAATGGGTGAAGTAGGCAGCAAGCTCCTGCTGGCGTACCAGATTGTCTTTCAATTCTCTACGCTTAAGCTCCATCTGCAGACCAAGAACATACTCCTTGGTGATGATAATTAACTCTTTGACTTCATCAACTTCCCTCCTCGACTCCACAACAATCAATGGAATTGTATGAAGAATGCTGAGGAAAAGCCGAAGAGCCTCAGTAAATTTTCCATCTGTTGTGGCCTTGTACCCAGCCTTCAGCTTTTCATCCAGCTGAGAAAAGTTGAATACGAGAGCGGGTGGACCCCTCACATTAGGACTAGCAGACTCACTCCATCCCCTCTCAACTGCCAAGGACACCACTGGCGCAGATGAAAATGCACGAAGATAGTTATGGCTGCCAGTGTGAAGATCGAGAAACATGGATTTTAAAGGAGCAAAGTTTCTTATTCCAAGTTGCCTGCTCAGCAAACGCATGGCTGTATCAAAATTGCCAGCAGCCGCATGATCAGCAGCAAGTGACGATCTCTGAGTCCAAATTTGACTCACAGGCATACCGGGAGTCGGTGCCACGAAAACAGAAGAACGAGCATTAACCCTTGGTGTCTCTACCTCAGGAGGGAGTTCCAAGTCTTCAAGGTCCCATCCACCCTCTTCATTGTCTTCAGCCACTTCCCCATCCTCCAATATTGCAGTAACATCTCCGTTCTGCAAGCCATCAGCATCGACCATATCAAGATCTTCACCCCAATCACCATCCGCACCCTCCTCCTCTTCATCCACCGCACCCCTGCCAGTACTATCGAATCCACCTTCAAATATACCTTTCATTACTCTCAACAGGGGCCAATCACCACCACAAATAATGGGTGCCGGAGGCATCAATAAGGAAGGTTTTTTCCCTTCCGGCAAAGAAGGGACATCATCTCCCAACTCAGCAGCTAACTTCTCCGCAACATCGTCTAGCCCATGGACTGATGCTGTAACATAAGCAAGAGGCAAATGACCAGCATTCTCCAAGATCTTTACACGTTCTTGAATATCACCAAGATACAAAGCATTGTGAAACTGGCCCATAATATCGTTCTTGACTTCTGCAATCTTCAGCATCTTGGACAGCTTTTCCAGGTTACCATTTATGAGATAAAGAAACGACAACCTCTCAAAGTTCTTTGTCCTCTGGTAGGCATATTCAACTATACCTGCATTGCCTTGGCGAAGGGCTTCCACACCCAACCTATACCAATGATCCTTGTCATCAATCTCCTTAGCTGATGCAACAGCAATTTGAATGTTCCCACTCTCTATAGCCAAGTTAAACCGAGTTTTCTCATCTTTGACAAAATGGAGAGCCACTTCAGGGAACCCCTTCTGTTGTAGATAAGCAATCACGGCCTCACCACAAAGCTGGGAGTTTCTTATCATGCTCATAACATGATCATACCTCTTACGAAGCAGAGACAACTTGAAAATGTATTCTGTAGCATCAATGACCAGCGTCTTGTTCTTCCCATCACGATCCAGGCAAAATATTTTGTTTCCAGAAACCTTAGTCAGGTATATTGGAACATCAAGTGTTCGAATTATTCCACTATCTCCATTGGGCAGGCAGTATTTTATATGGTTTAGAGTGGTGTAAATAAAAACGCCATTTTCATCCCAGGCTCCACTCTTAACTCGTATCGTCTCATGAAAAGTGCACTGGTGCACAAGTTTCTTGCTAGTAATGATAATGGAATGCTTGCTGAGCAAAGCAACACTCTCCATGTCACTAGACCAAATAACATACTTCACAAAAGGCGTTTGTAGATCACCAAGAACAAGTCTCTGCTGGAGATCAAATACAACCACTCTATCATCTGATCTACACAATAAATTACCTGTTCCAGCATAGAAAATTGCATCGGTAGGCACTGGAAGACCACTTTTTTTAACAACCTCATTTTTAAGATTCTTGATTAAGACTTGGTTGTTGCTTTTGTCGAGTACAGCAAAACGGTTCCGAGCCACAAATATAGCAGAGCTACCAGGACCTCTCTTTGCCTCCTGCAAGTCATTCCTACCAATGCTGTCTTTTGGTATCTGATACAACTCATAAGTTCCTCCATCAACATCTGAGCAGATAAGAACGGCATTTTCTGTGGGACTATAAGAAAGAGTCCTTGGACATTGATTCAGGGTTGTGGAACCGGGCCGCCGGATAGGAACTATTTGTGTCTCTTTATGTGTTGAAAAGTCATAATACCTTAAGAATCGATCCTTGGCATAAAACAGAGAATCCCCACTGACTGCAAAAGCAGGCCGTTCTCTCTCTAGCTTAAATACAATCATGCCACTGTCATGTCCAGCTGCCAAAAGATTAATCTCAGGATGGGCTGCAAGAATCCAGAACCTGTCATGTTCTCGACGGAAAGTTTGAAGTCCAGTTCGCTTTGTTGCATCCCACACTCGAATACTTTTATCCTCGGAATTGGATACAATGATGTCTTGTTTGGCATGGAACATGACACATGACACATTATTCATGTGTCCTCTCAAGGTATCCACTTCCCAAGCCTTGGTATCTGAAAAAAACCAAACAAATTACTCAATCCCACAACAATTCAAGAGTCTAAATTCCCTGCTGCAAAAAAAATTATCCACCTACTTTTAGCAGTTTGTATATACACAGCCAAGATCATAAAATAAAATGAAGAAGTTGCGGTGGCAGGCTAAACTACCAAGGTCACCATATCCAACTTACAGGAGGGGAAAGAAAGAGGTAAGTTCCTATAAAATTTTTAGTTATGAATAAAAATTACTTGCAAAATCTTTAATCAGTATATCTACCAAATGCAACATATAACGGAAGTGATATTGTTCCTGTATTTACCATTCATACGCCACAATTTCACTTGGCGGTCATCGGCACCAGAGACTATCAAAGGTAAGGTCGGATGAAATGCAGCCCAATTTACTCCTCGGTCATGTCCTTCCAACACATACTTGACAACTGCATCAACACCACCAAAAAGATCTGTGTTCATCTGACTCAACCGTAAAATGTCATCTGCTGGGGAGGCACCCCTCTTTTTCAAGGAACTAACATCCCAAACTCGAATAGTCTGGTCAAGGGAGGCCGACACAACCAGGTCTTCTTTAGGATGGAATGAGGCGCACATAACATAGTGATTATGACCAGTCAACACAGAGATGCAAGTTCGAGACTGCCAGTTCCATATGCGAATGGTTTGATCATCACTGGCACTCACAATCCATGGATGCTCATGATGAAATTGCACAGTACGAATATAATCAAGATGTCCAAGAAGGGTAAAAAGACATCTATGCAACTTGTAGTTCCAGACCTTTATCTTGTAGTCATCCCCTGAAAAAATAAAAAAGTTTAATGTCATTCGGATTACACAAGTACCTTATGCTCTGTAACAGAAAATCATAGCACAAATGGAGATTTTTGAGCTAATCTCAAATTCAGACTTCTATTGCCTATGTTGAACAAGTCTAGGAAATTTCAAATCATAAACCTTATTAAATCAATTTGTTATTCCATAATTCTAATGATATAATCACTAATAGGAGTGAAATGCAAATCCCAATAAAATGGTAAATAAACTGTTAAAAAATTTTATACATTCCAGTCTATTACAAATTCTAAATATGCTCAAATATTTAAGTCCATTTTCCACTCACTTGTATTAAAGCTTTATATTTAGGAATCTTCATCTAGAACAATTTACCCTAAAAAAGCTTTAAACTAAACAAATTCAAAATTATCCATTCAACTGGTTTTATTACAAAGATTGTGACCCTCTTATACGGTATAGGAAAGGTTGTAACTGTTGGGCAGTTCAAGACTTCGGTCTTCCAGCTAGAATGGACAATAAGTTCAACTGGCTTCACATTGCATTCATGTGGAAATGCAAATAAAATAGCACCAAGGAAGGCAGGGTGGGATGGGACATAGTTACTATCCTAAAGGGAAGGTAGTTTTGGGCAGAAATTTTTGAGGACTTGACTAGCTGCTTCTATCTTAAGGCACATCTGGTCTTATCTTTTGCAGGCCAGCAGCTCAGGCTCCCTCCGAGTGACATGGTTGTAAGACTACAACCTTAGAAACAATAGTTTTAGGCAGATCTCGATCCCAAATTCTTACATTCAGCATTGGACAATGCTCTTGCATTGAAGGTATAGTACCAGGCCTTGAATTTCTACTGGCCTTGAGTCAGCTATCCATATCAAGAAGGTGAAGATCTAAACGAAAGTCCAAATACATGAAATCTCTATAATAAATCTAGATCCAGCAACATCATACGCATTGGATTTCTCAAATGCAATAGAGTTACATGAATAAAAAATAGCTCCAGAAACTAAACTAATTCAAACTAATTAATAAGCAAATTCCACAATTTCACATTCAAATCCATAGATCACTAAAATAATTAACGAGATTCATTAAGAAATAAAATTGAGGCGAAAAGGAAAAGAAATCCGAACCTCCAGAGACAAACAAAGGTTGAGACATGTGAAAATGGACACCACGAACAGGGCCATCGTGTTCGTCAAATCGATCAATCAGAGTCCCCATTCGATAGTCCCATAACTGAATAACACCACTGTGAAGACTAGCTAAGATCCACGGCCTCTTGGTGTGGAAACTTAGTCCCTTCACTCTATTACTCTTCGTCTCAAACTTCGTCAACATTTTTGTTCCTTTATCTCCAACTTCTAATTCTCTGCAATATCAAATCAAATTCAACGTAAGTATATGCGTAACCAAACGGGCAGAATCCGATTTGAAATTTGAACGAAGAAAATGAGAAGAATTTACCTCAGATCTGATACAGCATCTAAAATTAAGAACAAGAAATGAGAAGAAATTGAATTTGGGTTTAAATGAAAAGAAAACAGAGAGTTTTGGATCCTCTCTTTATGAAATTTTTATTTAAGATCTGAGCCTAGAAATCTTGGAATTTTATTCTTGTTTCTTCAACCTATCTTACGGTGCCGTTTTTGTGCGGTAAAAGGGAACTTTTTGAGTGTAAGTATTAAATTGAAGTTATAAAATTTGTTTGATAATTATAAAAAATATAATTAAATTCTTTGATAAATATATATTTAACTAAAAATATATATTATATTATATTTTTAATTTTTAGACATTTCACTTTGTTTTAAGTTAAAATTAAATTTTAAATCTAAAATTTTTAAAAGATAATACAATATTAAAATAAATAAAATAAAATTGAATTAATTGAAAATATTTTTCATTAAATGATAATAATTTTTATCTATCTATCATTTTCAACAAAAAAAATTATTGAATTTATTTTTATTTTAGATTATAAAACATGTGTAAAAATTAAATCATTGAAAATATTAGTTTTTAATAGATTTAAAATTTTTAATAATTTATCAATTTTGATAGTGAATAATTAAAGATAATTAATCACGTAAATTTAATATTTTTCGTCGATTGAACATAATTTTGATTGATATAATAATAAATTATGATATTAATTTTTTTCTATTTTCTTTATACATTTTTATTTTGAAAAGTATTGTTATTTAGTATATTAATGGTGGAAATTATTAATTTCATAAGGAGGATTGAGAATTTACTGCATATATTATTTATTTTTAATTTTTTTTAAATAATGTAAATTGATGTGGCTAATGAAGTTAAAAATTCTCACTAGTCTAACATTTAAATTTTAATGCATTTGTTTTTATTCAAATAATGTAATTATTTTACTTTTTTATTTAAGAAATAAAGTTGAAATGATAATACGAAAATTTCATTAAATTTAAACATTTATGTTTTTATATTAAAACGTTTTATTTAAAAATTAAAATCTAATTATTAAAATGTTCAAATTAAATGAAAATCAATTAATTGTATTATTGTCTACTGAATCATTAGTGTAATGGTAAAAAATTCAAGATTCAAGTTGTTGACAGCCCCCATTCCCCATCCCAGCTAAAAGAAAAATAATAATGTTATTATTTGAACTTTAATTTCAATTTTCGGCAAGCAATGAGATTAAATTCTAAAAATTATAAGAAAAAACACAATAAATTTAAGAAATCGAAAAATATAGGGAGTGAGGGTAGAATTAAGCGTTTCCTAGCCGTGCAAAATGCAAATGCAATAATGTTTTATGTCAATATATTATTTTATATCTGAGTTTGAATTTAATATTAAATTTAGTAATTAAAGTTTTTTTTTCAATATTCACTCGGGTATTTAAGTTTTTAAATTTGATAGATAAATTTTTCTGTTTCAATTAAGTATTTAATTTTGATTTTAATATTCAATTTAATATTTGATTTGTCGTGCACTATCGTTGAAAGTAATTATATGACCACTTAATCAAAGATCAAACCATCAGAAAAAAATAACTTTTCGGATCAAATGTAAATAAAATAGAAAACTAATGACTTGAGAATGTAAATCTTCACTAGCTCGAAAAAAATAAACCATCAAAGACACCACACACAAGTGATTGGAGGCTCAACATAATCCCCACCATGAGATTTTAATTTAGATACAATTTATTTGTCATACTTTACTCTATTACTATTCCAGCATATAATATCGTGTTAAATTTAACCCTTAAACTTTTAAAAGGTTCGAATTTAACCATTAATTTTTCAGAAAGAGTTATATCACTTTTTAATGGAATTTATTTATAAAATTTCAAAAAAAGTTAATAAATATTTTAAAATTTTAAAAATTATTTTGAAATTTTGCGTCAGAGGGACCTATTTGTTCGTTTTTTAAATTGACAATGACCTAAAGGGTATTTATATTTAATTTGTTTATTTGAGTTGTAAAATTTAACTCAATTTAAACTCAAATTTTTAAATTACTTGTTTTAGTTGATTCAAAATTAAAAAACTCAATTCGATTAAAGCGAAATTTAAAAAAAAAATTATTGTTGATGGGTTAATTGAACAATATGAAGATAACAGTGGGGAAACACGATTCACCTTATTTGTTGCAAAACAGAGAGTCGCCGTTTAAGGTAGTTGAGGAGAGGAAAGAGAGAGATTGCATCGACTCTATTCTTTGGCCTTATATACCTTTAATCATGGTCAAATAATTTATCGTTATAGGCTCAAGTAGAGTGATAATAAGATGTGCTTTTGGTCATCGCAAATGGAACATGATCGATGAAGTTTGGTAAAACAATTAATAAAATAAAGCTTTTTTTAATATTAAGTCGAAGAGTATATTCAAAAAATTCATTTAAATTACTCGACAGTTTATTATTTGATCTCAATAATATAGGCATAACATTTTTCGTGACAAATAGAATTTTACTCGCCCTTAATAATTATCTAAACATGTCTAAAATATTAAAATTCATTCTAATTAATTACTATCCTTAACTAAAACATTTCTTATTTACCGTAACAGAAACGTCGTCGTAAGGGGATTTAAGATAGGCTGTACAAAAATAATAAAATTCCTAGATTTCTAGGCTCAGATCTTAAAATCAAAATTTCTTAAAGAGAGGATCAAAAACTCTCTGTCTTCCTTTCATTTAAACCCAAATTCAGTTTCTTCTCATTTTTGTTCTTAATTTTAAATGCTGGATCAGATCTGAGGTAAATTCTTCTCTCTTTTTTTGTTTAATTTTAAAATCGGATTCTCCCCGTCTGGTTGCGCATTTACTTAACGTAGAAATTGAATTTGATTTGATTTTGCAGAGTATTAAACGTTGGAGATAGAGATAAAAAATGTTGACAAAGTTTGAGACGAAGAGCAATAGAGTGAAGGGACTAAGTTTCCACACTAAGAGGCCATGGATCTTAGCTAGTCTCCACAGCGGCGTTATCCAGTTATGGGACTATCGAATGGGGACTTTGATTGATCGATTTGACGAACACGATGGCCCTGTTCGTGGCGTTCATTTTCACATGTCTCAGCCTTTGTTTGTCTCTGGAGGTTTGGATTTCTTTTCCTTACCGCCTCAATTTTATCTCTGCTTAATAAATCTCGTTGATTATTTTAATGATCTATGAATTTGAATGTGAAGTTGTGGATTTTTCTTATTAATTAGCTTGAATTAGTTTAGTTTCTGGAGATATTTTTTATTCATGTAACTGTATCGCGTTTGAGAAATCCGATGCCTATGATGTTGCTGGATCTTGATTTACTATAGAGATTTCATGTATTTGGACTTCCGTTTAGACATTCACCTTCTTGTATGGATACCTGAGTCAAGGCCAGTAGAAATTGAAGGCCTGGCACTATACCTTCAATGAACGAGCATTGTCCAATGCTGAATGTAAGAATTTTGTATCGAGATCTGCCAAAAATTATTGTTTTTATGGTTGTAGTCTTACAACCATGTCACTTGAAGAGAGCCTGACGTCCAAAAGATAAGACCAGATGTGCCTTAAGATAGAAGCAGCTAGTCAAGTCCTCAAAATTCTCAGCCCATAACTACCTTCCCTTTAGGGTAGCAACTATGTCCCATCCCACCTTCCTTGGCACTCCATTCCTTGCCTTTCCACACGAATGCAGTGCACAGCTGGTTGAACTTATTGGTCATTCTAGCCGGAAGACTGAAGTCTCTAACTGCCCAGCCGTTAGTACAACCTTGGATATACTGTATATGGGGGTCACAATCTTTGTAATAAAGCCAATGGGTTGTTGAATGGATAATTTTGAATTTGTGTTGTTTGATGCCTTTTTTAGGGTAAATTACTATAAAATAAAGGTTCAAGATGAAAATTCCTAAATATAATGCTTGAATACAGATAAGTGGAAAATGTTGTTAAATAATTGAGCATATTTAGAATTTGTATGTCAAATAGATCGGAATGTTTAAAATTTCATAACAGTTTTATTTACAATTTTATTGAGATTTGCATTTCACTCCTATTAGTGATTATATCATTGGAATTAAGGAATCACAAATTGATTTAATAAGGTTTTATGATTTGAAATTTCCTAGAATTGTTCAACATGGTCAACTGAAGTCTGAATTTGATATTAGCTCAAAAATTTCCATTTGTGCTATGATTTTCTGTTACAGTGCAAAAGGTACTTGTGCAATTTAAATGATATTAATATTTTTATTTTTTCAGGGGATGACTACAAGATAAAGGTCTGGAACTACAAGTTGCATAGATGTCTTTTTACCCTTCTTGGACATCTTGATTATATTCGTACTGTGCAATTTCATCATGAACATCCATGGATTGTGAGTGCTAGTGATGATCAAACCATTCGCATATGGAACTGGCAGTCTCGAACTTGCATCTCTGTGTTGACTGGTCATAATCATTATGTTATGTGCGCCTCATTCCATCCTAAAGAAGACCTGGTTGTGTCGGCCTCTCTTGACCAGACTGTTCGAGTTTGGGATATTGGTTCCTTGAAAAAGAAGGGTGCCTCCCCAGCGGATGACATTTTACGGTTGAGTCAGATGAACACAGATCTTTTTGGTGGTGTTGATGCAGTTGTCAAGTATGTGTTGGAAGGTCATGACCGAGGAGTAAATTGGGCTGCATTTCATCCGACCTTACCTTTGATAGTCTCTGGTGCCGATGACCGCCAAGTGAAATTGTGGCGTATGAATGGTAAATACAGGAATTGTATCACTTCCGTTATATGTTGCATTTGGTAGATATACTGATTAAAGTTTTTGTGAGTAATTTTTATTCATAACTAAAGTTTTAATAGGAACTTACCTCTTTCTTTCCCCTCCTGTAAGTTGGATATGGTGGCTTTTGGTATTTTAGCCTGCCACCGCAACTACATTTTATTTTATGATCTTGGCTGTGTATATACAAACTGCTAAAAGTAGGTGGATAATATTTTTTGCAGCAGGGAATTTAGACTCTTGAATTGTTGTGGGATTGAGTAAATTGTTTGGTTTTTTTCAGATACCAAGGCTTGGGAAGTGGATACCTTGAGAGGACACATGAATAATGTGTCATGTGTCATGTTCCATGCCAAACAAGACATCATTGTATCCAATTCCGAGGATAAAAGTATTCGAGTGTGGGATGCAACAAAGCGAACTGGACTTCAAACATTCCGTCGAGAACATGACAGGTTCTGGATTCTTGCAGCCCATCCTGAGATTAATCTTTTGGCAGCTGGACATGACAGTGGCATGATTGTATTTAAGCTAGAGAGAGAACGGCCTGCTTTTGCAGTCAGTGGGGATTCTCTGTTTTATGCCAAGGATCGATTCTTAAGGTATTATGACTTTTCAACACAAAAAGAGACACAAATAGTTCCTATCCGGCGGCCCGGTTCCACAACCCTGAATCAATGTCCAAGGACGCTTTCTTATAGTCCCACAGAAAATGCCGTTCTTATCTGCTCAGATGTTGATGGAGGAACTTATGAGTTGTATCAGATACCAAAAGACAGCATTGGTAGGAATGACTTGCAGGAGGCAAAGAGAGGTCCTGGTAGTTCTGCTATATTTGTGGCTCGGAACCGTTTTGCTGTACTCGACAAAAGCAACAATCAAGTCTTAATCAAGAATCTTAAAAATGAGGTTGTTAAAAAAAGTGGTCTTCCAGTGCCTACCGATTCAATTTTCTATGCTGGAACAGGTAATTTATTGTGTAGATCAGATGATAGAGTGGTTGTATTTGATCTCCAGCAGAGACTTGTTCTTGGTGATCTACAAACGCCTTTTGTGAAGTATGTTGTTTGGTCTAGTGACATGGAGAGTGTCGCTTTGCTCAGCAAGCATTCCATTATCATTACTAGCAAGAAACTTGTGCACCAGTGCACTTTTCATGAGACGATACGAGTTAAGAGTGGTGCCTGGGATGAAAATGGCGTTTTTATTTACACCACTCTAAACCATATAAAATACTGCCTACCCAATGGAGATAGTGGAATAATTCGAACACTTGATGTTCCAATATACCTAACTAAGGTTTCTGGAAACAAAATATTTTGCCTGGACCGTGATGGGAAGAACAAGACGCTGGTCATTGATGCTACAGAATACATTTTCAAGCTGTCTCTGCTTCGGAAGAGGTATGATCATGTTATGAGCATGATAAGAAACTCCCAGCTTTGTGGTGAGGCCGTGATTGCTTATCTACAACAGAAGGGGTTCCCTGAAGTGGCTCTCCATTTTGTCAAAGATGAGAAAACTCGGTTTAACTTGGCTATAGAGAGTGGGAACATTCAAATTGCTGTTGCATCAGCTAAGGAGATTGATGACAAGGATCATTGGTATAGGTTGGGTGTGGAAGCCCTTCGCCAAGGCAATGCAGGTATAGTTGAATATGCCTACCAGAGGACAAAGAACTTTGAGAGGTTGTCTTTTCTTTATCTCATAAACGGTAACCTGGAAAAGCTGTCCAAGATGCTGAAGATTGCAGAAGTCAAGAACGATGTTATGGGCCAGTTTCACAATGCTTTGTATCTTGGTGATATCCAAGAACGTGTAAAGATCTTGGAGAATGCTGGTCATTTGCCTCTTGCTTATGTTACAGCATCAGTCCATGGGCTACATGATGTTGCGGAAAGGTTAGCTGCTGAGTTGGGAGATGATGTCCCTTCTTTGCCGGAAGGGAAAAAACCTTCCTTATTGATGCCTCCGGCACCCGTTATTTGTGGTGGTGATTGGCCCCTGTTGAGAGTAATGAAAGGTATATTTGACGGTGGATTCGATAGTACTGGCAGGGGTGCGGTGGATGAAGAGGAGGAGGGTGCAGATGGTGATTGGGGTGAGGATCTTGATATGGTCGATGCTGATGGCTTGCAGAACGGAGATGTTACTGCAATTTTGGAGGATGGGGAAGTGGCTGAAGACAATGAAGAGGGTGGATGGGACCTTGAAGACTTGGAACTCCCTCCTGAGGTAGAGACACCAAGGGTTAATGCTCGTTCTTCTGTTTTTGTGGCACCAACTCCCGGCATGCCTGTGAGTCAAATTTGGACTCAGAGATCATCACTTGCTGCTGATCATGCGGCCGCTGGCAATTTTGATACAGCCATGCGTTTGCTGAGCAGGCAACTTGGAATAAGAAACTTTACTCCTTTAAAATCCATGTTTCTCGATCTTCACACTGGCAGCCATAGCTATCTTCGTGCATTTTCATCTGCGCCAGTGGTGTCCTTGGCAGTTGAGAGGGGATGGAGTGAGTCTGCTAGTCCTAATGTGAGGGGTCCACCCGCTCTCGTATTCAACTTTTCTCAGCTGGACGAAAAGCTGAAGGCTGGGTACAAGGCCACAACAGATGGAAAATTTACCGAGGCTCTTCGGCTTTTCCTTAACATTCTTCATACAATTCCATTGATTGTTGTGGAGTCCAGGAGGGAAGTTGATGAAGTCAAAGAGTTAATTATCATCGCCAAGGAGTATGTTCTTGGTCTGCAGATAGAGCTTAAGCGTAAAGAATTGAAAGACAATCCGGTACGCCAGCAGGAGCTTGCTGCCTACTTCACCCATTGCAACCTTCAAATGCCTCATCTCAGACTTGCTCTGCGAAATGCAATGACCATCTGTTTCAAGGCAAAAAACCTGGCTACAGCTGCTAACTTTGCCAGGCGTCTTCTAGAAACAAACCCTAACGAGAACCATTCAAAGGCAGCGAGGCAAGTACTCCAGGCTTCAGAGAGGAATATGACAGATGCATCTCAGTTAAACTACGATTTCAGGAACCCTTTTGTGACATGCGGGGCAACTTACGTCCCAATTTACCGAGGGCAGAAAGATGTATCTTGCCCATACTGTACTACTCGCTTCGTGCCTACCCTGGAGGGTCAATTGTGTACAATCTGTGATCTCGCTGTGATTGGAGCAGACGCATCAGGTTTGCTCTGTTCTCCTTCTCAAATTCGATGATTAAGCTCTGCATACTTGAGGCATGTTTCCTTCAATCTTGCTCAACCTTTGAGCAGCCAGCCGAACCAGTCACATCGATCGAATTCTTAACCACAGGTAAAGAGGTATGTGCTTGATGAAATCTCTGATCTCAAGTTCATTACTTTTCACCATTTACTTTTATTTGCCTTTTGTTTTCATTCTAATATTCACATGTATTTTAAACAAGTTGGGAATTTTGGATTTTTGGCTATTCTTTTTTCTTTCATGGGCTGAAAATAGTCATAGGGCCCTGTTTAAAATAGATAATAATGGTCATATCTCATATGTAGGACAATTACAAGTCATTGTGTGTCAAATTTGCTTACTTCCCGTTGGTACCTCTTTTTTTTCTAGTTTCCATTGCTCGGTATTTTTTCCTATTAAGTACTTGAACCTTTTGTTGTGTTGCATTACACTCTAGCCACAGCATTTAGGACTAGTTTTGTCCTTAAGTTCCTATATTCGGACTTTTGAAATTCAGTCCCTCTTTCTTTTAATTTCAAGAATTTAGTCTCTATTTGTCTGATTAAAAAAGTTAAAAGTCCAATTGGTAATATTGTTAAATTGGCTTTTGTTAAATTTAAATATGCTTTATTAATTAGACTTCAATTTTTAAATAATTAACGTATTCAAATATAATAGTTCATTAATAATAGGCTTAACTATAAAATTGGCACTTGAATTATATTGTTTTTCTCACTTAAGTACTAAAGGCTTTTTTTGGTTAAAAGTAGTATTTGAATTATTAATTTTGTTTCATTTTATCTCAAAAGTGCACGCCTTATGTTTTTATCACTTGGTATAGTATTTTGATATAAAATTAGGTAAAATTGATAGTTTAGGTATTTTTTTTTAACAAAAAAGAAAGTGTAGGTATCTAAGTGAGCAAATCGGTATTATTTGAGGGGCAAATTTTCATTTAAGCCTTAATTATATTATCAATTGGATTTTATTTTTGAAATTAGACGAGACTAAATGTAAATAAAAACGGAAAAAAATATTATTTTCAAATGAATAGAGATCGGTGCCATAGCTCTTTTATTTTCCCGAAAGGGTGCAATAAAATTTTTTTTTTGAATGTTTGCAAGTATTGTATAATCAAAATACAAATATATGATCACACTTATAGAATTAAACTATTACTATATAATAAATTAAAAACAAAAACAAAAAATTAAATTACTACATCATAAACAAGTTATGAATCGGAATAATTCAGACTAAGAATTGAATAATTATTTTACCCATATGTGATGGAATTCATAGATACTTTTAATTATGCATGATGTGTTTTGAATTTCTGTACCAAAGATACAAAATTCTCGCAAACGCCTTGTTGGTAGATTGGTTCCATAATTAAATCCAGCATTTATGGGTTTGAATTATGAATCAGCAAAGCATTCACCAACGGTGGAAATTTCAACAATCTTCAAAAATGGTTTTGTTTTTTTCCTCAATTCCTGCCACCACACATCCTAATAAGTCAATTTCAATTATTAAGTGTGATTTGACTAAGGCCAATCGAATTTGAAGTTGGGGGTGGGGGGATTAAAGGGGAAATTTTAGAAGGCATTTTTACCCCTTTCATTTCCATCACACTGATAAATATTCTCAATATCTTTGTTTACTTGCCTTTTGGCACCCACCATTGCTTTATCCTAAGTTTCTATACTTTTCATAAATTTCACTTTTAATTCTTATATTTCTATTTTTAAGAATTTAGTTTTTCTACTTTTTAAATTTTAAAATTTAAATTCGATTGTTAATACAGCTAAATAATTTTAACAGTATTAACAATTAGATTTGAATTTTGAAATGTAGAAAGTAAAGAAACTAAATTCTTAAAAATACAAGTATAATGATTAAATTTCGAATTTACGAAGAATATAAAAATTTATGGTATATTTTAACTTAAATTTATTCCATTATAGGATTACTACTAACTATTTAAAAATATTTTTAAAAAATTAAATCTAAATAAAAGAATTTTGAGTTAAGTTTGAACACTCAAATACGATATACTCTGAAGATTTTCTTGGTTAATATACTTCAAATGCAGATACCACATTTGCTACAAAATAAGTGAATTCATCATACTGACAATATCTCCAATAGTAATATATATTTTGAGTTAACTACAACAAACTTTTCAACATTATTGTTTGATTTTCAAATTGAATTTTTATGGTATTTATATTATACCATTAAAGTTTTTTCGTATGCGGGTTCAAATATGATACGAAATATAATTAGAACACGCAAATTAATTTGTAAAACACATATATCTTACATGAACAATTTAAATTTAATGTATTAAAGATATAAATGATTTTAATAAAAATTTGGAAAACTATTTTTTTTACATGTAATTTTTAGTCATCCATATAATAGACACATGTTTTAGAATACACTTTACATTAGATTTAAACTAGCATCTTGTTATATCCTTAAAGAAGGCAAATAAGAAACATTCATGGGTGGCCCTATGCTCACTTTTCACTTGATAGCACCTTTTGTTCCTCGTCTAGAGGTTACTTAGACGGTTCCCCACTTCGCAGCATTGGGTCAGTCACTGGATGGCCAACCACTTGGTCTCCTCATCTTCTAAACCACCCGCTTTTTAGTGCGAACACTTTCTTAGGGACCATTGGGACCCATTTGAACATAACAATCTTGTAGTATCTCAAAGAAATAACAAAATAGGTCTCACCACATACGTCCTCCACACACTCCATGATGATAATCCATTAATAACAACTTGCCACATCACCACTACTAGACAATAAGGTCTCCTCTATAAATACCTTCCATGACGACTAGAAAGAGATCTTCTTCCCATTAGCAACCCTAAATATTTACTCTTTGCACTCAGTCTCCTTTACCTTTGTAACAACTATCTTTCTCCTCTTATCCTCCTCTGGCTCTCCATTTGTTTAGGTGAATTAACTTGCTTTGCACCACCACCTTCTCCTTCTTATCTCCTCTTTTGTTGATACTCATCATCAACACATCTAATGCCAAATGTAATCATTAAGTTAATAAAATGATTTGATTATTACGATATTGATATTTTAAGGATTCAATCGAAACGTTATGAATTTTAAATAGCAATTTAAAATCTAAGTCATGGTTTGAATACATGTGAACAAATAGCTTTATATATTAGTACTTAATTGTGTTAAGCCTCCAATGGCTCATGCCTTAGCCTTAGACGATTTGTTTTTCTCGTGAAGGTGAAGGCTTACTTTCTCAAGTCGTTGACTTTTTGTTTTATATGGTGCCTTAAGCCTCCAACAGCGACAATTTGATTAATCGAAAATGTGTGATGAAAGTCAAAATCGGGTACCAAATTGAATAAAAAAAATCACAGGGACCAATTTAAACATAAACTAAAATTAGGTACTAAAAAGTATATTTAACCTTCTATTTTTTGGGGATAAAAGATGTGTAACTCCAACATAGCTAGCTGTTATGAATGCTGATGTTCTGTACAGTGCAACAGTACTGACCGTATGTTATCTTCAGACATTTCACGTGGAGTTAGATTTTCTTTTTGGTTTTTTTTTTTTTTACTTTTTCATTAATCTTTTATTATATATTTATTCTAAAAAAATTATTATTATAACAAAAATAAAACTATAATTAATAAGGTACTATATTCCAAACGGAATGTGATGCTCTCGTGTGCTTGTAATCAATGGTTTTTCCTTTGTTCATATAAGTTAAAAAAATATTTTTTCGGTTTAATTCTGAATTTATCTCCCAATTTTATAAAAATTAAGATGTTAATCCTTCTATTATAGTTTATTAGAATTTGATCCTTTTACTTTACAAAAATCAAAAATTGGTCCAATTAAGTTAACACCGTTAAACCTTCATATTAAATTACTCAACCGTTTATATAAACTAATTAGAAAAAATAGCAGTTTCATTTCACATGTTTATCGATAACTGAACTAAATTCTTAATTTTCGTAAAGCATGAGGATCAAATTTTGACAATTAAAGTTAAGGGCGTAGTCAGGGGGTTGGGAGTGGCCAAACCCCTTTAAAATAGGAAATTTTTCATTTAGGTTTTTTAAAATTTTTAAAATTTTAAATTAGTAAAAGGTAAAATTATACTTTGGCCCTCTAAAAATGATAAAATTTTTATTTAATCCTTTAAAAATTATAAAGATACACGCTATTCAAATGTTGAAATTGTATTTTTACTATCATAAAAATTAAAATTTAATTTCAACCCTCTAAAATGTTTTCTACCTTCACCCCTGATAAAAGTAGAGGGGTTTTATAAAATAGTTTACTATTCTCAATTAAAATAGAGGGATTAACTTCTCGAGAGCAGTAAATTAGTTTTCGACCCATGCAAATCAAACAATAGGGGCTTATTTAAGTACAATAAAAGTATATGGGGTTATTTAAAAAAAGTAAATTAGTTCAAGAATCTTTTTAGTAATTTAACCAAATGATTATAATATTAAGTAAATTAGTTTCCATCCCATGCAATGGATTGATTCTATTTATTAATATAAATACATGAAATTTGATCATATAAAAATATTTTGAATTTTGCTTTATATCCTTTTAAAATTTTAGACATTTTTATTTTCAAACACTATGATTTAATATTTTCATCATATTATATTTATTATATATATAAATATTTGTGTGAAATAATTTCATGTATTTATATTAATAAACAAAATCAAAATGTATGAATATAAATAAGAAAAAAAAAAAGGAAGAAGATATTTTCAGCATTGAAAAAAAAAAAAAGCGAAAGGAAGAGTTCTCTATAGCAACAAGAATGCTAATATAATAAGAAAACAACAGTAAGAAGAAGAAAAGAAAAATACTTCAAGCAATAAGAAATAAATAAAATATAAATTAAAAAATTTGAGTCTTGTCAAAATTATTTATAAAATACAATAAATTTTATCTCAAATTAATGTCTTTTCAACATAACTATTCTAAAATATAATAATAATAATAATAATAATAATAATAATAATAATAATAATAATAATAATAATAACTACGGCTTAAGTGTAGATTTTTTTAAGGTATTTTTTTGAATGAATTCAGTAACTAATCATCCGTATTTTTAGGCCCATTAAGGGGTAAATACTAGTCTCGAGTTTATTTATTTACTCATTTTGAATTTTTTTTGAAGTATATGAGCTTCTTGATTAAGAGTGAGTTTATATTGTTTGATGAGACTTTTTTATTCAATTTTGCTTTTGTTGAGGGAAAGCCGCTTTCTTGTTGTTTGTCTAGACTTGATAGATCTCTCAATGAATCACTATTGTACTTATAGACAACCATAATACCATTTCGACTAAACAAGTGCTCTACATATTGTAGGCATGGGCTTAAACTGTGTCAAGCGCAAATGCTTACGTTTCCCTTAAAGGTGTAGCCTTGCCACCTCCCAAAAATAGTAAAATTACCTTGTAGCCTCTTTAAATTAAATTTAAAAAATTATAAGTTTGTAGTGGCAAATTTGCACCTTAGCTATAAAAAAATTATGATTCATCTATGCCCTCTGAAGTAACTTTTTAACTTTGCTCCCGATTTTCTTGGTATCTAATCATGCACCACGCATGGTTCATTCTGGTAAAACGCTCGTACTTTGTTGAATTTGCTACCACTTTAAAGAATATCAAGTACTCGAATTTTTTACAAAATTGAGAGATAAAATTTTAACTGAAGATAATATTAACTCATTAACATATCTAATTCGAAATTTCTTAATATTTTCCTAGTAACTTATTTTTAATGAAACGAACAAAAGCTTTTTAGTTTTTTTTAAATTTTGGAGGGAGCAATTAAATCAAAGCATAAATTTGAAAAGAAAGAGTAGCAGACTTATTCCCCCAAAACTAAGGGTGTAGTGTCTCGATAAAAGTCTAAAACAGTAAAAACCTTGAATTCAAAGACATTGGTAAGATTTGGACCAGTTGCCACGTCATGGTCAGACTATTTTTTGGGTAATTTTCTTTCATTTTCATGCAACAATTTATATTATATACAAAGAAAGCCAAACACCTGGAATATACTCAGAGTTGGATAGAGAGTCAATTGGAATTTCGATTTAAAGAGAAAATAAAAAAGTAAGAAGATTTAAATTTTAATTTTTTAAGTACATAGACTAAATCTCAAATTTTGTCAAAGTACTAGGATGATTAGCAAAACATTTTAATCTGAATTTTTTTGATTTATTTAATCGAACCAAGTAGACTAATTGAACTTATTCGACCATCAATCTGGCTCTAAAAACCATGAGCATACTTAAATTCCTGCTTAAATTTAATGCGTTAAAATACGTATGCAATTTGAATTTGACTTGTCAAAAAGAAAAGAAAGAACCCTCTTGATATTGTCAATGCGATAAATAAACGTATTTACAATTTAATTTTAAGAATGGTAATAAAACGTGACAATTTTTAGTTTATCCAATATTAACTTGAAATTTATATCCATTAACCCGGTTTCATTTAAAATTCTAACACTCATACTCAACCTCTCCTCCAAAAACAACAAACTCTTCGAATCCGACTCGCCCCAAAATATTAAATGATATTTTATACTACATAAAATTTTACAAAATTAAATAACATGCATATTATAAAATCTTATGAATATCTAGATAAAATATATAAAATAATGAAAATCTATAAAGAAAAATGAAAATTTCAAATTAAAATATACAAAATTAGTTATGAAATAAAAATGGAGTATTTTGGTAAAATTTTTAGGATGGTGTAGGTTTCATCAAAACCCAACCTTAACCTGGAAAATTTTAGATGCCACACCCTACGTTACTCCCAATTTAGATTTTCAGAAAAATAAAATTCACTCGTATATAATTGAATTGGATTGGATCGGAATCATCGGTGTTCGGGTTATTTTGTTATCCCTATTAAATTAACTTTCTTTAAAATTACGTTAGATATATAAACTGACAGTTAACACCTTTTAAAGTCTAAACTAATGTAATGTCATGATTGATCATCAATACAATATTAATATTTCGAGAACTTGAATTAAACGTTTTGAAAGTTTCGAGAGATCAATATATAACATGGGTGATGGTTTGAAGATATTTAATGCAATTAATCCTATTATATTTTAAATGGTTAAAATATTATTTGATATTTGAGTTTGATTTTAATGTTCAATTTAGCACTTGAGTGTGTTTTTTGTCCCAATTTTGTACTCGAATTTGCCTTCAATATTCACTTTGATACTTGAATTTTTACAGTTTGGTACTCGAGTTTTTTTTCCTGTTAAGTTTGTCTTCAATGTTCAATTTGACACTGAGTTATTTTTTTGTCTTAATTTTGTACTTGAGTTTAACTTCAATACTCACTTTGGTATATGAACTTTTTCAGTTCAATACTTGAGGTTTTTTTTTTTCAGTTAAGTACTCGAGTTTATCTACAATTTTCTAATTTAGTACTTAAATTTTTTTTGTCCCAATTAAATACTTACATATTTTTTATTAGAAACACATTAAATATTTATTAATCCACATAATGTTATAATTAAATACTAAATTAAATATTAAATTTAAATATAAATATCAAATAATATATTAACCCGAAATTCATAGTAAAACTAAGTTAACTTCAGTTCCACTAAAAAGAAAACCAAAAAGCCCCCATTAATAGATCCTACACTCCCCCTTTTCCCCCTCTTATAGGTAAAAATTTGCAGCCCTAGCAACAAAAGCAATATATATATATATATATTATAAAAAGCTTGAGTTGAAGCCATGGATAAGAGGCGGGTTTTATGGGTGGAAAGGACAAATAGAAAGTGAAAGATGTCAGATATCAGTTTCTTTTAGAAAACCTTACCCGCACAGTTTCTTTATATTTACAATGTGATACATATATATACACACCATATATTTGATGTTGTTTGAATATCAAACTGTTTAAATGATTAGATATTTGATTATTTAAAAAAGAAATAGTATTATTGGAATGAGATCGAATATGTTAAATTATTAATTTTTAATTTAATTTATAAAATTATAAAACTCGATTCTATCAGTTTATTCCGGTTTAGAGGTCAACTATTTTTTTTTATTCTAGATTGGTGTATAAATTGGTTTTGAAAATATTAAAAAAAGTGACTATATTTATAAAGATCGAATCAAATTAGTCTTTCTACCATTAAATGAATTAATTTAATTCATGTATTACTAAAAGAATAACAGAATGCTAAATTTTAACAATATTAACATTTGTTACTTAACAATTTCGTAAGTTCTAATCATATATGTTCTTTTTAAGACAATACTTAGAATTATCTATAACCCCTCCCCTAACTCATTAATAGGAGGATAATACGCTTCAACGCACTCGAACCCATGTTCTACTGCGTTGGTAACAATACACATACTAATCGAATTAATAATTAATCTCATCACCACCGTTATTTTTATAATTTTTTTCCAAACAAAAAAGAAAAGCCAAATTGTACTAGAACTACCATTGTAATCAAAGAGATAAAAGAATAGAAAAAGGATCTTTAAAAGAAAACCAATTTATTCATATAATATTACAGATATCTTCATTATTCTTTTTTTTAATATCTATGCTATACTGGTTTTATTATAAGTGTAGGTGATGATCCTATGGCGGCGTTATAACACAGACACTGCCCTGGGATTCCATTTCATCTTAACTCTTCAATTCTCTTTAATTTTTTAAAAAAAATTTCAGAGCTTAAAGAAAACCCAGAATTATTAAACTGAAAAAAAAGATCCCCATAAAAATTTTAAACCAGGAACTCAAAAATAAATATCATTAATCTCTTAAAAAACAAAAAACCTCATCAAACATAAACCCACAACCTATCATTTCTACCACCTCAACCACTTACCTACTTAAACCCCTTTCTTCTTTGTCTCTCAGTGTACCTTTCATACACACCTATACATATAGATATATATAGACATATGTATATGTAAAAGAACACAAGAGATTTGTAAGAAAATGGGGTTTTATTTTTTTTTTGTTGATTAATGAATGAAGGAGTAATGATGATGTCTAGTAGGGGGTATGGTGGTGGAACAGGCGGCGGTACAAGGTGTCAAGATTGTGGTAATCAAGCTAAAAAAGACTGTAATTACATGAGGTGTAGGACTTGTTGTAGAAGCAAAGGATTTGAATGCCAAACTCATATTAAAAGTACTTGGGTTCCTGCTTATAGAAGGCGTCACCGTCACCATCATCAGCACCAACAGCAGCCTCTGCAACATAACCCTAAAAGGCTTAGGGAAAATCCTTCTTCAGGTATATATATATTCATTGCAGCCCTAGCAGCTTTTTCTTTTCTATTTTGAGAATGGGATTTTGACAAGGAACAGCTTTGTGAAGTTTGATTTTGCTTGGTTTTTTTAAGTGGTTCTTTTTTTCATTTTTCTAGGGTTAGAAGTAGGGGATTTTCCGGCTGAAGTTACATCACCGGCGACATTCCGGTGTGTTCGAGTGAGTTCAATGGAAGATACCACGGCAGGGGGTGATCAGTATGCTTATCGGACGGCTGTGATGATAGGAGGCCATGTTTTTAAAGGTATACTATATGATCAAGGACCAGATCAAGGTCATTACTCACTTGGAGAATGTTCATCTAAAGAGACTCCATTACAACAGCCAAATCAAGCTTTAACAATGGCGACTGCTAATACTGCTACAGCTTCAGCTACTGAAACTCTACTTCCTTTTGCATATCCATCCCCTTTCAATGCTGCTTTCATGTCTGCAGGTACGCAATTTTTCCTTCACCCAAAATCTTAATAAAAAAAGAAGAAGAAAAATCCCAACATTTTGTATATGGGGAAAGTGAAAAATTGAAGAAAAAAAAAACCCTTATTTTGTAATCATCTTTTCGAATCTGAAAATCCCCCATTATAATCATAGAGCAAGCTTTTCATTCGCAGTACTTACCCTAGTGCATGTATCTGATATATTCAACACACACACAAAAAAAAAAAAACTTTTAAAAAAAGAAATAAACAAACAAGAGCGGGGTGGGGGAGTAAATTAAGAAGATGATGAAGTTGATTTAAATTTTTGTAAATCTCTTTGTTTACAAACTTCAAGACCTGCAATTATATGATCTTGTCTCTCTTGTAATATTAAAAATGGGGGGTTTAGCTGTTTTGTCTTCTTCCTTGTTCTTATTCATCTCTTTCATTTGTTTATCAACTTCAAAGCCACTTTTTCTTACAAAACTAAAGCACTACTTAACATATGTTCTATGATGATTAACTCTTATATACATATATATACACATATATGTATGTATGTATATGTATGAATTTGTTTAAATTTCCCAATGCATGAGAATCAAACTTAGGTAACAAAAAGATTGATATATCAGATAATGAAAATTTTGCAGATAAAAGGGGAGAAGGTTCATTTCATGTGCATAGAAAGACTTAAAATCATTGAATTTTGTATACCATATAATTTTCGTTATAGATTCTAATAATAATTGTTTTCTTTTAATACAATATTTAGAACTACCCATAATTCTTTCTTAACTCGTATTAATAACAATGTTCATATTAATTGAATTAAGACTTAATCAGCACACGTGGTATATATTATATAATTTGGTTAATTTCTTCATGTAAGATCTATATTATATATATATATATATTTCATATTCATGCATTGCACATACTTTATGAAATCTTTATAATTAATATATAGTATAAAACATTGGTTAGGTGCGGCACACATTTTAAATTAAATTAATCAAAAAATAAATATGGGAATCGTTTCCCTAGCTATATAGCTATAAAGCATGAGCTAAGCTCTTTGAGAAGGTAAAATAAAAAAGACTAATGTGGGGGAGCATCTTATAATGGCTTTAATTAGAAAGCAATATATTATAAGCTTTGATTTTTTATGGTAAAGACACAATTACACTAACTCTACTATAAGAAAAAGATAGATACCCTTCAATGAAAATTTTTTATAGAAAATAAAGAAAAATTGGAATATATCCTTTGTACTTGAAAATTTGTAAAAAAAAAAAAAAAAGTCAATACATTAATAGTGTTTATATATATTATTAACCATGAAATCATTTGATTTTTTTAAAAAAATATTTTGTAATGATGTATTATTATATGGTTCATTTATGATAGGGTAAAATATAAAAATAATCACTTTTGTTTGCTTCAGATTATATTTTAGTCATTTACGTTATTGTTTTGTTATGAAGTGGCCACTTTACCGTTAAACTTTGTTACCTCCCTAACGGCAGTCTTATATGGTAATCCATATGGATTTTAAATGTCAACTTGGATGTCCAGTTGTTGGGATGAAAATAGATTTTTAATTAAATAAATTTAATTTGAACTGCGGCGTGGGACATCCAAGTTGGTATTTAAAATCTATTTAGACTGTCACGTAGGACTATTGTTAGGGAGGTAACAGAACTTAACGATAGAATAACTACTTCGTAACAAAATGATAACATAAGTGACTAAAACGTAACATTTTAAACATAAATAACTAAAATATAATTTAAAGTAAATAAAAGTAACTATTTTTTATAGTTTACTCATTATAATATACACAGTGACTG
This sequence comes from Gossypium longicalyx, assembly GCA_025698465.1. Lineage (NCBI taxonomy): Eukaryota > Viridiplantae > Streptophyta > Magnoliopsida > Malvales > Malvaceae > Gossypium > Gossypium longicalyx. The sequence goes on along the minus strand of CM046997.1, from coordinate 109,014,421 downwards.
CATCAAATATATCCTATAAAGTTATGTATGGAGTGGATTCTTCTTTATGTTGTAATTCTAGGATAGGTTTCCTATTATAGTTAGAAAGGGAAATGATATAATTAAAAACCACTTATGAACCAACCAAATAATTTGGTGCACATACATTACAAAAAGGCATGATCATAATTAATTAACAAACCTTTAAGTGGGTTTGATTAATTTTATATTTATACATATATAGTAGATTAAATAGTTAGATTTCTTTATGCATAAAGGAATTTTGCAACTTGGTCCATTGAATAAATTGAATAAAGTTCAATTTTAGTTTATTTTGTTTCATTTTTGAAATTTTTTTTGTGTGATTTTAAATTGTTTCCAAAATTAGGATAAATTTGCTAAAATTGTATAAAAGAAAGATTGTTTTTATTCATCTACATTAACTATGTATTTAGTTTCAAGTCTAAATCATGAGACAGTGGCAACAAATGACAAACTATGTATAACTATGGTGTGAATGTTATGTTATATATACCTTTCCTTTTAATATTGGTTGCTCATTGATTAAAAGTTTGGTATTAACCCATTGTGAAGCTTTTGAAAAGAAAAAGTATGGGTCGAATCAGAATGAATCAGATCAAACTTAGTATATTAATTTAAATTCAGGTTACAACTTCAAATGCCATACATTTTGAAAAAAAAAATTATCATTTAAATGAAGAAGAAGCACATGGTTTTTAATAAAGCAATTAATGGAAAATTGTTTAGATTCTTCGTTTTTCTTTAAACTATTTGTGTCTGATATACAGATTTAGAAATACGATCTTAAAGGATCTTTCAAATACAAGCAAAAATTTTAAAAAACACTATATCTGATACTCATACTTGAGTTAATGTAACATAGGCTTTAACACCCTTAAATCTTACTAGTACCACCTACAAGCTTCTACTTAGCCATCATTCTCAATATGTTCCCAACATGAGATCAGCTAGGTCATGAACTGTCATATGGATTAAATAAAATTGGTGTTATATATATATATATATAGGGGAGGTTGATTCAGTTAATTAAGTGGTAGCATATTTGTCCATTGTATTATTAGAATTAATTACAAGCTTTTAATTAGTCATTGTTCTTAATATTATATATGTGTGTGTAGATGCATGTATATCTGTCGAGGAAAGATTGATTCAATTAATGTCATTTAAGATATTTGACTCAGACCCTATTAAATACATATGCTCATGTCTTATTAATAAGTGACCGTGAGCCACGCATGGTTTTTATTGAATTTGTTGTCTCTTCAAGTAATTTCAAACATTCGAATTCTTCATAAAATCAAAAAAAAAAATCTAAGTGGAAATAATATCTAGTCTGTTGAAGAATTTATCGATTTTCAATAGATAACACTTCGAATTTTTCTTGAGAAGTATAGAGAAGTAACTTACAAAAGGCACTTAAAAGCAACATAATAAAGAAGCGAACCAAGGGTGCATCACCATAAATTCTTAAAGAATGAACCAAATGGCATATTCATCACCAAAACTTGATCTATATATATATGGCAAATAATGATAAATTTTACCCTAAATTAACCATGCAAAGGATCCACCTTGTTGATCATCAATCTTCATTGCAATAACATCCTTTATATGCCATTCAAATAGATGTTGAAATAAACCTAAAATATCAAGAATTCCATGAACATTTTGTGTAAAATTTCCATGAAAAAAAGGTATAGTTACCATGAAAAGAAAGCTACAAGCGGCTACCGAGTCTAAAAACAGTTACCATACAAGTAAAATTTCCACACAGTGACACCTCTCAAATGTGATGTGATTTAAGACATTAAGGTAAAAGCTGAAGAACTGTTGTATATAAATATATAATGGGAAAAGAAAAAATGTGGTGGCTAAAAACCCTAGCATTTCCTAATTTTAACCTAACCTAAAAAAACCTATATATCCAAAGCTTGGTGGCTATACAGCAATCGTGAGGTCATTTCTTACTCCATTGATTTGCCCTTTTTTTGATATAGGAAATCTGGGTACGTACCATTTTTAACTATGTGTGTTTACATATAGTGGTAGCACAAATAGTTGCCTTTGTTTTGCCTTGATTCAGTTCGGCTGACTGCTGGTTTGTGCTATAACTCACTGGTTATGTCTTATTATTTCTTTTGAATATAAGGGACAGTTAGGAAATTGTTTTAGAGCTAAAAAATAATAAATTTTTTGAAAGACCTAAAATATCATTTTTTTCTATTATATTAATTTGTGATTTCTTAAAAACTAAAGGGGTTATATAAAAAAATTTTCCTTTTTGGAGTCAAGTTATAAAGATTAATTTTTTTTGGGGTTCATTATTGCTTCTACTAACAATATTATCTCCCGTATTTGAACTTGAGTTCTTTTCCCAAGGATACATCATCTCTAGGGTTTGAACATAAATTATATCCTTAAAAATACAATGTGTCTTACCATGGCATCTGACATCAGATACTTGAACATTGGTTTTGTCTTATTTATATCACTCATTTGGTAAAGGCGGAGGTAGGTTCGAGACTCATTATGCATAATTATCATGTGTAGGATTGACTTTAGGTTGGATTACTCCGGTTCTTAATTCATTTGTATCAATATTGTTTTGGTTATACTTTATAGTAGTTTTTACATGTATTTTATAATTATACTTTGATTGTGTTGTAATTGTAAACTCCAATTATTTTTTTTTATAAATACAACTAGAATTATAATCACAAATAATAACCGTAATTAAAAATCTACAAAGGGACCGGAATCAAAACATATCCAACCCTAGACTGTAAATAAATTTGAACAAGACCCATATATGATTCACACAGCCAGAATCAAATTTGGGATCTCAAATTGATAAAGATTAAACATTGGTCAATTTTGCTATTAGCCCTTGGATCTTGTATTATGCATATGCATTTATTATGGATTTATTTAATTTGGTCAATTTTAATCTTTGTATTTTTTCAGTTCGAGAAATTTTAGTCATGACCCAAACAGTAATAATTAAATTTGTTTGGCTAAATTCTGATATTAGTCTTATACTGTACATAATGTTATAGATTTAGTTCATGTTTTCTAATTTTATCATTCTTAGTCCCTATACTTTTTAAATTTTAAAAATTTAATCTTAACACAAACAACAACTGTTAAATCTATTAACTAACTTTTCTTTTTTTGTGATAATACGCGGGAATAACAAGGTACAAGTGATCATTTAGTTACCATATTAAAGTTTTAAAAATAACAAAACTCAATAAATTTAACAATTATCGTTTAATTGAGACTACAGTTTTAGCTAATAAAAAATTTTAACCTTAAATATTAATCCACTATCAAATTATTAGTATTATTATAATATTTTATCAACATACTAGGTTGTTGAAGATCTTATTAAATTTTGATAATAAAAAATCCCTCTTTCTGCGGAGGACTAGTATCAATGAACTTGGATATTTTTTTTCTTAAAAAAAAGTATAATTTTTTAAATCAAAACAAAGAGCGTTCGAATTAGTCATCACCATCATCATTATTATAATTTATACAAGAGTGTTCCAATTAATTAACTCCTAAACTATTGATATTTCTAGGGAAATAAAAAATTTAATTTATTCCTGAATAAATAGATCGTTCATCGTTCAGTCCATAGTCTATATAAATCTTAAGCATGCCCTTTTTTTTCACGTTTTATATGAGAATTAATGGACTATGAAATAAGGCCCATCTTCTGCCTTCACTGGGATGTGTACGGCCACTTCACTTAACCATAATTTTTTAGGGATAATTTTCAAAAACATATTTAATTTTAATTTAATGTAACTTTGATTGTGGTTAAATACAAAAAAAATGTATCAATAATTGTGCTAAAAGTTTATAAAAATTAAATTAAATCAAAATATTATATATAAAATTATAAAAGAAAATATCAAAATTCAGATCTAAAATTAAATATTAAAACAAAATTCATATATATTTTTTAGATATCTTTCTTCTTTGAACTTAAAAAGAGTCTGATCTGAGTCTGATCAACTCAAAATTCAACCCGATTTAATGATAAAATGCCAACATTACAGAATCGAATTAACTGAAGTTAAAACTAACCTGAATACGACACAATTTGAACCCGAAACAACCAAATAAAAAAGCAAAATAACCTCAACCCGTAAAAAACTAGAACCCCAAATGACCCAACCCTAAAAACTTATGCCTAAAACCTAAACCGAAACAACCCGAACATTTAAAATACACAAATTAATCTAATCTAAGATCGATTCTGTCCAAAACTAATCTAACATGCCCAATCAATAAGCCTGAAGGACAAAAGAACAGAACATAATGAAAATCAAAGGTTAGTTGGAACTTTTTTGCACTAACAAACATTTCAGTTGTTTTCACACAAATACAGAAACATGAGGAATTTAAAAGGTTTATGTAAAAACATCAAGTTTTTTCCCAAATACCTGCGTAAAACATTATATTTATGCAAACCAATTGGGGCATACACACACATTACTCAGAGTTGGTATTAACAGCAGCAACAGTGGAGACCAAGGAATCTACACCACAAACATTGCGACCCCTGCAGATTTTGTAGTATCCATTTTCACCCCAGGTTTCTCCCCATGAGTTCTTAATGATCCAATATGGTTTATCCTTCAACCTAATGGGGGCATAGCCTGCTGAACCATACCCCACCAACAATACTCCGTGGTCAAGGCGTTTAGAGCAAATGTATGGGCAAGAAACTCCCCCAATGTATGTTTGCATGAACACTGCATTTATGGCAACTGCCATTGCAAAAGGAAGCAGACAGCTCAGAATTAATGATAAGCCATTATTCAGCAATGGATAGTAAGGATTTGGATATTTGTGAAACTTTGATTTGCTCATAACGAATTGTAAATGGATGTGGAAATTAATCCTCATATATCCATTATTTGAATCTGCTTTAACATATTCGGATGTCCGTTATCCAAATCTACTTTAGTTTTGTAGATAATGAATTCAGATTTGGATATCGAAATCCATTATTTGTTTTACTTCTTAAAACTTTTTACACTTACTAAATGCAAATCTATAACAGACTTGGATAGGTTAAAGTACTTGAGAGGTCCCTGCATTATATGGACTGGATCAAATTAATCTCTCTATTATTAAATGGATCAATTTAGTCCCTATACTATTAAAAAGAATCAAATAAGTCCAAATTGGAGCATAGTTAACATTTACTGTATAAAAAATGTCTTGAAAATTAGTGAAACAATAAATGATATTTTTTAAACAGTAAATGTTAACTCTATTCCACTTTGGCTTTAGTTGATTCTTTTTAATAACACAAGGACTAATTTATCTATTTAATACTAGAGGGACTAATTTGATGAAGTCCCTACAATAAAGGATCCTCTCAGGTAAATTCACCGATTTGGATATTTGCTGTATGATTTAATTAATTCAGATTTGGATAATAATACTCGAATTTAGTGCAAATGATAAACGAATTCAAATATCCCTAAAGCTAGTGTAAGGGTAAAAATTATTGATTTACCTGCAAGAGGACCATTCTTCACAAGATTTGCAGCAATTTGATCCTCATCAAGGGAAACAACGCTGAAATTGGCCACCTTAGCAACAATCTTGGACTTGTCAAATTTGCAGGTCCCACGATCAGTTCCAGTGTAGGGGTAGTCTTCCTCACGCATGAGTCCACCAGCTTTGAGTGTATACTCAAAAGCACTATTCATGAGACCACCATTGCATCCTGAATCGCATGAACCTGCTTCCTCTGGATCACACTATAAACCAAAGAGGATTTACAATTACCCTCTATGTCTCATTTGGTTGATAGTGCAATAATACAAAGAAAAAAAAACTTATGTACTACATACGTACTAAAATAGTTTATCACAACATAAAGAATAATAGGAGTATAAATTTAGACTTCAAATTAGAAGGATGAGTAAAACTCTAGTAAAAAAATTAAGACCTATTTAGAATAAGTAAAAAGTTTCACTTCCCATTACTCAAAATAAGTTGAGGGGCAAATTAAGTTAGTTTATTGCTAAATTATGTACCAAGACGTATTGAAAAAAATAGTACTCTTGCCATAGCATAGTGTTAATATACTTTCTTAGCTATTGTATTGATTTGGGGAACGAGGGATTGGAACCCTAGAATCAAGCAAGAATCAATAAATCAAATGCAAACTGATCATTATCTCCCAAAATTCATCGTTTATTTTCTTTGACCAATTCCTTAATGTATTCATAATATCCATCATGTTGAACAAAGACAGAAACAATAACTAACAAAAAAATTTCTAATGCAATTATTCCAATTGCAAACTTAAAGGAAGTTTAACAAATTTCTAATGCTACTTAGCAACTTAAACTACGCATAGCATTTTGCATAAACTAAAGAAAAACGAACTAATGAGCATCAATTTGAAATTGTAATGAATTCAATGACAGAAGGTTATACATAAACATTAAGAACATCAAAACAAGTAAAAGAATTCAAACCTCATGATCACAATCAACGAGCTGTTGCTCACTAAGGCTCACGAGTTTTCCAGTTGCCAAAAAATTAGCACCTTCCAAGGCTCCTGTTGTACTAAAAGACCAGCACGATCCACATGAACCCTAATAACCAAACAAACATAAACAAAAATCAATGCAATACATTTATTATAAAAAAGTTACAAACTACAGGTTTTTAAAATTTGAAAACCTGATTTTTGACGGGCGTAACAGCTCCATTTTCTCTCCAATCAAAATCCTCAGGCAAATTATCGGTAGGCAAAATCGGTGCCTGGTTCGCATCTTTAGGCAGTCTCAACCTCCTTAACCCCAAAAACCTCTTCCTGAACTCACCGGGAGTCAAATCGGAGAACTGAGTCACACCGTGAGTCGCGGACGGGTCAAGCTTCTGATGACGCTCCGCTCGTCTCAAGTTCGCCCGGAAAACCTTGAACCGGTAATCATGCTCCTCCTCCGAGCCGTACGATTTCTTGAACCGAGCCTTGAACAGCGAGAAGTGATGCTCAGCGGTCAAGGGCTGTGTCTCCACTCCATCATCTTGACCGTCCGTTACTTGCCTGATCAACGGATCAACTTCTGATCCGACGACCGAGAAAGCCTCCGACGATATCAAACCGATGAATAAAAAATACGAAACGACACACACAGAAAACGCCATACGATGAGCCATTTTTTTGCTTTTCTTTTTCCTTTTTGGAAGTGAAAAAAAAAAAAAAACGAAGGTGCGTTATTTATAGGTACATAATGGATATAATACTTTGAAATTAGTAGTCGTGGGGGTATTTTTGGGATTTTAAAAATGTTGCTTCTGTGTGAGGGAAAAGAGTGACCAACGGGGAAACGCCACGTGGTTGAGTAGAGTGTTGGCATTGAATGATAGTTGCTTTTGGGTTTGGGCTGTTTTTTTTTTTTTATCTTTTGTAATTATTATACACCGTTTTAATAATTTAGTTCCATAAAAATAGTATGAACGTTTAGGTGGGTTGGATTTTTTTTTTTAATTGCGCAATTTGGGTCATCTTTGTTCACACTTTTTTTTTTGAATTTTTTATCGAGTTTTTATTAGTTTCGAGTAGTTCACTTAAAGACCATTCAATCCCTTTTTTTAAATCGATATATCGATTAATTTTTAATTCAATCAATTTAATATCCTTTTAATAACATTGGTAGGTTTATGACTGTACTTTTCAAATTATTATTATTTTTTGATACAATAATAATTTAAACTTATATTATTCCCTAAGGAAGATAAACATTCGATCAAAAGGTCACAATTTGGGATTCTCGAATTATTATTTTTAATTATTGTACTTTTTATCTTAAATTTTTAGTTAAAACCAAACGGTAATAGTCAAATTTATTTGGTGAATTTTTGTTATTAATCATGTATTATACGTAAAAATATTGATTTAGTTAATGTTTTCTAATTGAATTATTCTTTGTCATTGTGTTTTAAAACAATATTATATTAATTATATATGAGAAATAATAAATATATATTTATATTTATATTAAATCACTAATCCAATAATAATTAAACTCATTGTCCAAAACCTAAAAAAAACTTACCCAACTAAATAACCCAACCCAAAATATAAAATTTTAAAATTTATGTTTGATACAATAAAATATTTATTATATTTATGGTAGTGTTTTTTAATATAATAAAACATTTGTTATATTAATGGTAATTTTTTTAATATAAATATTTTTTAATGTGTTAGAAATATTTTATTTTAGATTTTTTTAATGCATTTAGTGTATTATATTTAAAAAAAATTAATTTCAAATAAAAATTAATCTAAAAAAACCAAATATGGACGGGCCCGAGTTTACTTTTCTTAAATCGGGTGGGGCTTAGATAAAAAGTAAGCCCACTTTTTTGAATCGAGCCTGAACTTGGAAAATGATCTAAATACCTTGCATAGGTCGGACTTGATATGACCCATAAGCACCTCTAGTCGAATTTTAGAAATAACACAACTTAATAATAATATACCAGGATTTTTAGAATTAGACCAATGATTGAACCGATCAAGTCAACGGTTCGTCCACTCGATTAATAAATTATTAAAATTTAAAAAAAAAAACATATGGTCCAACTAACTTTTATCCTGTTCGTACCAATCTCGGATCAATCGATCAAATAACTTTCTTCATCTCAATATCTCAATCTATTTCTAGTTCATCCGATCCAGTCCAATCCGATTCAAACATTATTGCAATATGCCAAATAATAATTTTTAAAACATAATATTAACTAAACTTAAATCCTTAATTTAAAGGGGCTCTAGAAGCACTTGTTGGCATTTTTTTTTTTCATTGCTAAAATTCTATTTCTAATTTTATATATTCAACACTAGATTATTCCTAATTTTTTCTAAATTGATTCTCTTAATATATATATATATATATATATATATCTTAATATTTATTATCAGTACAATAAGACGTGAGTTCAAGTACGTTGAAATATATTATCCTCTTATTTAAGGAGATAAATTATAAGTATTCTAGACATTATATAATAAAAAAATAGATATTATTAGAATTTATAATAAAATACAAAATATTTTTCATGGTGAATAAGATAATCACACCTACCATTGAAGTATTTTAGACTCTTGCTTAACACATGCTCTTTTGACTAAAAAACAATTTTGGATAATGTATGGAAAAACAAATTATTGATCTTAATTCATTGTTTTATCATTAAAATTAAATGAATTTTTCAACAATAAATGAAGCTCATTAGTTAGTAAAAACTAACGGTAATATCGGTTTAGTTTAGTTAGATTTTTTTACTTGTCTATCATAAATTAGTTCGATTTTTTTTTCGTTTTAGATTTTTTAGACTTAAATTGATAAAAATGAATTTTGTTTTATGACTTTTGAATATTATTTAATAAATTTTCAAAGTCATTTTTATAAATACTTTTAAAAAACAATAACTCGTCAATAACTTTTAAATTATTTTCACAATTATAAATATAAAATAATTATTTTTATATGTTGAATAAAAAACAGAATTCGATTCAGTTTTTAATAACCGTAATTTTTAAACTTATATTTCATAAACAGTTCAAATATCTCGATTTGAATTGATTTTTAAATTCATGCAAACTGTTCCTTGCTGAAAAACATAACATAAGATATTCATTTGTCCAACAACTTTGTATTTAGTTTACAATTTCTTCTTCTTCTTCTTTAGCTTTGTGCCAACTTTTGCATTTGCTTAAGGCTAAGGCCATCTATTTGAAGTCAAGTTGAATCATCAAATGATAACTACTAATCCTTAAAAATATATATATCGACCAATATATATATAGAAAATCATTAGTACATTACTTACGTAATTTAAACACCCAAAAATAAGTTTTTTTACTAATTTTTAAAAAGAGCATCGAGGTCTTTACTGATAAAATAAAATTTAAACTATACATCATAAGAACTAGTATGATGACAATCTCTTCTGAAACTTTTTATTCGCGTAAACTTTGATACGGACTTTTACAATGATCTGGAAGCATCAAGTATAAGCATTATTATAAGGACCGGTAATGGACTTATCATGGGAGGAGCTTGTCTATGGAAACCTCATATACATGATGCTTTAATAGCAGAAGCCATAGTCAGTACCCAAACAATTAGATTTGTTCAAGAGATGGATTTTCGGTTTGTGACAATAGAAGGTGATTTCTCGTTAGTGATAAAGAAAAAGCTTGAGGAAATATGCATTGACAGATCGATGATTAGTAATATTATTTGCAACGTGAAACAATTCTCTATTAATATTTTCGGTTTGTGGAAATAGAAAGTGATTTCTCGTTATGACCGTTTCTATCCACCTCCGTTTTTAATAAAGCTCACCAGGTTGCATTAAAAAAAACATATTTTTAGAGTTTAAAATAGAGAGAATTCATTAATTAATCTAAAAATAAAATTTAAAAAATTCTTATTTTTACCATTTTCAAATTTACAAAATATTTCATGGAAAACAATGAAAACAACATTTTTTTTCTATTTTTTTTAATTTTTAACTAAATATGTTTTTTATTTTTTTTTCGAAAAAAAAGGGAAAACGAAAATAACTTATGTTTTACCTTAATTTCCAGAAATGTTCCAAACATTTAATTTAACATATGAAATTTAAAAACTTAAAAAACCGAGAAAAATTGGTTAAAAAATGTCTGTCCATTATACCAAAAAATGGGTCTTAATCCATGGTTTATCCATTAAATCAGGCTCGATCCATGCTAAATATGGCCTGCAATCAACCATATCAAAATATGGTTAATTCATTATTATATCCAAAACATTATTTTGGAGGAATTTTAGTTTTAGTTCATATATTATATTCAATTTATAAATTTAGTCCCTATACTTTTTTTTTTCTTTGAAGTTTCAACTAAATATTATAATCGATCATTACAACCACAAAATAAAATTGAATTAATTAACAAGGTTGCATATATTTTTTCACAATGTGATACTCGAACCCATGTGCTCAAGGTCTTAAGGCTTAAACTTTTTTTCAATACAACCAAGGTATTATTGACTAACCTCTGCACTTTAATTTTACATAATTTAATCTTTCTACTATTAAATACTATTATTAATATTATACTTCAGTCCAAATTATTAACACAATTAAAAATGTAATTAATCGGTGAAAGTAAACTTCTTTTAAATGAAGTCGAATTGGAATTTTTAAAATGTTTAAATTCTGAAAAAATCACTACGGGTTGTTTTGCAAACAGAGTTTTGGACATTTTTATCTGATTTAGGCACAAATGGAGAATTTGATAGTCAAATCCTGTAATTGTAGTGTTTGGTGAATGAAGGTTTACAATAACTTGTTGAGCTAAAACCTCAAAAACGAAAAATTGCTGGGATGAACAAATTTTTTCAATAACTGATTGGGAATGAGATATGTGGAATGACATATCTAACCATATTTGCTCAAAAATTACTTCATTTGCCGCATGCTCTCAAACCTAATAAGGGTGTCAAGATATCAATAGCATCATTTTCCCATTCTCACTTTCACCTCCAAAATCCAAAGTAAATCTAAAAAAACAAAAAAAAAAAAACTCCACCATGAATCTACAAAAACCAACATTGTCGCAAGAAATTTTCAATCGAGCCTATTCATCGTTAAATATTTATGTACTTTTAATTTATTTTCAATTTACTTGTTTAAAATGATTTTTTATGCAACTTCATATTAATTGAAATATGTCACTCAACAAATTTATTCAGAGTGTGACATAATTGTCACTAATTTACATACTAAGAACATGACATAAATATCACTAAGAATATAGTTTACAATTATATTGATACACTATTAATATTTATCAATTTTCACAAGGTTAATATTTGCAAATAAGGAACTTAAGAAATTTATTTATTTAAAATTTGAAAAATATTCACTAATTAATTATCATAATGAATGTTTTAATTTCTTAATAATACTATTTTATTTTAATAATTTTATCCAACAAAGTCTAAAGTATTATAAACAAATAAATACTTTACAATAAAATTATAGAACTAATTGATCAAATCAGCTAGTAGAATCAGTTGATCAAACCAACCACTGCAACCAGCAATCAATTATCAGCCGATTGCCAAACAGGGCTTATGTGATTTGAAACAAGGCATAACATTAATAATAATAGAAAGGACCAAATTAAAGTTAATATAGGGTTTAGATTCTCAAGTCAAATATAGGTTAAAATATGTTTCAAGTCCTTATACTTTTTATATTTTTAGAATTTAGCCATTTAAATTTATTTCAATGAAATTAGTCTCTCTACTCTCCAGATAAAAAAAAATGTAAGTCTAACTATTAACATCGTTAAAATTCTTTTGTTAAATTCACGTTTATTACAATATCTTCTTTTATTTCAAAATACAACATCAATAAACTTAATAAAAGAATTTTAACAACATTAACAATTAAATTTGAATTTTTAAAATTCGAAAAAGTAAGAAACTGAACTCCAAATATATACAAAATACAAATATTTAAAAGCATATTTTAATATTGAATATAATACATATGCAAAACCAATAATTTGACCATATTATTTTAAGTTTAGCACCTCAAATTTTATTATTATTTTAATTTTTTGGTCAAAGGCTCCTATACTTTTTTCCCCTATTGAGGAAGTGCTCAATTTTAACTTCTTGGGATGGTAATCATAAAACTTTGGGAAAGTTTTTCTTTGCTAAAAAGAACATGATTCCATATTATATTTAACAAAAAGGGGGAAAAGGTTTTTAAGTGCAACAAGCATTGGGTGTGATAGTGGGATTCTCTTTGAAGTTGTTTTTATAAATAATTTTGTTATAAATTCTAATTATATTTGTTATTTTTGAATAGAATATTTAGAATTATTTATAGTCCCTCTTCAATTTATAAATAGGAATATAGTGCATTTCAACGTACTCGAACGAACCCACCTCTTCCTGTATTAGCAACAATGTCCATATCAATCGAATTAAGACTTAATCGACGGAATTCTCTTTGAAATTAATATGGTATTATTTTGTTAGTTTTTGGGGTTGCCATTCTCTTAAAGGTGGTCATGTTTTTATGATATTGGCAAACACAATATATTCAATAAGATATGATGTTTATTTTGAAAATATTTTGGACTTGATTTTAATCCACATAATTTGGATCCTTTAGTTGGTAGTTTAATCACAATTTATAAGTATATTTTTGGTTAAAATATTGTTTTGGCCCTTCTACTATATTTAGTGCGGCACTGGGTAGGCTGTTGGTCACCTTAAAATCAGAAAATTTATCTTCAAACCCTTCAAATTTTGTAATGTTATGAGTTAATATGATGAAATTGCAATTTAAACATCAAGAATGATAAAATTATTATTTATATTTTTTTTTATAAAAACAGTGATAAAATTACATCTTATGTCTCATAAAAAATTATAATTTAATTTTGACCCTTCAATTTTTTTTAATTCCATTTTTCTCTAGATTGTTATATATTAGTGATTACCTGTCCGGAAATTACAAAAAACATTCAAGTTGAGTCGTTAGTAGAGGTGTCCATGCGTTGGGTTTAGACCTGTCCAAGGGTCGAGTAGTCAGGTCAGGCTTGGACAATAATTTTTTCACCTCAATCTGACCTAGCTCGAATTCAATTTAAATAATAAAAAATATTTTTAAATTTAAATTTAATTATAAAATTATATAAAATATCAATTAAAATATATATTTTTTATTATTTATTTTTTGAATAGTGAAATTGACTTTTTGGACGGGTTGAACCTGCCCAAAAACAAGCATAGACTTGAAATTTGTTTGGAATCGAATCTCGGCCTGGCTCAACTTATGGGCACCTTTAGTCAGGTTGGACCAGATCGAGGCCCGATTAAAAAAATCCAGGCCCGACTTTAAGCAAGGCTAGACTCCTAAAAAAACTCATATCATTGTTTTTAAAAATAAATTAATAAAATATATAATCTATATTAATATTTATACAATTTTTTAATTAAATATAAACAAAATTTAAAAAAAAACATTTAATTTGATTTGAATAATTGACCTGATTTTAAAATGAAAATTTTAAGTCTAAAGTTGACCCAAATCGGATCACACTAATTGAACCGGACGAGCGAATTGGCTCTAGCCAAGTCTAGTAGTTGGGGTATTTTCAATCATATAGAGCATCTAAAATGTGACATGCATAAAAGAAAAGCACAACAAAAGGGCAAGTCGTGAGGCTGAGCCTGTTTTAGAACAAAGGTGGAAAAGTGAATCTAAAAGTGAAGATCAAAACGAATACGTCAAATTGTATAGAACATCTTTACTATATTATGATTTTTTTTGGTAAATTTAATTTTTTATTTTTTATTTTTACTTTCCGAAAAGGGGTAAAGTCAAAAAAAAATTTTAGGGAGATCAAAATTAAAAAATATATTTTTATGATAATAAAAATATAATTTCGTCATTTTAATAGTTTATATTTTTATAATTTTTAAATGATTAAATCAAAATTTTATCATTTTTAGGGGGTTAAAGTGTAATTTTATAAATACTAATTTAAAATTTTATAAATTATAAAAAAAACTATATAAAATTTTTTCTATTTTAGGTGACTGGGGCCCTTGCTAGCCCCTGACTTCACTCCTGTTTCGAAATATGTAATTTTAATTTTTGATGTTAAATTTTTTCCATTAATTAGTTAAATGATATAGAATGTAATTATATTGACTAATTTGATTATGTCCCTCTATTCTAATAGAGGGACTTGTCAAGTATTTTCACCTATTTTAAAAAGTAGAGAACTAAAGATTATCGACTTATAATAGATGGAGTAAATCTATTAAAACACAAAGTACATAGGCCTTTTAAAGAAATTTTCCCTTTTGTTAGATGGAAAAATGGAATCGAAAAATGAAGAAGGAAACGAATATATATGGATACGCGCACTTTGAAAAAAAAAAAAGGATGGGACTTGACAGCGATTGTTAAGCAATCGCGGACCAGCCAATTTTAGTTCAGTCAACGGGGCGTTTCGGTCCACTGTTTGTTGCTATGTTACCCCACTACCACCTCCTCTTTTATTCACATCGTTTCACTCACTTTTGTGCATCGTCGCTTCCCAAAGAACGTGTCGCTCACATTCTTTATATAAAACTTGGATTTATGGTGGTGTTTTGCACGAGCGATTAGTGGAGAGTGAAGAGGAACAAAAACGTGATGACTAGAAGAAAGGGAACTCCATGATTAAAATGGATGTTTTAGATCTTGTTATTAAATAAAATATCTGAGATTTTAGATTTGGTGTTAATTGCACCGTAGTCCTCAAACTATTGTTTATGTTTTAATTTGGTCTCGAGCTTCAAAACTTCATGAGTGAATCATTAAAACAGGATACAAATCCTGAAAATTGCTTTAATAGAGCCAAAGATGAATCTTCATCTTTGCATTAAATTATCAGTGTTGTATCGATCTAGTCTTCTCTAGTCTTCAAAACTTCACCCTTACATACAATAACTATAGGTATATTTACAATTTGATCCATAAATTTTAGATATAATTGGTATCATAGACGTTCAATGCAAGTCTTCCACTACCATATAAATTATTTAGTTTACTACAAGACTAAATACTTCTATAAAAGTCATCATTATTTTCTATTCAAGGAAAGGATGATTTTGTACGTTTAAATATATATATATTTTATTATTTTATCAATAACAGACTTTTTTTTTCAAAATTAAAGTCTCGACGCTCAACCTTTATTTAATATCAAAGCTCCACGTGATTGGGATTTACATCAATGGCCTAACAGTTCTTTTTTTCTTACTTTAAAAATTAATTATTTTTTATTTTATTGTTCATGTGATTTATTGATAATTATAAAAGGTTTAATATATGATTTAGTATATTTTTTTAATATGATATTTATATTTGACAAAAATTATGTATTTTGATACTCAAAAGTTATGATATTAATTTTTTTAATTGAAATTTAATTAAATTTTTTATAATTTTGTTAATTGAATAAATTTAGTGTTAATTATAAATTTGTCTCATAAATTTAATTTAATTCAGATTTCAAAGTTGATTTGATGAAAGTTAATTGTTAACATTATTAATTAATTATGAATTTTCATCAAATTAAAGTGCCAAAATGTATAATTTTTGTCGAATATAGACGACCATATTAGCAAAAAAAAATGTCAAATTTATATATGAAATTGTATATATATATTTTTTAATTTTATTGGTGATGTAATTTATTGATAATTATAAAATTACAGAAAATTGGATAACAGAGTACAAATTTTCCAACTTTTTTTCCAAGACTTCAATCAATCTCAAATTCTTTATTTTAAAAATTCGTTTTTTCTGCTCAATTTTAATTATCGGGTTTTCAATTTTCAAAACGTTGATACGAAATAATGTATTTTCGTATATGTATACGGGAATATTCCCTTGTATTTTTACTCACGAATACCAGAATCCGGTATTCTATTAACCAAAAATCAAGATAATGGTTTTTTGAATTTTTTTTGACTCAAAAAGTCATATAAATACGGCCAGGTAGTAGTAGGAGTAGCACTCGCAGTGTTGAAGATAACAGCAAAGATGAGCTCTTCTTCTTCTTCAGTGATATGTTCTTTTGTTATTGTTTTAGCTTTATTTTTCAATTCATTGTTGTTATGTAATGGTGGGAAGACTAGTATCTATGTTAGGAAAGAGGAGAAAACTGTGGATATGCCCCTTCACAGTGACGTTTTTCAAGCTCCTCTTGGTTACAATGCACCTCAACAGGTATATTTTAATGCAAAATTTTGGGTTTATTTGGAAAAAAAATTTGTTGATGTGGGTGTTTTTTTGAATTTGAAAGGTTCATATAACACAAGGCGACCATGTGGGGAAAGCTGTGATTGTTTCATGGGTGACCCAGGATGAACCCGGTTCAAATACAGTGGTTTATTGGAGTAAAGGTAGCAAAGAGAAGATGAAGGCAGTGGGGAAAATTAGTACTTATAAGTACTATAATTATACCTCTGGTTTCATTCATCACTGTACTGTCAAGAACTTGGAGGTAAAATTTTGAATTCATAGCCATTTTTTTAAAGTTCAACTCATAAATTTGCTTATTGGGGTTTCAATTTTGTTTTATAGTACAACACCAAGTATTACTATGTGGTTGGTGAGGGTACTTCAATGAGAAAATTCTGGTTTACAACACCTCCGGAAGTTGGACCTGATGTTCCTTACACATTTGGTCTCATTGGTAAGTGAATGGTTGCTTGCTGTTTTTGATTTGGTTAAGGATATGTTACTCGAATTTGGATGCGAGTGTGAGATATGGAATATCATGTAGTTGGTTATATGTTTGATTTTATGTCTAAGTAGTTTATTTGATCTTTTCAATGATAATACAACTTTTGTGGGTTAGATATGGTTTTAAGGCTATGTTACTCGAACTTGGATGTGGGTTTTAGATATGGTATGTATCAGACACGAGTATGGTCAGAAACAGGTACTTTAAGAGGTTACTGATTAGAGTTTTGAAGTATTGTTGCTTACATGTTTGATTTTATGTCTAACTTAGTAGTTTATTATTGGATCTTTCAATGATAATGCAATTTTTTGTGGGTTAGATATGGTTTAAGGCTATGTTACTCGAACTTGGATCTGGGTCTTAGATATGGTATGTATCCGACATGAGTATGATTAGATTTATCTACATTTTTCTGTATATTTAAAGAATCCTTGAAGGTCGTATCCTCGTATGTGTTGCTGGCTTTTGTTACTGTTTATGTGGTTGAATTTGGAATTGGAAATGGTTATGCAGGGGATCTCGGGCAGACTTTTGATTCGAATGTAACACTCACTCATTACGAAAAGAACCCAAAGAACGGTCAGACCATGTTGTTTGTTGGGGATCTTTCGTATGCAGATAACCATCCAAATCATGATAATGTTAGGTGGGATACGTGGGGAAGGTTTGTTGAGAGAAGTGCTGCATACCAACCATGGATATGGACTGCTGGAAACCACGAAATCGACTTCGCACCTGAAATCGTAAGCTTTTTGTTCTTTCTTATCATGATTAGCTCGTAAACACCATCAACTTTCCTCCTATGGTATTAGCCATAGAAGCTCACCTGCACAAACAGCAACGCTGATGCTTTTCTTTGTTTCGGTTTTTAATTGTGGTTTTGTCCGAGTCATGTCATCTTCATTTTCTACTGCTTTGTCATTGAACTCCCGATATGACGGTGAATTGGTGATAACATGATTACGGTTTTGCTGCAGGGTGAAACAAAGCCGTTTAAGCCTTATTCTCATCGATATCATGTTCCTTATAGAGCATCACAAAGTACTGCTCCCTTTTGGTACTCAATCAAGAGAGCTTCAGCATACATCATAGTGTTGTCTTCATATTCGGCATATGGTAAATACACTCCTCAGAACCAATGGATCGAACAAGAGCTACCGAAAGTTAACCGAACTGAAACACCATGGTTAATTGTTCTAATGCATTCCCCCTGGTATCATAGCTATAACTACCATTATATGGAAGCTGAAACCATGAGAGTAATGTATGAGCCATTATTAGTTCAGTACAAAGTTGATGTTGTATTTTCCGGTCATGTCCACGCCTATGAACGATCCGTAAGTTCTCTTTCCAACCGATTACTTACATTCAAGTCTTTTAAACTGATTGTTTAAAAAAAAGGGATTTGTTCCAAAATTGCTTGATTACAGGAGCGTATATCGAACATCGCATACAATCTCGTAAACGGTAAATGCAGTCCTGTAAAGGATCTATCCGCTCCTATTTACATAACTATCGGCGATGGAGGAAACATTGAAGGCATAGCAAACAAGTAAAGATTTTTGTTCTTTTATCATCATATAATACATACATCATTGTTGATGTCATTGATGCCAATGTGTTTCTTTTTCCTTGTAGCATGACCGTCCCTCAGCCGGAGTATTCAGCTTATCGAGAAGCTAGTTTCGGTCATGCCATTTTCGATATAAAGAACCGGACTCATGCTTATTATAGTTGGCACCGCAACCATGATGGGTACGCCGTTCAAGGCGATTCGACGTGGGTTTTCAACCGATTCTGGCATCCAGTTGACGAGTCTCAATGAGAACAATATGTAGTTCCCCTTTTGAACTCTTTATTTTTAGATTAAAAAAAATGCAGAAAATATAAATTAATAAAAATTTTCCATTTTTTTTCCTTTTCCTTAGTGTTGGATTTATGTTTCTTTAGTGCTATGAAGAAGATTTTGAGTTTTATTTACTAAATCAATGAATCCAATTTGAACAAATTGATCCCTAAATTTCAAAATGTTTTAACTAAGTCCTTAGTATTTGTATTGTAATAATTATGTCATTTTGTGTTCTAATATTACATGAAGCGTATTTAAAACACCAATTTGGATATTTAGATTACTCAAATAAAAAATTTTAAAGTTTGTGAACTAATTTAAAATCTAAATTACAGTTTAAGGACTTTTAGTAAAATTGACCCAAAAAAACTATTGAAAAAAAAATCTAAAATAACATAGCATTCTATCAAAATACATTCCATCATAAAATACCAAAATTTATTTTCAAATAAATAAATAAAGGGTAAACTATTAAAATAGTTATTTTTTGTTTCTCACGAATTATATTTTAGTCACTTATGTTTTGAAATGTTACGTTTTAGTCACTTACGTTAACGTGTTGTAATATTTTAGTCATTGAGCCGTTAATTTTCGTTAACGGTGTAATGGTAAGCTGACATAGTATGTTAAATCAACATTTCAATAAAAAAATTAGGTTAAATTATACAATTGGTCCCCATATTTTTTTGTTTTGAGCAATTTTTTTCTTTTATACTCTTTTAGCTTTCTTTTTTTTTTCATTCTTTTCTGCTTCTCCCTCTATTTCCTCCTTTCTCCATCTCATTTAACATAAAAGAAAAAAACGTAAATTGCTCAAAAAAAAATATAGGGACTAATTATATAATTTAACCTAAAATTTTTATTTGAAATGATAGTTTAATATGTCGTCATTTTACCGTTACACCATTAATGACAATTAATACTCCGAAACTAAAATGTTACAACACGAAAGTGACTAAAATGTAACTTGAGGGAAATAAAAGTGACTATCTTAGTAGTTTACCCTTTATTTATTTATTTTTATGTATTTTGTTAATGGTTTGAAACGATTAATATCTAATTTTCGCTAAAAAAAATCTTTATTTAGTATATTAACTTAAATTCTCCCGTAATTTATTGAAAAAATAACAGAACAATAATTAAGATTCATATAAATACAAAGAATCAAAAACAAGGAAAAACTCATAAATTATGTAAAATATTTTTAAAATGGTGGCGGTGAAGGTAACATCGACGAACTCTTTGTTTTCTTCGGCGTCACCGTGTGTTGTATTTTTCATTGTTATAGCTTTTGTTTTAAGCTCAGCAGTTTTATGTGATGGAGGAAAAACCGGCGTCTATGCCCGGAAGCCGGAGAAAACCGGTGACATGCCCCTTCACAGTGATGTCTTTCGTGTTCCTTCCGGTTACAATGCGCCCCAACAGGTCAGTTTATTTGGAATTACGGATGTTCGTGTTCTTTACTCTCTCTTTTTGGGGTGTTGATATATTTATGGTTTTATTTTTTCGGTCCCTCTACTTTTTGCATATTTGAAATTTAGTCCTTATTTTTGGTATCGAGAATTTAGTGACATTTGAAAGAAAATTCACTCACGCGGCTAATTTAACGAAGGCTTATATGAAAAATAGATACTCAAACTATGCAACTTTTCTCATTTAGGTACTAAAATTTTATTCTGTTACCACTTTAGGTATCAACCATTAATTTAAGTAAATGTTTTTATTTAATTAAAAATATCATGTGTCATAATTTGATTGGTTTAAAGATTTTTTTTAAATCGGAGTTAACATTTTAATTTTTTTATTTAATTAAAAATGCCACGTGCAATAATTTGATTGTTTGATACCTAAAATGGTAATGAAATAAAACTTTAATGCCTACTTTAACCAAAAAAACACTTTAGGTACCTAAATGAAAAAAAGTTACATAATTTGGGTACCTATATTTTATATAATCCTTTAAAGAATAAGCAAAAAAATGTTGACTTAGTGCAAAGAACTCCATCTACAATTTTTAGTGTGCTCAAGTCACACTCAAAATTTTCAAAATTTTAAATTAATAATGATAAATTTACACTTTAATCCTTTAAATTTTTTAAAAAAAATTAAAAATATATAAACTATTAAAATGATAAATTATAATTTTAGTATCATAAAAATATATAAATTAATTTCGAGCAGTTTAAAAGAAATTTCTCTGCTGTTTTGAAATTTTAAGGTACATATAACACAAGGTGACCATGTGGGAAAAGCAGTGATAGTTTCATGGGTGACCCAAGATGAACCCGGTTCAAATACAGTGGTTTATTGGAGTGAGAACAGCAATGAAAAGAGAAAAGCCGAAGGGAAAGTCAAAACTTATAAGTTTCATAACTACACCT
The DNA here is from genome assembly GCA_025698465.1 of Gossypium longicalyx. Lineage (NCBI taxonomy): Eukaryota > Viridiplantae > Streptophyta > Magnoliopsida > Malvales > Malvaceae > Gossypium > Gossypium longicalyx. Next base: position 108,992,802 of record CM046997.1, on the reverse strand, counting down.
CTGGTTATATTCATCACTGCGTCATTAGAAATTTGGAGGTAATTTTTTTTTCATTTGCATTTAAATTCGAGCTCTGATGGCCTCGGGTTCCTGCAAAACGAACTTAAGCTCGGAGAGCATCGGAGCTCGTAGTGGAGAAAAGTAACTAAAATGAAATAAGGTTTTAGAGGAAGAAGATTATCCCTTGCGGTCTCATTAATGTCGATATTGAGTCTTTGTATCTGTTTGTTTGTAGTACGATACCAAGTATTACTATATGGTCGGCGACGGTGATTCGATTCGTAAATTCTGGTTTACGACACCTCCTCGAGTCGGTCCTGATGCCCCATACACATTCGGTATCATTGGTAAGTGAATGTTTGCTTACTGTTTGATTTTATGCCTGGTGCACATTCTGGTCTTAGGGTTTTTCTTGTTTGTGTTGGCTTTGTAGGGGATCTCGGGCAGACTTTTGATTCGAATAGCACGGTAGCTCATTACGAACAAAACCCGAAGAAAGGCCAAACGGTATTGTACGTGGGCGATCTTTCGTATGCAGATAACTATCCGAATCATGATAATGTAAGATGGGATACATGGGGAAGGTTTATCGAGAGAAGTGTTGCGTATCAACCGTGGATATGGACTGTTGGAAATCACGAACTCGACTTTGCCCCCGAAATCGTAAGTATTCGTTCCTTTCTTATCGTGATAATTAGCTTGTAAACACGGAATTGTCCATTATGTTACAACGGTTCTGCGCAGGGTGAAACGACGCCTTTTAAGCCATATAGTAATCGTTATCCGGTTCCATACGTAGAATCGAAAAGTACTTCTCCGTTTTGGTACTCGATCAAGAGAGCTTCGGCATACATCATAGTGTTGTCTTCGTATTCGGCCTACGGTAAATTCACTCCTCAGTACCAATGGCTTCAACAGGAATTTCCGAAAGTTAACCGGACCGAAACGCCATGGTTAATCGTTCTTATGCATGCTCCATGGTATAATAGCTTCAACTATCCTTTCATGGAAGGCGAAACCATGAGAGTAATATACGAACCATGGTTTGTGAAGTACAAAGTTGATGTCGTGTTTTCCGGTCACGTCCATGCCTACGAACGATCTGTAAGCTCTTTGTCTATGTTATCTCCGCTAGTATATACGAAACTTCGAGTACAAGTAATAGCTTGACAACCAATTTACCATGTTGTAGTCATGCTTGATTACTCGATTGCTGATATAATTTATGTTACAGGAACGTGTATCGAACGTTGCGTATAACGTTGTAAACGGTATTTGCACTCCCGTGAAGGATCAATCCGCGCCTGTGTACATAACTATCGGCGATGGAGGCAACATGGATGGCTTAGTATCCAAGTAACCATTTTTCTTGCTTTACATATATATTGGTTTTTCAGTTTCTTGCATTACATATATATTGTTCTTGCATATTTGTAGCATGAGCGAGCCGCAGCCAACGTACTCGGCGTATCGAGAATCCAGTTATGGTCACGCCATTTTCGATATCAAAAACCGAACTCACGCTCATTATAGTTGGCACCGTAACAATGATGGAAACCCCGTCGAAGCAGATTCGATGTGGTTTTTCAACAGAATCTGGCATCGAGTTGATGAATCTTCTGTTTCTCAATAAGCATAATATAATGTTTTCCATTTTTTATAAAAAAAACCCCGAAGTTTTCGCTCTTTCTATTCGGCTTTTCTGGGCCCGTTTTCGTAATTTCCATTTCAGTTTAGTTTATGTGTATTCTTGTTGGTATATACAGGATTGAGTAGCTGTGTAGATATTCTTCCATGACCGACTGTATAGCTATGAAGAAAGTTGATATGGTTGTTAGTGGTAGAAAAATAGAAATGTGTTCAAGCTTTTCAATGTTTTTTTAATAAAATTTGAGAACTTATAATTGAATGGGGGTACTGGTTGGAAATAAAGACTGGTTGAATTGGGTGGTCGGATTGGCTGAACTAGCAGTTGAACTGATTGAAGTAAGAACTAATGATTTGATTGGTTCAACTACTTGTCATGTTCTAAAAACTTTGTCTGACTCCATCAAGTACGTCTCTTTCACTATAGAGGTGTCCTAGGTCAAGTTAGGCTAAGGCTTGATTTTAAAAAAAGTTTCCAAGCTTGGGACTAATCTCAGCCCAATTCACCCCAAAATTCATATTACTATTTATCGAATAATAAGATAAATAAAATATTATTTTTATTTAATAATTTTAAATAAGTCAAGCTGGGTTGATTGAGTTGAGAGAACCACTAAATTCATGGACAAGTCTACTTCACCATAAGAATTGTTCTACCTAGTTGTAGGAAACATGCAATCTAACCACTCTTGACATCTAGGTCGCTCTGCTAAGATATCTATCACTTGTCACTTACATACCCTGTCATTTGATCCCCTCATGTCATGTTCTCAACCTAACAAAGAATGAAGAAAAAGAACAACCGACCTATTAGGAGATGGCACGTGGTAAAGTAGATCAAACCCATATTTATTCAGGTAAATTACACCCAAGGTCACTAAACTATAAATAAGTTTACGTTTTGGTCACTCAACTTCCAAAAGTTACAAAATAGTTACTGATTCAAAAGTTCTCATTTCAATCACTGAACTATTTGAAAGTTTATTATTCAAGCTATTGAGTACTTAACTTTTTTTTAAGGCTCGGCTAGCGAGCTCCAAGCGACAATTAAAATATACGTATAGTAGATCAATACCCATCAACGAGTCTAAGAACATACCTTAGATTCAAGTCGATTTGGCGATCAGTATCGAAAATCAAAGAAGAAAGGTGTTTGGATTTTGGTACACAAGTTCTTAACATTCAAAGCAATTTCATGAAAATAAATTATAGAAAAAAAAAAAGGGGAATGAGAGCTTTAGATTGGTGCAGATAATGCCAATAAATAAGGTCATACAATAATTATTTTAATAGTTCAATGACTTAAATGAAAATTTTCGAATGATTCAGTGATCAAAATATAAATTTATTAATAATTTAATGAGATTAGATATATGATTTACCTCCACCACTCGAACTACATGGTTGTCTGCTCATACAGAATGAATCGACTTCAACCTCCACGTGACTTTTTTTTTTTGGTATGACCAGTATTCTTTTGTTGACGTGGTTCACATTGTTATACCTATGGAATTGGATTGGATTCCATTGAAAGCACATTGGTAACCATTTACTTTACTTTCATAAAATTTGAAACAAAAATAATGAAAACGATTCCCTCTCGTCTTTATTTGCTGCTGTCACCATCACTCAACGTGGCCAGATTCTTGTTTGTTTTTTAAACTTATGTTTAAAATATTAAAAACTTGTCAGCTTTCCGTTGTAGTCTAGGTGGTTAGGATACTCGGCTCTCACCCGAGAGACCCGGGTTCAAGTCCCGGCAACGGAAGACATTTTTTTTTTAGCTCTTTGCATTATTTCCCAGTCCCTATACCCTTTGGATTTTGAAAGTTTAGTCCCCACACTTTTAATTTGAGAAATTTAATCCCTCTATTTGTCTAATTTAAAGTGCCTTCTACTCTTTGGATTTTGAAATTTTAGTTTTTAAACTTATCAATTGTGGTAAAAGTACCATAGAGGCTCTTGTACTAAGAGTCAGATTGCATTTTGCCCCCTCTACTCAAAAAACGAGTAAATTGTCTCTGTATGTTAGATCAAAAAGTAAATTGGTCACGAATTTTGTTAAAAATTCTATTCATTTTTATTGTTAAAAACTAATCTTTATATATCAGCATGAAGTTACATGGTATGCTACTTGTAACTGTTTAGTTAATCTATTAGTCATGAAAATGGATGAAACCAGTTTGTTCTTTGATTTAATGTACAAGATTAATTTTCCCATGTTTGCTCTTTAACATTCATGGCACTTGTGATTTAATGGAATCGTTAAATGTCAAAACTCAGCAAATAAGTTCCCTTTTTGGTAAAAACACCTCTATAGTCCCTCTTAATTTTCGGAATTGAGTAAATTGATCATTCTTTAAAAAATCATAGCAATTTAATCTCCAAAAGTGAGCAGCTAAGGAAAACTAATCGTGATTTAATATATTCATTCAATTGTACATAATTTTGATTGGTATAATAACAAATTTAGTCTTAGATCTTTACATATTTATTCATTTTAACCTTGTTTCTAAAAAAAATTAACAAATTTATCCTCAACATTTACACAATTGTTGCAGACTAAATTTGTTAAATTAGGAGAAAATTGACGAAATATATAAACTTTGAGGTCTAAATGTATTATTATACCGATCAAATTTTGAGCAAAGTGATAGAAAATATTAACGCTGTGATTAAACTTTCGAAATCGAAAGGATTAAATTGCTCTGAATTTTTTAGTGGACCAATTTGTTCAAATTCGAAATCAAGAGGGACTAGTGATGTCTTTTTACCTTTCATTTGTTATTCGTGGTTTTGTTTGGGTTGTTTTTCAAGAGCTTAAACTCCATTAACAAAGCTTTTTCAGAATCTCAAATCAAATAATTGGATGTCTTTGTCTGGCTGCATCAATCATCATCAACCCAATGGAAAAAACCAAAAAGAAAAAAATAATAATAATCCCAGTATGCATGGAAGAGCGCTTGCTTTCTTCCCACTACCACTCATTCAAAAAAAAAAAAAAAAAAAAAAGGGAGAGCTAAAGTCAAAGTCATGAAAAACAAGACAACGAGGAAACCGAGGGAAGACAAAGACAACCAATAAAGCAAGAAGAGCGTTTAAATTTGGTTAAAATTGTAATATTAATCCCTATACCCTTCACAAATTTTAATTTTAATTTTTTACTTTTATTTTTAAGAATTTTGTCTCTCTACTTTTTTTATTTCAAATTTGATTTCAAATTTTAGTTCCAAGCTTTGTTATGTGTTTTTTTTTTGTTAAATTGGTTTATATTACATTTTGAAATTAAAAAAAAAAGAATTCATTTAGTAGCAATGTAATATAAAAAATGACATATAATAAACGTGAATTTAACAAAAGTGTAAGGATTAAATTCTAAATTTGTGAAAAAATGTATGTACTTAAGACATATTTTAACCTTTAAATTTTGGTGGTGTATAGGCTTTCCTTAATTTTATTTTTTGTACACTTTAGATTTAGTCATTTATGTTTACTTAAAATCATGATTTGGTTATTGAATTTTTAAAAATTACTACATGATTATCAATATTATCTATTATTCTATATAAAAAAAAGTAATTTTTAGGATTAATTTCACTAATAGTTCATAAACCATTGTTTATATTTCGATTTAATCTTTAAATTTCAAAATGTTTTAATTTAATTATTTTACGTTCGTATTAAACAATTTAAACCTATTTAAAGCATGTAAATCAAACACTAAACATGTGTACACCTACCACATCAACAATATAAATAGTGTCGACAATAATTACATGGATTATTTCTTTCTTTTAACACGTTAAATTCAAAGTGTCTAAACTATAATATCTTGAAATTCAGAAACCAAATTAGAATTTGGGTCATAATTTAAAGACATTAGGTGAAATTAACCCTAATTTTTATGGCTATTTTATAAGCTAAAAAGCAGTTTTTAATTATACACAAACCCTAATTTATAAACCAGATACAAGGAGAGAAGGGGGAACCTACATCCTGATAATTACTTACAACCAAACACATATAAACATTGAGATAAAAAAGGTTTTTCTAACCCAGTTACTGTCAACTCAACCATTATCAACTCACAAGGCATGGTTAACAGCGATAACCGGCTTCAGTCTTCGACTAAAAACACTAGGCTTATGTACCGTTTTCTCGTCACCTCCGACGCCGTTTTGTATCCACCTGAAACACAGTATTCCATGTTATGTGACACAACCTGGCATATATGTAATAGATAGGGCACTGAAATCTTCTCAACTCAAAAACCTAAACCATGAAAACGGGCATAAATATAACGGATAAAAGGCTGCAATGAATGATCGAGTTGGTGATTATAGGAAATAAGGCAAGGGACGAGACCGTAGCCTGTGAATTTGGAGCAAGTTTGAAATCGGAAGGTTTGCTTACTTTCTGAAAGAAGCTGGATTTTTAATGCGAGTAATCTTGTAATCAGGGTTGTTTGAATCAAACCAGACCGGCCGGAATACCAATCTGGAAAAGGACATTGGACCGGTTGACCCTAGGAACCAGTATGGACCAGCTGAACTGGTTGGACCAATGAACTAGTAGCTTGATTGGTTCAACTATTGATCCGGTTTTGAAAACCTTGTTTGTAATTCATCAATGCATAATGAACTGACGATTTATCAAGAATAGTATACCGTTTGAACCACATTCTTCCCAAAGGCCAAATGATTGTGCATTGATCAACCAAGATGCATATATTTCGAATGAACCTAAAAGTTTTTCTTATGAGGGTATGACAGATGCATTTCGATACCACCTCGATCTCCGATAACAGATGCATGTCTGAATAATAACTAGTAAAGTGACTACCGAAAAAAAGGATGGACAACAATGAAGCAGAAATACCTTTGTATCGGAGTGTCTGGAAGCGGCATGAGAATTCTGCAACTTCTTCTGACCTTCAGACGAACAACTTTCGCAAAAGAAGTGATCGAGTCTTTTAGCTTCCTCTGCTGTCATTTCTATACAAGCAGGATGAAACCTGAATCAAAAGTAGCGTGCTGAATATGGCAATTGCTTTTACAGCATACCGGATAAATTGAATACGTTTTATCTACAGAATTCATACACTAAATATATACAAAGGACCTTCGAGATTAGACACAGCTACTATAACTCTGGAAAACTAAATAAAATCGATCATAGGCGTCTAGTAGAAAATTAGGTGTCACAAATTTAATGTGTATCAGACCTGTACAAGAGCTTCTTCATAGGCCTAAAAAGAGGTTATTAAGAGCTAAATTGATACCATTCTTATCCAACAAACTAATTAATCGCTTTTACCAGAACTGATAAAGTTGAAACACAACTAGAAAAAGCATTAAGCGGAGAAAAGTTTCGGCATATTCCGAAACGGCTTCATACAATATAATCATCCATAATATCCGACTTATAAAACAATATAAACTAAGGCTTGACCGAAATAGCTACCTCCCCGAGTATCCCAACTTACCAGTCACTGCAACCTTCGCATTGAACCATTAGGTCGTCGGGATTATATGGCATCTCGCATTTGCAGTAACTGAAACAGTACAACAACAAAAGTTGCAGAATACTTTAGCTTCATTGATAAACAAAAATTTCCAGTTCTTTTTTCAAGAAATTTGTAATTTTGATCAATAATGTTTCAATAATTTAAGGAACCTACATGCATTTACACTGAAAAAGTAGTGTATTAAGCAAAGAAAGACTATAACAAACTGAAATTAATTGATTCTATATATGCAACGCCCAGCTATGAGCAAAATCAACTTTGACAATTTCGCCCCTAAACATAAATTATTCAAAGTATCAACTGAAAAGGTCAACTAAAAATTCAACCTAAATACTCAAAATTAACCCAAAAAAAAGGCCCATGTGACCTAACAACTCAAAATTATTCACAGAAATTAGCAAAAAATTAACATACACGGCAACGCGATCGGGATTGAAAGCACCGGTGGAAGAATTATATTCAAAACGACAGAAGAAGTCGTCGTTTCCGACGGCGTCAAGCTTGGTATAGCTCTTGAAACTGTGTACCGTACACTTTCCTTCGATGGTATCGGCGCTTTGCACATCGTAATGATCGGATAAAAAAAGCTCCTTAGATCCATGGAACTGTCTTCTCCCTCCGATCGACTCCTCCGGCCGGTAATACCACCTCACGTGCACCTTCACGTTTCCACCACGTGCGTCCGCCTCGATCCGCTCGATTCTCGACACGTACTGCGGTTTTGATTGATCCGCCGGTCGCATCAACACGCAATCCCCCGCTGCCAATAACCAACACAACTCTTAAAGAAGAAAAAAAGAAAGAAAAAAAAAAAGAAAAAAGAAGCACCATAATTTTGGTTCGTTAAGCTTTACCTTTAATGATTTTGTTGATGTGTTTGACTGCATAAGAGTCTAGAGTTCTCCTTGGAGCTTTGGCTTTCACCATGGAAGAACAAAAAAAAAGGCTACTTTTTTTCAGAGAAATGCAATACAAAGGCATGCACAAGGACAACAGAGAGATTGTGGACTGACATAAATAAATTAATTTAAAATACATATAAAACTCATTAATTATTTTTTGGTTAAATTCTATAACAAGTCCTCGTACTATAATTTGTTTGTGGATTTAGTACCCTTGAAATGTTAATCGATTGTCTAACTTGATATACTTCAGTTGGCGGTATTCTTTGGAAGTGTCTTTAGTTATTGTTGAGGGGAAGTTGGGTCTCGGATCTTTAGCAAAAAATATTGTCTCATTTGAGAGTTTTGTCTCTCACTCGGAGAAGCATCTCTGTCGATGGTTAGTGTAGATACTACAAGCTCACAAGAGAAATATCAATATTTTAAAAAATTAATTAAGCAAAGTGTTTCTGCTGAAGGTCGAACCATCAATCAAGCCCTCATAAATTATCATCTCTTCTCAATATGATCTTCCTTTATTTTTATTTTTTAAATTCTTCAATCTTTAATTCCTAAGTTTGACTTTTTGGATTGTTTTACTAGTTTTTGACTTAGGTAATGGAAAAACTAAAAATACATATTTTGAAAAATAAAAAGATAAAAAAAATAATCGAATGAGTATAGAGGGACTAAATTTTCAAAAAGTGCATAATACCAGGATCTTTTATGAAATTTGACCTTAATATCTTTTCTTTTTGTTATACTCCATTTATTTATTTTTTTGGCGGGGAGGTGATGTTCGGTGTTACGCGGGGATTATAGTGAAGTTGTGCTTTGAGGGCTTTTAATCACCGTTGATTTCATTTCAAACAAGGATAAGATTGGGATTATGGTGAAAGTTGGGGGGGTTTACGGGAAGTAAAAAAGGAAGGATAATCGAGTGCCCACGTCAGCGGGTGATTGGATTTGGTTTCGCTTCAACTTCTCTTACAAGGTGTTGGAGCTTGCTGTGGTATGGGAAATTTTATGTTACGGGGAACTGAGAGTTCAGATTCGCTGCAACCAGGTCCATTATTAGTTTTATAAAAGCATTCTGTTGTTGCCACGTATAAGCTTCTAGAAAGATAATTGTTTATAATGCTGCCACGTAAGCTTTGCTTGGAAGCTTGCTGTCTTAAAATGTTCTTATGGTCAGGTATTTAAATAGTCAAAACTTATCCGTTCTATTTTCATTTTTCAAGAAAAAAAAATTAAAAAATTGGCATCAATAATTCTTTTAATTTTAATAATTTAATCCTTGAACTATATCATTTTTCTATTTTGGAATTTAAAATTTTCATTGTCCCGTTTTCATATTCGAGTTATTATTACAAAAGCGAATAGGAGCAATTAAAAATAATTAATTACGGTTTTAATATTTTTCATCAACTGTATATAATTTTAATTGGTATAATTATAAATTTAGCATTTGATATTTATATATTTTGTACAAATGTTACGAGTTAAATTTATTAAATCAAGATCAAATTGATAAAATATATAAACATTAAGGACTAAATTTATTGTTATGCCCTTAAAAATGTTTAATTGACAAAAAAAACATTGACATTATAATTAATTGTCTTTAATTTACCCATTTCTTAAATTAGCACGAACTAAATTGCTTTGATATTTTTTAGAGAGATTAATTAGCTCGATATTGAAATTAAAAGGAATGAAAGACTTCTTTTCACCGAATTTTTTTATAACGAAAATTTGAATCCAATTTGGTTAATCAATTTGAATCAATTTTTATAACCGATTGTTAATCGGTCAATGGTTGAATTTATTCGGTCAGAGATCAATTAATGATTTTTTTAAAATTTTAGTTATCAGTTAATTCGGTTTGAAACCAGGTAATTAATCAATTAACCGAAATATTTGTTGTTTTCAAGACTTATCTAGTGTTTGATTGTTAACTTTCAATACTTACCTAATTTTTCTAATGTATTATTTATTATTTTCACCTCCATTTAAAGTTTTTTTTAACTATTAAATAAAAAAATGAACGTTAGTAATGTATTATTATATGTTCTATATTAATTTTAACTAAAAGATAAAAACATATAAATTTCGATTAATTCGATTAACTGACCAAATCAATCGAAATATTTCAGTTCGATTAACAGTTAAAGATTTTTACATTTCGAGTAATCCGAGCTTGTGTTTGTTTAACCATTCAGAAAATCATAATATTCAAAATCAAACTTAAAATCAATAATTTACTAATTTTATAATTAAAATCATGGTTTTTTTTTTTAATTCGAAACATAACCTTTTAAATACTAAATAAATCATTCAAAATTCATAAAAATAAAATTAATATAGTTAGGTATAGTAAATCAACTACTAACGACAAACTTTAATATACATGGTTTATCAAGTTGTCAACTTAAGTTTCCTGATCCGAAATTCGCATAACTTTCGACTTGGTTAACTATTTTTTATTCCATCCAAAATACTTATTGCTTCACAAGCTATCATTTGACATAATTTTAAACAAAGTAACCAAAATTTTCTTCCTCCCATTCATTGCGGCCGAAACTTACTATATCTAGCTATTTTTATTTCGTTTTTACACTTCTAACAATTTAAAAACCGACCGTTTAAACACCCCTAATTATCAAACATCTTCCAATATGCTACCCCAAGCAAATTATTTAATTGATCAACAAAATTAATTATTATGATACCTATATTTTAAGAATTTAATTACAATACATTAAAATTTATTACAAAATTAATATATGTGCATTAAAAAAAGGATTTAATTTAAACGTTTTAGCTCTTGAGTTGAAATTATGGACAGATCGTTAAATAAAAATAAATAAGATAATTAATAAATATTATTTATTCAGTGAAAAGTAATAGATAGTGGCCGAAATAAATGAAGAGAGTAATTGTGATTAAATGAGCAAACCCTAAAAGTCAAATTACACTTTTGATTTCAATCAAATTAATAAAAAATCAATTTTAAGCCGAAAGTGAAAACTAAAATTTTTTCTTTTTTTTTTTTAAGTTAAAATTTTCAATTTTCGCCTTAAAATCGAAAATAATTTAAACTCGAAATAATTCAAATTTATCAATATAAAAAAATTTAAAATCTGAAATTATTAGAGAAATTAATTCAACCTAAATTAACCTGATCTAAAATCCACCTAAAAATCTTTTGATTTAAAAGAAAAAAATTAATTTTCTATTTTTTATATGAAAATAACAAATTGGACGTTAATTTGGAATTTTCTTAAATTTTTTTTTGACTTTTGAACATATTTTTCTCACATTAATTTTGGAATTTGACGGTTTTTTTCAAATTGTTCATTGAATTTAACAAAATTCAAATTTAATGACCAAAATTCGAGATTAATGTGAACCAAATTCAGAGACAAAGGCACTGTCAAAGGGGCCCTCTAAAATGGGAAAATTGTAGTTTGTATCCTCGAAAATACATAAAATTATAAGTTAATACATAGTAAAATTACATTTCTTTCTCTCCAAAATGATAAAATATTGATTTAATCATTTAAAAAATTATAAATATATTAACTAATATAATAGTAAAATTGCATTTTAGCTCTTATAAAAATATAAAATTCAATTCTGGCCCCTACAAAAAAAATATTTCAAGTTTTCATCCATGTTCAAAGACTAAAGTGGAAAAAATTGTCTAATTCAAAAAATTGGATGTATGCAAACTTAAATAATAAACAGAGGACTAGATTGTTTAACATGAAACTATATTATTGAATTTGATAATTAAAGTTTCTAAATATTGCAAGACAATAATAATCAAAACATAGAAACTAGGGACTAAAAAATAAACATTATCTGGGATGAATCAAACAAACCCTATACAGAGCCCTAAGTTTAAAGGTAGGCAGTACCAAGTACCTTCTTCTTTATCAGGCAAAAATGTGGGCCATAAACCTTTGGCAGCCATTGAAATTCTAACCTCACACAGAAACTAGAAAGGTTAAAATTTATCATAAGTCCTTATATTTTTTTTAATTTATAATTTAGTGTCTGCATTTTTATTTCTAAGAATTTAATCTCTTTATTTTTCAGATTACAAAATTCAGATCCAATTGGTATCACTATTAAAATTATTTTGTTAAATTCACATTCATTGCAATGTCATTTTTTTAGTTACATGATTGTCTAAGTGAGAATTTTTTTTATTTGACAAAAAAATATAACAATTTTAACAATTGAACTTGAAATTACAGAGACTAAATTCTAAATTTGTGAAGAGTATAGGGACTTATGGCATATTTTAACCAAACTAGAAAAGTAATGAGGAGATCCCTAATAAAAGTTGCCTAAAAAACTGGTACAAAAGGAAAAAAGAATCCAAACACTAAACAAGCATGAATTCCATATGTAATTTTCAGCAACCCCACAAAAGAAACACACACAAGTAGCATGGTATGTCACACCATGTCACCATCATCATCGTCGTCATCATCATCGTCATCCTTGTTTTGCCTTTGATTTGGGATAAATATGTCAATGGCATTGTATCATTCAAAGCTTATATAGGCACTTTTGATGGAGGAGAAGGCTAAGTTATACCTAATGTTGTATAGTTTCATTATTTATCAGTTGTCGTCAATCGTTTTACGATTGAAATCTTCGAAGCATCTCCGCCGATTTCTTCGAAAACTACTAATGAATTTCGGGTTGGTTTCAACCAGGACCTTGGAACATGGTACCTGAAAAAATGAACACATTTTGGAAAAGAAGTTTAACATCAATATTTCAAGGGTAAATTACACTATTAGTCACTAAATTATAAGTAAGTTTTCATTTTGATCACCTAAGAAGTTACAAATTGGTCACTAAAGTTTTTTAAATTATTTTTTAAAAGTTACAAATTAGTCACTAAGGACTAAAATTATTATTATGCCAACTAAAAAAGTGCCACTTAATAATCGAGTGACCAAAAAAATAATTTTGAAAACTTTAGTGACCAAATTGTAACTTTTTCAGTTAAGTGATCAAAACGAAAACTTACTCATATTTTAGTGACTAATGGTGTATTTTACCCATATTTCAAGATGTCGAATTTTTTAGGGCATTTACCATTGTTGAGTCGGACCGCCACAACCGAAATGACATTTCGTTTGACGAAATGCGCCAACGTAACTGCATCCACTGCAATTACCATTAACCGGTATAGTCCAATATCGACCTATGCTCTTGCCGTTGATCCATACTTGACCTTTTCCCATGCCACTCATGTCCAATGCTAAGGGATCATCTCCACCCGGGGCATTGAAAAACGCCTGAAGGTCGAGTTCATAGTTTCTTGCTTGTCAAGGAACATATATATACACACACATACATTCACACTTATGCATTTAGCTTACCTTGTACCATGTTAATGGACGTTGTTTCAGAGTTTCCAAGGAACCTCGAGTCCAATCAATAGATGGGATGGAATTCGGAGAACCGAGATTATCGGCTTCTCCTTTAAGGCCAACCTTGTATGACCATTTCTGCCAAGTTAAGTCCTTTTTTCCTTCATCTAGCCCATGTAAAACAACTGGTCCTTGGACACCTATGTTCCATGTCTCGAAATGTGGACCAATATTCTACAAACAACAGAACAAACCCAAACATGAAATCGGCAAAACGAAAAAAAGAAAATCAATGAATATATGTTTTTTCATCGGAGAACAAACCGGTAAACCGACTGCTATACTGAGAATTGAAATTTTGTTCTCTCCAGGGTGTAGGTTGATGTTTTTGGTAAAAGAAAACTTCCTTTTTTGTTGAGTCCCAAAAGCCGATCCTGTAAGTTTTCGAGCATTTTAGAAGTCTTTAAGCTAATCAGCACCTGAATTTGAAATAATGTACCTGAAAGTTGTCCATTGATGAATACATGAATGCCATGCCCTGCTGTTTGTATATTGAGGGTCAAAGGTGTGCCTTTACGAAGAAACGATTCAGATGAACTTATTCGGACACTGGGAAAATCAACCCAATCAGTAACCGAAATGAACTCGATTCTATTTCAATACATGAGCTACAATACGAACAATCATTCATATACCTGGTTGTATACCAAAGATAATCACTGGTATCTCTTGTGATGTTTAACTGTTCCAGTAGACCCTTCACCGTCATTGACGATTCGTCATCCACTGAATGTACATCTTCGTTGAACGTCTCCCACGGTTCTATCTTCATATTCGTTGGCACCATTTGGACTTGAGATGCTTCAGTTCCAACCTGCAAAAAGAGAGATCGTATCTAGCTTTATCATCTCATTACATTAACCAAAAACCAAACAATGCAAGACCGAGACACTTACTTTGGCAGTGTTGAAAACAACATTTCGGCAATCTGGAAGGATACTAATGGACCAACGCGGAAGGTTGTAATGCATGTTATTGAATGTCACCTTTGCATTTGACCTCAAATTATAGTTCGAGAGAAACGCAGCACAGCCGCCTGACTCGGAAGAGAAAACATGTGCCTAACACATACCAACGAGCTGATTTTCTTGTAAGACTAACAAATCATAACATTCAACCAAAGAAGCATAAAACACAGATTTCCGAGCACCTTTTCGTAGCTTCCTAAAATGACAATGTTAGGATCAGAATTAAGCAATGCTTTTTCACACAACTTGACAGCCTTATGGAGTTCTTTCAGATGATCATACTTAGGTTGCCTTATCAAGCCTGTTAAAATTACAATATACCATCAATTACAAATTCGAAACTCCGGGTACGCATGTTATGACGGTGATACTTTCGGGTTAGAACTTTTTACCATATTCATCAAGCGGAGCATCATAGTCGTAGCTCGTAGTGATAAAAGGTCCTCCAGCTGTTCTTCCAAAGTTGGTACCTCCATGGTACTACAAAAAAACACATGTTACTCGAATTCGAATGTTAGTATAATATATAGACATGTTCTAAAGAATTATATCGTCGTGACTATGTTTGAATATGCATTAAACACGGTCAAAAGCCCGAGCAATTAATAAATATACCATGTAGTAATTGACAAAGGAGCCACCCTTTTGAATGAATCTGGCAACTGCAAATGCTAAATCCTCCACTGGCCTTTGGTAATTCGGGCCACCAAAATCTGAAAACCTGTACATAAGAAACAGGGGGACAGCTTGTAAGTGTATGTATGTATGTATGTACCTACGTACGTACGTGTGTGTATGTGTGTGAAATATTACCAGCCAGTCCAAGCCTCAGTCCATAATGTGGGTTTATAAGGTTTGTTTGGAGAGAAATAATCACAATAAAAACCATTGCATGTGTTTATCTGTAACCAAGGATTAAAAAAGAATGAAGCTTTCAAAGTACAACATCAATGGCTGATCTGATATATGTGTGTGTGTGTGTGTGTGTGTGTATGCTTACCACAGGATCTGGGGCATCATATTCCTTGCACATAACCCATGGAACCCCAGTGTTTAGCCCAACAGCCATTTTTGCAGCCCATTTCACATAAGCTTTACCAGCAGGTCCATATAACTTGCTTTCTGGTTCATATTCATTTTCAATCTGCAAACAAACAGAACATGTTGATCAATATCATTCATTCATGCATACGTACGTACATACATACATACATACAGACAGACAGACAGACATACATACACACACACATATACATACATACCTGAGAGAGGATGATGGGGCCACCTTGAGACCCAAACAAGTTTTCATCCTTCATCATTTGAACTATTTTCTGGGTGAATTTTGCCATCGCTTTCTGAAAAAAAAAATTATAAAAATGGACCATAAGAAAATTTGCATTGTTTCATACATACATACATACATACATACATACATACATACATACATACATATTAGCCTTTTACCTTAAAAGGCTCATTATCTGTTCTGAAACTAATTCCAGGAACATATTTCAACCAAACAGGAAAACCCCTGGAAAAAAAAATCAGTGAGAATATATAGTAAATGAACATTTCATATATAAGATTGAAAATTTAAAAAGAAAAGAAAGTGTGTTCATTTATAAATTACCCAAAGTTCCATTCTCCGCAAATATAAGGTCCAATGCGAAGATGAACATATAAACCAGCTTTTTTAACCAATTTGATGAACTGAACCAAATCATATCTCCCTTCAAAATTATACTAAAAACCCCAAAAAAAAAAAAAAGGAAATTCTTAAGGAAAAAAAATAAAAACAGGGACCAGAATAGAAAATTAACTTTTAAAAGAAATAAAAGCTAACATTGCCAGGAGAAGGTTCATGAAGGTTCCAAAAGACATAAGTATCAATAACATCCAAGCCACCATTTTTAGCTTTTTGTATAAGACCTTCCCACATCTACATTAACAACAAGTTGTTACCAATATCAATATTTTTCCCGAGAAAAATGTGAGATTTTGAGATGAAAATTTTCCGGGAAAATTTTGTTTTTACCTCGGGGGTGCTTCTAGGATAATGTATAGAACCTGAAAAGAGAATTCTTTTTTGACCATCAATTGCAATTGCTTTTCTATCATAAGTAACATTACAATGAATCAGCTGAAGATAAAGAAATAACATTGTAATGCTTAGAGAAAAACAGTGGGAAATTGAGTTAGCTGCCATTAGAGAAAAAAGCTAAGAAAATTTTTTTGAGAGTGATAAAAGAAAAATGAGGTGAAGTGTGGGAAAAGAAATGAATGTGACAAAGGAGGAATTTTTTGTTTATATATATATAATATATATAATACAGTGCACTGTCATCACTGCAATACTACACAACAAAAGCCCATTTTTTCTGTTTTTTCAGCTTTGTTCAGGAAATGAAATCAAAAAGATTTTGGGGTTTGAGGATTTTTTGTTCATATATATATTGTATATGTTGAAAACCAATTAGCATATAGCTGGCTCATGAGGTGCCCCATTGACAAAAAAATGGTATTCATGTGGAGGCCATGTTCTAACTTCTACACACCATTTATGTCAAAATTTTATCAAGAGTCCCTGTTTCTCTACGAAAAATTCTTCAAATTAGTCCTTATATATTAAAAATTTATTCAACTCATCACGTAGTTAAAATTTGTCTTTAAGTTGATTATGATATATTTTATTCAATTTATCAGCAATTTAAATAGTGTCGATTTGAATAAACTTTTAAAGTATAAGGATTAATAAAAATTTTGAACTTCAAGATTTGATTATAATCAATGTTGTAATGATTGGATCGGAGGTCGAAATAGGTTGGAATTTAAGTTAAAATATTTAAAAATTTAGAAAAAAAAATTATATTTAAAAAATCAATTTAAAAAAATCAGGTTTGTTTAGTTTCTAACCAATTTTTCGATTTCTCATTTTTAATTTTATATTAATTTAAAATAATTTTGATTATTTTCGATTATATATCACCGATAATATCGATTCAACTGGTTTGAACAACTTTAATTATAATACATAAAACATGTGAATACAAACCACTGATGAAAAGCATGAGGTTACTGTTTCAAAATCTCAATTTATATAATTACTAAATTATTATTTTTGCTTTCAAAAATAATAATTTTATTTTGGTAAAACAAAAATAATAATTATTTATTAAGTACCTTTATGTCCTTTTCTATAGTTTGAGAAGTCAACATTTATGGTACACAAGCTGTTCTCAATTTCTTTTTCTTTTTTTCTTTTAACTGTTTGTACAAGTCTAAATTACCATGAATCACCTTAAACATGAAGCAGGGACTTAAATGAATCACTCTTTTTAATAATTTAGAATTGAAAGCCAGAAAATTTGTTTAGAGAGGGTCGAAATTAAATTATATATTTTTATAATAGTAAAAATACAATTTCGCTATTTTAATAGTCTATATCTTTATAATTTTTAAAAGATTAAATCAATTTCTTTTATCATTTTAGGGCAAAATGCAATATTATCTTTACTAATTTAAAATTTTATAAATCATAAAGGGTCTAAAAAAAAAATCATTTTAGGGGGGGTTGAAACCCCTGCTAGCCTCCTCAACTCTACCACTACCTAATCTAACCCTCAATAAATATTATTTTATCTGCCTTTATCCCAGCCTGTAAAATTAAAGGTATGCCCAATTTCGATCCGACTTAACTAATTAAATAATTAGGCTCATCCAACCTACCAAAACTCAGATTTTGCAAAAAGCTCAACCTTATCATGTCTGAATTTATTTATCATCCCTAATATCAAGCTTCTTATTGCTCAATTTCACCAAACCTAATCTTTTCGATATTAGCATTCGTCACCCCAATAAAACTAGCTTTTTACAATTTTTTCCCTCTTGTTATTAATCATGAGATTAAATAAAAGTGGTAAAAAACTATTTTGGTCTCTCTCAATTTCGAAATTGAGCAAATTGATCACTCTAAAAAATAGTAGTAATTTAATTACTATCAATTTCGAAAATGAGCAATTAAGAACAATTAGTCACGACATTAATATCTTCAAATAATTGTACATAAATTTGATTGGTATAACAATAAATTTAGCTCTAAATGTTCACATGTTTTGTCAATTTGGTCTAGATTCTAAAAAATTCAACAAATTTAACCTCAATATTTACACATTCACATAAATGTTGCAAGATAAATTTGTTAGATCATATTACCAAATTGACAGAATGTGTAAACTTTGAGGGCTAAATTTATTATTATACTAATCAAAATTATATACAATTGACAGAAAATATTAACATCGTGATTAATTATTCTTATTGCTCACTTTTGAAATTGACAAGGACTAAATTGAAAACAACTGGAGAATTCTTTTCACCAATAAAATTCCAATGAATATGTTAAAAAGAAAACTAATAATGGACAGAGAAAAAATGGGGATTTTAGTGCTAATTTAAGTTGGCTTTTTTGAAAGAATGGAGCGTTTGGGTGACCCACTTAGAAGTAGCCCCCATGTGGGTGACAATATTACATACCTTCTTGACCTTTATATTTATTTATGCTTTTATATGGATTTTATGGAATATATTTGGGTACCATAATTTGTAACTTTAATATTATTTCAAGCCGCCAATCAAGCATTGGCTTAATACAAATAATTTGGTTTTTTTTTTCTTTTTAAAAATTTCGATATTGAGTAAATCAGTTCTTCTAAAAAAAATTAGAACAATTTAATGTATTTCGAAAGTGAGTAATCAAGGACAATTAATCATAGCGTTAATGTTTTGTCGTTAATTTTACATAAATTTGACTGGTACAATAGAAATTTTAGCTCTCGTAATTTACGCATTATATCAAATTGGGTCATGATTTAACAAAATTAACCCGCAATATTTTTGTAAATGTGTAAATGTTGAGGCTGAATTTGTTGATTTTTTTTTACAATTAAGACCAAATTAACAAAATATGTAAACATCGAAGGCTAAATTTGTTATTATACCAATAAAAAATATGCATGATTGATTGAAGATATTATCGTTGTGGTCAATTGACTTTATTTGCTTATTTTCAAATTTGACAGAGATTAAACTACTCCAAAAATTTTAGAAAAGCTAATTTGCTCAATTTTGAAATTAAGAGGGATTGAAGAGGTCTTTTTACCCAAATAATTTTGGAATCTTATATTCAAGTTTCACCTTGGATAAATATATGGATTTTCTTTCAAATTTATTATGGTTATAGTTAATTTGAGTTTAGTCAATTATTGAATTGATTTTGGGTTTTAGGGTTTAGGATTTTCTTTCAAATTTATTCTGGTTATTTGAGTTTGTTTTACCTTACTTAAATGTATGGGTTTTCTTTTTAATTTGAATGGTTAATACAGTTTGCAGATTAACAAAAAGAGATAAATTAATATTTAGTCCTTAAACTTGATAACTTTTCTCAATTATGTCGGTTAATTTTTTTTTTGCCCATGTTAGTCTTGGAATTTGGCAATTTTTTTCAATTTGGTCCCTAAACTTGAATCCCATTAACGTATGATGATGTAGCACTGAAAATTTTTAATATATATATAATCGGGAAATATTAAAAAATATTATAAATTATAAAAAAATTATATTTTTCTCAATTTTTAAGCGATAACATAATATATTTTTAAAAATACCATATCATTACACTTTAACAGAATCTAAATTTCGAGTTTAAATTTGAAAAAAAACTGCTTCATAAAAAACATTATCTAAAGCATTGACCACCAGCTTTTAGCTCTATATGATTAAATCAAATTGTGGGTATTTTAATGAAGTATTATTGGTTTGTAAAGCATCTTTCCTTAATATATATATATACATGCATGAATGTATGTATGTATGTATGTATATAAAAGCTCATATATACACTGACTTTTTTTTTTCTAATTCATAAAATTAAAACATTTTTTTTAGAATTATTCATGTTTTAAAATTAATATATATTAATTAAATTAAACTAATTAAAATAATTCCTCATTAGTTGAAACATTGAAGAGAGAACATTTAAATGGATTACATTACTTTCTAACTAACTGTTAGTTGGGAAGTAATAAAAATGAGAGCATATAATTAATTAATTTTTCATGTAGTTGAGTGAGTTGTAAGTGGAGAACTTTTTCCCACCATTGAAGAGTGGGTTGTCATCGAGTCGAACCGAATTATTTGAATAGTGATAAACTCGAGTTCAAACATTAATTTTTAAGCTTGAATTTAAATTAAGATATAATCAAGTTATTACTTAAGTTCAAGCTCATTCGTAATTAAGCTTTGTTTGTAAGGGTAAAAATATAATTTCATAATATAAAATATATTAAAATAAAAAGCTCGATTAGGTTTGAGTTGCACTCAGTTGATAGTTGCACTCAGTTGATAGTTTAAGCTTAACTAGAAAATTAATGAATTAAATCCGATTTTTTTATCGAGATAAACTCAAACAGCTTGCAAGCACCAACCTTCAATCTTACATTAATTTGCTAATCAATCGAGTTTTTTGACTCCATAAACCGGATTAACAAAATGACAAACTCTTAATTTCACTTTTCAGAATTAAAAAAATTTCACCACCAATAGAAGTGCATCAAATACAAGCTCGATTATAAAATGGTGATTGATGAACATGGGAGCCATGATCCATATTTCATGATCTCAAAGTCTCAACCACCATAATCCAAAAATTGTAATTGTGTTAATTGACTTCTGTGTGGCTTTTCTACTTTTTTGGGGGGCCCCTCTGAGTTGCCCTTAGCTATACCCTACTGCACAAACATGCAAGTTGTGGGGCTATATTGCAAAAAATAGAAATCTAGGAAAAGAAAAAAGGACATCAATATGTTATGCCCTTTGAAGATAAAAGTGTCGATTCCTAGAAGTGTGGGTTGGAAATGGTACCCTGTCAATATTGCTGGTTTTATTTCCATCTCTTGGTGTCGAACTCCACGGTGAACATTTCAATGGAGGATAAGATTTGATGTTCTTTTCTTGATCCTCAAGCAATGTCTGCACCAGACGTAGAAAGAGATATTAAAACAAAAGCAAGTCAAATTCTGGAAAAGCACCGTTGATAACAACTGCGTTTTAACTCGATAAGATGCGTTCAGCTTTCTAGGAAAGTTTGTCATAAAATGTCGAAAACTTGTAGTAATTGCAAGACATCGATGAATATTCTCGGTTTTTCTAAAGATGGGATCGGTTTAAGTTATGATACAAACCTGGCTATAACCTGGTAAAACGAAATTAAGCTTGAAAGCACCTTCTGAGCTTTTTAGAACTTTACTCTCCGGCATCAGGTTCTTCGGATTTTGGCTGTGAGAATTCTATATTGTTTGATTAGCATATCGAGTTTGTCTATGTCGTCTAGCTCTGCCGTGTCCTCTCTTTTGGTTTCGAAACTGCTTCCACCTTCTTGGACTTCAATTTGTGGTATCGTTGACATTTGTTTCAACATTATCTGAACTTCCAACAACAGGTTTCGGGTCAGTTTTGCAATCCTTGGATTTACGATTTGAACCTTTTGAATTCCTAATGGAGCCTTCCGAGTTTTCTTACGAAGGAGATGATTTTTTCTTTTCACCTGCTGGATTTAGCTTTGGCTTCTTATTAGCTTCTCCTTCACCGTGTTTTCCATCTTGGATTTTTTAAACTCTGAATGCTTTCTTGCCCTTTTGTCATCTCTAGATTTCCGTTTTCTGGATTCGTTAGGGAGATCAGATGTGACTCGGCATTTTGGTGTGCATTATTCGAATCATCACTAGCATCCTGCTGCTGAGCTTGTAACTTAGCTTATTCGAATCATCACTAGCATCCTGCTGCTGAGCTTGTAACTTAGCTTTCCTTAGTTTCAACATCTGCACATTATCTACGGCAAACTCCACAATGGGACGATGCTCGGGGTCAAACGTTTCTGCAAACAACCAATGACAATTAAAGATTAGAAACAGAAAAGAAACAATGCCCTTGAGTAAACTTTTTCCCCTTCAATGTTATCGATAAACTGCCCTTCGATGCAGAATGCATGTAATTTAAAAGCAAAGGGACATTACCGGGGTTATTGTTAAGAACCCTCAGGGCCCCAAGTGCATGCTGATGCTCCGAAAACTGATCCAAGGCAACCCCAGGTGACTGATTTTTAATAACGACTTTTCCCTTCTTCACGGTTTTCAAGAACTTAATCTGCACGAGTAATATCAGGGTTATGAAAGTACTCTAAATATGCATAAAATTATTACAAAGAATTATGAGAAATAAACATTTATATTAACAGATTAATAACTTTATCTAACCTGTCGTATAACAGGCTTTTGCTTTGCAACTTGTGGGGTAACTGCATCGATACAAAACTGTTTCAATTCTTTTTTGGTTATGGACTTTAGCAAATTGTATTTAACGAATCTGATCTTCGAAACATGGAAATTTGGAGACTGAAACTTCGTCATCTTTTTTTATCAATGCTACTATTATTACTTCCCTTCTCTCTTTCATTTAGCTGCCCTGCAAAACCACTAGAAATGAGATAGATACCCCATCTGCAAACATAAATACATGTATACTAATGATTACATAAATTGCCACTACAGAAAGGCACCAGCTTCACCATATTTCAGGAATATCACTACATATTTGATATATAAAAGTCAACGATAAAAATTTCTACTATGTATCATGTATATAAATATGCATGTGTGTGTCTGTACTCTGTATGTATACGATACACACGCAAACACAGACATCACTTGAATATACAATCAGAGAATTAATCATCATTCAGAAGGTCAATAACTAACACACTATAAGAAAACCATGCATGGCAGAAGAAACTTATTGCATATATGAGATTAACTTGCTAAAACCACTTCAATACTTTTCAAGAAATCTGTAACCTCGTGTCATTATCTTCTGCACTTTGATAACCATAAGAAATATTAGCTTCTTTACTTGATAATCAACATGTTTGATTGATCTATAAAGTTAAGCCAACTCATTTATCCTAAATAATAATGCCAAAGACTCGGAGGAAAGATGTTAATAAGCATCCTTGACAAGTAGATGAAATTCAGTTAAGGACAACAAACCATCATCTGAAGCAACAGCAGCATTAGTGCCACCACTGTAAAGTCTCTTCGGTACAGCCCAGTCAACAGCTATGGGTCTTTTGTCAAACATTTTCCCATTGAACTTTTGAATGGCCTGAAAATGAAAAACAACGTAAAAACAGGTAGCCAAAAAAAATCTCTAAATCTTCACCATTTTGGACTAAAGGATAAAAAACAGCAGTACATTTTCTGCATCCTGTTTACATGTGAATTTGACAATAGCAAAAACCTTAGATAACCTGGAAAATAAAGAGGAAAAACCATTACATGATGAAAAGAATACAAAAAATTGACAATTTTAAATGATTTTGTATGAAGAGAAGATAACCTTTTTCAGAATTATGCAGAAAAAATACATCCCAGACAAACCCTGCATCGGAAAACATACCCTTTATCTCATTTAATTTAGCCTGCAACAATGTTCAGCAACTACTTTAGATGTCAGTAATAGGGATAATCATATTAGTACACCATTAGCACCAACCAACCTTGCAAGGCAGATTTCTAATAATTAGTTTCCACTTTTGAGTCTTCGCACCCTGGGCCACAAGCACCAGACAAAAATAATTAGATAAAGTATGAAGTTAAAGAATTTCATCACTCATTCATTCATATGCAAATAAGTAACAGTTGAATCATGACTGCTTTATCATGGTTACTTTACCTCACGACCCAGCTGGCGTGCCCAAACAATGCCTCCCTGTATCTCTTTTTGGTGTAGCTTTGCCACAGCAACATGAGCTGATTTAACACTTGTGAAAAGTACAGCTGAAGCATCCATTTTGCATCCATCTTGTGCAAGACCTAGAAAATTTTGCATTTTACGGTTTGCTATTAATCCTCAGAAAAAGCCTTTTTATCAGTCAAGTTTCAATCCAATCACCGTGTGTGATATATGTTATAATAAAATACAACGATAGACAACATTGGTAGCACCTAAATAGTGAAACTTAACAGATTTTTGGTCAATGGATAACCAGGTGTGTGTGGAAAGCCATTACAGCAGTGGTGAATACACATGCAAAAGACAAGCACATAATGCATTAGAAGCTACATCAAAAACCGCACGTCACAACCAGATAGCTTATATCATAAGTTATTTTTCAACTGATAAATATGTCTATAAAGAATACGGAACTATCATTAGTGCTCTTCAAATATAACATTACTCTATTAATAAGCTTTCGTTTTTCTTGTTTCTCATAGGGTAAAAAAGAATAATTCAGTTAAACAGTACCAAAGAACAACATTTTGACTTACCAGGTTGGTCAAGCTCTTCTTTTGGAAGAGGATAAGTTACAGCACAGACTATGCTACTTTCCTTTGCACATCGATGAACAGCTTTGGCCATCTCAGTATTACGAAGACCACCAAATATAACTGTCCTAGTAACCCTTCATAATATTGACAGTAGAATAGAAACGTCATGCCTTAATGTGTCAGAAAGTGAATATTATAATTTTCGATAAAAAACTAAACGTGCATAAAATAACATGTTTCTAATATAATGTGGAAAAATATATGTTTCAAAGATTCATTTCATGAGTAAAAATTAATTAAACATCGGCTGCCAGGAACTAGACAATGATGTCAGAGGTCCATATCCAATTACAATATTTGATACTACAAAGAATTCAGTACCCCTGCTTTTCTGAACAGTTCTCTTTATCCGCTAAATCAGCACAAAGTGCTGCCACTTTTCTAGGTTGCACAGGTTTCTCTGGAAAAGCAGGAAAGAAAACAAGTAGTTAACAAGAATAACTGAAAAAACTTCGTAAGATGTAACCTAGTTTTGGCATTCTCGAACCATGCTTGTCCACAGTTGAGGTAAAACCATCTGTATCATTCTTTGTCTCCACGGCATCATCCGCGACAGCATATATTAAAGTTAGTAGAACACATACATACAAATCTATAAGCTAGAACTATATAAAAGCATACAAACCTTGGGTTGCTTTCGACCACCGCTGCTCCAATGGAGCACGATGCATAGCATGTTTAACTCCAATTTTCCGACCTCCAACCGATGAACCATTTTTCAGCTCAATAGCTCGCGTGGCATCTTCAGTAGCAGCACTAAGGAAAAAAATACACCAACCAATACAACGGATAAACATGAAAATTCATCACCGAACCAAGCAAGGCAACCACAACAACAACAAAAAATCTAAAATGAACCTCAATTTAACTTAGAACTGAACGAAACCCCGATGTTCAGTTGACCCTATGAACAGATATTAAAAGAACATATATTATCAGTGTTCTTCCGAGCAAACAATTAATGAAAAAAACCAAATGCTGTGCTTTAAAGTAGTATATATCCTTTCTTTGTAACCATAAAGCAACGCCTGATTGGATCAACATCGCTAAATGTTTCTTCAAGCTAGAATAATATTAAAATTTAAATTAAAAAAAAAGGAACAATAGTATTGAAGCTAATTTTTTCACAGTATAAGAAAAATTACCTGAGAATTGGTGAAAGAGTAAGGCAAGTTCGAGACGAAGGCAGTGGAAGGTGAGTGTTCGGATTCGGGTCTCTTTTCGGATCTCAGTTTTCCCCATTGTTGACTGCTGAGGAAACGGAGCGAAAATTTGAAACCGGGAACTAAAATCCCCCAAACGTCAGAGCACTTAAACGAAGCGTGACAGGGTTTAGAAATTGGGTCGGGTCGAATCAGGAAATGAAAATTGGATTTTGTGGACTGGGGCTCCGGTTGGATGTAAAATGGGCCCAAAATACACGGCCCTGAATTTGGATCATCTAACCGCTTGAAATTTGAATCTTGAACTACTATTGGGATTGTTGAGAATGATGGCATGCTTCACCAGAAGTTTGTGTCATCTTTTGGTGAGTGAATTTTTAACAATCGAAAATATTGTCCGTTGAAGAAGGGTTTTGTCTCCTGTGTTCTGTCGAGAGTAACTATACCATGAGTGATTACCTTGAAAACATGGTTCACAAAGTCGAGAACACTTAAAAAATTAACATAATAGCATCTTTAACCCTTAATATTTATAGATTATGTCAATATAGTCATGTTCCTAAAAAATTTAGCCCTCAACATTTACACATTGTGTAATCGGTCTCTTTTGTAGCTTTATTTTTATTGATGACATCGAGAATTAATTTTAAAATATTCAAAAAAGATGAAAGTTACTATCTTGGGTTTTTGGGTATTTCTATTTTTTGTATATTTTTCATCAAATTTAGCTAATTAATTTGTTTTATTTTCAGCTCTTTAAGTGAAAAGGTTACAAAGAAAAGCAAAATTACAAAAAAGATCAAATTGCAAAAATGTGTAAATACTAGGGGCTAATATTTTTAGAATCGAAGCTAAATTGACACAATATATAGATGTTTCTATCAATTTTAAAAACTACCACGTTATCTTCAATTAGCTATTCAACGGTTGGTGACCGGTAAAGATAAAGTTGAATAATTAAGTCACTCTTTTATAACTTTTCATAATTTAATGACTAAAAAAGAAATTTAACAAAAGCCGGATGACTAACAATGCAGTTTACCCATAGAAAAAGGACCAAAATGAAAATAAGCTACCAAATTAAAGTAATAAATGTTGTTTTATCCAATCATTGATTGACAATACGAAAAGCATACATGCATGGTCAAGTTGCTTGTCTCAGTCTCAGAATTTTGCAGACTTTTTTCTTTTGTGGTGATTAATGTTTTCATTTATTACGTAAAACATTAAAACAAATATTTATTGTGGTTATTGGTTTTCACAAACTTCTTTTAAATATTTATTCTCACCTAACCATACATGGAATAAAAGGTCCCATCACTATACTGCCATGCCCCCCATAATCAAAGATGTGGCTAATTTATGACTTAATTGCACTAATCATCCCTAAATTATAATCTTATTTTAATTTAGTCTATAATTTTTAAGGCATTTTAATAATATTTCTTAAATTATTGATATTATATCGATTTGGTTTTTTTATTATTAAAATTTTTATTTAACCGTCAAATGACATTTCAAATCTTATATTGCATAATTTAAAATGAAAATTTTAAAGAAGCGAAAATCTCAAAACTAATATTATTATAATATTCCATTTTCTTCAAATTTTTCATTCAAAAGTATGCCACATAAGATATGGTATCTCATTTAACGGTTAAAATAATAATTTTAGTAACGGAAGGACCTTATTGATATAACATCGATAGTTTAAAGATGTAATTAGAATAAGGGTCATAGCTTGGGGATATCTGATAAAATTAACTCTAATTTATCAAACATCTTCGGACTCAATCAAAATGTTTTCAAGTTTAAAGAGTGATTTAAAATTTAATCATAATTCGGGGACATTTGATGTAATTAATCCAAAATTGAATTGTAGATATGGTTGTACCACAAAACCATAAAAGGATTGAAATGGTACAAAACTGATTTAAAAATCCAAAATATTTAAATTTGTTGTTATAGATTATAAAAGGATTATTTATGTTTCTATTATTTTTTTATATTTTAGTCCTTTTTAACTTTTAATTTTTTTTTAACAGATGAACAAGTAATCTGATCAATTTAACTATTAACTCGATATTTACAATGTTTAATTCGACTTTAATTAATTATTCAATTCAATATTTGTAACGATTAATTCTAATGATTCCAGTGATATATGATACTCACCTACATTGAATTTTCCAACCTCTTTATATCATAAAAAACAACTGTACTACTACTTAAGGAAATTAATATAAGGGTTGTACCAATGGCAAACACATAGCAAAGAAAAAGGTTAAAATATGTTCTAAGTCCTTATACATTTTATATATTTGAAATTTATTTATTTTTATTTTTTAAGGTTTTTAAGTTTAATTATTAATATTTTTTAAAAAAATTTAGCTAAATTCATCGGTTTAACATTTTTTAATGAAATTATTACTCATTTTATAGTTATGTAACAAAAAATTAACAAAAAATTTTAGAACTATTAAAAATTAGACTTGCATTTTTAAATTAAAAAAATAAAGTAACTAAATTCCTTGAAAAAAATACGAAAAAATATAGAAACTTCAAGCATATTTTAACCAATAAAAAACCTACCCTCCCACTCAAGAGCAAAGATAAAGGGGTAAACAGTGAGCTTGGCCTATAAAAAAAATGGCAAACATTCTAATTGGATCCTTTAAACTTTAAGAAATTTCAAGTTAAAAATTACACTTTAGCCCTTCCCAATATCTATGGTTCATCTCATACCTCCAAAAGTAATTTTATGACTTTGCCTCTACTCAATTTTTTCCTGGAAAAATAGAATGATAAATTATACTCAATGTCAACAAATTGTTACTAAGTTTACATTTTGGTCACTCAAGTTTAAAAAATTATAAAATAGTTACTAAACTACTTGAAATTTTTCATTTAAGTCACTGGACTATTAAAACTACAGTTAAGGGTGAGTGTTCGATCGAATCGAGTAAAAAAAAAAATTCCAGTTAATCGAGTTGATGAGTCTTATTTTATCATCCTATCTTTATTTGAATTTTTTCAAATCAAGTCGAGTAAAATGAAATTCAAGTCGAATTGAATCGAGTGAAATTGTTCAAGTTAAATTAAAAAATTAATATGTCAATTTAAAATATTGTTACAATATAATTAATTCCATGTTGGAGCACATAAATTTGAAACCATATATATTTGAAAACTTTTCAAAGCAAAATAACAATACTAAAAAGATACTTTAGTATGATAAAATTGAATCACTAATTAACTTATTTAGGTCCCCAAATTTATTGTTTTAGAATATTTAAAAAAATTCAACTTTCTTTATATATTCTTTAGAAAAAAAATTAAAAATTATTTTGAATTTTAAAATTTATTTTAAATTTATGAAAATTATTTTGATTATTTTGTATTTTTTCTTAAGAAAGAGACCAATTTGCTCATTTTCAAAATTGACAGGGACCAAAGGGGTATTTACACCAATCTGTTGTTCGAATTATTTGAGTTATTTGAGTTGTAAATTTCAACTCTATTCGAACTCAAAACTTGAATAACTCGATTCAATTAACTCGAATTTCAATTTTTTTCTTTTTTTTTAATCGAATCGAGTTTTGCTCACCCTAATTGCAGTAGTATGGCTTTCTCTATTCGAACCACCTACACTAATCAAAAGTTCTCCCTCCCTTTCTCTTCAACAATTCAATTTTTTTTCATAAAATAACTTTGAATGTCACAAATCTATAAACCAGAATTCAAATAGCTTTCTACTCGTCGATGCGCATCGATCCACCATATTGATTGTCGCTTGAAGCTCACTAACTGAACTTAAAAAAAAAAAAACTTAATAGCCTATTGACTCAAATAAAAACTTTCTAATAGTTCAATGACTTAAATAAAAATTTTCGAACAGTTCAGTAATCATTTTATAACTTTTTTAAGTTGAGTGACTAAAACATAAATTTACTAATAGTTAGAGACATTGAGTGTAATTTACCCAAAAAAATAAATGCATTGCATGAGGGAGAAAAAGGAAAATTTGTGGAATTCAATTTGGGGATTGTTTTCTAATATTGGAAAATATTCCTTTTTTTTTTTTTTTTTTTTGCACTAATTGGTAATTAATGGCAGGATATAAAGCGATGTGGCTTCTGTGGACAGGCATTTGTGGGTGGGGACGTTATCGGGTTGCGCAAGTTGCATGGGCGCCTTTAACCCTTTGCCTTTGCCTCTTCACACCAGTTAGGGATACCAACCATGGTTAAATTTAGATTGATTTAATTTGGATTTTTAAACTTTCAAATAATTTAATGTTTGATTATCTCAAATTCGATTTATTTTAAGTTTGGGATATTTTTGTTTATTAGTCATATTTTTTTATTAAGTCATTTTAAATATTTTTATTTGGGTTTCACATTTAAGCTTAGGTCATTTCAAGTTTTTTTATTATTATTTGAGTTTGATAGTTAATATTAGAGTTTGAATTAATTGAAGTTACTTGTTCGGGTTATTTTCGAATCTAATTTGGCAGATTCGGATGATTAACATTTTATATTCAAATCGAGTTTGGGTTGAATTTTGAATCAAGTTTAAGTTCATTCCGGTTTAAAATATGAACTTTAAATTTTGTCTATCTTAAGTTACAAATGATTAACCCAAGATCCATTTCTATTGTTTTTTAAATAACACATCATATTTTGTAATTTTATATATAAATTTCTTTCACTAGCATAATTTTTTCCTTTTATTAAATTCTAAATAGGCTTAATTATAAAATTGGCCCTCAAAGTATATCAATTTTCTCTCTTAATCATCTTAATTAATTTTTTTAATCGGAAGTGTTGCATAAAACTATCAATTCCATCTCATTTAACCTAAAATATGTATGACATCTAACAAAAATGTGCCGTGTGTCGTGTTTTTATTGGTTGATATCATGTTTTGGATAAAATAAGATGAAATTTATAGTTTAGGTAGCTCCTTTGACCAATAAAAACTTTAGGCACTTAAGTGGAAAAATGGCATAGTTTGAGGGTCAAATTTGCATTTAATCCTTCCAAAACAACTTCATGTATTTTATAATATGACATAATGATAATTTTAACTTTTAGCTAATTTGGCAATTAATCTTAGTCAATTCGTTTTTCTTTAACGCTGGCTAAAATATTAATTCTTTAATGATGTTAATCTAGTAACCCGTGTGACAGTCCACGTATACTTTATGTTACTATGTTACTATTTTTATTATATGTTACATCGATAAATAATTTAAAATTAATAAATAAATAAAAACAAAAAGTTCATAGAAATCCAAATATACTTAGCATAAAGTATATGTGAATTATCGTATAGGCTGTCATATTTAAAATTTTAATGTTTTAGTCAGTGTTTCTCTTTAAAAAATCAATTCAATTATTTATGAAAGATTGATGGTAAAAATTTTATGAAAGATTGATGGTAAAATTCAACTCTTTTTAAAATATCGAGGGTCAAATTTAACTAAAAAAATAAGGACCAAATTGATAAAAAAATTAAATAAATTTGTTATTATGCCTTTTTTTATATTTTCATTATAGTATAGTATTTAACTTTCATACAATAAAAAAATTCACAAATAAATAAAAGAAAAAAGTAACTAACATATTATAAACTTGAAAAAAAGTCAACAGAATCGAGCTTGAATTTCAATATTAGAGCCCAAACTCAACCCTCGTTTTAAACAAATATAACTCTTTTACTTAAACACACTTTCGAGCCGGATAACTTCATCTAAACAGATATTCGAATTTAACACAATAACCCAACCATTAAATAGAGACAGTGTCAACCAAACATTTTATCCACGGGGACCCACTCCTTTTGTCACCGCCGCCCACGACCCACCCCTGCGGTGGTCCCAACCACATTCAAACCAAATCATGCCTTCTTTTCTTTCTCTTCACCATGTTTATGACTTCTTTTTTTTAATGGTTGAATAAAAAACAAGTTATTTGCATCATTGGTTGATTATGTAAGCTAAGGTAGGGACCCTAGTCCCAAGGGGGGAATTTATATATAAATATATATATATATATTTGTAAATTTGAAAAAACAATATATTTAATATAGAAATTATGTTTGCTAGACTCTTATTTAAGAGAGAACAATTTTCGATTAAAATCGAGAAAGTTGACTAACTGATTCAATTACTTTAGTCAGTTTTTTCGGTTATGAGTTCATTTTTGTTGATTATTTTAGTCAATTGTTGGTTTTTAAATTTTAAAATCGCCTGACTAAAAAAAAAACTTAATTTAATATTTTAATCATTTAAAATGTGTTTATAAATTTTAAATAAATATAAATTAGTTAAGTCCAATAAAGTTGCTTAACCGACCAACCTTAAGACAGTTCAGTTATATTGGGTTTTGAGCTCTAATTCGATCGGATCAATTAAGTCAATTTAACAAAAAAAAAACGATTGAAAAAATGAATGCTCTCCCTACCCTTACCAATCTCGTGTCAACAAGTCTAAGTATAAACTTTGGCAAAACTCAACCTCATCAATCTTCATGTCATGTAAAAGCCTTCTTAATTGACAACCTACCACTCTATCGCCTGCACCTATGGAGCAGACCATTCGTTGACTAGGACTCGTGCAAAGTAAAGTCTCTCTCCATAAGTATCATCTTCCAACACTAAGGAGACACGAGATCAACCAAATAGCTATCACTCTGCTCAAACATTGCCTCGAAATTCTTTAATGGCTCTTCATACAACTTATAGTGTAAACCACAACTATTGCCTACCCAACACTTTGTATCACTTAATTATCACAATAGTGTTAAAAATGAACAATTAATTTTAGTAATTCCCATGCTTTAAAACATTTTAATTGAGTTTTCAAAGGTTCAATGTAACATCAACCAGGCTATTTGTCAACCTAGGCATATCAAGCCTAGGCAAAAGCTTTGACATTAAGTGGCAGCTTAAATCTAATGTAGAGCGTGTTTAAAATATATGGATCAATATGTAAATGCGAGAAAATATTGTATGAACAAGTTGATATGGTGTGTTAAAAAAAAATAAGAAGTAACCCTTCTAAAGTTTATCGACACTATATTTTTTTCTTTAACACGTCAAGTCTAAAGTTATTCATGCGGTAAGTATACATGTGTATGCAATTCGATCCGCGTGTTGTAAATATACTCAGCGTTTGATTCAAACCAACATTTAACACCTAAATTGACGGCAATGCTCATAGAATGACTAATTGATACAATACCAATACATATACTTGAGGACATAATTATAACATTTTAAAGTTTTCTTATATCCTACACTCAATTTGGACCCAATTAGACCCTCCATTGAGCCACCTAGGGCCCAATAAGTGGCGTAATTAGAGCTATTACTTACCTATAAACACCCAATGATCAACATAATAAGGGGACTCCTCTTCTCACAAAACCCTAATATGTTAAGTATTCATCTTGAGTCTCTCTAGTCTACTTGTCCGACTCTCGACTCTAGAATGGGTAAACTGGCCTTTCTTGACACCACCGCTCTCCTCCTTCTCCAATTTTATTGACACCCGTATATCAACAAATTTAATGATTAATCTAGATTTTGAATGATAGTTCAAGGACCTTTGGTGGTATTAACCCTTGAATATATGATTTTGAATCAGTCAAGTAATAACAAAAGGAAAATACCATTGCATTTATATTTAATTTAGAAATTATATTATTAAACAAATATTTATAATTTTTTGGTTTAAAATTGGAATGTATTTTTGGTTTAAAATATTACATACGTGCCGGCCATGGGGATTTTATTGAGGGGTCCCTCTTGGATTTATTTATTAAGGTTTGGTGCAAAGATATAATATTAGATGCTTATTGAGCCAAATGTTCAGAAATTTGATATTTTTTAATTAAAATATTGAGTTCAAGTTTTGTAAATAAAAAAAATATAGTCTAAAAAAATTTGTTACCGAAACAAAATCCGATAAGACTCGACTTCGAATTTAATTAAAGTGGTTAGTAATTTTTTTTATATTAAGAATCAAAAGAAAAAGCAAGAGAATCTTCTAAGGTCATATGTTTCTCGTGACAAATTTTAATTTTAAGAAAGGGTTAATATACTATTTGGTGTCTATATTTGGTTTTAATGTTTAATTTGGTACTTAAATTTTTTTATCCCAATTTGGTACTTAAGTTAGGCTTCAATGTTCAATTTCGTATCCAAACAACATCATGTGATTTGATAAATATTTGACATGCGTACTCTAGTAAAAAGAAACATAGTAGCAAAATGAATGTTGAAGTCAAACACAGGCACTTGTATAGGACAAAGAAAATTCAGGTATTAAATCGAACATTAAATTCAAACTCAAGTATCAAATTGAACATTTAAATCAAATATAGGTACCGAATAGTGTATTAGCCCCTTAAGAAATATATATCATTATGGAATTTCGAAGGAAAATTTGAATATATAATATTATGAAAATAAAAATAA
The DNA here is from genome assembly GCA_025698465.1 of Gossypium longicalyx. Lineage (NCBI taxonomy): Eukaryota > Viridiplantae > Streptophyta > Magnoliopsida > Malvales > Malvaceae > Gossypium > Gossypium longicalyx. The sequence continues at coordinate 108,958,234 of CM046997.1, read as the reverse complement.
TGTACCTATACTTATTGAGTCGAGTGATAAATAATTTGATACGTTTAGAAATATATATTAATACGAAATTCTAGAAAATACATCAATTTATCATTTGTGAGTTTTTATTTGAATAAATATTTTTAATAAAAAAAATATGCTATTGGAGTTTAATGAGTTAAAATAATAATTATAAACTAAAAAATATATTAAAAATAAAAAAATAAAACAATAATATGCAATATGGATACTATTAGTTTTGTAAAAATATATAAATATTTTTAACAATATAAAATATTCAAATTAAATAAAATATATTTCATGTTTTAGTATATAGGTAAACAATAAACTAATTTAATAGATAATATTTAGTCATTCTTGTGTTTTAGTATATCTGTTCTTTTTAACATAATACCTACAATTATTTATAACCCCTTTTCAACTCATAAATAAGAGGATATTGCAGCTTAGTGCACTCAAACCTACGTCCTCATGTATTGATAACAATACTAATGCCAATCGAACTTAAAATTCAACACACTAAACATCACTTTTTGAAATATATTATAATTTTTTAAAAAATCATTAATTTTATTTTAAAAAGTAAATCCATTATTTATCTTAATTAGATGATATTATAGTATTTAAGCAAAGTATTATTTGAACCCACTTGTCCCAAATTCATTCCATTTTTTTATGATTTTTTAAGCAATGTTTGCTTTATTTTTCTTCCTTTATTTTAAAGCATTTATTCTTATTATTAGAGTTTATTTTACTTCTATTAAATGCTCCTTTAATTTCTTAAAATTTTGAAATGGCCACTTGATGCTTTAAAAGTCTTTGGTAATATATATTTTTATTTAAATATAAAAAATATTTGAAAAAAAATAAAACTCTTTTTCTACTAAAATTATTATTATATGTTTTGGGTTAAAATTTTTTAGATTTATTTTTTATATTTAAAAATTAATGAGAATAGTTTTAATGGAAAATTGGAATGAAATTTGGGCTTTCCTCTAAATATTATTATTTGTTTTTGAATAATCTTAAAGAGCACTCGAACCCACGTTCACGTCCTCCCACATTAGCAACAATACCTATACCAATTGAATTAAGACTTGATCGATGATTCAATTATAATTTTAAAATTACTGATAAAAAAATTATATTTTGTTTTGCCAATTATAGAATTTCATCTGCTTTTTTATAATAAATTTCTAATATGTTTTTTAACCACGATTAAAAGTGATTAACGTGAATTTTTTAAAAAACAAAAAAAAACCTATATTAACACGAAGAGTTGAAATGATTTTTTTTAAATCACGTAAAATTTTAAATCAAAATATTTAAATGAACTAAGCATTTTGATTAATTAATGATTTTATGAAAATTATAAAATAAAATAATGCAAAAATAATATATATTTAGTTGATATTTTCAAAATAATTCAAATATTTGATTAATTGGCATAGACAAAATATTTTGAAATAAGTAAAATATTTGGGTACTTGGTATAGAGACACATATTTTTATTTATTTAATTGGATAAAAATATTTATTCAATTATATTAAAATTAACGATAAAAAATATTTATAATTTGTCTTACAAATTATAGAATGTTATAATAGAATTATTCATAGGTCAAGTTCGGGTCCGACCCATCTCGAAATATAAAACTTATGTTTTGTTCAAGTTTATTCATATTTGTAAACGGTTAACCCAAACCCGATTAGATTGTTTCATATATTTTTAATTTTTTGGTATTCATTATGTTTGTTTATTGTTCAATATTCCAAATTCGAGCCTGCCCTTACTATAGTAATATATATTTTTATTAAATTTCCTTTTTTTGAAAGTTTTCTTAAATTTCTAAAATAAAAAAAAACAATTTAATATATTTTTAATATTTATATTATAATATAGTATATTTAATTTTTTATACCGTATAGATTACATAATACATAAACTAAATGAAAAAATAACTTATTATAAATTTGAAAACAGATTTGATCGGGGCGGCATTGGATTTTAAATATTAAAGCCTTAATCCAATCATATTTTAAATAAGTTTAATGTTTACCTAAACTCATTTTTCGGAATTAATATTTTTGCTTAAATCAAGAGAAATTTTGGATGGCAAGATTAATAAATAAGGACTAAATCTAAAATTTAAGCATAGTATAGGGACTAAAAAAAATCTGACCTAATTTCAAGTGGTTGGTTCCTCCAGCCAATCAAATCCTTCCACGTAAGTAACCTTAGATTTTTCCCTTTAAGCTGTACTCTTTTTTCTCTTTCTCTCACAGTACCCAATGCATTACGCACACGTCAAAACTTCTCGGGCTCTCTGGACCTGCGGCCAGCCTTTTCTAGGAAGTTTTCCATTTTAGTCCTATTGTTTTTTACTTTTTACATACATGCCCCTAACCCCATCATCTTTGTGTATAAGCTACCATAATTGCATTTTGGTTTGTTTTCTAAGCTAAACATGGCTTTTAATTTAGTTTGTTTTTGAAATTTCTATATTCTATAAGTAAGATTATCTGAGTAATATGTGTTTTTATAATTTAAAAAATCAAAAATGGGTCTAAATCAAGGTATTTAGATTATTTTTAAAATATAAATGAAAAAAATTGCAAATAAAACTCATTTTATTAAAATAAATCTAAAAGGTCCAAAATTTAATAATTTATTGGTCGAGAGCAAATAGAAAATTTAAAAATATTTAAAGTAGTGTTCGAGAAAATGAACGACTATGCCCCTGCCTGCACTCCTTTGTATCGTCTTTGTTGGCACAACAAATCTGACAACCTTATTAGGAAGGACCTAAATACTCAACATTGTAAAGTCAACAAATTTGCTACTAAGCATACCAGAAAGGTATGTAGGCACTACTCAAATACGACTCTCATCTCGATCATCTATATTTCCAACCTCTTGTTGCCTTTAGCTACTTTGTTTTCTAGAGCTTATTGGATTCTTTGCTTATTCTAACATCGAGTCATATCTCGTTGCACAGGCTTCAATAATCCTAAATCACAAATTTGTCTTTGTAATATATCTAGCCTAGACTTGTTCATGGGATAGGCTACTCGCTCAAGTCTAGAGACTTGCTCGAAATTTGCATGGTTTCGACAAAAATAATAGGCTCAAAAATGGGTTTGTGCAAAAAACTACCCATTTAAAAAATAAGTTGAGTTGAGCTTGAACATTTAAGGTCTCGAGCCAGACCCGACCTGTTTTGCAGTTATTTATATATATTATATAATTTATAACAAATAAAAACTATATCTATAGTAATATATAATACTATAATGTAAATATTAAAATATATTAAAAAATAAATAATATAAATATATTTAAAAAACACAAGTAGACTTGAATGTGTTTGGGTTAGCCATTTACAAATATGTATGGATATCGTTGTGTCAGGCCGAGTTTAGACATTAAACTTAACTCGACCCATAAAGTCTTGTATCCAAACCCAATCCATCGTGAACAAATAATTTGTCAAACATTTTATTTTTTATTAAAAAAATAAAACCCCAATATTATTGAGAACTCATTCAAAGCTTTTGAATTTTCACTCACATATGTTAATTAATTCAATTAAGTCTGGAACTTTCTTTCTGCTATTATTTAATTTTTTTCTCCTATGAATTTTGAATGGATATAAAATATACCAACTCAAATTTGATGGCAATATAAATTGGATTAATTTATGAAATGGACCCACATAGCCTATATATATATATATTAAATTAACTATATGATGAATGCAATATAAATTAGGTTATATCCTTATGTCATCCAATATAAAGGGAAAAAAATATTGCAGCTGAATGGATCATAAATACTAGACATTATCGTTTTTTATACATTGGCAAAATAAAATGTTTTTCCTAACCACCAAATTAAAACATTTGTTATATATATATATAAGGGTTAATATCTTATTTGGCACGTAAGTTTATTTTTAATGTTCAATTTGATACTTAAGGTTTTTTTTTTGTCCTAATTTAGTATCTATGTTTGGCTTCAATGTTTAATTTTGGCACCTGAAGTTTTTTTTTTGTTCCAATTAAGTATGTATGTTTTTTTTTATTAGAGCACACATGTCGAATATTCATTAGGTTGTATGATGACGTTTGGTCTGGGTATCAATTTGAACATTGAAGCTAAAATCAAGTACTATACTGGGAAAAAAACTTAGGTTCAAATTAAACATTAAAGTCAAACTCATATACCAAATGGTATATTAACTTATATTTAAATTTATTATTATTATAATTGATATTTTCTTCATAATATTGGGGGTCCAATTGTTAGAGCATTGGGTTTATTTTGTAAAATTTTATATTATTGAAGAGAAAATAACCTTAACTACGGGTTAGGTGATATGACAATGGACTCATCTACCTTAATCACTAGTCAAGGGTTTGATCATTATCTTGAGTATGAAGCGGCTTTAAAATTCGTGCCTAACTTTTACTCTTTAATGGGCCTATAAAATGCGAAAGATTAGTTGCTGACTAAAGAAAAGAATAAAAAAATTGATTTTAAGTAATATCCCCAAAAGAAGAAAAAAAAGAAGAATGGTCAACAAATTGAAAACAATGAGATAAATTTGTTAACCCTAAATTTATACCTAAATTTTTATCAATTAAATACGAATACTTATTGTATAAACTATTTGGATTCAATGTGTTAAAAAAAAGTGTCTTAAAATTCTTAAATTTTTAACATGTCGGATTCAAGCTATCCATGAGATAAGTATAGACAATTAAACCGTTTAAAATTTGAACAATGTGTTTTAAAGATGCTTCATGTATACAGTATTTAACACTCGAACTTATGGCTAAATTGACAAGAAAGGCTTAACTGATATAATATTGATACTTTAGAGATTGAATTAAAATGTTTTCATGTTTAGGGATTGATTTAAGATCACAACCATAGTTTAAGGAGGTCTAATGGAATTAACCCAATTTTTTTATGTATCGATAAAAATCAAAATAAACTTTCAATATATATTAAGAGAAATCATCTTAATAAACAATATTTTATTTTTAAGAAAAAAAACATTAAGTTAGACTAAACATTATTTCAAAAGATTAAATCAGTACAACTTATGAAGATAATAATGCAATAATAGGAAAAGAAAAGGGGCAAAAGCATAAATAAAGAAAAAGTGGAGCACCATGGAGTTCTAAACTAAACATTAGTTAGAAGAAAAAGACATTGTACATTGATATGGGCACCTGCTGGCTGCTGGTGTGTCTTTAACATTTAAAAATAATAAAAAATTTGTAGTAGTTAAATAAAATAAAATAAAATAAAGACCAGAGAATAGAAATATAGAATATGGGGGGTCATATTATCTCATATATGGTGGACATTACAGCAGCAGCTAATAAGAAAAAAAAAAACCAGAGAGAGAGAGAGAGAGAGAGAGCTTGCTTTCATGGTGGAAAGTGTGAAAGTGATAACAAAAAAGGGGGGGGGGGGTTAAAAGAGAGAGATAGATAGTGATAAAAATGGAGGTTTAAGGGAAAAGGGAAGTTATTATTATTATTATCTCATTTAGGTCCACCAACTGGTAGTTTTAAAGATAGAAACTCATTAACCAAAGAAGAAGAAGAAGAATTTGAAAGAAGCACAAAAGAGAGTTAAAAAAGGTGTTCATTATTTCAAGTCAAGTGTATATATATGTATGTATGTATGTATGTATTGATAGATAAAAGGGAGGTATTGGGTTCTAGTTTATGTGTGAATCTATTACGTAGAGAATATATATATGATTAGTACAAAAAAGAAAGGAGCAAAAAAAAAAGTGATATAAATTCATTCGTTTCTCTTTTTTTCTTTTCCCTTTCTCTATATACCCTTTTGAGCTTGAATTATTATTATTGTTACTATTATCATTACATTTTATTTGAAGCAACAAGGTACAAACTTGAAACAAGTTGTTATTATTATTGTGTTTTTCAAGGTATCTGCAAAGAATTTGATGAAAAAAGTGAAGTTTTTGAGGGAGATTGTTGTTCTGGGTTAATTGGGATCACCAAGTGTTTGATTTTTGTCTTTGAAGAATTCATGTTCCCCCACAATTCCCACAAATGTTGCTGGTTCCAAGGTACTTTTTTTTATTCCATATGTGTTGCATATATAAAATCTGGGTTTGTCTTGTTTCCTTTGTTTCTTGTTTATTTGATCATGTTTCCCTTTGTTTTGGATGTTTTATGGGACATTTTAAAGTTCTGTTTGGTTCATGCATAGAGAATTTAGCTTGAAATTGTTTCTAATGGAAGTCATTTTAATTGCTTGTTTTTCTTTTTGCAGTTCATAGGGGTTAACTATGTAATCTGAGTTGAAATTATGGCTACTTATTACACTGGTTCTGATAATCAAAAGGACACGGTTCCGATGATCTATATGAGAGAATCTATACCTGGTTCGTATGCAGAGTCACCGGTTTTGCAGAGTAATACGATGATGTATATGAATTCCGGGTCATACTTGGATGCATTTGCTGGGAATTCTCAACAGCAAAACAATTGCATTGGGATGCAGGGTGTGGAAGCATCGGATTCGACTTCGCAACAACACGGAATTATTTCGAATCTCGGTGGATCACATGTTGTGGAACATGATTTTGGTGCTTGGAGGGATGCCAGTAACATCCTTCACAATGGTCAAAACTTGCAGGGTCCTCAAGGATTGTCCTTAAGACTTGGCACTCAAATTCCCTTTGGTATTCAAATGCCTTCTATCCCTTTTCGAAATCCCGATTCGGATTTGGCCTCGTTCTTGAGTCATAATCCGTCGCTTACTGGAGGCAGGAATAGCTCTTCAAGAGATGAACAACCGAGGAACACGGGATATCTGCCACATGGTTTTTCTGGTGCTAACCAAGGCACAAATAAAGGGGACTTATATGCGTGTGGAATGTCGAGTATGTTGAGAGCTATTCCTAATTCTAAATATCTCAAGGCAGCACAACAATTGCTTGATGAAGTTGTTAATGTTCCAAAGGCTTTAAAGCAAGCGGAAGGAAAGAAAAACCGGATGAAGAGTTGCAAAGAGGACGATGAGGGCTCGAAGAATGTGCCTTCGAACCAGCAAGAATCATCGAATAACATTCAAAAGGAGCTTTCACATGCTGAAAGACAAGAACTACAAAGCAAGTTAACCAAGTTATTGTCCATGTTGGATGAGGTAAGAATCAGACCACTTGCTCGTAGGTTTGCCTGTCTCTTGCCAAGTTAAACACGGTTCTTTCATGTTTGTCTTGCATTTAAACTGTAATGGTGTAAGAATCCGATGCTTAATACTTGTTGCTGCAGGTTGATAGAAGGTATAAACAATATTATCATCAGATGCAGATCGTAGTGTCATCGTTTGATGCGATAGCAGGGTGTGGAGCCGCTAAGCCTTACACTGCAGTTGCACTACAGACTATATCCCGTCATTTTCGATGCTTGAAAGATACAATTAACGGTCAAATTCAGGCAACACGTAAAAGTCTTGGGGAGCAGGATACTTTAGAAGACGGTAAAGGAGTACGGATTACTCGTCTGCGTTACGTGGAGCAACAGCTAAGGCAACAAAAAGCTCTGCAGCAACTTGGTATGATGCCACAACATGCATGGAGGCCTCAAAGAGGGCTGCCGGAAAGCTCTGTTTCAATACTTCGTGCTTGGCTGTTCGAGCATTTTCTTCATCCGTATGTTTTTAAAATAATACCCCCCTCTGCATGATGATCCCTATGCCCTTTTGTAACTCGATTGTACTTATTTGCTTCTTTTTTGTCCTCCAGCTACCCGAAAGATTCCGAGAAGATCATGCTAGCAAGACAAACAGGCTTGACCCGAAGTCAGGTAATCATAATCATCTTTACTACCATATGACGAAAAAAACAAACAAACTTGAAGTCAAGGTGTTATTAAGGTTGTAAAGGCTGAAAAACACCGGATATTTTGTCGAAAAGGCTCTAATGTGCCTGCTTCTCTTTAGACCATATCCTTGAATCGTAGCATCATTTCTATATGTTTTGTTATTGTTGCCTTGATGACATGTTTGCACCTGCTTAGGTTTCGAATTGGTTTATAAACGCAAGAGTACGTCTTTGGAAGCCGATGGTCGAGGAGATGTACAAGGAAGAATTTGCAGATTTGGAAATGGACTCTCATTCTTCATCTGAAAATGCAGTCAAAGCAAGGAAAGGCGATACGAGGACCTCTGAGGATATAGGTGAAGATCAGCAACAAAGTGGGAGTTCATCAGCCACGGAGAGATGTAGCGCTGGACAGTTGGTGGATTCCAAATCCAGCCATGTCCCTGATGTAGATATTGCAGGAACAATAACCAGTACCGTTTTCCAAAATGTCACGCACAGAGAAGCTGAAACCGAGTATGGGCTACTAAGGCTAATCGAGGTGCAGAGGCCTAATGTGGATAACTCCAATCTCTTCCTCGATGGAATTGCTCATTCTGATGGCGTTGGTGATCGGTTTATGAAAGCCACTACCACTTCTTACCATGTGTCGGAATTAGGGAGGTTTGGGAATGCAAGTGGTGTCTCACTCACTTTAGGATTGCAGCATTGTGAGGATGGTAGTATACCTATGTCAGGTGTGGGCCATCAAAACTTTGTCGCAATGACACGAGACAATGACATATACAATCCAGCAGCATCTTCCATAGGACCTGAAACAACAGATAGCGAATACGTAACTCCCGGTAACCGGCAGCACAGGTTCAATTCCTCACATTTGTTACATGATTTTGTAGCGTGAAATGTGCATGATGACTGCAGATTTACATCATTGATCTTGATTATTATGGAAACAAGAAACCGGAGAGCTCTCGAGCTTGATTCTCGATTCCTCCAAACATTCATCTTGTTTAGCCAAGGTATTAAAAAAGATTAGTCCTCATGAACATGAACAAATATAAACACAGTTGTCATATAGAAAAACAAAAATTCAATTGGAAGGTCACTATATTTGTAAAGAAACATAATGTATAATTAGTTCCAGTTTGAAATAAATGTAGGAATTGGCTTGTTCTAATCCAGGTAAACTCAACAACTTAACATAGACTGTATGTATGTATGTATGTATGTATGTATGTATGTATGTATGTATGTATGCATGTGTGTGTGTGTGTGTGTGTGTGTGTGTGTGTGTGTGTGTGATATATGCATGCATAATATGGTTATGAAAAGTGAAAATGACAATTCTTAGGTCCTCTTTTTGTGATTGCCTTCACTTGTGATTGAAACTGATGACTGTTGAGGCTTTATTAAAAGATTAAGTCCAAAGGATGATCAAATTGAAAAGATGTAAAATAAAGCCAGGTACTAACTTTTTGTGATGGCTGTATCCTCTTGAAAATGACTTTAACAAAGTTACAATTTAGTCCCTCTACTATTAAATGGATAAATTTAGTCCCTGTATTATTAAAAGAATTAAATAAGGTTTAATTGGCATAGAGTTAACATTTATTGTTTAAAAAAATATATTTTTTTTAAATTTTATGGTTTTGTAAATGAATTTTGTTCTGAAATTAAATTGCAATAGAAAAATAATAATTTTCAAGACTTTTTTTATATACAGTAAATGCCAGCTTTATTACAATTTGAACTTATTTGATTCATTTGATAATAAAGAGATTCATTTGGTCTAGTACCTATAGTACAAAGACTTCCCAAGTACTTTAACCGTTGTATATATGCATGTGTGTGTCGAGGATCAAACCCTGCATCGAACCCTCGACATGTTTAGTATTATCTTTAGGTGGGGGTTACATCTTTTGACTCTACCTTGAGCTCAGGTGTTAAAGAATTTGTGGATTCACAAATTTTTAATATCTATTCGAGTGTTTGAGAAGTTCAACAATGCATAATGTTTGTGGTGGGACTTGAATGGTTCGGCTTTTTAGGCACTCGATAAGATATTCCAACTATGTTAACTCAATGTCTTTTGGATTTTTAGTAAAGTCGAGAGACAACTTTTATCAGGGGCAATGCAAATGTGCTGAGGGTCTAACCTAGGGCTCGATTCTAAAAAAGAAATGTCTTTTTACTGATGGAAGTCCAAATTCGTCAGGAAAAGTCTGTATAGTGCTATCCATTGGGAGTTGGACATTAAGGTTGTTTGAATTGGATCGGACTCTCCAGTTGGGGTATCAATATGAAGAGGAGCTTTGAACCGGCTGAATTGGGAATTAATGCGAACCATTGAATAGTGTAAAAATTGAATAGGTCAATTAAATTGAATTTTTAATATATATTTTTAATTTTTTATGAAACTTTTAATGATTTATTTAACTAAACTGGATAGATCGACCGGATCGATGACCTGACTGAACTGACTCAGTCTTGAAAAACTTTACATAGAATATATTTAAAATACCTAAATTAAATTGTAAACATTTGGATGTGACTAAGTTAAAATAAATAAATAAATAAATAAATAAATAAATAAATAAAATGAAATAAACCTCTTAAATTTATTGACTTATGTTTTTTAACCCCTCAAATCTAACACGAATTTACAAATTAATCCACTTGTTTTAAATATACTTCAGATATGAACTGATATTTAACTCTTAAATTGACTATTAGGTTAATGAAATGACATTTATTGATATATTTATATTAATTATTTAATGACTTAATTAAAATGTTTTGAAATTTAAAAATAAAATTAAAATCTAATATGATAATGTAGAGATGTTCGGTGAAATTAACAATTTTCTTGGTCAGAAATTTTTTTTTCCAAGCCTTACTTCTGCAAAATTAAAGCAATAAAAATTAGGTCTAATTCTATCATTAATCCATGTATTATTTATAAAATGTATATTAATTTAGTCAATTCTAGTCATTTTAGTTTTTTAATTCTAATGCCCAAATAGTAATAGTTGAATATTTTATGTCAAATTCTATAATAATTTTCGTAATTATGTAAAAATTGTGATTTTAATCTCTATTTTTCGATTTGATCATTCTTAATTATTATCAAATTTAAGTATGATTCAAATGATAATCATTTGATTAATTGAAATAATTTGATATTTTAAAGGGTAAATTACACTAATAGTCACTTAGTTATTAGTAAATTTCTTTTTTGGTCACTCAATTATGAAAAATTTATAAAATGATCATCCAACCATTCAAATTTATCTTTTTTTATCACAAAATAGCTAACGGTATCAACTTTTAAAATTGGCATAATAATAACTTTAACCCTTAACATTTATAAATTATGTCAATTTCATCTTGATTCTAAAAAAAAGTTAATCCTCAACATTTATATTTGGTCTTCTTTTTACAGTTTTACCTTAGTTTAAAATTAAAAAAGTAAAGGGATTAAAAAGACCAAATCAAAATATATAAACTAAATCTGCAACTTAAGTATAGTATAGGGACTAAAACATAAATTTAACTAAAAATTAGGACTTTCTAATTTAGAGTCTTTGTTCTTCAACGACTGCGAACGTCCTAATATTTTTTTCTTATCATTGAAAGTTCTAATAATTGAAGGCTTAAAACCCTAAAGATGATAGCCTAATCACTCTGATTTTGAAATTAGAGCTAAACTGAACACCGCCGATATCAGCAGATCAGCCACTTTAAAAATCTCTTCGTTTTCCCCTAGAAAGAGAAAAAAAAAAGGAATTTCTTTTTTTTTCCCCGAATTTTTATTATATATTTGGTTCTCATTTAGCCGCCCTTTTCAAAGCTCTAATTATGGCTTTAATCGTTGTTTCACGTCTCGTGGTCGATTCCTTACAAACCCCACGAAAACCCCTCTCTTTTTCTTTATAAAAAGGTGGAAAAAGTTTCGACTTTTATTTTTACTCTTTTTTTTTTTTTTTTTTTTGGTTTTCTGGTTTTCTGGTTCTTCTTGTTCTTCGTATTGTTGCTCTCTGGCTTGGCTTGACCCTCGAAATGGCTTCTCAAGAACAGTTATCCGCCATTAAGGTACGGAATAAATGTCCCCAGAGAGCAAAATTGGGTATTTATTTTAACTATGGTTTTAACCTTTTATTTTTTCTTTTGAATGGTAGAGGGCGAAAGTGCTTATGGTAGGGGCAGGAGGGATTGGCTGTGAGCTTCTCAAGACTCTTGCTCTCTCTGGGTTTCAAGATATTCATATTGTACGTTAATTACTTTTTTAAAAAAATTCTTAAAATTGTTTTTTTTATTTAATATTTTTGGTTTTAAAGTCTGTCTAACTGGAGTTACCTTTAGGGTCTCAACAGTCTAATTTTGTTTTTATTTTAGAATTAGGTGATTATTAACGTTTGGTATGGTAGAAATAAGTTTTAGAAGAATTGGGTCTCAAGTTTTATTCACCTTTGTTTATGGTGCTCATAGAAACCACACTATGTCTAGAATGTGCCAATAATTAGTGAGACAATCATCATATAATGTTGCCAGGTGATACTCTTGCTGCCTCTGCGGGTGATGATGCTAGTGGTTTCATTTATTGGAGATTGTGGATGTATGTTTTAGGAAGAATTGTAAAATCCGTTTGAGATATAATGGATTCTGGTAGTTTTTATGCAATTTATTTGTAATGGCGATAACGGAACTCAAGGTGGAATCTATGGTGCTTTGGTGCATACTATAGGACATTGAACATTGTGGCAGCGTAGAGGCCATCGTGGAGCTGGTGGTAAGTGTTGATACTGAAATGGCAGGAGATACAAAAAAATTTAAAATGGCGTGGTAAATGTTGTTGGCGGTAGTATGGTATTGCTCCTTAGGTTGACTTGATTGGTAGTATTGTTACTTTTTATTTTTATTTTTATAGTGGTGTAATTATTTAGGGTTATCTAGGAATGGAGTCGGTTACGATAATATAAAAGTTAGATGGACAGTCTAAGATGGTGGCTGGTGCCGATATCAGTTATTGATGTGTTAGGTTTTAGTTATCTTTGAAGGGGAGCTATCCATTATATAGGTGGTGGTGCTAAGGGTTTCAGGTGGTGGTTGTCTTTTTATTAAAAAAATGTTATTCAGTATGTGTCGCGAGGTCAAGTTGATGATGATCATTTGAATGGATGTTTTGTTTTTCTTTTTGTTGTTGTGCAACTAATTTACAGGATTTAGTAACTGGTATAATTATTTTGGAAATTATTTATTAATGGCATTATATTTATCTGCTTGTAGATTGACATGGATACTATAGAAGTCAGCAACCTGAATAGACAATTTTTGTTCCGACAATCCCACGTTGGTCAGTCTAAGGCCAAGGCAAGTACATTTTCAGGCATTTTTCCTTGTTTTCTTTAATTGACAGTTATAAGTTAATGCTATGTATTTCATCAATATTTTTATCAGGTTGCTAGAGATGCAGTCTTAAGGTTCAGGCCCAACATAAGCATTACACCATACCATGCTAATGTTAAGGAGTCTCGCTTCAATGTTGATTTCTTTAAAGAGTTTGATGTTGTGTTGAATGGGTTGGATAACTTAGATGCAAGGCGCCATGTAAATCGTCTTTGTTTGGCGGCTGATATCCCATTGGTTGAAAGTGGGACAACAGGGTTCTTGGGACAGGTAATTTAGGCTTTTACTTGTCTTTTAGCTCAATATTTACTGGTTCTTTATCTTCTAGCTGGGTTTTGTGTCTGGATTGCTCATTCTCATGTTTCATCTAACTTTTATTAGTTCGTGTATGTATAAGTATACTCAATTGTTTTGTTCTTACATGCTGTATAACCAATAATCTGAAATTCTGCTATTTTATGCAAATAATTACTTATTTAAGGAACTCACCTCTGGAACAGGTGACCTGTTCTATCCTATTTAAGTAGCATCTTAAGTTGACGGAGCTTGTTTCTCTTGGTAAGTGCTATTGAAGGCTTCATGAATTTTTTTATCAAATGGGTTCTATATTAATATTAACAGTGAAGAGATGTATCTCTGAAATATGTTTAAAAAGCTTATCGTTTTAAGCAATTTAATTTAGAAAAAAAATGAAGTGTTCCCCAGTTCAAGATGTGCATGTATTTGCTTTTTTTTCTTCTCCATACATTTTTATTAACTGAATCATATAGTTGCCTTAAGTTCTAAAGTTGAGGTTTACAAGAAGTCTTGCCTATGTTTGACTGTCAAATTTTTGGTTATTTGACTTCCCAGAACTTGAACTTTTGTGTTTTCTTTTCTTATCAACTTCTCTCAAGCTCTCACATACTACAAACTTATTGTCTGGTGCTACCCCGTTTGCTTGGCTTTAGCGATACTTTTATGTTATTCATTTGGTTGAATGTTTTATTATGACGATATTGTATGATTATAACTATCCTGAGTGCAGGTTACTGTACATTTGAAAGGAAAAACTGAGTGCTACGAGTGTCAGCCAAAACCTGCCCCAAAGACTTATCCTGTTTGTACAATTACAAGCACTCCATCAAAGGTAATCGTTCATTTGAGGCATTTTCTTTCGGGTGGGAGTAGCGTAGGAGTCATTTGCTTTTATTGGCTTTGAGCAACCAGCAGTCACTATACTAAAATTATGATGATTAAGGGCTAGTTTACCATTGAGGTTGAAAAGTGCTGTGAAAAAGAGCTTTCAAAAATTGCTTTTGAAAAATTTGATAGTGTTTACCATTGTTGTCAAAAAGTGCTTTTGAGAAGATAAAATAACTATTTTAGACATGATGTTGTGAAGTAGAAGATTTAATGAGGGGATAAAAAGGTAACTTCATTGAAAAGCACTTTTCCAAAAGCCAAAAGCTAAAATTTTTGGCTTTGGTTAAAATCCAGTTTAAAATCAAGGTTTGGTTTGAAAGGCTACTTGTTTACCAAAATTTTTTGGTTTGAAATCAAGGTTTGGGTTGAAAAGTGATATTCAACCTCAATGGTAAACAAAGCCTAAGTATAGTTGTTGTTGCCAAGAAATTGCTATGCCACAAGTTCTAATCATATTCTTTGAATTGTAGTTTGTTCATTGTATTGTATGGGCAAAGGACCTGCTTTTTGCAAAGTTGTTTGGGGACAAGAATCAGGAAAATGATTTGAATGTGCGCTCTAGTGATACTGCAAACTCGTCTGAACATTCAGAAGATGTATTTGAATGTAGAAAAGATGAAGATATCGAACTATATGGAAGAAGAATATATGATCATGTATTTGGTCATAACATAGAAGTTGCTCTATCTAATGAAGAAACGTGGAAAAACCGTAACAAACCACGGCCTATATATAGTAAAGATGTCCTGCCTGAGGAACAAACTAAAGAGAATGGGAATGAGGAAAAGGGTTGTGCAGCTGATGATGTCTCTGCCATGGTGTCTCTGAGCTTGAAGAATCCTCAGGATATATGGAGCCTTGTAGAAAATTCAAGAGTTTTCCTCGAGGCTTTGAGATTATTTTTCTTGAAGAGAGAAAAGGTCCATGTTAATCTTTTTCTTCTGAAGAACTGATAGATTATCTCGCTCCTACCAAGTTAGACTAATATATATGATCACTTTACAGGATATAGGAAACCTTACTTTCGATAAAGATGATCAGTTGGCTGTGGAATTTGTGACTGCTGCTGCAAATATCCGGGCTTCTTCTTTTGGGATTCCTTTACATAGTCTTTTTGAAGCAAAAGGAATTGCTGGTAATATTGTGCATGCTGTTGCTACAACAAATGCTATCATAGCTGGATTGATCGTGATTGAAGCAATTAAGGTTCTACAAAAGGATAACAACAATTACAGGTTTAGTTCAGTTCTTTTTTTATTTTTCTCTCTATTAAAATTGTTTTCTTTTGATTATTTGGAGGTTTTTTCAAATACAAAGTAATTATATAGTTCAGTTTAGGTACCGAGCATATGTTATTGTGTCATTTTAGTACATTGGTTCTAAATTCCAATCTGTTTTGGATGCCTATGCAGGATGACATATTGTCTAGAGCATCCTTCAAGAAAGTTGCTTCTAATGCCTGTAGAACCCTATGAACCTAACAGATCTTGCTATGTTTGTTCAGAGGTATATCTAAAATGGTGGTCTGATTGGAATTTCTTTTGTGAATGTTTCAAATGATACTCGCTTACGTTTAATATCTTGAAAACAGACACCACTATCGCTTGAGGTTAATACTCAACGTTCTAAGTTGCGGGATTTTGTTGAAAAGATTATTAAAGCCAAACTTGGCATGAACTTTCCTCTAATTATGCAAGGGACAAGCATTCTTTATGAAGTTGGTGAAGATCTTGAAGAGGATATGGTAG
The DNA here is from genome assembly GCA_025698465.1 of Gossypium longicalyx. NCBI lineage: Eukaryota > Viridiplantae > Streptophyta > Magnoliopsida > Malvales > Malvaceae > Gossypium > Gossypium longicalyx. The sequence continues at coordinate 108,942,018 of CM046997.1, read as the reverse complement.
CAATTTATGCTGCAAACCTTGAGAAAGTAAAATTCTTCATCTTTGTATTTGAACCAAATTCTTTTTTTACTTGGCACAAAAAGTGGTATGATAATTATGGTTTATTCTTTTCACAGGCATTATCTGACCTTCCTTCTCCAGTTACTAGCGGGAGTGTTCTTACCGTAGAGGATCTGCAACAGGAGTTCTCATGCAGTATCAATATCAAGCACAGGTTTGTATTTTACCTTGATAACCATAATACTAAATTTGTTAGAACCCTTTTCTATCATGTTTTGGAAGATTCCTAAAATACGTGGTGAATGTTGAAATGGCTTCATCAAATAATTATCTTTTTTGCCTATCTTCTTTCTCTAGTGAACTAGTGGAAGTAGTTCTTACATCTTTTGTTCCTGCATTTGTATCATACTCCCTGCCTCCCTGGTTAAAATATAAAAAATATGTCCATATTTTTGTGCTAAAATAAATTCCATTTTGTGATTATAAGACGGCAAATAAGATTTGTTACTTTGTGTTTTTATCTGGATTGTGGACATTCGTTATATGATTAGACTAGTGATCTTATTGTTAATTATGACGAGTAAAGGGTTGATCGCAAAGCTTGATATGGACTTTTCTTTTCCCTTTCTTTTTCTTCGAACTATACCTCTAATTTGCTTTTGTACAAGTATTGTCCATAGAAGATGCATCAATAAATGTATTTTTTATGCTCGCAGGGAAGAATTTGACGCAGAGAAGGAACCTGATGGAATGCTTCTCTCCGGATGGGTAGAAGCTCCTGTTCATAAGGACAATAATAAGCCTATTGGAAATGACGAAAGTACATCCAATGCTTTGCCATCAATGGAGACTCTGGAGGGTGAGAAGGATGATGAAATTCAGGAAACTTCGGAAGTTGTTGAAGCTTTTGCAGGGAGGAAAAGAAAATTGTCTGAGGTTTCTGAAGTCATAGCTCCAGATCCTTCAGGCCCTTCTAGTATAAATCAAAATAAACCCGAAAAGCTTGATATTGATGATGAGGACGATGAACTCATTATATCCGATGATTTGGAATCACTCACCAAGAAGAAAAAGTTGTAACATGTTTTACATCTTTTAGGGACATATCATCTCACCTCTGATTTGATAATTGTTAAGAAGACTAAATGGTGATTCTTTTGGAGGCCGTGTTAGGACAGTATAGTTTTTTGCTCGATTAGATGTTACTAACTGTTATGTCGATTCCGTTTTTGTGGTTTACTATTGTGACAAAAATGCCTAGTCATCTAGTTATTATCTTTTAACCAAGGGCTTGTAACTGCAAGTATTCAGATTTTAAAATCAATGTGAAATGAAAATTATCAATGGAACTGCTTCCTCTTGATTATTTGAAACTATGCTCACAGAAACCATGAACTAAGCTTCTTTTCTACAGCTTTCCTAAAAAGGTGTTCTCAGATGGACTCTTTGATGAACAGCATGAAGGTAAATGTGGTTGCAGAAGTGAAGAAATAAAGGTTAATGTTATTTTTCTTACATATTGTAAGCCATTTGTTACTTTAAACTGGTATATCTGTCTGGTCTGATGTAACTAAATATTGGTACATATCTTAGTTGAGATTAAGAACAATTCTCATTGAATCTTGTGGGGAATTGAAGTTGGAGACTTACATGGCTCACTATGCTCTAATAGCATACAAAATTGCGAGCCGCTATTCTTTCATATGAGGTGCATTAATTTACACACAAGATGAAATGGTGCTGCATGATTGAAACATTAGATATCAGTACACTAATCATACTATACCTTTTGGTGTATGTATGTATGTATGTATGTATGTTTTGACTATGAAATTGAATACCGCATACAAGAAACAAGGACAGATTTTGATGGAACAGATGTTACATAGAGAAGGGTGCACATTTTTATGGCTGCCCGAAGGTCTTCTGAAAATGGTAGGATTTACTTTATCCAGCTTATCAAGCCACGGTGTTTGACTGTTTTACCTGCCATCAAGGCTTTGAAATTGTGCAAACACTGCAGTTCCTGAGTGATCATTAATGGTTGGAACGTCTGCTGGACCCTCAACCAAACGGGAGTTATCGGTTGGAAGACTGGTGGTGGATGGCACCTTGATAGGAGTTTGGGTAGTGGCGGTGTTCAGAGGGTTGGTCTCATCCTCTGATTTTCTGGCAGTGAATGCTTCTTGCAACTGTAAGGCATATTCCAAGTTCCACAAAACATCTCCCATTGAAGGTCTGTCGATGCCGTATTCTAACAAGCATTTCTCGGCAGCCTCAGCAAACTTATTCATTGATTCTGGATTGATGGAACCAACTAGTTGAGGATCGATAACCTTTTCAAGCAAGTCCTTCCTCTTCCATTGCATTGCCCATTCGGCTAAGTTAACCTGCTCTCTCGGCAGTTGTGGGTTAATTGCAGGCCTTGCACACAAGGATTCAAGCAGAACCACCCCGAATGAGTAAACATCTGATTTTTCAGTCAATTGCTGCCTTTTGAAGTACTCGGGATCTAAGTACCCGAAGCTACCTTTCACTGCAGTGCTAACATGATTTTGTCCCATAGGTGTGTCTTTTGACAGACCGAAATCAGCAACCTTGGCAACAAAGGCATCGTCAAGCAAAATATTGGTGGTCTTAACATCACGATGAATGATCCCTTGTGCAGTACCGGTATGAAGATAGTGAAGTCCACGAGCAGCTCCGATGCAAATCTCGAGCCTTTGCTTCCATGATAATGGTGGCAAGTTTTTTCCATACAAGTGATCCCTGAAAGGTCCATTCGACATGTACTCGTAAACCAGGATCATTTCGCTGTTTTCATCACAGTAACCGATCAGTGACACCAAGTGTCTGTGTCTTAACTTAGACAGCATCTGGATTTCTGTTTGGAACTCAGTGATACCTTGTTCTGATTGTGGGTTCCCTCTCTTAACAGCAACTTTAATCCCGTCATCGATTGTACCTAAATAGACATTGCCAAATCCACCAACACCGATTATTTCACTCGAATCGAAGTTCTTGGTTGCTTCTTGTAGCTCTGCTAACGAGAAATATCGGCCTAAGCCACTTGTGTTGAAGTTGCTCTTTTGAGAAGCACTGTTCTTGCTTAAGAAGCTATTATCACCTGCATGGAGTGGGAGCAACCAAGAAGAGAAACTATTCCTCTTTTGCCAATCTTTGGGTCTCTTCTTCCATTTATAAACCATTGCACCAAGACCGACAAAGGCACCAAACATCATGACGAAACCGATTGCAGCCACCGTGCCTTTCTGAGACATTCCCAACCCTCCCTCTTCGGCACCAAACTCCCCGTCTAAACTACCGACCGAGTTGCTCATTTTCATCACCTCCAAGCCATTAAGAATCGCATTAACTGCCCCAGTACCTTGATTCAATGGACCGATCTGGATAAGTAGTCCATCGTTGATTAGCGAAGCGTTCACCACGATATCTCTATAGTACGGATAGGCCAACCCATCGGTCACCGCTGACAAGTCCAATGCAGAAATGGCCATTTTCTCATTGATGTAAACATTGAAATAGAGACTATTGGCTGTCTTACTAACAATGTCACAGAAATGCATCCTAAGCAAATAATCAAATGATTTATCAACATCAAGCTTCCATGAGACATTGAAGTTTGGGAGCTTTATGTTAGCATCGGCCATCTCGATAACAGTCGCATAAACCATTGGCGGTGCAATCAACGGCGTTATAGATTTGGAGTAGTGGACCCCGACCGGTGCAATCGAGGTAGCCTTGGCGAAATTCTTCTCTTCGAGGTAATTATCATCAGGTATCCATATCCTTCCTAGTGTATCATTCCTTGGGGTAATCAAAGGTCCCCCCATGTTAAGCCTATACACAACTTGGTAATTTTGCTCAGTTAAACCGGAAAACTTGTTAACCGGGAAAAGGGCCAACCCTTCGTCGTTTACCAAATTATTCGGTACGGAAACAACCTCAATAGCGTTTATAAACGCAAACGAATCCTTCATAGGACTAAACTTGAGATTAAGTGTAGGATCTTTTATATTTATCAAGTACTCCTTTAGGGTTGGTACACTACTATTATTGATCTTGAAGTTATGCAGAAGAACAATGTCGTTCGCAAACACGGAGAATGTCGATTGGTGGAGATCATATTTATCATCTTTCATGGCGTAGAAATGGAGACGAAGCCAATGGTGACCGGGTTGTTTTAAGGTAAATGAATACGTAGCTTCTTCAGGGAAGACCTTGGCACTTTTATATATAGGTGAAGGAACATTATCTGAGCAAGTGATTTGAGAATCACTCTTGGTTTTTAAGTACTCGGAACCGGTTTTAAAAGTTCGTCCTTCGATAAGTTCAGGCTTCGAGTCAGCACCGCAGTTGATAAGGAAGTTGTCGTCGGGACTGAACGTATCAGCAGGAGTGCTTGAAGCAATAATAACTACAGGGCAACAAACAAAGATATAAAACAACACCAGGAGGATCGCCATCGATACGGATGATGATGATGGTGATGACAAAATGGAGGATAGAAAAAGATTGGTTTTATGTTTTTTCGGCTTTTTTTCTATCTCCATCCCTCCTGGGTGAGAGGGATGTAGTCCGGAAGTGGAACCCAAGAAAGTGAAACTAAAGGGTAAATAATGTTATCTTATGAAAAATGAAACTAAACTTTGTTGGGTTGGTTTTGCTGTTTTTGTCTTGTGAATTATCAATGGCTAAAAGGGATTGACAACAAAAATTGGTGTTTTTGTGTTTTGTCCTAATTATGAGGCAATGTTTGTGGAGAAAGATCCTTTCTTTTTGTTGGCTAACAAAAGCTTTGGACATGGTCAATGGTGGAAACAAATTTTAGAGCTTTTCGTGATGATTAATGCTGCTATATCTAGACACTTTATACAATGTTATTCGAAGAGTGGTTTTGTTGTTCATTTCCATGGTGTTTTTTTTCTTTTAATTCTCTTACAGGGAGTTGGGTGCCATTATTGCCATCATCTTAGCTCATCCAAGCACATTTGGTTAAAAAAAATTGAACCCAATTTAACAATGAAGATGACATCTTTGACTGAGTTGCATTATCTGTTTTTATCAACATTTATCTATAGATAAATAGATAATTTCGATATTAAGCAACCGAGGATAATTAATCTCAATTGATTTAGAAATCAAATAATTAAGGTTAATTAATCACGACGTTAATATTTTTTTTATCAATTATACATAATTTTGATTGGTATAATAACAATAAGTTTTGTCAATTTGATCTTGATTTAACAAATTTTGTTTGCAACATTTGTGTAAATTTGCAAATGTCGAGATTAAATTTGTTGAATTTTTTTAGAATCAAGATCAAATTGACAAAATATATGAATATTGAGGGCTAAATTTATTATTATACCGATCAAAATTATATATAATTGACGGAAAACATTAAGTCCTGATTAATTATTCTTAATTACTTACTTTTGAGATTGACAGAGATTTAATTCTTCCTTTCTTTAAAGGGATCAATTTATTCAATATCGATATTAAGAGAGACTGAAGAGATAATTTTACCAATAAAAAAACATTACGACTAGTCTAGTATTCCTATTTTTCCTCATATAGTGCTAACACCATGCTCGTATGTCGGTATTGTCCTTTTTGCACGCAGACCAACCAATGAGAGAACAACTTTAACGATTAAATAAATTCTTTTACTGACTTAAGTATCAAAGAATGTCCCGAAGCATAAATTTTTACCACCCATTAATTTATTTTTGCGTTATCGGAATCCGAAAGCATTCAAGCTCATATCAAAATCCGAAAATGATCGAAACAATATAAGAGTTTTAATGTGAAATCCTATACGAGGAGATATTGGATTTGAACTTGAGTGACAGATAACATGGCCCCAACCTGATATGGTGCGAGAGAAAGAGTACCTAATTGATTAGCGGGCGGTGATAGATAAACTTCCGTTTCATTATATAAACCACTATTAACCCTTACAAAATCCATCCATAACATTTAGTACCCCTATAAGTTGCTTGCATTACAATCTATAACAAAGAAACAAGAACGCTATTAAGCAATGAACAATTCACCGGAGACGAACGTTACACCGACGGTATTGACCCACTGTCGTGTTCATCCTCGGCCGAACTACAACAACCCCACAATCAACTTCCAACATTTGCCAATGTTTCTGCATATACTTAGCTTGTAAACAGACCACAGCATCCATTTTCAACACCACCTCCACCATTTTCGAGTCCATCACCAACCCGCAAACATCCACATCCACTAGATTCTCTCCGTTTTCGACCTGGTTGAACTCATCAACAGGACAAATAACACGCCATTTATCGCCAAACTCGGACACTGAAACCTGAATCTTCTCGTAATGTATTGAAGCATACTTGTTGGGATTCTTTAAAGAGAGAGTTATAAGCCAATTAGTAATGTTAAAAGCAACAATGGATTCGATACGAATGATTGGAGGATTGCTTTGTTGATAAGTGAAGTAGAAACCAGTGAAAGCAAGTGAAACGAAGAGAATGATGATTAAGATGGATGTGATTATGAACAATGGCGGACATGACAGAGATTGTTGTTGTGCTGGTGGTGGTGTTGGATAAGTTGCAATAAAAGGTGGTGGTTGGTGTGTGGTTATCAGGTAATTTGGTGCTGGGATTCCTATGGCAACTCTGGTTTGATTCTCCATTGACTGGAAATTCGAGTAGTTTTGAAGATTTTGAGGAATGGAGTGTGAGATTTGATGAAGAAAACCAGAAAAATAAATAGAGAAAAATGGTATTCTTTTTCCCTTTTGACGATAATAAACGTAACGTTTTTGTACTAATAATTAATGTTAATTAGCTTGCAAAAAATTAATGATAATTAATAAGCATATCATTTTTGTCACTAGCTTTAAAATGACGCTATCAGCCAATCGGATTGATTAAATCGGAAATTGAACGGCATATCAAATTGTAGAAAACAATTAAACCAGGTGACTTAAAAATCGGTACAAATTGGTTGAACCGAATTTTTTTTGAATTCTTTAATGATTTATTTAATCTAGATTGATTAAACTAATAAACCAATCACTTGACCAGTTCGATCATCAGTCCAGTTCTAAAAACTTTGCACTAAATCTATACTTTCAATAATGGTTGTTGAAACCAAACCGGACTAGTTGGTATAGCAGTCCGGACCAAAGGGTTGAATTGATTTTTTTTTATGGGTACCAATAATTGCACTGTTTTTTTATTATTATAAATTGTTAAATATATACTTTTTATTTTTAATAATTTATTTAATTAAAACCGAATCAGTTATCTGATTTGTTCAATCACTAGTCTAATTTTATTTATGCAAATCTTGTTACTATCTATAACCCTAAACCCTTAAATCAAAAAATAACATTCGTTTAAATACACCCGAACCTATATCCTTGTAACAGCAAAGATACCAACCGAGCTAAAACTCAATAGTCTAAAAACATGTATTATTCCTCTAAAACAGGTTTGTTTATTTATTTTATTATTGCATTAATCATCCCAAAGTTTTAAAAATACTTTAGGTCAAATCCAAATTAACATCTAACAACTAAAAACTTTATAAAGGAATCACATTCATAGTAATCTACACATACAACTGAACTGAAAATTTTTCATATCAACTAAATAATGATTGTATTATGATAAACAACATAGCAAAAATGCTAAATGCAATCTCCCATTTAATTTATGATTTTTAGTCACCGGTTTTGGTTTCTTTCAATTTCATCCCACTAGTTGATTTCTTGAGTCAAATAGTTCTCAAACTAATGCCATAACTATAACAAAAGAGCTCAAGAAAATTTACCATTTGTATGGATGTTAGGGTTTTAAAACAAACAGTAAAATCTTTCACTGCCATTGCAAAGCATCTAAAGCTTGTTGATGAATTTGTTTATCTCCAGCAGCCACTACATTAAAGCCTAGAAGATAACCCAAAAAAGAAAAAAATAACTTGATCAGCAATGTTCTAACTAGGGGTGTGCGCATTTGGTTGATTCAGTTTTTATATACCGTGGACTGAATAAACCAAAACTTGATTCAAAGTTCAACTTTCATGGAAAGGAAAAGGAAAAAGTTCGAGAGAAAGGGCGTACTTGTTGCACGTGAAGTTGAAGAAGCTTCCCAATGAAGATGATTGCCTTTCCAGTCAGTAATAACACCCCCAGCACCTTCTATAACAGGTATAAGTGCAAGGAAATCGTATGGCTGACAAAAATTTTGATTTGAAAAAATAAAACCCATCAGATTATGTAGTAATGCGCTCTTCAAGATTGGATTGCGAATGACAGTCCTGGGTCATTTTAACTATAATTGTACCAAAAGGAAAAGAAGTTCGTACCTGGAGGCCAGACTCAACAACAAGATCCACATAACCAGAAGCCAAGAGGGCATAAGCGTAGCAGTCACAGCCATATAGTGGCACTTTGACCTGTTGAAAACATGAGAAGTCAAAACCAAGTAAGTGAGAACTAGGACAAACATATCCGAGCCCAAAGAAAAGGACCAAATCGAGGATACCGGTTTTTCTTTCATTCTGGAAATTGTTGTATAGGCCAATATGGAAAAACAGGCCAAAAGTACACGATTCTTCAAAGCTTTCATTATACTTAGGCTTTTCCCCGTGATTATCTTAAATATTTTTAAATTTTTCAATGCATATTAGGAGAAAAACCCATAGGTTTTAAAGGTCAGGAGAAGCATTAAATAACTATGTCACAGGATAAGTGTACATTCGTGATTTATCTTCATATCAAATAAAGCGGTACATTTAATCAAATACCTTATCTCTAACACGGGCAAATGCCTCATTAGCATCTCCGCTGAACAGATGTGGACTTGTAGTGTACCTAAACACATAAAGAAAAGTAACAAAAAGATAAGAAAGAAAAAGATGGTAAACAGGTATAGCAGGAATTGTATGCATGTATTTATTACTATAGTGGTAAGCAGGTATAAGGGAGTCCTTTTTGGAGACTCAGGTTTTGCATGACAAACTCTTATCATATAAAACTAAACAACGAGGAAAACATACAAATATGCTCGTGACAGTTCTGTACAAGCTCGTGTAGCCACTTCTTGTCCATTCAATGTAGTTATCCTTCCACTTATTCCAATCCATCTTTCTCTAAGAACAGGCTGATCAATTATACCAAGAATCTGAAAGAAATAGGAGAGACAAAAAAGAGGGATAATCAGACAGCAATCAAAAGCAAAATTAAGAACTCTTAAAGGCTGGTATAATTGGATACTATGTTTACGAATAGGATTAAAAAGAAACAAACAAGTTCAGATGATGAACTCAACATATTCATGCCAACTGGTATAATTAAACTCAATTAATGCACTTAATACAAAGCCAGCTTTATGCAAGCTCAAAAGGCAACATTGCAAGGGGCTTCCACTGCTAAAATGGGGCCTTCAGTTAATGGTGAGCAAGCTAACATTGCTCGAAAAGGTATAATTTTGCCCCATAAATCAAAATTTAAACAACTATTAGCACAAACCACAGAGTACCAAAAGAGGGTATATAAGTGAAAACTTACAGGTTTACCTTTCTTCAACAAAGCAATGAGAGTACCAAATACTGGTTTTCCTGGAAATTTGGGTAGCATAAGCCAAATTTAACAATGAAACTAACACAATAATTTGAATAAAAATATAGAGAATAAACTAAAATACCAGTAATGAAACTTTTTGTGCCATCTATAGGGTCTAAAACCCAAACATAATCTGCAGATTCCTCTTTACACCTCCATCCTTTTTCTTCTCCATAACTACATTCATTGAATAATTACAATAATTCTTAGCAAACAAGAAAATTATATTAAAAAAATGAAACCCAACATTGAAAACAAACCAAAAAAAAAAACCCACTCACACAGCATGAGAAGGAAAATTCTCCAATATAATCGAAACCATAGATTCTTCAGCAGCTTGATCAGCAATCGTCACTGGACCTATTGAATGAAAAAAATTCAATAAAGTCAACACCTTTTGCACCATTTTTTTCTCAAATTCTTCAATGACTTACTCAAATCTTCTTTATCAAGAATCTCGAATTTCTTCCTAAAGTAACCGCGGATGACTTCGCCAGCGGCATCAGCTAGCTTATTGCCCACTTCCGCAAAACGGTCGAGTTGGGTATCGTTCAACAACAATGGGTCGATGTGATTAGAGAGTTTGGAGTTGGAAATCATGGATTTTGTTGGGAGAGAAATGGTGGGGGTTTTGAAAGGTGGGAATGAAAGGAAATGGCTTTTGTTGGGGAAGAGAGAAGGAGGATAGAAAGGAAGGGATTTGGAAGGAAATGAAAGGAAATGGGATTGGGATTGGGTTTGAGAGAACATTTGGGAGGAAAGAAAGGGATTATAAATAAGAGGGAAAGAGAGAAAGGAAGGATTTTTGGCTATGGAGATTTGGTGACGATGACTGTGGACTGAAGTGAAAAAAGAGCTGAGTGACAGTGAGGACTAATGAGGTATCATTTAATAATAAAAGGTTTAATTTCGTTATAGGTCCTTAAATTCCCTTCTCCATCTCTTTTAATGTTTTAACAAATAAAAAATATAAAAAAATTATGTTAAAAAAGATGGAGAAAAGAGAAAAATAGATGGAGAAGCAGAAAAGACTGAGAAATAAAAAAAATAAATTACTTAAAATAAAAAAATATGAGGACCAATTATAAAATTTAACCTAAAATTTTTATTTAAAATAATAATCAAATTTAACATTTTAAATATAAATAATTAAAATATAATCTAAAGTAAATAAAAGTAATTATTTTAATAATTTATCCGAAGAGTAAAAACCTAAAACTTCAACTTTCACGGACAAATACAATTATTACATTACTATTACAAAAATACACGAGTGATTTAAAAGTAAAGCTACAATAATATTATTATTTTTATTCACCACGGCAATTTCGCCTTTATCTTCTCCCTCAAACACATCTCCTCTTGCTCAACGTACGGCTGTCGAGGCGGTGCCGCGGTAGTGGTTGCGATGGAGGTTTTGGCAGCGTTAGTTGTGGTATGAAATTGCTCCTCCTCCTCATAATTTCTACCTGTTAATTTCTCTTTTGTTTTATCATTCCTCCCTTTCTTCTCACTTACTCCATCATCCCCAAACTAAACCCGAAAAATAAAAAATAATTTAAAAACCAATAAAAATTACAAATATAGTCAATACATTCATAGTTAAATATTCATATAATTACGAGTAAAGTTATTATTATATACAAATAAATAAAATTAATAATTAAAATATAGCTGAACTTGAATCAGAATAAATTTACATAAATTCTACACGTGTTATGATTTAAATTAAAATAAATTTAAATTAAAATAAATTTTCATTAAGAATCCGCACACATGGTAGTTTGTATAGAATTAGAAAGTTTTAAGACATTAAAATTTGCTAACAATGTTAGAATTTGTTTGTTTTAAGTGTTTACTATCATAAATAAAATAAAACTCGTGAAAATCAAATTAGTACAAGGTATAGCCGATGAAAAATTAGATAAAACTCATATGGCATAATATATTCTTATGATGAAATTGAAGACTCACACATCGTAATTCTGCATGATGAGATTCGAATCTAAATACTTAAATACCAATACTTTTATCTTTATCAATAATGACCTCTTTAACACATTTATTCATATTTTCTTTCTTAAAAAACATTTTGAAAGACTGATTTTAATCATAAATATTAAAGTAAATTATATTCAAAGGTTATTAAATTATTAATAAATTTACGTTTTGATCATTTGACTTTAAAAAGTTATAAAATGGTCACTAAACTATATGAAAGTATTTTATTTAAATAATTTTTCTTTATAAATTTATCTAGTAAGACTCGAGTGACAATTTAATTATGATCGATACAGTTGATCAATATTATTGATAAGTAAAGAAATATACCATAAATCCTAGATAAATCCTAGATAATCTAACTATCAGTATTAAATATTAAAAAAAATTATTTAAATTTTAATTCGTAAATTCACTACGTTTAAAATTATTCATGAAATTAATAACCGATAACTTAAATATTCTACACGATGGGGAACGTCGAATTACCGAGCTAGTGCTGGAGCTGTTAAAAGACTGAATCTCTTCCTTGCTGGAAACCTCCGGACGCAGTGGGGGCGGTCGATACTGCTGCTGCTGCTGTTGAGACTCAGCAGCAACAACACTGATCTGATCACCACCGTGCATAGGTGGGGACATGGTGGCTACGCCAATGACGTGGATGGGATTACCATATTCATCGGTCAATTGCACCGGGTTGCCTTGCTCATCAGTGAGTTGAATGGGGTTACCATTTTCATCTATTAAATCAGCCATTTTCGTAATTACTGGCACACCAAAGAAAAAGCGTGTCCACTTATGGCGTATTCAGGGACTTGGGTTGGATCAAATTGATATATATTATATGTATATATACATACATGAAAAGACGGTGGAGAAGAGTAAGTTTCTTTTGTATGAAACTTACGTGATTTTACAGGTGGCGGGGCGTTTGCAAATGAGATGTTTAAGATACAGCCACGTTAGAGAATTAAGGAGGGGACGTGCACCTTAGGTGACGTCGGTGACAATTAACAAATACGAGAACCAATCAAAGAGGTAAATTTTTGCTTTTACATTATCCGGATAGTCACTCAATTATCGATTGTCCATATATTTCGTATCATCTTCACATGAAAAATTGTTTATTCTTAATTATTCGATTGGATTTTTTAATCTTACTGCCACCGTTATTTTTATACTAACAGCAAGTAAAAGCACCATCCATCCAAACTCACCCTTAATCTCTTAATTTTTTACTCTAAACCTCAAAATTAGTAAACTGGCCTTGCTTGATATTACTTTCCATTTCATTTTTTTCACTATTGTGTATCAATAAACTTATATATTTATAATTTTAAAAAAATTAAATTAAATTGAATTAAATTAAAAATGCCTTTATTTATACCAAAAGACGTTTTTATTTAAACTTCAATATTTTTTTTTTACAATTCATTTAAAAAAAGGAAATATTATACATTATTTTATTTAATTAAAGTAGCTAATAAAATATAGCTGGAGTTGAGTTGGGCTATAGTATAGAAAACCACAATACTCCCGGTTTAAACATGGATGGGTTAAAACTTGGCCCAAGAGCCTACGGACCACTCTTTTAAAATTTATTAAGAAATTATTTTTAAAAGTGTACTTAATTTTATTCACTGAAGTTAAAAAAAAAATTCAAAAGTAAATTCAGAGTGATGTGAAGTATTATTTTTAATTATTTTACTACATTAAAAAATTAACTAGTGGTAGAGGGTTTGCTCCTCGCCCTGGGTATGGAGCAACTTTAAAACTCGTTGCCAACATCTATTTCCTAATGAGCCTATAGATTGCGAAAAATTAGTTATTGAGCTCGTTCAGGTAAAGATCTAGAGAAATAAAAAAAATAATAGTATTATCCTAAATTCGGTTGTAAAGTTTTTTACTCTATTGGCGATGTACAGGATTGTAATTTTTTTTTAAATACCCAATTAACTACTCGAATTGAAAATTACATAAAATAGTTCCTTTGATTGACAGAAGCCGTTGTTTATTATTAAATCCTAACGGTCCAATTGAAGTAAGAAAAGTTACTTGGACCGTCAGTTGTTAACAATCATGTCAGCAAGGCTTTTAGGATTTAATGATTGATGTAATTTATTAAATTGAGGGTTCAATGGGGTACGAAAAAAATACGGGATTAATTTTTTTAAACCCTTATATGAAGTTTTTTTTGTTTTCAATTACTATTAATAAATTCAATTAATTATGTTTTAAAAAATAATTCAATTAATTATTAAATTTTTATATTATCATTCATATTTATTTTAAAAAAATTTTAATGACTCGGCATATGACTACTTTTAATGTATAAATTTATATATATATCAAATCCAAACTCTATTATTAATCATTCAAAGAGAAATAAATCTAATTAAAAATAAAAAGAAGAAAGTTTAACATTTCAACACACATTTCACATAAAATAGTAATATTCAACATTAAATGAACACGATCACGACATGATTCAATCATAAAATGATATCCCAAACATGCCATGAGTGTCTTTCATTGTACTTTAACATGCATGAAGCATTAAGCCTGGAAACTTAGTATTATAATATATGACATATATATAATACATTATCTCTCTCTATATATATAGGTTTATTGCTAAATACTATATATTATATCTAATTATATATATTGCTTCATTTTCTTCAAGTACACAAATGAAGCATAGGGCAAAGCTTCATTTATACCCATATATATTGCTACATGATGCACCAACATGATTGATTAATTAGGTATAAGCTTGAAAGGAGGCTTCACAAGAGCTGGTGTTGGATCATATCTTCCATAGTCTTTAGTATTTGCTCTAAGCAGCCTTTCATGGATTGCTTCGCCTTCGACACCTTCCTCCTGCGGTCACATAAGTATCGGAATTGATTATTTACGATTTAATATCTTAAGAGAATTTTTCGAATAAAATCAAGAATTTTCATGGATAAAAACAGAAGAATAAGAGCTTATTTAAGAAAAGAAGGGTGAAGTGCTTAATGGTCTCTCTATTATATAAATTTTATCAAATTATTTTATCTACTATTAAATAAATCATTTTAGGAAAACCAAAGAATAATAGCTTATTTAGTTTTAAAAAGGCATAACTTTGAAGGTACTTTGTTGTTTCTCTATTATACAATTTTTATTAAATTAATCCATCTACTATTAAATTGATCAATTTAGTCCTTGTAAAAAGAATCAAATAAGAACACAAAGTTATCTTTACCATTTAACAAGTTGATAACTTTAATAAAATTTTTATAGTTCTACAAATGAAATATTCATTTTAAAGTTGAACTGCAGATGAAAAAATGTCATTCGCTTAAATTATAAATATTAGTCGTGTTAAAATTTAAGTTTATTTTTTATTTTTAATAGTAGAAAGAATAAATTAATTAGTAACAAATAATCATAGCAACAAGGAAAAGAAAACCCTAAGAATGATGCGGTAGGTCAATATTTGCTTCATATGTATGTATGTATGTATGTATGCATGAATGTATGAGGGTTACTGTTCTTGAGATCTGCATGAAGGTTATTTTTTTCTCCTTGCAGACCAGGCTAGCTAACATAAATGCTGCCATGCCTGGAAGCTGGTTAGCTTTTTCAAATCAAAGATATACATATACATATACGAATGCGTATACGTATACGTATACGTATACAAAATCTTAGAAGGAAAATGGATAAGAAAAATGCAGTACGAACCTCAAAAGCTGCATCAACTTCCTCAGCCAACATATTGACGAACTTAGATTGGCGACCTGTAAAACCCAAATTTCAGCACAATCTAAATAATAAAAAAAGCCTTCATATATGCCCCCTTAAACATACGAGTATATACATAGAAACCCTTCATTCGATGTTGGAAGAAAAAAAAAGAAGCAAGTTAAATTGAACTACAAGTTAAAGGGTTGAATCTGGTCTTCATAATCAACTTTTAAGTTAATGGAGGGGTTATTGATTAATTAACCTTACTGAGCTGCACTTTTATATATAATTTTTTACTTTAAAAAGTTTTAACATTTTCATGGACAAAGCGTGCATGGCATGCACCAGAGAGATTAAAAAGCTGCAACCAAAAGACATATAGAAAAAGAACCCACCTGCCATTGAAGTTGATAAAAGAAAAGTTGAAACCAAGAACAAAAGTAGAACAATCTTCTTGAGATTATGCATGTTTTTCAAAGTGGGGTTTTTCTTTTCATTGAAGAGAGAATATATGAAGGAATTTGCAATACAAGGGGATATATTTGTATTGGTATCAACATTATATCTACTAGGAACTAGCCTTAGGGATATGAACCAAGAAATAGATTGTATTTTATTTTGAAGAATGCAATCTTATTGCTTTTTTTCTGGTTTTAGGTTTAAAAATTCAAAAGCAAAAGAAAGAGAAAAAGGTGAAAGAAGATCACTTTTCTTTTGTTGGGGCACTTGGTCTAATGAGTTAGTGGATTATATACTTAATTAAATCAATTGTACTTAGTGTGGAAGTCAGTGGAAATTACTCAAACACCCTTAATTTTTCTCACATTATAATATATGAATTCATAGTTGTTAATTCGTTAACGACTGGTGACAAAAAAAATATATCCGATAAGTTAGATCATTATTTTTTAACTTTTTATAATTGAGTGATAAATAATCGTGTGATTATATGTGTATTTTACCTTACAATAATTTATTTATTAGAAAAAAAATGATATAATTATGAATTTTACCCTTCTACTTTGCAAAAATTCAACAATCCCTCTAATTTGTCAAAATTTGATCCTCATATTTTATGAAAATTGTCAGTCATGGCGTTATTAATTTTTTTTTATTTCCCAAGACATTTACTGGAACGAGCCTAATAAATAATCATCTACATTCTGTAGGCTCATTAAGAGGATAGATGTTAACCACGAGTTTTAAAGTTGCTCGGGCGAGGATAGAACCCTCAACCACTTGTTAAGGTAGGAAATACCATTTCCATCTCACCTGACTCTCATAATTCGGTGTTCTTAATTTTATTAGCTTTTAATTCTCATCTTTTTTAACATGTTCAATCTTTCATCTCTATTATAATTATCAAAGATGAGAATTCATTCCATGATCAAGGTGAGTTTACTTTGTTTAAATTATTATTTACAATTCATCAACAGAATTCATGGGTTAGGTTAGGTCAAGTTCGAGCTAGGGTTATATATGATATTAATACCATATATAATTGTCCAAATTTGGTTTAACCTGAAAATGAGTCTTAAATTTTGTCAAAACCCGTTAATATTTGCAAATAATTAATACAAATCCGTTTAAAACCGCTCATACTTTTTTAATTTAAAATATATATTTTTTTTATTTAATATTTAGTAACTATATATATTATTTACTACCATAATATATATTTTAAAATTCTAAATGGAATTAACTTAATATAATTTTTAAAATTTACATTATAATATAATATATTTAATTTTTCACAACATATAAAATAACATACTATAAACTTGAAAATGGGCTAAAATGAGTTAAATTTATCTCATATTTTGAATAAGCCTATTTTTTTCTTTTGCGTACGTCCGTATTACCAAACCTAATATTTCAAATCCTCTCAAACTTTGAACCAATCTTCAAACTCGCACTACTAGCTTGACCCTTAAACAGCCATTGACATCAGCTATTGATTACTAGGGCTAGGATGGGAAGATGCAAAAATGTGTGACCATTAGGGGAGAATTTTCATGGTCTAAACCCTAGGGACCATGTCAAAAAAGGCTTAATTAGGTTGGTATTTAAATAATATTTTGTGGAAGATTAGTGCTTTCAATTATCCTTAACGACAACGACAACACACCAAATACAACTAAAACAGACAGTGGTGGGGAATAAAGAGAAACAGATAGAAGAGGCTGCCTGAATATATATATGTAATAATCTCTTCTCTTTTTTTTCCTCTAAATAATGTTAGGGTTAGGGCATATCTTCCTTTGAATTAAGTAAACTCCTCATCATGCTAATAATTGATCATTAACTATAACTTTAATCGAACTACATTATTATATTATTATATGTTTGGATTAACATTACAGTAAAAGCATAAGGAATTGAATTTATGTGTACATCATCAGCTTAGGGTTCTACTTTAATGGATTCTGAGTATGATGTTACTTACATATATATATATATATATATTCATGATGGTATTTGAGCTTTAATTAAGCACTTAAAAATTGATTCAAATTAGGGGTGTAATTAAAAAACCCTTGAATAGTTAGGTTTCGATATGCAATAGGGACGTTTTTATAAAAAAAAAAAATTATATATTTAAGTTTTAGGGTGGGATGGATTGGTTTTCGATTAAAACTTTTGTTTCAAATTCTATTGATTTTAAGTTTCAATTATTTCAAATTACTTGTTCGAGTCATTTTCATTCGAGGTTATTTTGTGTTCGAGTTGCTCAAACTTAAGTTAATGATTTTTTATAATAAAATAAATCGAGTTAAAATTAAATTTGGAATATGATAGATGTTGGACATACAACCCTTTGTATTAAACTTTGGCCATGGTTTGATCTTTCAAACATTCAAATTTATTTCAAGGGAAAATGGGAAATTTTGGACCAAATTGGAGCATATATGACTTTGTGGCCTAAAAAAATTAAAAATGAACCCTAAGACCTGCAAGTGATGACAAATATCTTTTTGGAGAAGAAAGGTCATCTTTCAATAAATGTTGTAATTAATTAAAATAAAATGTCCAGTGAGATTCATAGTGCATATGTTTGAAAAAGATGACCAAATATTGGTGCCAATTGTGCCTTTGACACATTCATCTTCCACCTAGCACATACTACCCACATATGGATATTACAAACATCCCAAAGTCAACATTTTCTATCTAAATTTTCTTTTATCTAATTACATCAATATTTAAATTATCATTGCATTATTTAATTTAATTTTTTTTTTTGTAATGGTGTTAAAAAAATCAATTGTCATTTGGCGTCAATCAAAATATGCCACGTGAGACATGACAATCAATTTTTTAACATCGTTCTTAAAAAAAAGCTGAATTAAATAACAGAATAATAATTTAAATATTAATTTAAAATAAAAAATATTTAAATAGGAAAAGTGAAAAAATAGACATGGTTGAACAATAGGCCCTCTAAGGTTTAAAGATTACTAACCAATTGGCTAACACAAGTAGTGTTACGTGATACCTGATGTCTTCGTTTAATAAATAAAAGGTTCTACACAGCTCAACAAGATACATGAGAGATGTGCTGCGAAAGTGATGGGTCGGGTTGGGTTAATTTTGGACCGAATTGATGTAGAATTTTAGGTTTGAGCTTAGTTTGATTCGAAAAATGAATCTAAAATTTTGTTTAAACTTAACCCATATTAAAAATATTAAACTCAAGCCCGATTAGAATCGATCGTAATAATTTTTTATATGAAAATAAGTTTTAAAAATACAATACATCAAGTACACTAAAAATATTAAAATAAATATTTCCCAATAAATTGAAAATACAAAAAAAAAAAGTATAGGCATGTGATTTGGGTTGGGCCCAAGCCAAAAAACTACTTAATGTCTGGCCCGTTTAAAAAAAGAGCATTATTTTTTATCTAAACTTATTTTTTGAGTCTATATTATTGTCTAAACTTTTTCACTTCTTGGGCGAACCTTCAAGTCTAAACGAACAACCAAAACTTTAACTCTGACACCAACTTATCTCTATTTTGGAAGCTCAACAAAACAAGTAGTAAAGGCTAAAACTATAAAATCACAAGATAAAGTACATCATATCATTTAATGGCATAAACCCTAAGTCTTAAACAAATAACAAACAAAATGGCAACTAGTTTTGGGCCAAATTTATTTTGATTTAGAGGTTCAATTAGTAAAAAATTAGGGTCCATTTTGTAATTGGTGAGCCCTTTGAAACAATACACAAAAATGCCCATTTCTAGCTTTTCTAGAGACTCTCTTTGGGCTTTAACCACATAAAAGGGATAGCCCAAAACATATTAGATATATAATATTTAAGATTTTATACAAATAAATCTATTAAATCTTAACTCGGTTGACAACGATATTGTTATTAGTGCGTGTAAGTGCGCTGAAGCACGTTATCTTCTTATTTAAAGGTTGGAGAGCAACTATGGGTAATTCTAGACATTATATCAAAAAATAAAGACTAAGAATCGTGATGCTACGCAAAGAATTTTAAAAAAAATTATGAATTTTATCATTTTATTTATTTTTTATATTTCATATAAATAAATAAATTTTATATTAAGTAAAAGGGAATCATGATAGTATATAATTTGTATTAAATATTATAATAGTTTGTTTTTATTTTTCTTTATTATGAGCATAAGAATAAGAATTTTTTTTTTCAGTGGAAGAATAAGAATATTAAATCAATAAGTAATGTAAATATGTATTTGATTGATTTAAAAGGTAAATAGATATGATTTTAACGAAAATTGTTACCAATTTTATTATATAAAATAATAAATTAAGGGATAAAAACTAGAGGGACCAAATACAAATTTACCCTATCCTTTAAAAAAATGGTATTTAAATAAATTTTAAAAATCCAAGGGGCCAAACACAATTATTCCTTTCTCTTAATAGGATGCTAAAATTTGAAGAACAGCTAGGTGCCAAACATGGAAATATCAAACATCGAAAGTTATGCATAATTGGTCGTAACTAATTATCCTTAATTGCTCTTTTAAAAAAAAATTGACGGAAATTAAATTACCGTAATTTTTTTTAAGTTGAAATTAAAAAAGACCAGAGAGTTCTTTTTACTAATTGTATAAATCAATTTTTTTATCGAATCATTCTTTTTTAAATCATATAATAGAAATCGAACCTGTTAATTTGATCCAATTATAACAACAATGTTGAGAATAGCATAAACTTTAACATTTTTATATAATAAAATTATAAAAATTATAATTCACAATAAGGTCCCTAATTGACCATGGACCATTCAATCTCTTCACTTAATGAAATGTTTAATATTTAATTAAAAAGTGATTTAACACCCACCACCATTCATACTCAACAAATAAGACATCATTCTCAATTAAGACCCTTTTTGTTTTTTGTCGTTTTATTAAATAAAAATTATTTAATATTAGGTCGACAATGTCTTAGAATATCACTGCCTACCATTCATCACCCACATTAATTAATTAATTAATTAATTAATTAAATTTGTTTAATACTAATTAATCTCACCACCTTCAAAACAAAAACCAAACATTACAAGACACCTTTTTCATCGGATCACGTACAAAAACATGGTTGGCCACATGCTTTTAGAATCTATATAAATCAAATTTCACCTTAAATTTAGCTATTTTATTAACTTGATTGGTATGGCTATTCTTGTTAATGTAGGAGGACATGGATTCAAGTGCGCTGAAGCGCATTATCCTCTTCATCTTTATAAGTTGAGGAAGAACTATGGGTAGGCATTGTGTAAAAAAAAAAAGCATATATGACTGGAACTTATAATGAGATTGTTCGAAAAAAAAAATCAAACTATAACAAAATTGATGTTTAAACTTCAAATTTTAAAATGCTATAATTTATATTTTAAAGTATCATTCGGTATTCTATGAAAGTTCGGATTTGATGTAAAGGAAATTTAAAACATGTGGATCAAATTTTAAATACATGTTGTATCTATTGTATCAATGGCAAGAGGTGACTGGTGAGTTCGATTCAGTTTAGTCGGGTTTTTGAATTTCTCAAACCATCCATGTTAATTCGATTCTCGATCTTTTTTCATACTAATTTTGGGATTTGAATTTTTGCACTTATTTTAACAACATAAATTTTTTTATGACTTTTGGACATTTATTCAGTAATGTTTCGAAACAAGTTCATAAATATTTCTAAAAGAATAATTTTCAAGAAAATCAATAACTTTTTATATGGTATTTTTAAAAAATAAAAATTTATATAATAAATTTAAGTTATTTTAACTATTTTAAATTTATTTATTGCGTTATGTAAAAATTAAAATTAATTATAAATTAAATAAAAATATCTCGGTATTCAATATTTATACTACATGTTTTTTATTGAGTTTATGTCACTCATTAATCAAGCCCCAACTTAGTTGTGAATTTACTAAAAACTCGTTTATTTTATAAAGCAATAAATTTATTCTATAATTGGGTAAAAATACCATGGAAGCTCTTGGACTATGAATCAGATTGCATTTTACCCCTCTACTAAAAAATTGGACAAATTAGGACTTGTACATTAGATTAAAGAGCAAACTAGTCCTTCTGTTTAAAATTTCATCCGTTTCTATTGTTAAAAATTGGTCCATGTGTGTCAGCATGAGGTATATGTGGCACGTTACATAACATTATCGGGTCAGCCATGCCAATTTTTAACATTACAAATAGATGAATTTTGTAACAAAATAAGGACCAATTTACTTTTTAATCTAACTTACAGGGACTAATCTGCCCATTTCTTAAAACAAATTATCATAAGCTAAATTATCACCACAAGATGTTTAATACGAAAGCATAAATACCATTTTGATGACATTAATATAATATTTTAATTTTTCTAAAAATAAGACATTAATATAATATTAATAGCTATTTGATGTGTTCATATCTTCATCTCAATATTGTATAAAAATAATTATTTGTATGATTTGAATGTCTTTATTTTTTTTTTAATTTAGATAACTTTAAATGTAATTTTGATTATTTTTAATATAACTTTTTAGTCATTTATGTAATTAATTAAATTCGGCACTAGCCGATCGAGCCTTAACTCAATTTACATTAGTATTGTTGTCAGTGCAGAAGCATGTAGGTTTGAGTACGTTTAAGCTCATTATCCTCCTATTTAAGGGTTGGAGAGGGATTATGAATAGTTCTAAACATTGTATAAAAAAAAAAAAGCATATATGATAAGAACAAGGGTGAAGCTAGAAATTTTTTTTAGAGGGAGCGAAATTAAATTATAATTTTTACTATACTAAAAATGTAATTTTACCATTTTAATAGCATATATTTTTATAATTTTTAAAGGATTAAATCAAATTTTTATTGTTTTTAAAGGAGACCAAAATATAATTTTTCATTTTAGGGAGACGAGACCCCTACAAACCCCTAATTTCACCTCTAAATAAAATCCTATAACGAGATTAATATTAAAAAAAAAATTAAACCCGACACCACGACTTTTCATAATTTTAATATACTTTAAACTTTTTCCTTGTCAAGCTTTTAGTGAAATATAATTTTATGTGGAAAAAAAAAGGTAAATAAAAGAATGGGATTCTTTTGTTTTATGGTGCTCCTTTTTACTTTTTATTTTTAAAAATATTGTCTTTTTTAAAAAGTTAAATATTTTGTTGGAAATTTTTGAAAAGAAAAGAAATATTTTAAGAAATTACTTTTTTATAATTTTTAAATTACTTATAATCTCTAAAATATCTAAAATAAATGATATTACGTATTTAAATATATTACAATAGCAACGATATCAATTGAGCTAATTTTACTTGAATTTTCTTTAATTTATCTTTTCAAATTTACATAGTGGTCCTCGATCATCCATCTTATATTAATCAATATTCTAGTAAATACATTGGCCTCCATTCAAAAATAGAAAATTACATTTTAGTCATTCAAAAAATCATTAAATAATAAATATTTATGATAAAATTGCAATTTGGCCTCCTAAATGGAAAAAAAATGTTTAGTTCTAGTAAGAAAATGATGAAATCATAAATTAATACATGATAAAATTATATTCCGACCACTCCTAATTTTTTTTTTTATAAATTTGCCTTGTTAAATTTCTATCCTTTCTTTTTTATTTTAAATTATTAGGACTAGATATTAACTTAGTCAGTATCGTTGTTGTTACTTAATCGAACGACTTAACATTGATTTAATTAAATCGAATTGGACTAGATTTGAGTTTTGATAAATATATATATTAAAAATAACAATTTATATCTACGTATATATAATAGAAGTTGTGAAATCAATCGATTTGGTTATGAAAATCATAATCGATAACCAACCGTAAAAATTTATTTTAGCCTCCTACAATAAACATTGCAACTATCGTAACTGACTTAATTGAATCAATTAAATCAAAAACTATTGGTTAAGTTAATTTGAATCGACTTTTACTCATTCTTAGAGGACAAATACGAGCAGGCAAAGGTCCCAAAATTGGAAATTTTAAATTATAGTCTTTTACGAAATTACGCTTACGTCCCAAAATTGAAAAGAAAATTATATTTAATATTAATTAATATATGATAAACATCCTGAAATTTTATAATTTAAAATTTGGCCCCTTAATTTTTTATTTTTTATTTTTGGATTTGCTCATGCTCAATCTTAAGCTCATTCTCCGAGGGTCCTTGCTTCTAATATATATATATATAAATTGTTTAGTCTTTTCGTAAATAATAAAATTATAAGTTAATAAAAATCTAAAAAATTGTATAATTCAAATTCGACCCCTAAAAGCAATCAATTATCGTAATTATTGGATAAAAACATAACCCTTAATCACAATTTAATAAAAGTTATGATGTAAAGTTGGTGGCATGATTTGAATTGTGATCCAAATTAACTCCTAATTAATCCTATGTCACCCACTTTAATTTTTAAGACAACTTGACACAAGCGTGATTATGTCATTTTCAAAGGGCTTCTTAGAACCTTTTTTTTTTAATTAATCAAATAAATTAATATATTTTCATTTGTTTTGTTTTAATTATTGATTGCCTAACATGGGTCTACAACAATCTATACCTTAAAAATTAATTAATTAGTGTCACAAGTGCTTACGGAACTATGATTAACAACATTAGACCATGCGACTAAAAATCATGCCCAAAGGGTCTTTAGCATTTATTTTTAATTTTATGTAAGAAAATTTTGTGTCAAATTTTGTTGCGTGACTAAAAATTATGGAACTATGATAATGCGTTGCTGGTTGAATCTCTTTTAGTTGGTAGCATTGCCAGTACTGAAATGGTAAAATTATGCTTGGTTCATGGATCAAGTGTGGGAAGTTTGATTACGTCATGCGTCGAGATCTTAGAATGAAGTTGTAGATTGCATGGCCAAAATGGTTACTCGATTTGCTATTTCACAGTTGTTTGTTGCTCCTCCGAAAGCAGTAAAGGACATTTTGTTAAGAGAATTGTAATAAAGCCTTGGTATTTTAAAGAGGTCATTGGATGTAATCACATAGTTGTTGTTTCTTTTCTATGAAAAAAAAATATGGGCAAAGGGTATATATGTTTTAACAACATTAGATTATGTGACTAGAAACCATGCCCAAAGGGTCTTTAGCATTTATTTTTTATTTAATGTTAGAAAAAAACTGGGTTAAATTTTATTATGCGACTAAAAATTATCAAACTATGATAATGCGCTGCTAGTTGAATCTCTTTTGTCTGGTAACGCTACCAGTTCTAAAATTGTGGAATTACGCTTGATTCATGGAATGATGCATCAAGAGTGGGAAATTCGATTACGTCATGTGTCGAGATCTCAGAATGAAGTTGCAGATTGCATGACTAAAATGGCCACTCGACTTGCTAGTTTACAATTGTTTCTTGCTCCTCCAGAGACAGTAAAGGACGTTCTTTTAGAGGATTGTAATAAAACCCTGGTAAAGAGGCCCGTGGATGTAATCGCATAGTTAATGTTTCTTTTCTACCAAAAAAAAAATCAGTGATAATTAAATAAGAGATGTTAAATTCATTAAATTAATTTTCTTTATTTTCAAAATTTCATGCGATAAACAAAAAATATTTAAATTATAGAATGGAGATTAAATCACAACTTATGTACAGTACGAGATTAATATTGTAAATTTTTACCAAACAAATTTAATTGTTATTATTCGGGTAATAACTTAAATTTCAAAATTTGAAAAAAAAAATGACTAAAATCGAACAAATTTAAATCTAGGGACTAATGTGTAATTTACACATAAAAAAAGAAAAAAAATTGGCATTAAAAGTCAAAAAATGCTCAATTGTTTTGTTTTGCTTTGTTTTCAATTTCCTCATGTGGAATTGCAAAAAGTTGTGGGAATCTAAAGAAAATTAGAGCCTCTAGTTTATTTCTTCATTTTTAAATAATTTTTTTTTAAAAAAAATCAGAGGTTATTTCATGGGGCCCATTTGCCAATTTTTGGGTTTTTTTTTTAATTTGGAATTTAATTTTTATTATCTAATTAAATTCATTGGCTTCAATTCCCAATAAAAACATCCACAGTTTTTAGAACAGGCAAACCTTGGAAAACTTGATATTTAATACTAGCTAGTATTTAATTAATTTTTGGATTAATTCCACTAATTGTCCTCAAACTATCAGCCACATTCTAAATTGATCACTATAACTCTGAAACATTCTAATTGAGTTCAATAAAATCTTTTCTTTAGCTTAGCTATCTATTTTAGCGTTAAATTTCAATTTAGATTGGATGTTTGTTAAATTATCACCTAAATTATAAATTGATCCCTATATTTCAAATAATTTTAATTATGTTCTCAAAGTGTTAATATAGTATCAGCCTACCTACCAGTATAGGTGCTAAATATCGGTTTGGATTTGATGTGCCCACAAACTATCATCTAAATTTTAAATTGATCCCTAAATTTTAAAATATTCTAATTGACTCCTCAAAGTATCGGTATTGTATAAATTAGGGGTTCCTTCTTCAATCTACCCATTAAAAGTTATTTTGAATCTAATATAAAGTATATTCAAAACATGTCTCCGACTTTTAATACATAAACTAATAGCAACCTAATTGATGTAATACTGATGGTTTAAGAAAATTACAATTTAGACCATAATTTTAAGGATGTTTAGTGAAATTAACCCCTTTTTCTTGTTTAGGTATCTTCTCACGTGATTGAGCAACATCTAGTCATCTGCCGAAGACATTGTTGTCCCCTGCACGTGCAATTGAGTTTCAAAAGTTCTAGCTTTTGCAAGAACCACCTCCCACTATTACAAAATCATGTCCTTTTTTTTTTTCATTTATTTTTATTTTTTAACTTTAAATCCATGATAGCTTTAACTTATATTTTGATTTATAAATATATATTTAATCAGCTTTTTAATTTGCTGTTTTTCTCTCTTTTATACACTTTTTTTAGTGTTCCAATTGGATGGGATGGTCTCAATACACAATCACAAAAAAAAAAAAAAAATCTAACTTAGTGACAAAATTTTAGAATTAAAATTAAAATTTTGATTAAAAATACTAAAAACCCGAAGTTTATATTTATTAAATATCATCTTTGAAAAATAATTAATCTCATTATAAGTTCTTATTATATCTATTTTTTTCATATAATGCGTAGAACTATACTCATAGTTTCTCCCTAACTCTTAAATAGGAGGATAATACATTTCATCATATTCGAACCTACATCTTCCTGCATTGACAACAATATTAATCCCGATTCACCTAAGATTTTAATCAGCAAAATTTGATGTTGGTTTTTTGTTTTTTTGTACTTTCATGGTATGATACAAAAAGTTTAAAGGAATTTAATGATTAAAATTTGAAAATGTGAAACCAAATAGAGATATTATCTCATTGCAAAGTAATTGAGATTCCATTTAATGAATTTCCAATCACGAGTTCATTAACTGTTGAACTACTCACAAAAAAACAAAGCAGTCACCATCCGGTCTTGCTCACCTCCCATATTAATTCAATTGAATTTTTTTAGTGTTTCATTTTGATTATAGTTGATTGATATATGTTTTATTTGTATTCGTTAGAGATTGTGTGACCCGAATCTCGTCATTTGTTTAAAAGATAAATATAGTGGAAAAATAAGGAGATCTGTGGGGAGACGAGAGGCCGAAGGTCGTAGGCACAAATTGAGTCTGCATACAACTATACTTCTACTATTTGACTTTGATTAGAATAGGGTTTTTCAACCTTAAATAGGTTGAAATTCTTCTTGTATTATTCGTTTTTCAATATTAATAATTTTATTCTCCTCTACCCATAGTTTTTCCCTTGAAAGGGTTTCTATTTAAAACATGTGTGTTCTTATTTTTCTTTTCTTATTACTTTGTGATCGTTCTACTGACAGTATTTATAAATTTTGAAAAAAATTAGTCAGGTTGAGTTAATTTTATATAGGATCAATTCGAGTTGGATTAACCTAAATTTAAAATTTTTGAATTTGAATCATTTCAAAATTAGATTGTTTCGTGTTTGTATTATTTTAGTTTAAAAAAAAATTGGGCTTAAATCATCTGGGGTTACCAATCGCTTTTTTTTTTCGAATCGTTCTGGGTTTAACTCTCAAGATTGGGTCATTTTAAGTATTTTATTTAGATAATTTTGAGTTCTAGTCATTATAAGTTTTAATCATCTCGAGTTTGAATTATTAATTTTTTTTATAATTAAATTAAATTTGATGTAACTCAAATTTATCAAAATAAAATTTTTAATTCAAATCAAAAGCATATAATTATTTAGCATTTGAAGAAAATAAGTTAAACAAAAGAAACCAAAAAGATTTGAGAAAGCCAAGAATTATGACCTCTTCGATATTTCATGAAATTAAGTCTCAACAAAAGAACAAAAGTTGAAATTGAAAACAACTCATTTATAAGCCACAACTAAACCTTACTTTACATATCATTTTTATTATTTATTAAAAATAATTAAATTATGACGTAATCAAATTAATTTATCTACTTCATGTATTTTTAGAAATAATCAAATAATTCTAAATTCGAATAGAATTAATATTTATTGTTTAAAAAATATTATTTAATTGTAATTTAATAGAGTTAATTGAAAATAATAATTTTCGAGACATTTTTTATCCGGTCAATGTTAATTCTGTTATAATTTAAATTTATTTAATTATTTTTAATAATATACGGACTAATTTAATACAATCTCTATGATACAAACACTTTTCAAGCACACGAATTTCAATTAATGTTAGTTGAAATTTAATTAGTTGTTAAATTAATTATTCAGATCTGTACTTATAATGATGATTCAGTTTTATCATATCCCTTAGGGTCGTGGGATCAATTCGCAAGTCGTGCTTGTATGATAATTTAAATGGGTAGATATAATTATAATTTTAAAAAAAGAAAATTAAAAAAAAAAAACTAAAACCTCAAAATACATTAATAATAATTTGCTTTGCATTGGATAGGTTATACAAATTAAACCCCAACAAGCACAATTCCCCCTACTACTAATAATCATTAAAAAAACTCTAAAAACCAAACCCAAAAAAACACTAAATTTAAAAACCATGATCTTTCCTCTATTGAAATCTCCTCCACTTTAACCCCCTTTGATCATATATATATATATATAAGCTCATGAAGATCAATACTGAAACATGTTATTATCTGCAGAAGCCATGATAGGTTGATTCAAGTAAGCCAAATTGAAAGGGTTAATAAAGCTATGATCAACCATCTCATTGAAACCAATCATTGCAACATTAAAACCACCACAATCACCACCACCATCACCGCCACCATCACCACGACCATCACCACGACCATCACCACCACCAATATTGTTATTGCATCCATTTAAGGAATCAATGATATCAGTAAGGGAGTGTAACCTGTGGCTAAGCTCGTTGGCTTGAGCTCTAAGCACCGAGTTCTCAGCCTCCACGTTCAAGTAACGTTGTGTGGTGATGCTCACCCTTGTTAAAATCTGGTGATTTTCATTTTGTAGCTGGGAAACTTGTGCCACGAGATCATCTAAATGCTTTTGTTTCCTCATCCTTGACCGCCTTGCTGATTCCCGGTTGGATATCATTCTTTTCCTCTTCCTTTCGTTCATTAATGCTTGTAAATCTTCATCGGAGCCTGAGTTTGTGACCATGGTTGATGAACCTGATGATGTACCACTTGAGGAAGCCATGGAAAGTTGTAGATAAAAGATGAATAATATGCAGATTAGTAGAATATTATAGTAGTTGAATTTATTTATTTATTTATTATATAGAGAGAGATAGAAAACTTGAAAGAAAAAAAGGGGCTAGAAAATCATGAAACGTAGTACAACCAGTAAAGGAAAACAACTGAGAAAGATTGAACGAGTTGGGTCCTTCGAATGAATGTAGAATTGATCATAAACCCAGAAAAGAAGATTTCACTGAGAATTGGAGACATGAATCTCAAACATCAAGAACAGAAGATTGAGCATGAAGATGTTAGAAAAACAAAAACTTGGAAATTTATATAAAAAGAAAAATTTTGAGAATGGTTGGTTAAGGCAATATCAAGAACACCAAGCAGGCTGATTTTTTGAACTGAGAAAAGAAGGGATTTTTGATGATGGGGTAATGGATTTTGAACTCAAAGAAGAGAAACCCAGATTTTGGTTTTTGTATTAAAGAGGAAAAGAAGAAGAAAATATGAAAAAGGGAGTGACGAGGAAGGGAAGGAAAAGTAGAAGAGTTAATTGAATGAATGAAGGGTTGATTTATAGATGAAAAAATGGAATAAAATATTAGGAGAAATTAAAAAAAAAATCTAAGATTTAACAAATATATGGGTTTTGGAATCTGAATAAAATAAGTGAATTAAAAGTAATGGAAAAAGCTGATGGGGACATGTGAGGTGAGGGGAAGAGAGAGAGAGGAAGAAAAGGCTCCACAACTGGGCAGATCCAGCTGGGAATCAACTATCTTAATTTTACTTAGTGTTGTGTAGTAAATTTCGTTTCTTTACTGAAAACTGTCAAATGCAAACAAACACATTACAATGGGTGGAATTTTGGGGTTGTTGGTGCAGTTTAAAGTGTAATATTGAGGGGATAGGCTATTTTTGATAGAAATTTTTAAAATGTTATTCATCGGGTAGTCGATTGTACTCTTAATTATTAGAGTTACGTGACCTAAATTTTAAGAGGTTGTTTACAAGTTAAGTTAAATAAAATATATATATATTAGAAGATTTAGTATTTATTAGTATAATATATTTAGCATAATTTAGCTTATAAATATAAACAGTCTCTTTTACAACATTAGAAAATGCACTCATTCGATATGAGAATTTTATATTTTCGTTTTGAGGGTTATTTGTTTTCCGGGTTTCGGGATTTAATTTTTATCTCCATCTCTGTACTTTTCGTTCTTTTACCATTATAATAAAATTATCTTTACCCGTGGTTTTTATCCTCTTTAGAAGGGTTTTTTCACGTTAAATGCATATATTCAATTTCTCAATTTCTTCCACTATTTTTACTTGTTCATTACTTAATCAGGTCGATCCCAACATTAATAATTGAAGGTATTATTCTTCTGTCAAGGATTTTCCCTAATTTCTGCGGATCCAAATTACTATGACTGTCTTTTCTATTACTTCAACATGTCGAATCTAAATTATTCACGTAATAGATACACACATGTTTACAATTTAATATATGTATTTTAAACACGAATGCTATTATATTATATTTGAAATTGATATTTCATGCCTATATCGTCAACTAGGAAAATAAAAGAACATGATGGAGGAGTTAATTAGAACATTTTAAAATTTAATGACTAATTTAAAATATAGATGAAGTATAGGGATGTTAGGTAAAATAACTTTGTTAAAATACATGGTTTAAAATTTATACACGTGAGTATCTATCACATAATCTATTTAAATCTAATCATTAAAATCTAGAAAGATTGTTTTTTTTTTCTTCTTTCTAAATGTCAAATCTAAATTGTTGGTTCAAATTCATATGTTTAAAATATGCTTTATGTCACATTCGATTTAGGAATGGCAAAAAATTTCGAATTCAATAAATTTTGGTCTTATTCGATAGGGTTTGTTTTTTTTTTAAATCGAATTTCAAGACAAATCGAGCAAATTTAATTTTTCAGTTTATCAAATCAGGTTAAGATTGGATTTAAAAAAACTAGCCCGCCCTGTCTTGTCCCAGGATAATTACCAACACCTTTTTATATATAATAATTAAATATATGAGAATAAAATTTATATTAGTATTTATTTACATAATTATACCCAAAAAAATTAATAGCATCATTAAAATTAATTAAAAATAAAAAAACATTATTCTATTTTGATAAAAAAAATTTAAAAACTTTAAAAACAATGGTATATCAAATTAGTTTAGGTTGGATCGGGAACAAGTTTGATTTTTTCAACCGAATTCAAGGTAGATAAATTAATGTTTAGTTTTGGATTGGATCGAGGTTGGATTATGTTAGTGATATGTTGGGTCAAGATTGAAGCAGACAAAAAACCGCCTCGTCTCGACCCACCTCATTGCCATCTCTAATTCTACCTAAATTTAACGTTCAGATTAATCAATTGAAATTTTGATTGCTACGATTTTCATGATTAAAGTAGTTAGGAGGTCCCTGTATTATAGGGACCGAATCAAAGTAATTAGTCTATTTATTATTAAATAGATCAATTTAGTCATTATATTATTAAAAAGAATCAAACAAGTCCAAAGTGCAACAGAGTTAACAATTATTATATAAAAAATGTCTTGAAAATTATTACTATTTAATTACAATTCAATTCCAAACAAAAAAAATTTTATTTACAATGCCATAAAAATATTAAAAATATTAACTCTGCTAAACAATAAATAATAATTTTTAAACATCAAATGTTAACTCTATTCCGATTTAATTTTATTTAAATAATTTTAATAATACGTAAATTAAATTAATTTATTTAATTATAAAAAGACTAATTTAATCAAATTCCTATTATAGAAGTACGTACTTTAAAATCACTACATCAACATTAAGAGATTTTTGTTTCAAGTAGACGAAAAACGACACAATAAGTCAATAATTATGAGCTTAATTTCTTGTACTATGTTCAGCGGAAATAATTATTTTACTATTTATGCTTCATTTTATTCTATTCCTATTTTCATTACTTTTTTGTCTTAATTTTTAAGAATTATAGAAGGTAAAATTACATTAATTATATTAAAAGGGTGAGCAAAATCAAAATCGAATTAGCAAAATATTTTGATATTTTTAATTTTCGGTTAAGGCTAAATTATTTGTGTAATTGGTTAAAATAGATTAAGTTAAAAAAGAAAATCATTATTCATTTCATTAATGTCATACAATTCGGGAGAAAAATAATAAACATCCATTGTAGGCGATGAAGGACAAATTCTATCAACATAACAAATGCTTCAACCTCAGCATCAATAGAACATTATGGCACGTTGATAATTGACTCTGTCACAATTTAAGTATGACATATTTGAAGTGATTTCAAGCACTTAATACTATAAGGAAATTGAGCCTAAATGGTCGAAAGTGGCCGGCAAAAATAGACAAAAGAAACGAGTATCTTACAAACTTGAGAGGATGGCGACAAAGTCATCTCTAAAACCACTTGCAAAAGCAAGACTACATGCATAAGTAAGACTAAAAAAGTGCTACAAGTGCAGATAAAAACTTGTGAAAGTGAAGACTTATTAAACAATGGAAAACAAATAAACAAAATATTAAACTTAATGCAACACGGGTTCAAATTGATTAGTGAAATTATTTATTATTCTGAAATCTCTCAAAATATAAACAAATTAAAAAGTCAATGAAGAGCCACTCACTTCCCAAGAGAAACTGTCAGCGGTCGGTGAAGTTTCAATGACGAAAGACACCGTCATCTGTCTATCACAATTTGTGGAGACATCAAAGATACTTACAAAATAGGTCTGCAAATTGAAAAGAGAAAAGATACATAGAGTGAATGGAAAAAGAGAAGAAGAGAGAATTAGTAGGATGGAGAAAAAGACGGGCATAGCTAATTTAGAGGTTGGCATCACCACGGAACAAAACAAAACAAAAAAAAAAAACAAAAATTTAGGGTTTTGGACTAAACAACAATAAAATAGATTAAGTTAATCGGTTATTAAAAAATATAATTTAAAATATCAATTTAATTAACTTTAATATATACTATTTTATTTAATTTTAATATATATTTGAAACAATTTTAAATATATTTATAGCATATAATAAGTGTAATATAATACATAAAATTAATTTTATAATATTTATAATATATATTTGAAGTTGGTTAACTTAGGGTCTTTTCGGATGAATGTTTATTTCCAGTGTGGTACGTTCAGTTTTTTTCTTTTTGGTCTCATGCTATAGTATTTAGTCTCACCACCACCATTATTTTTACATTAACTATAAATAAACGCATTGTCCATCCGAACAGACCCTAAATTTAATACAACCATAACCAAATTATCCCCCGAAAAATTGATTTTCTAGAAAATTACCTTCCAAATTTTGGATAAAGATATATCTACTAAAATCTTTAGTGATTGTGATTTAATTATATAACTTAAAATATTAATTAAAATAATAATTTTTTTGCATAACTGAAATATTAAATGTTTAAAACTTTATTTGCAGATAAGTTTTTAGTGACCAATTTTTCTTTGTTATCCATAATTTTAACTTTTAAGTGTCAAATCAATCTATAATTTCTTTATTAAATAATAAAATTTCTATAATTTTTAACTATTAGACCCTCAAATTAAATGTCAGAAAATTGATTCGAATTATTGTTCGTATAAGAAGATATAGATTCAAGTGCGCTGAAACACATTATTTTTTTATTTATAAATTAGAAAAGAGTTACAAATAATTCTAAGTATTGTATTAAAAACGATTTTACGTCTAATTAAACTCCAACATGAAAACAGGGAAAAAAGAGCAAAACTTTGAATTTGAATACTGGTTGTTTATTTATGGATAAGGAAAGCTTGACTTTAAATAAGAAAAATGGTGATCGACCTTATCGGAATTCAGAACCTTAAATTTAAAAAAAAAATACAAATGAAAAAAAGTTGATGCTAATTATGAAAATATTAAAAATCTTAAAAAGTTTTCGAGTTTAAATTTTGTGGATAAAAAATAGTGTCAGTAAAATTTTATCATCATTTAAAGATTCAATTCGACTCGACTCTATTTAATCGATAATATTATTATCGGATACTAAATTATCACAAACAAAAAATATATTAAAATGTGCGAAAAATAGTAACGTTCACCCTCAAAAATAGTAAATATGTCGTTTTAGGCTTTTTGAAATTTATGGATTTATAATTAAATATAATGATAAATTTGTATTTTAGAGTTCTAGAAATTCATGACTCACCTCTTTTCCTTTTAGAGTAATTTCCTAGCTTCGTCCCTAATAAGGGAGAAGGGTCCAGACCTAGCATATTGAGTCTCTTCACTCGTTTTACTTTATTATAGATGTACAATATCAAAAATTATTATCATCGCTGTAATTGTCGGATGTATCCATCCCCCTTTGTACTGTCTCGCTTTAATTTAAATTTTACTAATTATTTCAAATATTTTTAATATTTTTAAAAGAAAACTAAATATTTCAACATATTAATCATATATTTAATAAGAATTTTTTTTAACAATTTTATTATAGGTTCTGATCATATTTGTTCTTTTTGACACAATGCCTAGAACTACATATAGTCTCTCCCTACACCATAAATAGAAAGATAATGCGTTTCGACACACTCGAACCTCGCATCCTCGTGCATTAATAACAATACTCATATTAATCAAATTAAGACTCAATCGGGGAATTAAAAATTAGTATAAAATTGGGGATTAGTGGACTAATACTATTTATTAGCTTTAAAGTTAGCAGCCAAAGTAGTAAGTAAAATTAGAAACGTAATATGCTTAATCACTGAATTTGAGTTGAAGGAGATGGTGCTTAGTGCTTGACTTTAGCAGTAATTGACTTTTTCTCCATCATATTTATCCACGAAATCATAAAATATTACCATTTATTTCACATTTTTATTAGATTTAATAATATTTTTAATTTATATAATTAAACACATGCACAATTTCTAATTTCCATAATATTCTAAAAGGTCCAAGATTTAAAGATGTCTTGAAATTTTTTTATTTTTATTTTTTGAATTTAAAAACATCATTACCAATATATTAAATAATTTAAATAATTATGTTATATGTTACATAAAAAGTAATTAGGTCAAAATATGTTCTTGCTTCTGTCTATATTTTTATAAAATTTGAGAAATGGTACTTTTTGTATTTTAAAAGTTAAATATATATATTATTTTATTTTTTCAATTTAATGTATTATCCCGCTAGTAATTTTCATCAAAATTTACTATCGAGGTATTGGCTCACGGAGGTGAAGTCAAAAAAAAAATTTTAGGGACCGAAATTAAATTGTAATTTTTACGATAATAAAAATGTAATTTCACCATTTTAATAACCTATATCTTTATAATTTTTAAATGATTAAATCAAATTGTTATCATTTTTTTAAGGGGGCAAAGTACAATTTTACCTTTATTAATTTAAAATTTTAAAAGGTCTAAATAGAAAATTTTATATTTTAAGAGGGACCGAGGCCTTGCTAGCCCCCTAGCTATACCCCTGTTGGCTCAATGATAATACTTTGAAAATTTTGAGGTTTTATGTTCGAGCCCCATTTTTATGTAAATTCAAGGGTAGAGGGAAGGGTAGGTAGTGACTTTGGCGCTAGAAATGAAAATTTTCCTATAATATAAGTTTAGGAAATCATAATCTAATATAATGGTAAAATTGCAGTTTGCCCTTCTAAAAACGATAAAACTTTGATTTAATCCTTTAAAAATTATAAAGATATAGTCTATTAAAATGATGAAATTGTATTTTTACTATCGTAAAAATTACAATTTAATTTCAGCCTCTAATTTTATTTTATTTTTTTGGCTTCACCCCTGGCTTGTAACAATTGATTCTAGTGAAACTATCGTAATTTAAAAAAAAAATTCAAATTTTGTCAACTTGACATGTTTATTTTTCCACTCGTATATAAACAATCTAATCAACATGCTAAGTTAACAAAATTTAACCGAAAATGTAAATAATATCCATAATCGAACTGAAATATTTAAATAATAAAATACGATAATTTAATTTTTAAATTTAAAGACTAAATCGTAAATTTTATCAAAGTACAAGAATTAACCGCTTGTTTTAATTAACAAAACTATTTATGTTTTTAATATAATTAAATGTCATTTTCTTCGTTGGCTGTTTTGAGTTAACTTCGTGATGAAGAAAGAAGAAAACAAGAGTAGTGGGTAAGGCCGCCCAAATAGGAAAAAATGAAACAATTGCATCTTTCATGTCCAAATACTCTGTTTTTAGACAAAATTGGGTCAGTTTCTTGAATATTTATTTATTTTTTTCTTTTTTCCTTTTCACTGTATTCGGAAAAAAAGTTATCCAGAAATTGAACTCGAAATGACTTAAATCCGCACAAGGCTTTTTATTTTGTTTTGTCAATACACCATTTACTTGACTTTTAAATATTTATCAGATGGGTAGATTATATTAGTAGTCATTTAATTATTATTAAATTTCGCTTTTGGTCCTTTGATTATGAAATGTTACAAAATGGTCATCCAAGTATTTAACTTTGTATTTTTTGGTCACCGATTGAATTGGCATATTAGTAATTGTAATTCTCAATATTTATACATTGTGTCAATTTAGTCTTGATTCTAAAAATTCCAACACTCAACATTTATACATTGTATAATCTGATCTTTTTTTTTTTTGCAGATTTGCTTTTCGTTGTCACCATTTCACCTAAAAAGCTAAAGAAAAGCAAAACTGCAAAAAAAAAAAAAAAAAACCAAATTATAAATGCCTAAATATTAAGAGTTAATTTTTTTTAGAATCAATATTAAATTGACAAAATTTGTAAATGTCGAGGGTTAAAGTTTCTATTCTGTCAATTTTAAAAGCCCATTGCTAGTTCATTGGTGACAAAAAAAATAAATTTACCGTGACTACTAATATAATTTACCATATGTGAAAAAAAAAAAACTACCTTGAAAATGTACGAACTTGAGTGCCTAGAAAAATTTAGTGTCTTAAATTCAAGTATTTACTATTGTCATATCTGTTCTTTTTTATACAAAGCCTAAAACCACCCATAGTCCATCCTCAACCATTAAATAGGAGGACAATGCATTTCATTACATTCGAACCCACATCCTCCTACACTGATAGCAATGCGGATGTCAATCGAGTTAAGACTTAACCGGCTATATTTATATTTGTTATAAACATGTGAATAGCATGTGTTTCAATCTTTAGTCACAAAATATCCACTTATAGTCTTAATGCAATGAAACTAATAGAGCTATATATTTAAACAACTTTTGACCATGGAAAAAGTGTTTTATTCAATAAAATAAAAACCCTTTTAAACAATATTTTTCATGTATAGTGTTTAATATTAAATATTTTATAAAATATGAAATAATGAGTAAGATTTTTTCAACGTGTGGAAATTTTGTCCCAATAAATGGTATTTTGACCAAAATTAAATAATATATCCATATTATTAATTTAATTAAATAATGGGCTTTATTTTATTTGGGTACCAATACATTAGCTGCCTTTTGTGTTCCAATTTATCGCCCAAAATAATCTGTCATTGATCCATCAACTTTGGACTTTGGGCTTTTGATGATTAAGTTTAAAAATGGCAAAAGTGTTATCAGACCCTTGTACGAGGAGTAAGATTACATATTGTCCCATTTATTAAAAAATGAACAAATTAGAGGTCCTTATATGTTGGATCAAATAGTTAATTTGTCTTTTTTTGTTAAAATTTCAACCATTTTTGCTGTTAAAAACTAACGTGACTGACATAATAAAGATGTATAACTATTTCAGACGTGCATGGACCAGTTTATAACAGTAAAAATTAATGGAATTTTTAATAGAAAGATCAATTTGCTATTTATCTAACATATAATGACTAATTTACCTATTTTTTTAGTAAAATGAGCAAAATACAATACGATTCATAATATAAGGACATTTATGGTACTTTTACTGTTTAAAATTTTGTTGGGAATGGTAATTGTTGGTTTAAGATTTACATTTGATGCATTATATTTCGCCAATTTACATGTGCTAGTATACATTATTGTTAAGTTTTGTTACATTTATGATGCGAGTGAAAAAAAAAACGTAATACTAAATTATATTTATGGAAAAATTGACCATCAATTGAGATATAGGTAAAATGGTAAAAGTGTTTAGGAATAAATCAGATTAAATATTTGGCATTATATTTTTAGTTGTTTTATTTAAATGTTTTATATAATAATACTCAATTATTTATTCAGAAGGACTTTTTAAGTATTTTACTTGACTGAAATGGTGTCGAGTTAAGTCGTAAAATCAATTTACTCAAATACTTTATACATAACTAATTAATGGCACACACCACGACGTGGGCGATAACAAAATTATGTAACAAATATATTTGTAAAAAAATATATATAAATAATAAATAAAATTTTGATTAAATGATAAAGTATAAATGTGAAAATTTTAGAAGGCATAGGTTCAAATCTTATTATGTACGTGTATATATATTATAGAAGATATAAAATGACAAAAACACATTTAAAATAATATAATATACCTCGCAAAGTAAGGTAATTTTTATATTTTCCCAATTGAGTTCATACTCGATTAAACCCTGAAATCAATGGTTAATTATAGATGAATGTACCTCAGTGGTCCCTCTATTATAGGGGCCTGATCAAATTAGTCCATCTACTATTAAATATATCAGTTTAGTTCTTGTATTATTAAAAAGAATCAAATAAGGTCAAATTGGAATAGAGCTAACATTTATTGTTTAGAAAATATCAGTTATTGTTTAATTGAGTTAATTTTTTAAATATTTTTATAGTTCTGTAAATTAAATCTTTTATTCGGAGTTGAACTACAATCGGATAAAAAATTAAGACATTTTAATGGAGTAAATGTTAACTCCGCTACAATTTGATCCATTTAATAATAAAATGACTAATTTGATTAAGCCTCTATAATACAGGGACCTTTTAGGTACTTTAACCATTAATTATACTACTTGTTTCATAATTAATGTCTAAATATCATTAATTTCATAATATTAATGCTGTGCTGTAAATGTTTGGTGAACTGAAACTTCTTAATTTCTTACCTACAAGCTAACAACTTATACATTTATTATTATATTATTATTTAAAATATTATTGTTTGGTGATTGAATCTTATGAAGGAGAACGTGGGGGTGTGGGTTTGATTACGCTGAAGCGCATTATCCTCCTATTTAAGAGTTGAGGAGGAATTATGAGTAGTGCTAAGCATTGTATCAAAAAGAGCTGATATGATACGAATCTATAATGTGATTAATGTTCAAAAAAAATATTATCCTTTTATCGTATTTAGTGGAAATTACAAAAAAAATCTAGAACTTAGGTAGTTAAATTAGGCAAGAGAGACTAATCATCAGAACTTTCGTTGTAAGGATTTATATTACTTGAAGTTTTTTGTTTTTATATACATTTTTTAATAAATATCTGGATTTATATTAATTGAAGTTTTTTTTTTCTCCTTTATTATTTTTCGGAATATATTGTTACGGTGTAAAATGAGCATGCGACAGAAGATGTCAGATGATAAGATCAAGTTAATGAGTCGAACCTATTTGCTCGAGTTTAGTGGTCTATTTATTTCTCTTTTGTGCCCATTTTGTCTTTTGTTTTTTTTTTTTTCGTTTTAATGAAATTTGTTTTTCATAAAGAAATTTTGTTTATGGCATAATGTCGAATTTAGCATTCAACGTTTACATATTTTGCTAATCTAACTTTTTTTTTTTTAGTTAAATTTGCCCATCAACTTTTTAAAATTAGTTAATTTATCTTTTTAATGAAAATGTTGACTAAAATAACCATATTGGGATAGCAACCTGCATGGCAGTTTAACTATACTTTAGGCTATTATGACATTTTTTGTCTTATATGTTATGTCACTAAATAATTTAAAAAATCTAACAATACAAAATTCAAAAAGATTACAAAATTTTCCAAAAAAAGCATGTTGTATGTATAGATTGCCATGCAGATTGTTATATTTAAAAATTTAATATTTTAGTCAATATTTTCGTTAAAAAATAATAATTCAACTCTTTTTAAAAGGTTGATGGTTAAATTCAACTTTTTTTCATAAGATTAAAGCTAAATTTAACTAAAAAGATAAATACCATATTGATAAAGATGTAAATATTGAGGACTAAAATTGAATTGTGTTTTCTTATCAACATTTAATCAACAATATTACTTTTTGTTTTTATTCAAAAGCAAAGAACAATATTAGTTAATAATAGTCACTGTTTAGAAAAAAAAGAAAACTACCAAATTTGGACTTAGCGGTGACAGTTCGAATTATGGATTTAGATATTTATGGATATTTGATTTATTCTTTTGCAGATTCGAATATTGCATATATGAATAGTATTCGAATACGGATTTTAAAATTATTATATGACGTAGATTTAGAGTGGATCCGAATCTCTATTATTTGAATCAGGATTGCTTATTCGGATACAGGGGCGAAGTCAGAATAAATTTTTAGGGGGGTCAAATAAAAATTTAATTTTTTATAGTCTATATCTTTATAAAATTTAAAGGATTAAATCGAATTTCTATAATTTTAGAGGGCCAAAGTATAATTTTATATTTACTAATTTAAAATTTTAAAAAAAATATCAAGGACTTAAATAGAAATTTTTCATTTTAGGGGGGCCAGGGCAACTGCCAGCCCCCCTTGTATCCGCCTCTGTTCGGATATCTGATTACATTGTTTGGTCTTATATGTAAAGGAAATTTAGCATTTTCGAATTCAAAATTTTATGTATTTGGATATTCAAAAAAATAATTAAAAATTTCAATTTTTTTTACGGATTTGGATATTTGGTAGACAATAATATTTAATTTGTATTCAAATTTAAATAATAATAATCAAATAATTTACAAATAATAAACAAATTTCTTAAATATTTAAATTCAGATAATTAAAAAAAAAAACTAAAACAATGCCATCACTAATAAGCTACACTCTAATGGGAGGGTTTTGCATTGGTTTGAGCTGAACCGGATTGGTCAGTTAGATCAATTAAATTGAGAATTGATTGAGATATCAATCCGAGAAGAAATTTTGAATTAATTGACCAATTAAATCAGATAATAACCGATTGAATCGAATAAATAAATTAAAAATATTTTTATAAAAAATTAATAATTTATTTAATTAAGCTTGCTCTACCAATTCAAATATCGATCCGATTCTGAAAAACTTTGGAGGGTTTGCTGCATGTTGCTTAGCGATGAAGGGAATTTGTGCCAACTTTTCTGGGTTTTGAAAAATTATAAAGAAAATAAGAAGTTTTGTTTATATATAAAGTAGATTCATTAATGTGTTTAAAAGTACAGCCCGGATCAAAATAGGGACTTTTCAAATTCGGGCGGAGCCGACAGATGCCGGTGGCCCCAGCCCAGTATAATAAAAGAGAAAGTTTTATATACGGGTTAATATACCTTTTAGTCCTTAAATTTGATAATTAGATTCATTTTGATATTTATATTTTTTGTTATTTTAATCTTTAAATTCGGATTTCATCAAATTTAATGACACGACACAATCACAAAGCGTTGCACTATCAAACTTTAGGTAAACTACTACACTTAAGGTTACTAAACCAGTAGTAAATTTACGTTCTGATTATTAAATTATTCGAAAGTTTTCATTCAAATCATTGAACTTTTAAAAAAATTTATTTAAGTCGCCAAGCAATTAATTTTTCTTTTAATAAAGTTTGATTAGTAAGCTCTAAGTGACAATCCGATGATGGGTACGTTGGATCAGAGTTGATGGTTAATATCAGAGATCGGAGAAGAAAATTGTCTGGATTTTTAGCTTGTAGATTAGTGATGTTCAAAGTTGTTTCATTAAAAAAGCCTTATTTATAGAAAGGAAATGAGAGCTTTCTATTGGTACATGCGGTACAAATAGAAAAGGTCACACAAACAACGATTTTAACAACTTAATGACTTAAAATGAAAACTGTCGAATAATTTAGTGACCATTTTGTAACTTTTTAAAGTTTAATGACTAAAATATAAATTTACTAATAGTTTAATAATTTTAGGTGTAATTTACCGTAATGTATATATATAATTGCTGGTGTGGTGTGGAGTGTGGACCATTAGAAGCATGGTGACTCGTTTTGGTATGTTTACATCAAAATGTAAGAAAAATAATAGACTGATCACTGAGTCACTGATCCGACTCTTGACCCTTTTGGGTGCTGAGTACAGCTATTAAATTATGCTTTCTGCTCCATTTGGCCTTTTCTGCAGCGATTCTGTTTGTCGTCAGTAAAACTTTTTCTGCTTTGTCGTTTCCCAATCCTCTCTATGTAACTTTTTTTTTTTTTCACTTTAGCGACGATTTGTCAATGGTCAACCACTGCCACCATTGTAAAATAATACAAAGAGAAAAAGTTAAAATTCTGAATTTTTTTCGAAATATATATTTTTAATTTATAAAAAAATATTTTTATAATGTATTAAATATATAAAATAAAAAATATATCACAAAGTTAAAATATATATTTTCAAAAAATATTTACACATCTAAAATAAAATTTTAAAAATTATATAAAAATCAATTTTTAAATTTTAATCTTGTAATATATAATTTATATAAAATATAAATAATTTAAGATATATAAATTTAAAAATAAAAAAATTGATTGATTAATGTACTTTAATATTCGATTACCGAAATTACTTATGTCACGTGGTGTCATGAGATTGAGCCATGTCATTGTTGATTGATGGTGATGTAAGG
The DNA here is from genome assembly GCA_025698465.1 of Gossypium longicalyx. Taxonomy (NCBI): domain Eukaryota; kingdom Viridiplantae; phylum Streptophyta; class Magnoliopsida; order Malvales; family Malvaceae; genus Gossypium; species Gossypium longicalyx. The sequence goes on along the minus strand of CM046997.1, from coordinate 108,898,534 downwards.
ATGAAGCAATAAATTTATCTTTGGGGGATAATTAAATTTTAAAATTTTATATTAGAGTTGTATGAGTTAAATTTTTGTATTCATCCAAATTTGATATAGTGAATTTTTTTTTCTTCTACCGTAGTTTTTTCCCTGAAAGGGTTTTTACGTAAAATTCTATTAACGTTCAATTTTCACGTTTTTAAAGGGTCAATATAAAACTTTTATCTATTTATATACTTGTTTTTATTTTAGAATTTTACAGGTATTAAACTGATTTTTTTTTTCATTTTTTTGAAGGTCCAGGTATATTTTTACTGTTAAATTAACTTATAAATTTAAAAACTTAAGGGAACTAAAATAATAATTTGACATTTTAAGGGGACAAGGGCCAAAGCTCTTGCTTGCTCCCATGGCGGTACCTATAACTATTCTCCAACCCATAAATAAGAGGATAATACGTTTTAATACATTCAAACTAACATCTTTTTGTATTAACAACAATGCCTATAATAATCGAGCTAAGACTCAACATCATTTAAACCACCACATGTTCAATTATTTTAATATTTAATATTTTATTTTTCATTATCCAGAAATTGTGAGATGCGTCACTCTTTAGTTCATCTAATTTCTAGGGTCAAATAAAATTTTTTTCTTCTTATAATGTGATTATATATATATATTTGTCAAAGCATAGTTAAGTTGAATAATTAATAGCGTTGAATTTGTTGACAACTTGCACATATTTGTGACGAAATAGTATGAGTGGTGATGGAAAAAGGTTTTTTTTTTTTTTTTTAAATATAAAAAAAGCTTTTACCAACCACTAAAATGAAATATTAATTAATTGCTTTTTTAATAATTAATTGATTGTTTTTTTTATATTGATTAATGGATTGATTTTGATAGTATTTTATTTGGTACGTAAATGGATAAATTATGTACTTAATTTGTGATTGAGATTTCCAATTTTTATAATTTTATTGGAAGTTTTAAATATTTCATTATTGGTAACCACATGTCACATTGTGTTTTAAATACAATTATGTAGACTAATCAAACTTGAAAAAATATTTTAAAATGACATACACCTAAAATTATTTAATTCGAAAAATTTAATTAATAAAACAAATTATTCAAACCCGAAAATTTAGAACAACCCAAAATTAAAATAATCATGTTGATACAAAAATGTGATTCATTTGGAAGGTGGAGAAATATACATTCGTTATAAATGTTCAATAATGGAGGTGCATGAAGAGATTGAAAAGTGAAAAGGAGACATTTTATGATCTCGATTGATCGTAACTTAAATATCTATTATCAATAATAGTGATTAATTGTTTTCTCTTTTAAGTGTTGCATGATAATAATAGAGAAAAAATGTACCAACAGTAAAAAATTGGCTTCATTAGAAAATAAAAAGTCAAAAGAGAGAAAGTTACCATTTGGAACAGAGCACGTGCCAAAATACATAAAAACCCCGCATTTACTGCAAATTCACCGCCAATAAAATCATTACCCAATTATAATTACAATTTGCATTTTTCACAAAATTACGTTACACTGCCACTGCCAGCTCAGCAATTGACAATTCCCTTATATGGTTGTAATATTCACCTACCGCCGGCAGATTCCTCGTTTCCTTACACTCCAACCCTAACTTATCGCCACGTGTCCATCATAAGTTCTGTGGGACCCACACTACCCAATCAACCGCTATATAAGCTTGCTTAATTTCATCTGTAAACTTTCTCTTTCTAGAAAAAAAAAAAAAACCCTTCCCTCTGTCTCTGGGAATTTCTAATTTATATTTTATTTTGCAACAAAAATTCTTTTTTTAAAACAAAATTAATATATTTTCCGTTACAGTCTCGAAAATCGGTCAAAATTCTCGTCAGATGCATTTATGACCGTCGGATCAAGCTCGTGATCTGTGACGACGACATATTATTTTTTCTACTGGTTTTTTTTCGAGGTATTATTGCTCCAGTTTTTTTTTTTTTTAATTTTATTTTCGTTCGTTCGTTCTGTAATAGAGGCGAAATTCAAAGCACCTGAAATTGTGGATTTGATTTTACGTTTTTCTCGCTTGCTGATTGTAATGCGGGTTTTGATTAGGTGCGCGCGGCTAAAATTTTCCCTGTTGTTGAACGGTGGATCTGAAAATCAGATCATTAGCGGCGGATCCTTGATTATTCGTGTGGAAGCGTAGATGTCGGGGCCACTCGATCGATTCGCTAGACCTTGTGAGTTATCTTCTGTTTATTGAGCTGATTTTTATTAATTCTAGGGTTTCACTTTGGCTTCTGCTTGGTTAGTCGGAAAATTTCTGTAGTGTAGATGAATTATACTCGATTTAGCAAAAGAGGAAAGGATTCGGTCTTGTTCGGTGTAGTTTTCTTTAATTATTAGTACATATTGTGTATGTTTATTTATGTGAGTTCCTATTTTGGTAATTGTTTTTGGCATGCTTTGTTTGATTTTATTTTTTTAGGGATTCTGTAATTTTCAGAAATAAAAAATATATATGAAAACGAGAAGAAAACAAATTAGTATTTGATTTTCTGTTTTTTTTCCTCTTTATTCTTTTCTTTCTCTGAAAGAGCTAATAACAATACTCGTCTATAATGATGCAGGCTTTGAGGGGTTTTCAGGTAGTGATGAGAGAAGAGAGAGGAAATCTGATTTTGAGAACTCCGAGGATGAAAGACGCACTAAAATTGGATCATTGAAGAAGAAAGCAATAAATGCATCTACTAGATTTAAGCATTCTCTCAAAAAGAAGAGTAGTAGAAGGAAAAGTGATGGCCGTGTCAGCTCTGTATCCATTGAAGATGTTCGTGATGTTGAGGAGCTACAGGCTGTTGACCAATTTCGACAAGCACTGATTATGGAAGAACTGCTTCCAGAAAAACATGATGACTATCACATGATGTTGAGGTGCTTTCCTCTCCCCAAATATAGTAGTGTTAACTGTTGGATGTTTCTTTTTGAAAACTACAAAGCAAGTTCTATTACTTCTGTTCTCTTGTTTTGGCAGCAGTCTACAGCTTAGTTTTGAACATTCTATGTGAATGGTATGCTTCATGGCTCACTTGTTCAAATCTTTTATGTGAATTTGATTTGGGTTAATAGGGGAACCAGGAAGAAAAATTGTGATTCTATTCGTCATGCTCTATGTTTTGTTTACCCAACTCATAGATTTGTTTTCTGCTTGCTGACGTGATTTTCTCCTTTTCTTATTGCTTGAAGCCTCCTGCATCATTCTGCCCCCTTCCTCTTGTTTACTAGCCTTGCCAACTTTGAGTACCAGGACAAGTAATATAGCCTTATTTTTATGTAGGTTCCTGAAAGCAAGGAAGTTTGATATAGAGAAGGCTAAGCATATGTGGGCCGATATGCTCCAATGGAGGAAAGAGTTTGGTGCCGACACTATCACGGAGGTAATTATGGTTAACAAATTGCCCGGAATATTATCTTTAGTAATCCATGTTCTTTACTGAATTTATCATTTATCTTTCAGGATTTTGAGTTCAATGAGTTGAATGAGGTTCTAAGGTATTACCCTCATGGTCATCATGGTGTTGATAAGGAGGGAAGACCTGTGTATATTGAAAGGTTAGGAAAAGTTGATCCCAACAAACTCATGCAAGTTACTACTATGGACCGATATGTAAAATACCATGTCCGTGAGTTTGAGAAGGCCTTCACTGTGAAGTTTCCTGCATGTACAATTGCTGCAAAAAGACACATAGATTCAAGCACAACAATTTTAGATGTGCTTGGTGTGGTATGCTTCATTCAAACACTTGATCCCATGTTACTGCCTGAACATTTTGCTGCTTAATAGTAGCTAGCTGCTGATCGTTTTCTTTTATCTATGTATTAGGGCTTTAAGAATTTTACCAAGTCTGCAAGGGACCTGATTATGCGACTACAAAAGATTGATGGTGACAATTACCCTGAGGTCTGTAGTCGCATTGTACTTGCATATGAATTGTGAACTCATGCTTGCTTGTAGCAAAAACTTTATATCTTATATTGAGCTGGAATGTTGCTTTGTCGTCTTATCATTTTTGCAGACTCTTCATCAAATGTTTATCATCAATGCTGGACCTGGGTTTAGGCTGCTGTGGAACACTGTGAAGACATTTCTAGACCCCAAGACAACTTCCAAGATACATGTATGTTAATACTTTTCTGCACTTTTTTTGACTTCTTATTCCATTTATTTGATGGTGATTTATAATTATATGCCTATATGTTTTTGAATGACCTTAGGTTCTTGGAAACAAGTACCAGAACAAATTGCTTGAGATTATTGATGCCAGGTAAATAGGTTTAGAATTTTCATGACATGATATTTTGTTATCTTGATCTTTATTTTCTTCTTTTTGCAATCTACTTTTCATAATCATTTGTCTCCTTCCGAAAAGTGTATATATTCTCTACAATGTTCCACTTCATGGTTGCCTCTATGTTTAAAAGCTTATGGCAATATTTAAAATCCTTTCAGCGAGTTGCCAGAATTTCTGGGTGGTAGCTGTACATGTGCAGATCAGGGAGGTTGCCTTCGCTCCGATAAGGGGCCTTGGAAAAATCCAGAAATCTTGAAGGTTATAAACTGTCCTTGGCATTTAATTAATATTGCTATTGCTTTTAGTTTCAAGTGCTTCAACAGTGTACTTGTTTCTAATGAACTAACACTTTGCTATACGTATTTTTATCTCAGATGGTTCTTAACGGTGAGGCACGATGTGCTAGACAAGTTGTAAAAGTTTTAAGTAGTGAAGGGAAAGTTATTGCTTATGCTAAGCCACAGTTTCCAATGGTATATGATCTCCCTAACTTTCAGTGGTAGTTGTCTATTCCTCTTTTGTGGTAATATTTTTTGCATTATCTGATTGCTTTATGTGCGGTATGACGCAGTTAAGAGGTAGTGATACTTCCACTGCAGAATCTGGATCTGAAGCTGAAGATATTGCATCACCAAAAGCAGTGAAGAGTTATTCTTCACTCCGGCTGACTCCTGTTCGTGAAGAAGTGGGTTTTTTTCCCAACCTTTTAATCTTTCACCGTGACTAATTGTATTTACTCTAAATATTCTTTAAATCATCTTTTTGCTCTTTTTAGAGTTCCTTTTTTTCCTTTTGTTTGATTCTTAATTAACTATATGACCTATGAGTATATTACTTCTTATAGGGTTGTACGACCTATGAGTTTCATGATTCCAGATGAGTCCTTATAAGGTCATACACCCAACACTAATATCAAAAACATTCTTGGCAATGTTGCTAATCCTCGTGTTTGCAAATTATGCAGGCTAAGGTCATTGGTAAAACAAGCTATGCCGGTAGCTTCAAAGGCTATGATGAGTATGTTCCCATGGTTGACAAAGCTGTTGACTCGAGTTGGATGAAACAAACTTCCCTTCAGAGGTTGTCTGCTTCCAAAGGTTAACAAATATAATCTCGTATACTTCGTCATCTTTTAGATGCTTCATTTCTTCTTAAAAGCTTACTTAAACCTTCTATTAAGAAAATAAAATGCTGTTTTGCACTACAGATACGTTAAAGTTGCCTGAAACTCCCAAGAGCCCAGAAGGAATTGTATCTCGGATTTTGTTGACTTTTTTGTCTTTCTTCATGACGCTTTACACTATCCTCCACACGGCAGCATGCCGTATAACTAAAAAGCTTCCTGACACAGTTTCTGATCATTGTCAAAATGTTACCAAACTTACCCCTGATGCGACTCAACAAGCTGAGTCTCGTCCACCATCTCCGACCCCTCCTTTTACCCAGGCTGATCTTTTATCCTCTGTTCTCAAAAGATTGGGTGAACTTGAGGAGAAAGTTAATATACTACAAGCAAAGCCATCTGAGATGCCTTATGAGAAAGAGGAATTGTTGAATGCTGCCGTATGTCGTGTTGATGCCCTAGAAGCGGAGCTGATTGCTACCAAGCAGGTACCATTGATGCTCGTAATTTTATCATTTATTTTGCAAAATGTTGTCCTCATTTCTGTTACCTTTCGGGTGGTTAGACTTGTAGTGCCAGATTTAGAAATGTCTGAACCTTGATACTTTATTTATTGAATTTGTTTACATTGCTCCATAATGCATTAAAAGCTATCTTCATCAAAGTATCTCCACTGCTAACAGTCTTACATTGGTAAAAGTACCATGGAAGCTCCTGCACTAGGAGTCAGATTGTATTTTGCTTTCTCTACTAAAAAAATAGGCAAATTAGTCCGTGTACGTTGATCAAAGAGCATATTGGTAATTTTTGTTAAAAATTTCATCCACTTGTATTGTTAAAAGTTGACGAGGCTGATGGAATAATCAAATAGTAACATGTGGTGTGCCAATTATACCTCATGTTGATGTATGGAGACCAATTTTTAACAGTAAAAATAGATAAGATTTTTAACAAAATAATCATTTTGCTCTTTGATTTAATGTATTGTGACTAATTTACCCATTATACAGGGACCTCCATTGTACTTATATTGCGTTACATTCTACGTTAGTGCAACCTTGGTAATAAATCTTCTCCAGAAGTTGGATTTATTATCCGTAATTGATGTAGGCATTTAACGAATAAAAAAAGACCTCAAGGCATTTAGGCTTTACAGACCCTCCAGGCTGCACTCAATTTCCAGAATCCTCTACGGGATAACTTTGTTGTCAACTGACTAATCCCTTATTTTGGCATGTTTTGAAGCCTTCTAGGCTTTCTGTATGTTCTTGCTTTCATTTTCTTACGTGCTGCATTTAACAGGCACTTTACAATGCTTTGATGAGACATGAAGAATTGCTTGCTGAAATAGACCGTCAGGAGGAAGCCAATTTTCGGAAACTGCAGGTACACCACCATTTCGTCTATATTCCTATCATGTTTACCTACTTTTTGATGGTTACCTTCAATGTTCTTTTACCGTATTACGGTTGTAACTTACACTACATTCCTTTTATTCAGAAAAAGAAGTTTTGCTGGTGATGCTTTTGCTGCTGATGGAGAGAGCTTACAAAAACCACTAATCTATCGTCAATCTGTTTCCACTTCACCGGTTAACATACAACTCCCTATATCGATCTTTTGGAGGTTATACGTCTTTAACCAACGTATTTGCCATTCCAAGTACAAATCATTCTGCACAGAAATGCACAAAAACTGTAATCGAACTCTCTGTTAACTTATTTAAATTCCCTTCTTTTTTTTCAGTGTTATGTTTGATTTGCTGCACTTCTTAACTATTAAGGTTGTTTCATATGGTGCTTTGGAACTTTGTTGTCGAAAAGTTTGGTTTGCTGAGTTATATAAAACTTTGATATCACAATTTTCGAACTAAGGTTCGTATTGCCTACTGGCTTTAGGCATGGTGACTTGGTTTTAACCCGAAATTTTGGCCTATATCCTCAATTTGATTTGATTATAAAAAATTAAAAATATTAATCCGTATAACCTGAAATAGAATTTATCAAAACCTAAGTTGACTTGAATCCGAAATGATCGGAGTTTGAAGTGACCAGAATCGAAAATGATTTGAATTGTGTAATAGCAACTTAAAAATATTTGCTTCAAATTTGAATGGTCTAAACTCAATATAATTTCAATTCAAAATGGTATGAACCTAAAATGATTTAAATTTTAAATCGAAAATTTTTAAAACCTGAATTGATGAATCTGTACTTACCTAAAGTGAAGAAACTTACATTTACAGAGAACCTTTCATGGTAAACATTGCTGGTGTTAGGTTACAAATACTTCCTGTTCTTTTCTTCACTCTTATTACCATAAATATAGAATATACATATATGCATATACATATGCATATATATGTATATAAAACTTTTGCACGTTACAACTAGGACTCTGACCAAGACAACAATTTTCTCTAAATTTTGAGGCAAAATAACTGTTGAAAAAACATATACATATACATATACATATACTCAACAATTTAATCAAAATGCCAAACTCCCAAGGTTTTGTAGTCCTGGAAACTGAATAATTTACTAATAGTAAGGAATATATATTCATCTGTGGGGCTGAATATATAACCACGCCACCGACATCTTCGGATCGGTTACCCTTTTTACCAGCGGAATGGGTTCTGCAATCACATTCCAAGGAAATCAAATGTGAGAAGTAAATAAAAATATATGACTTGAAGTTTGCATGGTTTCTTATTAACTTACAAATCTCTTTTTCTTTTTGTTTTTCTTGTCAATGTAGGTCTGAAGTTCCTGTTGTTTATCACGAGCTTCCTCAAGTGCCTGCATAAGCAAAAGAAAGTGGAAATAAGTAATGAAATTTCGGATTCGTATGTATGTATGCATGTATGTAGGTATGTATATGTATGCATGCATCTCTGTATGTATGTACCTTCTTAGCTGCAGATATCTCTTCTTCAAGGGTACAAACCCTGCTTAAAGCAGCATTCAACAACTCCTCTTTCTCGGGCGGCATAGTTGCCAGTTGCCCCATAAGAACACTTACCTTGGATTCCAAGTTAGCCATACGTTCCATCATGGAATAGTAATCGGCGTAAGTTATTGGTGGTGCTAACGGAGGGGCATTACCCGAGATCATTGGGTTAGCATAGTAAACTTGATCACCACTGTACATAGTTGGTTTGGCTAATTTCCTCGGCATGTTGCGGGACAAGCGAAGCATAGTCATGATTCCCATAACAAATGCCATGATTCCTCCGAAAACATTGTTGCTCATTCCTGTAGTAACAGCCTTCCCATCATCCTTCATATGGTAACTATCTGCAAGTGATAAACAAGTAAGCTGGTAATTTGACATCATAGGACCGTTTCGGATTAGCAAATATATATATATACCTTTCAATATGGCAAAACTTTCATCTGCCATCAATTTAGGCCAGGAAGCATCAATACCCTTGTCAACCATCGGAATAACTTTTTCATAGGTAAAGGTATCCCGGGAATCGTTCTTAATCGGAGACTACAAATACATAAAGAAATGCATCATGAAACATGAATGCAATTCATTTTCAGACATGGCATGATAAGGAGTGCCACTTACTTCGGCAACAGGTGATAAAGGTGTGTTTTCGGCAATCCTTTCACCTGTGCCTGTAGCTGTTTCCACGTTGAATGAGCGACTCATCTTCGGTTTTGCAACATCGAACGTAAAGAAAAAAGGTTAGGCATTGATGATTGAAAATCGAAAATTCCTTTTCCTAGTAGTGAAAATACCTCTAGGCAGGCTTTGTCGTCGACCCCAGACGTGTTCCTCCTCATGCACTTGGCCTCACCATTTTGAACCCTCTGCTTATACAGTGAAGTTATACATATGTTAGACACGTATTCATATACCACACTCATCCTATTCGAGATAATATAGCCAATACCTTCAATATTTCCGGATCGTTCCATGGACCCTTATCCGACAGCATGCAACCACCTTTATCGGAACAAGTGCAGTTACCACCCAAAAACTCCGGTAGTTCACTGTTTAAAAACCGCAACCAAACAAATATTTACATATATATATATAGAGAGAGAGAGAGAGAGAAAGACTGAAACACATATATACATATTAAGAGATACTCACTTAGCATCAATTACTTCAAGCAATTTGCTCTGGTATTTATTACCCAAAACCTGATGAAAAGTATATACCATAAAGTTGTGTTAGCAACATTATGTATCGAGAACCGAATTCGGTTGATTCATACTTACATGGATTTTTGCAGTGGTCTTCGGGTCGAGGAAAGATTTTACCGTGCCCCATAAGAGCCTAAATCCCGAGCCAGCATTGATGATAAACATCCGGTTCAGAGTCTGCAAAAACATTGGTAAGCCATTTAATTAAGCTTCATCATGACTTAAAAAAAATGTTTCATGACCACATGAAGTAATGACTACCTCGGGATAATTGTCACCGTCGATCTTTTGAAGTCGTTGAAGGAGATCCCGTGCAGCCTTGTTGAAACTTTTAAGCCCCTGCAAAGTTCGTTTACGACGTATTAGAACACTGCAAACGAAGCAAGATTCGAAAAAACCGAGCAACAAAATCTTACGTACCACTCCTTCAACATCCAATATGGTTGTGCTTTGATCAATGTGTTTTTTGGCTACAATTGATGCAGCAGGGAATTTAATAGCAAAGGTCTTCTCGAACTCTTTTACGTGGTACTTTAAATAACGGTCGATTGTTGTTACTTGAGTCAGCTTATTAGCATCGACTTGACCAAGTCTTTCAATATAAACAGGTCGTCCGTCTTTATCGACTCCATGATATCCTTGTGGATAGCACTTAACCACCTCATCATATTCCTTGAACTCAAATTCCTTTACAAAGAAGAAACATAAGATTAGACATTTGCATCAATAGCTTGTGCAACAAGAAAGCAGCCTTACATCTGGTTTACCTCCATGATCATGTCGGCTCCGAATTCTTTCCTCCATTGAAGCATATCAGCCCACATTTGCTTTGCTTTCTCGATTTCGAATTTCCTTGCCCTTAGAAACCTTAGCATCATATGATGATCATCATGTTTGGCGGGTAATAGTTCGTCTAAGACGAGTGCTTGGCGGAACGCATCGACGGCTTGTAACTCTTCAGCATCGAGGTTATCTTCGATGCTAACGATGGACATAACTCTGCTATGTCTCCTGGATTTCTTTTTAATGGAATGTCTGAACTTGCTTGAGGCATTGATTGCCTTTTTCTTAAGTGACCCAAGCCTTGTTTTCCTCTCATCCTCAGAGTTGTCTATATCAGACTTTTCATGACCTGCAAACATGACATTTAAAATATGTATCATTCGAACTCGGGACTTAATTGATTCATCAACCATCCTTGATATAATTAGATAGTAAGTTCGGGATTCGAATTTTGACATTTACAACAAACCCTTTCTCCTATTTCAACCATAACCAATGCGTCATATTCATATTTTAGTAAGTCCAACATTCGAATCTCGACATTTACAAGAACCCCTTTCTCTTATTTCAATCAAAACCAATGTTTGATAGACAACTTTCGTAAGTCTAAGATTCGAATCTCGACATTTCCAACAACCCTTTTCTCCTATTTCAACCATAAACCAATGCTTTCATATACATCTAAATCTAACATTAACGTTCATGAATCTCATAAATGATCTCAAAAAAGCTGCATTTTGGTTACACAAAAACTCACCCATTTTAGAAATCAAGGTATCAGCCATGGTTACAAATTTTGGGAATGTCTTTCAGCTCCTACTTCAAACACAACTTGTGCAAATGTGTTCAAATATATAACCTGGCCAATTATACCTATAAATCACATCAAAAACAACTAAAAATTAAGCCATTGAAAACCAAAAGAAAAATGCCAAAAGGGTTGCCATGTTTGAACACATAAACATTAATATGATCATAAAACACAAAAAAGTACATAAACAAATGCCTTATGCAGGATCAAAACAAATTGCATACCATATGAAAGGAGGCTGAAGAGCAGTAGAGAAAGGGAGAGGTGTATATAATCACCGAATAAGTGCCCCCTTGGAATTTGTCTATAAAACACAAACAAGGCTGGATTGATATTGACATATTTAGATTTTTTTTTTCTTTTTTGGAAGATTAGATTCTTATTAACGTTTACTAATCTTGACTAAGTCTAAAAATAAACATAAAATTTGTTGTTGTGTTTAGTTGTGGCCTTTATGTATGCTACACCATTCAAAAACATTTTGATACTTTAAAGTTCGAGTTTTTCTAAAAAAATCGATACATACACTATTTTACATGTATATTTAAACAAAACTAAAAATACCCAAATTAAAGAGATACTCAGAAAATCATGAACATAACTCTCAGTAAGATATCAAGTTGACTTTTGCCTGAGTGCTTCCCCACTAATAATTGCTCATTTTTGTTTTCTTTTTAGTTGGTGAAGGGGCATGATTTTTCATTAATTTTTAATTATATACTTAAAAAAGCTCTAATTTAATCAATCTGACTACCACTAAGGTACTACATGTCAGCCATGTCTCCAATACTCAGGGGCAAAGTCAAGGGTCGCTGGTATGACTCCGGCCTCCTTAAAATGTAAATTTGTTCTTTTGGCTTTTAAAAATTTTTAAAAATTTTAAAGTAGTAAAGATAAAATTACACTTTGACCCCCTAAAATTATAAAAATTTGATTTAATTATTTACAAATTATAAAGATATAAATTATGAAAAATTAAAATTTTATCCAGACCCCTTAAATATTTATTTTAAATTCGCCCCTGTCAATACTTTAATCTCAAATTTTTTTTCATATAAATATATTTATATATTATATCTAACAATATTTAATAATGTCATCGTGGATTTATTATATTATTTTTATACCTCAATAAATATTGAAAATAGTGTTTATATGTATATAATAAATATCTTATATCTAACCATATTTAATAATATTATTTTGGGTTTATTATATTGTTTTTAAAGGTGCATAAATATTGAAAATTGAAAAACCATGGAACTGCTAAAACATATACAATTCACTACTTGATAGCATGTAATCTCTAAAGTTAAAATTACTCATTTATAGGTATTATTGTCAATATAAGAAGACGTGAGTTTGAGTGCGTTAAAGTACATTATCCTCTCATTTATGGGGTTGAGGAGGGGCTATAAATAGTTTTAGACATTATGCTAAAAAAGAACATGTGATCAGAACATATAATGGAATTGTTTATTAATCAAATTCGGTTTATCATTTCTATACTAGTGGGACTTATCATCTTATTAAGGAAAATGAATTTTATTAAGGGATAATGATTTATTTGACCCTCTAACTTTACAAAAAAAAAAGTCATTTTAGTTCTTTATTTAATTATTCATCTTTTTTAGCCCTTAAACTTGTATTTTTTGTCAAATTACCCTAAAATAGATGGAAAAGTTAGTGTTTGTTAACTTTGTTGATATGACATACACGTGGATGTCACATCAACATCTAATTAATTTTTTTAATTTTAAAAATTCAAAAAAACTATAAAAATTATAAAAATTATTTTTAAAAAATAAAAATCGTTAAAATTATTTAAAAGTATATAAATTATAAAAAAATAAAAATTAATTAAATATTGACATGTCATCAATGTGGAAACCCATGTGTATGTCACATTAACAAAATTAACAAATATTAACTTTTTCTTCCATTTTGGGGTGATTTGACAAAAAAATGCAAGTTCAATGCCTAAAAAAAATAAAAAAATTAAATGGAGGACTAAAATAATTTTTTTTTAATGTTAGAGGGCCAAAAAATAATTATGTATTTTATTAAAACATAAGATACTTAAAATTAGAACTAGTATTACTTTTCTTTTCATGGATATGTTATGTATAACATAAGTTTTAATTTAAGGGAAATTATTTGGTGTACTGTAGTAGGGTTAATGGTAGGGTTAATGGTGAACAAATATTTTATAGGGGTATAATAAATTATTAAAAAATAAATATTAAAAAAATTATATATGTCAATTTTTTTTAAGACTGCTTATGGAATAAAAAAAAAAGTGTATTGTCGTATCAAATACTCACTCTTAATTTAATTAGCTGAAAATTTTAGATGATTTCATGTTTTTGTAAATTTTTCAATATTTAGTTGAAAATTTTTCGAGCTTTAGAGGAACCATATGCTACTCTTGCCAATTTAGCCTTCCTGTAGAGTTAGATTACCTTTGTTTCATTGTGATTTTTTAGCAACCTCATGGCCTTGTTTTTACCTGATTTATCAATATTAATGCAGAATTTGACAGTTGCTCGTATCTCAAAACTCATGGAATGAACACATGAAGATGGATGTTATTTTCAAAGGCAACCCATCACAGTTTCATTCTCAAGATGGATTGTTGAGCTTATGTATATCCCATGGAGGAACCCAAGATAAACACTAGAAGAAGAAGTATTAACAAGAGTTGGTTTCACGATAGAGCCATTTGACTTGATTATCAAGTCGGATTGGGTGAAACTTCAATCAATTTTCGTTTGGGAGATTTACCATAACAAACTTTTGTAATCTCGTCCTGTTTCTTGGATTAACAGTACATTTGTTTCACTCGTGTTGTGTTTTTTGCATGCACAAGTTTGTTATATAAGCCAAAAAATGGGGGAGAACCTTTTTATAATTATTCAATCTTGTTTTTTTATTTTTTTTATAACACAATTAGAAATAATTTTTTTGCTTTGCTTGTTTTTAGTTTATGACGGTTAATATTCTAGCTTAATAATTGAGTATTATTATATATTTAATTTAATTTATTTATTTATAAATAAATCATTGTAATATATGGAAAATTAATTTAAAATATAAATTTATTAATATATGTAAAAATAGCTTTTTCGGAAAATATTTTTAGGGAAATCTGTCAAACAAGAGAAAATATTTTACACAGATTCATCCAAACACCAGAAAAATAAATTATTTTTCGGAAAATATTTTACTGACAAACAAACGGAGCCTTAAGTCTAAATCCTAATTGTGAGGCAAATGTAACGTTTTGGAGGCTAAACTCTAAAGTCTAGTTGTGCGCAAACTTGAGCTTAAACAACTAATGATAGGTGTTACCTAAGTTCCGGTTAAATGGGAGGTTTGGATGTTGACTAAAAACTAAAGAAGTGAAAACATTGATGCAAGAGAGTGTTTAAAAATGTTTGGATGTTTTATTACATTTATGACCCCTATTTATAGTTGGTACCTCACGATCGAGATCAATTTTAGCCTAAAATCTCTACACTAAAACATTTTAGCTTAAGTAAAGTGGTGGAGAGCTTCCTAGATATTTCTTTAGTCTTTCTTAGGCACCAAAGGGTTTGTCTCTCCAACCTTTTGGATGCCTCAACTGCACCATATTATTTGGGTCAAACTCTATGTGCGTCTGGTAGTTATTTTGACCTTATTGTGTGAACCTAATTCAACTAGTGGTTGAAATGGGCTTTAAGGTGTGGGATCTCGAATGAAAATTTGGGTTAATTAAGTGTTTGATAGGTAATGACTATTTTGTTGGTAAATTGATTATTTTATACCAGACATTTTAAAGGGTCAATATATTTGTCCAAACTCGAAAATTTATTCGACATTTTGAGAGTATTATTTAAGCTAAAAAATGGTTTTAGGCAATAAAACGAGTTTCGTTTAAAATATAAGCCGAGTTTAAAAACTCATATTCAAGCTTCGAATTTGAATAAACTTATTTGTCAACTTTAATTTTTTATTTTTATTTTTATACATTTTAAAATATATATATGCACGTAATTGAATCTTTACCGATCTAATCTATGAACACCTCTCGATTGAATTTTTATACTCTTTTTTCTTCAAGATTTATCACGTTTACTTGATGATATTTGACAATTTCGTCCTTTTGTGTGAGGGTGACCCCAATGAGGTCCTTTCACATTAACCAAAAGAATGTGTTGATGGGCTTGGATATGCATGGCCCACGATGTGCCTTAATGTTGAAAAAAATTCGAAAAATCGAAAATCGAATTAATTTTTAAAAAAATATAAATCCAATAGAAATCCATATTTTATTTATTTCAAAATTAATTTTAATTTTTATATTTAAAATAGTGTAAATAACTTAAAAATATTATATAAAATTTTCTAAAGAGTTATATAAATGTTTTTATTATTATTTGAAAACAAAATATAATTTATAAAAGTGAGTTTAAAATTTTATTAGATTTAAAGATCGGTCTATTTTGAAATTTTATCCCTCTATTTTATAAAAATCGAAAAATCGTTATTCTGTCTATTTTAATTTGGTAAGATTTGGTCATCGTACAATACGTAAATATTAAAAATTTGTCCAACTGGATAATAGTGTTAAACTTTAACGGTAAATCGTTAACCTGAAAATAAGAGTGAAGCCAAGAATTTCGTGTTAGTATGTTGAGATAAAAAAGAAAAAGAAAATTAGAGAGAAAAACTAAAAATTCTATGTTATTGTATGTTAAGTCGAAATAATAATTTTCAAATGAGCTAAATATAAAATTATACCATTTAATCGGATGCCTACCCTTAACTTAAAATCAACAAATCAACTATGTAAGTATACAACAAAATATTTTTTTGAATATTAATTTCATTACAGATTCTTATCATATATGCTCTTTTTAATATAATGTTTAGAATTACCCATAACTCCTCTCCAACCCTTAAATATGAGAGTAATGCGTTTCAGCGCACTTGAACCCACGTCTTCTACACTGACAATTACACCGATATCAATAAAATTAAGACTCGATCTGCACATATTTATAAAAAAAATATCTAACTTCCAAAAATCATATTCTAATGGATGATAAGATACCAACTTTTCAATTTTTATAAAATTAAAGAATATAAATATTTTTGAGTTTTTATTTTTTATTTTATTGGTAGTGTTGATTGTGTTATATGCCTACCATTGTCAAAGTAATGAAAGCTACGTTTATTGGTAATGATGGCAGACCAAATCAAACGGACATCAATGACCATATCAACCTCAAACCATGCCATCCACACTATTGTTGCATTTTTTATGGCAAAATTTTGTAAACTATTTTAAACATTTTAAATATATATTTTCTCAATATGAATTTTAGTTCACAATTTTCATTTTTTTTCGGAATTTAATTTATTTATTTTTCAAATTTAAAAGTTAAAATTTCGACACCATTAAAATTTTAAAATTATATCATCATATTCAGATTCATTACGATATCTTTTTTTAACTGATTATCAAGTGAGTTTTCTCTTTCATTTCGAAATGTAATCCTATGAGTTTCACAAAATGATTTAAACAATATTATTAGACGAAGTTAATTATTACAACACAAATAGACAAAAGCCGGTTAAGATGGATAGTGGGGTGCGGTGCATTTAGTTTATTGTTTGTCCAACGTTATAGTATCGTTACAACATCTAATCTCATTGCCACCTAAGGGTGTGCAAATTTCGGGTATAACCGATTTAACTGACTGAACCGAATTAATTCGGCTAATCGGCCGGTTAATCGAATTAATTCAGTTGAGGTTGGTTAATAATTTTTTGGAAGTTCGATTAATAGTTAATTCAGTTTATTTGGTTAATTTTTTTATATGTTTTATACTTGTTTTAACCAAAAAATTAAAAAAATATATAAATTTCGGTTAACCGACCAAATTAATTGAAAAAGTTCGGTTCGGTTATTTTTTTTTGAAAAATTTTCGGTTCGGTTAACGTTTAAGAGTTTAAAAAGTTTGGTTAATTCGTTAATGCTAGTTTGTGTCAGTTAACCGATTGAACACCCCTACTGCTACCGTTATTTTTACACTAATCGCAAGTAAACGCATTGTCCATCCAAACCTACCCTAAGAACTAAAAATCCAAAATAAGCCCAGTAACCGAACAAAAATTCGCATATAATGAGACTATAAAACCTACGTAGATAATCGCATATAATAATTTTGAATTTGAATACTCAAAATTCATTTCGAAAATTTCTACCAACAAATCAGGGCTAATTTGCAAAAAGGAAAAATAATTTTAAAAGCATTGGCACCAATCTGAGTAAAATTCTTAAAAGTTTTTTTTTTTTCTTTTTTTGAAAGAAAAATTCTTAGGTGAATTTTCTTATAAATGGAATTATTTAATTTATGTATGTCAAGCAAAATACAAAATCATTTAAATGATGGTCACTTGGACGGCTGAGGTTGCATTTCCCTGATTCATCTTTGATTGCTGGACTTGGGAGTAATTAAGACGTTCAAGCAATTCTCTATCTGAAACCAATGGTCTAATTCTCATTTTAGTCCCTTTACTGTTTCACTGATCAGGGATTTAGTCCTATCACTGCATTAGAAACGAATTCGCCTTGATTGATGTAATCGTATAGTGGACGTCGTCCCCCAAGGTTAGCACGGTTCTTCGATATTTGTACACTCGGATAAGAAAGGTAGAAGCTTTGCTTTTCAGTTGTGTGTAAAAATGAATAAAAAATGACTCCTATTTATAGGATTTTAGAAGGGGCAAAATATAATTTAACAAGGGCAAAAATGGTAATATTTTCATGTAACGGCGAGAAAAATATTTAATATTTTTGTAACTGTAAACAACAATTTGTAACGGATGGAAATAATGGTTTTGTAACTGCTGAAATAAATTTGCACTACTAATATGCCTTACATATCCAAGTCCCAGTGTCATCATCACTCTACCACCAATATCGTTTTTCATTAATCGATCGTACACCGCACAAAAAAAAAAACCTATTTCCTTCCTACTCTTGTTTCGGAACTCAAGTTATTACAGATAACTTCGAAAATCTTTAAATCTAACTTTTAACCTAAAATTAATCTTCAAATTTTATTATTGACTATCAAATCGACCATCAAATGAATTCGAGGATTATTTTTCACTATGCAACTCGATATTTTTATAAACTTATTTCCAATTAATGTTAATTTTTTTTAAAAATAAAAAAGTCATGCCATTATTTTAATTAGAGTAGTTAGATATGCTAACCGTTTGAACTAACTACTGATGTAAAGGATCAAATTATGTTAAATTAAAGTAAAAAGACTAAATGTAATACTCTAGTATAGTAGAGGGACCAAAATCAAAATTTAACCCTAAAAGATAAAAGAACTCTTTTGAACATTGACGGTATCTAAAGCAATCGTTACCAAGTGGATGATGAAGATTAATGCTACAAAGTAACCAATGTATGCACGACACGTGCCATGTAATAATTTGCGGGGTTATGGATTTTCCCGCCTTTGGGTCGTAAATAACTAAATATTCCCTTTTTTCTTTTCTTCTCCTTTGCTTTTACTCTTTTTGGATTAGCCATTTCGTACGTTCATCGGTCGCATCTAAAAAGGACGAAATTAGCCCTCACCGTGTGTGAGTTTTTTTTAAAATAAAAAATGAATTGATTAAATACATTTAAAAAACTTAAAATGTTAATTTTTTATTTTATTTTAATTGAATTAGTATATTGTTAGTTGATAAATTGATAAATTACATGTTTAAATTCAGTGATAAATTTTAAAATTATACATGAACTTTGATTTAACGTGCAATTTGATACATGAATTTTGATTTTGCGTAATTATATATATGAAATTTTGATTATGATTCAAATGTATGCATGAAACTTTAATTTTGTTTCGACCATACACATTTAAAAAAATAAATGCATCAATTTATTTTCATATTAAATAAATATAACTATTTGTATATGTAATATATAAGTATAAAATAATATTATATCAATAATTGTGTTAATAATTTGTGAAAATGGATTAAATAAAATTTTCATGTATAAATTTACACAAATTCAACGTTTATGTATAAAATTATATATTACAACAAAATTCATGTACAATTTTGAGATTTATCTTTAAAATTTAAATACTGAATTTTTAGGCTAAATACTTAAATTAGGATTGCTCGGTTGAACCTTTCAAACTGTCATATAATGGTTAAATATTTGCATATCAACATTCACCCAAGTCAAATAAGTTTGCAGTAAAAGTTAAGTGAATATTGATACGTCTAGAATAAAACATGTGATAACCGAATAAGATATTACTTGAAAAGAAAAGAAAAACATAATTTGAAACTTGATATACGATATTTGAAAAGTTATTATTTTTGAGCAAATTCAAAAAAGTTTAGCCTTTATTTAACATCTTTAGGGTTCAATATTTATTGAAGTATGTCGGTTAAGTTTTAGCTTGATTGACATGTGTATTGTTATCAATGTAAGAGCACGTGAGTAGAGGTGCTCATGGGCCAAGTTGGGTCGGGTTCAAGCCGGGCTCAACTAAAAATTTAGACCCATTCATTGGGCTCGGGCCGGGCCAGGCCCAAAAAATGAGTCTAATTTTACCCAAGCCCGACCCAAATAAAAATGCTAAAACTCGTATATTATTTAATATAATTTTTAAATATATATAATATATCAAAAATACTAAAAAATTAATATAAATATTTTCTAACAAAACGAAAATATTTTTTAAAAAATATGTAGACTTAAATAGCACTAAGATAGATGCAACTTAACAAGCAAATACCTCTAAAATAATAACAAAATTAACAAATACCTTTAAAATAATAACTAAATTAATAATAAAATAAGTTTTATACAATATACAAACAATAACAATAAAATAGTAGCAACATAATAGTAATATGGTAGCAAAATAGGAAGAAAACAACAAGAAAATAACATTCAAAAACAAAAAAAAAAAGCAGATTTTTTTGTCATTTAGTGAATTCGGGCCGGGCCAAGCCCGAGCTAAAGATATCTTACTTGAGGCCCGACCCGTTTTTTAAACGGGCCTTTTTTTTGTCCAGACCCATTTTTTGGGCCTATATATTTACCCAAACCCTCTCACATTTCGGGCGGGCCTTCGGGCCAGGCCGAGTAGCCCGACCTATGAGCAGGTCTAGACGTAAGTTCGAGTATGTTGAAGTACATTATTATCCTATTTATCTATAATCAAAACCTATAATTATTTAATTATTTAATTTTAATTTTATAAATATAACATTTAATATTATTTAAATATTTTATTTTTAATAAAATACATTTATTCCAAATGTAATTTAAAAAAAAAAAACTTAACATTTTCAACTTTGTTGAAAATTCAGTACTGATTAAAAATTCAAAATCATTATCAAACATATTTAAAAAATTAAACATTAAAATTTTAAAAAATATACTTACAATTTTTTTTCAATTAAATAAAAAATTCAAGACATATTCTTAATTTTTTTAAAATTATTATATAAATAAAAATATATTTTCTATAAAAAAAGAGCCTAACTTTTTAGATTCATTAATAATAAATAATAAATTAAAGAAAAGGAAATAACTTAAATATTTTATTAGTCATAAATAGTAAGAAAAAAAAAGCCTTGGCGCTTGGCGGCACTCCGCGTCTCGTCAACAAAGCAATTTTTGTATTTTTCTTGGCGTCTTTTTCATTTCTTTTCATTTTGAATTAAAATTTTCAAAAAAAAAAAAAAATACTCTCTTTCTTCTACCTACTAAATACTGATTCTCCACTCAACTACCATTTTTATTTTTATTTTCAAAAACTCCCCTAAAAAAGAAACCCTAATATCTCTGTTTCTTTTTGTTTTATTTATACAAGTAGAAGAAGAAGTGGAACCTTTCCCGGTTGCTGATAGTAGATTTCGTGCTTCCGTCTCCGATCGGTCGGTAATTTATTCGCATTTCTCATTTTTTAAAATAATTCTTTTGGATTTTTTAGTTTTTTTTATTGAGATGTTTCGTAACTGGATTAGACTTGAGAAAGCTGGTTTGATTTGCCTGGTTCCGTGAATGTTTTGTAAAAAAAAAGAGAGTGGAATGTTTGGTAGAGGTGAGATTATCGATGAGTTTGATTTTTCTTAAAAAAATTTTAACCTGTGAATTTGCTATGGAAAATCTCATCTACTGTTGTCATTATTTGTTAAAAATATATAGGAATTTTCTGCTTTTGTTTTTCTTGAAAAATATTTGTTCTATGTGTTTATTTTTAAATTATTGTTTTAGTTTTCTGTCTCTCACATGCAGTGATAGTTCGAATCTTTTTTGCTCTGATATATATATATATATATATATATATATCTTGAATATGAATTTTGTGCATTATTTTATTATACGTGTTAGATTAAATTTTTTTTTTTAAAAGAGAAGTAAACAGAAAAATGAGCGGTTAAAGTTGATGTTCTTTGGTGATTTTAGTGACCCTTGTGACTGTTGTTTAAATAGGGTTTGATTATGATCAAAGAGTTGTTTACATTTTTTTTTTTTTACTTTTAGTCTTGTTTCTGATACAGGTTTTACCGCACGAAGTCGGCTGTGCGGTTTAATTTGGAAGCCTACTTTGTTGATTTTCTGTTTTTGTTTTTAGTTCGATTATGTCTGCTGATACCATGATGAGCATTCCTAATGGAAACAGCAATGGAAATGGCAATGTCCAACCTGAGCCACGGCGAACTTACCAGATCGTTGTGGCTGCGACTAAAGATTGGGGTATTGGTAAGGATGGGAAATTGCCTTGGAAATTGCCTTCTGATCTCAAATTCTTCAAAGATGTCACTCTGACTACATCAGACTCTGGGAAAAAGAATGCAGTCATAATGGGTAGAAAAACATGGGAAAGTATTCCCCTACAATATCGGCCTCTTCCAGGTCGTCTTAATGTTGTTCTGACTCGTTCTGGAAGTTTTGATATTGCAACTGCTGAGAATGTTGTTATATGTGGAAGCATGACATCTGCTTTGGAATTATTAGCTGCTT
This sequence comes from Gossypium longicalyx, assembly GCA_025698465.1. Taxonomy (NCBI): domain Eukaryota; kingdom Viridiplantae; phylum Streptophyta; class Magnoliopsida; order Malvales; family Malvaceae; genus Gossypium; species Gossypium longicalyx. The sequence continues at coordinate 108,876,243 of CM046997.1, read as the reverse complement.
CTCCTTATTGTCTTTCAATCGAGAAAGTGTTTGTAATAGGTGGTGGCCAGATATTTAGGTGCGGAGCATACATTTTAATTGTTTGCTAGATCTCTTAATTCATTCTTTTCCTCCCCTCTTTTCTTATATGCACTACCTTTTTGATGCAGGGAATCCCTTAACGCAGCTGGATGTGATGCTATTCACATTACAGAAATTGAGACGAGCATTGAATGTGACACTTTTATGCCTGCCATTGATTCGTCTGTATTCCAGCCTTGGTACTCGTCATTTCCTGTGGTGGAAAACAACATTCGGTATTGCTTCACAACGTATGTTCGTGTGAGAACCTCTGCAGTTGAGCATTTCAGCCAGGACTGCGATCAGGTCCTTGATAATAAACTAGATTCCTCTAAGTTTGAGATTCAGAATTTCTCTTTCCTGCCCAAGATGATTTTTGAGAAACATGAGGAGTACTTGTACCTAAATATGATTCAAGATATCATATCTGAGGGTAATCTGAAGGGTGACAGGACCGGGACCGGTACTTTATCAAAGTTTGGGTGCCAGGTAATCTGTAACTCTAAGTTAAAGTCCTGTCTGTCTTGCTTGTGGAAATTGGTTTCCAGTGATCCTTTTTTGGGTCTGTGATTGCTGATTAACATACTTTTTCTGTACTATCGACAGATGCGATTCAACCTGCGAAAGACTTTTCCGCTTCTGACAACTAAGGCATGTATATTGCTATTATTAGGTTTATGTTATGATTACATACTTGAATTGTAATGGAGCTAGGCCTTCTGTATATTATTTTCAGTATTGATCAAACAGATAAATTGATTTGCATTAGTATCGATTTGTCTCCAGAAAGTATTCTGGCGAGGTGTTGTTGAAGAGCTGCTCTGGTTCATCAGTGGCTCAACCAATGCCAAGGTAATAATTTCTTGAACAACATGCTCCATTTACTTTGCTAGACTTATTTTATGCTTCTATAAATAAAGGTAGAACTACTATTCTCCAATTTTTCCCCTTGATATTTTATTAGTTTCTCGTAGAGGTCATTTTAGGCTTTTAGTATTTTCTATGGGCCTTAAATATTTTTATTTCCTATTCCAAAAATGCATTGATCATATTTTCATCAATAACAGGTCCTTCAAGAAAAAGGCATTCATATATGGGACGGTAATGCGTCCAGGGAGTTTCTTGACAGGTATCATTAGACTCTTTTGCTATCAATTTCTACTGTTTTTCCTATTGTTACTAACTTCTGAATCGCCAATCTCAGTATCGGGTTGACTGATAGGGAGGAGGGTGACTTGGGACCTGTGTATGGGTTCCAATGGAGACATTTTGGTGCCAGGTTGGTGGATTTCATCTTTCCTATTCTTGGCTGGCGATTCATATTTCTGCTACGGTGTTACTTCATTTGTTTTGTATTTGATCTTTTCCAGGTATACTGACATGCATGCTGACTACACCGGACAAGGATTTGATCAGTTGTTGGATGTTATTGACAAGATTAAGAATAATCCAAATGATAGAAGGATTATACTCTCAGCCTGGAATCCTTCTGATCTTAAACTGATGGCACTTCCACCTTGCCACATGTTTGCTCAGGTTAGTATTGAGTTATGATTTTTTTTGTCTCTGCTTTCTTTGTACATAAATTAAGCCTTGTCCAATATGAATGTTTTCAGTTCTATGTAGCAAATGGGGAGTTATCATGTCAAATGTATCAGCGCTCTTGTGACATGGGCTTGGGTGTGCCATTTAATATTGCCTCTTATGCTCTTCTGACTTGCATGATTGCTCACGTTTGTGGTATGATGTTGCCACTGAAACCGATACTACATGCCACAATTGTATGATTGTAAAAACCTATCTTAATTTTTTTCTTCTATCAGATCTTGTTCCAGGTGATTTCATCCACGTGCTTGGTGATACTCATGTTTATAGCACTCATGTCAGGCCACTGCAAGAGCAGCTTCAGAAACCGCCAAAGCCTTTTCCGGTGAGTATAGTGAGGCATTTCTAGTTCACCACCTCATTCCTTGTAGAGTATTTTCTTACCATATTGAAATGCAGATTTTGAAGATCAATCCCGAGAAAAACAATATAGATTCCTTTGTGGCTTCTGATTTCAAACTCATAGGCTATGATCCTCACAAGAAAATAGAGATGAAAATGGCTGTATAGAGCTCTATTTTAGGTTCTGTAAACCCAGAGTCTCCAGTCGAATTTTGGACAGCATCTTCTCAGTTTTAAGGTAAACTTATGATTTTGATTACACTATATTGAGTTGGTGTGCATCCTTTTCAGTTTCCATGTAGATGCTCTGTTTTTAGCTACTTATTACGACCAAACACATTGTTTTGATAATGCTTAGGTATAGTTTTTAGCAGTGTGGGTCATACATGCTGCTAAAATGTGTTTTGCAAATAGTTTCATTTGATTCCATCGCAGCATTTGACTTGCACAAAAATGAACAATTTTTTTCTGTGAGGCTGACTGTTTATGTTGTGCAATATTTTCAGGGTCAGTTACTGGAGGCTTATGGTGATGTAATGACTTATACCGATAGCAAAATAAAAAAAAAGAAGCTTTGCTAGTTGGATACAATTTGAAGATGATATGTAGTGAGAATCCTTTAGTTCCACGTCGTTGTTGGGTGGTTCTAAGGTGATTTAGGATACTGTATTTTCTTGTCCTGCAAGTTTATGTTTTATCATTTTTTTTGAGGTTTCATGTCACATGAACCAATCACTTTCTCTGAATTTGCCTTAACACATTCTTGAAATAGACTCTGGGATTTGAAAGACCAAAATGAAAGTGCTTTATTTTTTTTTTGGTGCATTATTCGAATTAATTTCTATAAATGGGTTTGATTAGTCTTTTTAGCTAAAGTATCATGAAAGCCCTTGTATTATGAGTCGGATTGCATTATCCCTCCTTATTCAAAGTTTTTGTATGTTAGATTAAGAGTAAATTAGTCCTTTTGTTAGAAAATCAATTCATTTTTATTGTTAAAAGTAGGTTATGTATGTCAGCATGAGGTGGTATGTAATTGTCTGGTTATTTCATCAATTGTGTTAGTTTTTAACAATAGAATTGGATAAATTTTTTAACAGAAAAGATCAATGTATAAGGATTAATTTGTTTATTTTTTGAATAGAGTAAAATGTAATTTAACTCCTAATATAGGAACTTCTATGATATTTTCACCGTTTATTTACGATTTATCACCGACTCGAACTTCAACTTCTTCCTTTACCTTTTGTTGGAGGAAGTCAATTAGGCCTTTCAATGCAGCTTCAAGATCCTCATTCTTAAGTAACTGCTCACCAACTTCTGCAGGTGTCACTGATGTTTTAGCCAACAGCTCTCTGGTTATGGACATAAGAGGGTGATGATCGATTACCCCAAGGTAATTAACTGCCAATGTGTCGAAACCACTAGGGCTGCAGTACGACATATGGATATGAACATCCATCCGACCCGGTCGTAACGGAGCCGGGTCTAACCGGTCTTTATGGTTCGTTGTGAACACTATAATCCTCTCGTCTCCACAGCTTGACCAAAGTCCGTCGATGAAATTCAGCAATCCAGATAGTGTCACCTATGGAAAACAGAAACATAAAAAGGTTGATCTAAGAACTTTTAAGAAATTAGAAAATTTTTTTTTGGTCATTAGCCTGTTAATGGTAATAGTTTTAAAATTTTCGTAATAACAACTTTTAAGTTTTAATTTTTTAACATTTATATATTCTGTCAATTTAGTCTTTATTCTAAAAATATTTAACTTTCAATATTTATGTATGGTGTAATTTAGTTTTTTTTTTTTTGTTTTTCATTGAAGGTTAATTTTAAATGAATGAGAAATGATAAAAATTATAATTTTGGATTTTGAATGTTTTCATTTTTTTGAGTATGTTTTTAATTAAATTTAGTTGATAAATTTATTTTTTTTAATTTTTTAAGTGAAAAGTTCATAAAAAAAAATAAAATTGCAAAAAAAAAATAAAATAAATTATGTTAATGTTGAGAGTTAAAATTTTTTTTAAAAAATAATATTAAATTTACACAATGTATAAATATTATGATTAAAAGCTACCATTTCAACCGGTAATTTAAAAAGCTTACTTAGCTTGTTCTGTTCGGCTTGTTAGCAACACCGGCTTGTGGTTCGGTTTGCCGATCATGCAACTCAAGGCCGCAATCGATATCCTCGACTACGAGTATCGATCGGTTTCCAGTTGCGATGAGTACTCTTCGGAGATCAGAGTTTGTATGAATATCAGTGAGTTCCAAGTTGTAAATGTCGAAGTTGAGATAATTTGCCATCGCGGCGATCAAACTCGATTTGCCGGTACCAGGAGGGCCATACAACAAATACCCTCGTTTCCATGCCTTCCCTACTCTCCTGTAATAATCTTTCCTCTTCACAAACCTCTCAAGGTCTTCCATTATCGTTGCTTTGAGCTCAGTATTCATTGCCAGTGTTCCGAAATTCGCAGGGTGATCGAGTTTGATCGGTTGCCATGTTTCAGCTCCACCAACGTATCTTCTCATATGATTAATAACCAAAATATGTAGCTTCAATGTCTTTTTCTCTTCCATTAAACGCTTTGATTCTTTCAACACGAAAGGCAAATACGAATCCAAAACCTTCTCCTTATGTTTCTTATGGAAACTAAGCTCGAAAGATCGTTTTTCGGACCGAACATTCAAAGACTGACCTTGAAACACAACGTTTTTCGACTCGACTTGTCTTGTAACTTGTCTCCATTTGAACTTCACCCCATCAAAAACATCAACAGTTTCTTGGTTTTTGGCCATGGAAACAACAATCTTAGTCTCCTTTTCACCCATGCTTACCTTACAAAGCTTCATGGAAGGACAGGTTTTGGTACCTAAATAGATTTCAGCAGCTTTATATGTTGTTGAAGATATAAGCTTTAAGTTCATATGGTAATAGGTTACGAGCTACTGTTTGAATAACCATGGCTGAAGCAGCAAATGAAGCTGCTGTTGACATAACTGTTTGGGCCGAGGCATGTTGTTTTTGGCAAACATGTTTGGTGGGTGTTTTCTTCTTCTTCTTGGTTTTGCCTCTATCAATGGCTTTCTTGTAGCTGCCATGGATTTAAGATTTAAATGCAGATTGTGTGATGACAAAAACAAGAGTTTCGATTTTGGTAATAATTTTGTAGGAAGGCTGTCTTTCGATTCTTCCCAAGTTCATGCTTTTGTATGTATTTGGGGTTGAATAGATTTGAATACATTTGGCACTTGTTCTTCTCCTGCCATATGCAAACAAATGAAATTCATGTTCGAATCCATTTTAGTTTCATGAAGTCACAGAATTTAGGTTAGATTCTGGTTTTTATTATTTATTATATTCATTTAATCCTTACAATTTAATTTCACATAAATTTATCAATTTTATTAGTTAATCTAAATAAAAATAAAAACAAAATATTTAAAATTTTTATTTCTGTCGCATATCAAAATATGAGGTTCATATGTGTTATCATGCTATTGATTATTAGTGCCATATATCATATTTTAAGAATTTTAGTTAGTTTCCTAAAAAATAATCAAGCTAACTTACGATTTCCAAATTTAAGTACTAGATAGGTCCCAAAAAAAAAGTTTAGTTACCAAATAAATATAGATATGCCCGAGAGTTAATATACAAAGTTTAATCTCTCCAACTAGAGTTGTCCATGGGCTGGAGTCTAATAAAATTGTAGACTTGATTAATACTCGAAAAATGGGCATAAATTTTTGTTCAAGCCCAGCACGGATAAAAATCCTAAAACCCAGACCTGGCCTGTATTAATTTTTTTATATTTTTTATATAAAAATTTTAAAAAATGTAATACACCAAATACACTAAAAATATTAAAATAAATATTTCCCAACAAATTAAAAATAAATTAAAAATATTATTTATATTTAAATAACACTAAAATAAATGCAACTTAATAAATAAATATATTTAAAATAGTAACAAAATAAATAATAGAACAATTATTATAAAATATCCAAACATTAATAACAAAATAATAGCAAAACAATGATAAAAAGTGACAAAACAGTAACAAAACAACCCGTTATTTTACTCACCCAGGTTTTGACTTGTTTTATGTTTTCTATCTACTTCAAACCCAATTCTAGAATTAGATGGTAACTCGACAATTTGTGTTATTTTGTCATCCCTAATCTAGTGCATTTTCAGATTGATAATTAACTTCAACCATAATTCATGCCCATGAAAGAGTGTATGTATGTATGTATGTACCTACCTTGGAGATCCACATGATGGCATAAGAAGAATGAACAAAGAGCAAGCTATTAGGAGGAAAAAGTCAGCCATAGAAAGACCCAGCAACACCTGTAACGAAGCATTTGTTTTTGCCTTTCTCTATCTCCACTCTCTCGTAAAAGCAACGCAATAAGTGCTTTAAAATGGCGTTGAAATCATTACCAGGAAGATCATTCAAGAATGCTTGTAAACATGGCGGTGGATACTTCAACCTTCGGCATGTTTCGTCGATGATGTCTATGATTTCAGACACCACTAAAAAGAGCATTGGGTCCAGCTGATCAACCCAAATCTGCAAAGTTCAACCACTCTTCAGCACCAGGCAGCATTGCATTGTAAAGCTCTGTTATGGTTTCCTCGTTCAACTCTAAATTTAATCGAAACCAAATGTGGAAAAATGATTAAAATGAAATACGAGATAGTGAAAGATAGTGAGAGAGAGAGCGTATGTATATATATAACTTGATGAGAAGAACTGTTGTCGTAGCTATATTTTCCCACTCCACCATTCATGTGTAGAACTTGATCTCTAGTTTCTTTTCACTTTTTGATTGTTTTAGATTTGATGTATTTTCATTGTATTTACAGACATTATTATCTACCTCTATTTTTTTGAACAATCTGCTGAGGGACATCAAACAATCCCGAGGATTTGAAAAAAGTCAGGAGGAAAAGAAAAATCCGCATTTAGGGTTCTTTTGGATGACAAAAAGAGTTTGTGTTTTAAGGCAAAAAATCCTACCGTTGAAGGTAGAGGTTGTCTTTGGATCGCACTAGTGAGGTGAGATTCAATCAATTCACCATAGTTTTTTTAACTGAGACTAAAGAGTCCGATGGAGTACGTTTAGATGTGATATTAACACGTTTTATACTCACACAACTCGAAATATAAGAATGAATCATCAATTTTTAATAACATGGACTGGAAGGGTTTGGAGGCTTTGTTCCTTTGTAAAATGAGATCCATGTTCTGGATCAATGCCTTGGAAGGCCATGAATCGATTAAAAAAGCATGCTGGTGGATCTGTCCTCTCTTTTGTAACTTGGGTGCCTCCATTTCTCGGTACAGAGGTAGTATTTCTTGGACTCCTCCTGCTTCGAATTCGTTTAAATTCCTCGTCTCTTGGCAAACCGGGACCGTCTGGCCGTGGAGGTGTTTTAAGGGATGCTTCAGGCAACTTAAAGTGTCTCTTCTCTGGCCCTTTAGGTGTTCTATGCTCTAATAGTGCCGAACTCCATGCAATTTTCTCTCTTTGCTTCTTCCCAATGGTCTCGATGCATGTCTTTGGTGATTGAGTCTGATTCAATATAAGAATGGTCGACCTTGGAAACTATGGAGGATCTTTAATGAGATTGATCATTCCATCGGTGACATTAACAGTGTTTCTTTTAATCATGTATAGCTGATTCCCTTGCTAAACTAGGTGTTAACAGGCCAGTCCTCTTTGTGGCTTGGTTCTAGCTTCTTGCACCTTTGTACTTTTTCCTTTTATTAATAAAATCAATTTTGCTTAGCAAATATATATATATATATATATATAATTTAAAAAAATTGTGAATAAATTTTAAATTGTTCAACGTTAAAATAAAATTTCAATTATTTTTATTATTAAACTAAAATTCATTAATTGAGTAATTTTATTAAATTAAATTTGATTAATTTTGTCTATTAATTTTTTTATATTTACATTGAATTGAATTTTTTTTTTAAGAATGAACTATTGGTGAACCCATATTTTTCCTTTAAAAGTTCTAAAATTAATTATTCAATATTTTTTATTGAAATAAAATATTGGTTAATTTTACTATCAATAAAATTCAAGTACTTATTAAAGTAAAATTTTAATTGATTTTTGTTAAATTAAAAATGGACTAAATTTTCTAATGATTGAAACTTTTGATTTTTTTTTTTAAATTCGGATATTGGAAGTAGATTTGAATAGTAATAATCGAATAATCAACTTGACACAAACTAGTTTGTACTAAACCGATTTTTTCTGTTGTTGAGTAATTTTGTCTCATATATTATTAATGGGAACATTAGAATATTTATATATACTATCACTGTTCATGACTTGATCTCACTATTCCTAAGACTGACCCTTTGAGCGGACCTCGAGCATGTTGGGCACGTGCTCCATTTTGGGTTGTCAACCAGAGCATGTGGTCTCTATCCTGCGAGCTCCTTGAGTACATACGAACAGAGACCTCGATCTCCCCTTGCTATGCTTTCACTGTTCGCCTTAAATACATCCGTCTGCTAGGTTGTTGGTAGGTAACCCAAATCCTATATAGAATTTAGTTCAGTAACTACTGATGTATAACATTTGTCGTTAAATCACATACAACAATCAATTATGACTAAATTTTAAAAAAAATAAAATCAATTTCTTTAATTTTCAATGGTTAAATCACATTCAACAATCAAACATTTTTTGATTGAATTAAAAAAACATTAAATTAATTAAAAATCGATTCCCATTAATCATATCCATCAATCAGTCCATCTTTGAAAAACCTTCAAATACATTATATATCCTTCTTTGTCAATGACATAACTACATTAACATATTGACATTTATGTGTTTCCATGTAGTCAAAGACATCTTCTTTAAACCTACGAAACAAGTCATCCATGATGTCTTCACCAAAATGACTGCCCAAAATAGGTTCACCAACTGCTCTAATGTCTTTTGCAATCATTGTTGCTCTTATTGTCTTGTCCACCACCTGCTTGGTGTCGGATTTTTTAATGTAATCGTCCCAATCCATGTTGAAAACCTCCATGTTCCGCAGCTTGAAAGATCCCTCAGCTTCTATCACGCTTTTAATTTCTTCTGTACTTGCTGCATAATATGGCAAATCAAATGATCCCAATTTTTCTTCCTCGATCAACCCCTGCATGCACCATAAAACATATTTCGAGAGGTTTAATTTTTGTGGATCCGACATGAAAGATATTTCATTGGTATAACACACATAATTAGTAGGAGTAAATCACTCTTGCCAACACACACCAAGCACCAAGGGTAAATTCAGAATATATTTTTGAGGGGCAGATTAGTTATATTTTTTATATCTTTAAAATTTTTAAAAAGATTAAATCAAAATTTTAACATTTAGGGGTGAAGTGTAATTTTAATATGTATTTAAAAGATCAAAATAGAAAAACTTCATTTTATGGAGGCAGGGCTCCTACTATCACCTCCACAGTAGGCACCACTCCTATGATTTAAACCCAGATGATGATTTTCGAAAAAAATGAATACTCGACCAATAGATTACAACTTTAAATTTGAAAAAAATAATAATTTTAAATCCTTATTGCATAATATGGCAAATCGAAAAATGACAATTTGTCTTCCTCAATTAAGCCTTGTATGCACCATGGATTATGATAAAAGGGTGAGTGGATAGTATATTGGTAGCATATTTTCTTTATTTCATAAGTAGTTTTAAAAAAAAATTGAAATGTGTCATTTAAAAAAATATTTATTTATTTAATATTTTTCTATACTCAATAAGAAGAAATTATTTTATGAACCTTTTCCACTACATTATTCATGGTTATACACATAATTTTAATAATTTTTTTATTCTGAACTTCAAACCCTGAACCTTAAACCTTGAACCTTAAACTCGAACCCTAAACTTGATCCTCGAACTTGAATCCCGAACCTTGAACATTGAACTTAGGGTTTGGGGTTCGCGATTCGGGTTCAATGTTTAGGATTCGAGGCTACGGTTCGGGGTTCATAGTTTAGGTTCGGGTCTAGGGTTCATGATTCGGGGTTTTAGATTTAAAGTTCAAGGTTCAATGTTCAAGATTCGGGGTTCAGAGTAAAGAAATTACTAAAATTATGTGTGAATGACATAGAAAAAATTGTTGACACGTTATTAAATAATTGGACAGGGATTATGTTTGATGTGGTGGGAAAGATCTATAAAATAATTTCTCGGTGGGAAAAATCCATAAAATAATTTCACCCCAATAAGACACTTGTCAACCCCTAATCTTACTTATATGCATTACGTGATTATCTTTTTTTTTATGATAAGATAGACACGTATTGATATGAAGTTGCTGTCAATATCAATTATGCAATTGGCTGTGTTAAGTTATTAATCGAGGTAATTGTATTAATAAAATCGTTGTTTAATCGATGCATTAGGTCATTGTCTATGGATAATTCATATACTTTCATTGAAAAGATATGACGTTGGTGTCAATATAAATATGCAACTGGTGTTATTATTTATCTAGACAACATATCATATTTAAATTTTCATGCAGCAAGTAGGTAGGTGTTTTAGACATAGTTCATGTCATATTAAAATTAATATTTAAAGTCTAAATTAACGATTAAATTGATACAATACTTGCGCTTTGAAGATTTATTTAAAATATTTTAAAATTTAGGATTAATTTAAAATTTAAGTCATAATTGATGATGCATGGTGAAATTAACCGAATAAATGAATAAATAAATTATAGTACCTCAGCTACCATGTCATGTAGTTTCAATCCAACAAATTCCCAAATGGTAAGGGGATCATTGCTCTTGATGCTGCCCATGGTGGTTAAAAGCATGCGACCACTGGGGACAATCTCATCGGCTCGACACCTTAGAAACAATGTGAAATCTCTTTTGAATTGATCCAAGTATGCTTCAAACACTGCATGAGGGCTTGTTTTGGCTACACAAATGTTGCCCTTGTTCAATGCTGTTCCTGCTTTGGTAACCAACTGCTTTGGTGCCTACAAAATCAATGAGTTGATTCCTAAGTATATATTAGACACGACAGTGTACTGATTTATACAGTAACAATATATTGAACTCAAGCTAATTTATATTTGTAGGATTGACCCGGACCTATTTTTTTATGTCTTCAATTTATCTTAAATCTAATTCTATTTATGATTCTTATATTCAAATTTGATTGTTAGATATTTTTCATATTTATTTTACGGTCTATATTCAAAGTTTGTAATTATCCTATCTAACAATATCATGTTAACCCAAATCCGATCATGAATTATGAAAAACTCTTTTTACTCCAACCCGTTTGCCCTAAAAGTTTACATTTTTCTTTCTTTTATACTAATATTTTATTTAAACCCGGCAACGACACAAACCTCGACAAAACTCGACAAGTTGAGGTTACTTTGTCATCCTTATTCTGGTGCATTTTCAGATTGATAATTAACTTCAACGATATTCCATGCCCAAGTATTTATGTATGTATGTATAATGTACCTTGGAGATCCACATAGTGGCATAAGAAGAATGAACAAAGTGCAAGCTATTAGGAGGAAAAAGCCTGCCATAGAAAGACCCAGCAACTCCCGCAACGAAGCATTTGTTTATAGCAAACTTGTTGCCTTTCTCTATCTCCAGTCTATCGTAAAAGCTCGGCAACAAGTACTTAAAAATGGCGTTGAAATCATTACCAGGAAGATCATTCAAGAATGCTTGTAAACATGGCGGTGGATGCTTCAACCTTCGGCAAGTTTCGTCAATGGTTTCTATGATTTCAGACACCACTAAAAGAGCATTGGGTCCAGCCGAACAACCCAAATCCGCAACCTTCAAGCAATCTGCACCAGGCAGCATCGCACTGCAAAGCTCTGTTATGGTTTCTTCAAGCATTGGCTTCACCATTGATATCACTGTCCCCTGAAACCCAAGAACAAAAAGGATAAAGTGTATATGTATATCAAAGAAACTCACTAAGACCTCAGGTTCAGGTCATGTGGACGTAGGAAAAACAGTGTTGGAAGAGCTTGTCTTCTGAGATCCAATAAGACTAGAAGACCGTGGAGAAGGGAGGGGAAGGCAAGGGACCCCCTCAATTAAAAATTGCTGCTTTAGACATCCTAAATTTCATAAATTCCTAAGTTAATATATAGGTACATTATAGTTTGGCCCCCAAAAAATATTAGAATTTTGATTTAGTCCCTTTTGAAAACCATAAAGATATAAGCTAATACAATTATGAAATCAAATTTTTCCTCCTAATTTTTAGCATTTTTAGTTAGATTTAAATTTTTCGAGGAGGAAAAAGCTGAAAAACAAGAGGAAAAATCTGATTTGTCATTCTCCTATTGAAAATTGATAGAGATAATGTGGAATCACAGTTTCATACAATCTCTTCTCTATAACTTAATTAATCTTGATCCCCTTTAAAAAAATTCTAGCTTTGCCCCTAGCACTGAGTAATAAGAGAGATATAAAAAATGATGAAAATAAAAAATGGTCATGTCAATTCTCAATACAACTAGTTCAATACTATTCTCCAGACCGGTACCTCGACCAATTCCCAATCCTGTCCAGTTCAAACATCATTGACCAAAATTATTAATTTTCATTTTAGAGAGCCCTAACCCTTACCAGCTCCCTTAACGCTACCCTTTGTTCGATTTGAACTTTAAATTTAATCAAAATTTAATATAACTACCAAATATCAAAACATATAAGAAAACAATGAAAATAAAATATGAGATTAGAGAGAAAGTAACTTGAAGAGATGAATTTTTGACATAGCTATATTTGCCCATTCCTCCATTCATGTGAAGAACTTGCTCTACCTTCATTGCTATACTTTGAAAAAAAAAATGGAAAACTAATTAAGGCTCCTAGTTAACTCCAATTTCTTTTTCACTTTGGTTGTCTTAAGCTTACTATATTTCATTGTATTTATAGGCACTAAGCAACATATATTTTATTGTTTCAACATCTAGTTTTGTTAAATCAAATGTTTGGACCATCATTTAATGCTCACCCTTTTTTTAATATACATTTAAATTTTACATTCTACAATTAATATTTTAACAAATTAAAATTATTGCATTTAATCTCGATATAATATTTATAACATATTAATCAAGAATAGAAAATATTGTGTTTATAATATTATTGGTACAATTACAATCGTAAGTACAAATAATATAATTCAATGATTATTATTGGAATTAACTTTGCATGACCGAATCGATAATCAAAATAATATTCAGATCTAGACGAAAATAAATTTGGATAGGACTCACATGTGACGGAATTTATATCGAAATAAAATCTAGACCTCGAACTCACATGTGGTATTTAAGTATGGTGGGACTTTTCACTATTTTTGGCTATTGTAACAATGATGAATATCTACATTCGAGTACATTTAAATGTGTTTCTCTCAATTTTAAAGGGTAGAGAAAATTTAATGGTAGAAATAAATGTTATATAAAAAAAATAATGGGACTTGAATATCAAAACTCCTATTACCTCAACCTAGAATGGAATATGGTAGTCAATTTAACAAATATATTATATAAAAAAATACATGTATAAAACTAAATTAATTTTATGTTAATATAATTATATTATAAGATAGATTATATTCTATAGTAGTAAGTTGTAATATTTTAAATTTTAATCTAATTGGTGTTAATATAAATAATGAAGATGATTTTTATGAAAATTATAGAAAAAATAAGAGAATCTCCTACCTTTGAATTCAAAATTTTTATGCCAATTCTCTAAAATAAAATAAAATTAGGTGATGATATAGTATCACGTCATCATACATTGATGGGATCTAATTTCAAAAGTAAATTGAGATAATCTCATGTTTCAAGATTAATGTGGACAAAAAAAGTTCAAGGATCAAATTGAAAAGAGTTGTCAAGTTCAGGAACTAAATATTACTTTTATCTTAGGACAAATTTCGCCCTAAGCGTGTACATTTCATGTCAATTTCGCTTTGGTTCTTTCTTTCTTTCTTTTTTTTTTTTAGCAATTTAGCTCTCAACCTTTCATTTTGAGTCAATTTGTTAGTTAAAAATGATGGCTCGGCCGTTAAAAGTTTGATTATACTAATATGATAGCATGCATGATTGTCCACATATATTTCAACAATTTTTTGTCATGTGTAATAATTTAATTGGTTGATGGAAATTTCTTTAATAGAGACAAACAGTTGGACTAAAAAATATTAATTAATAAAAAAAATGTTTAGGTGCTTAAATGAAAAAACGTTTTAGTTTGAGGGTCAATTTTTTATTTAAGCCAAAAATATATAAAAAGATATTTTTTATTAAAAAAAAGTGTCCCTTGGTTGATGAAATACAAATGGATTACCCCAACAACTCCATCAAACTTTTAACAATCTAACAACCATTTCCATTTAAATCACGACAAGTTGTTTCAAAATAAAAGATGAGACGTGGCGAAATTACTTTAAAATAGAAAGAGTTAAGATCAAGTTAACAAAAAGTATAAAGTTTGAGAGCTAAATTTTTCATGAAAACACGTGGGAGTGAATTTTTTTTGTTTTTTTGAATTTTTTTATAATTTTTAAATTATTTATTGACATGTTATATAAGATAAAATAGTATCACGTTAATAAAGAAATGCAAATGGACAACCACACATTTCTATTAAAATCACAACGATTTGACTCTAAATGAAAGATGATGGCTAAATTGCTTCAAAAGAATTAATAATTTAATTAAAAAAATTAACAAAATTTTGTCGTAACTTTGTGTGCAATGATAGATAAAATGATAAGGCAGGCATACAAACCAGTATCTAATTTTTTTTTAATAATCTCATTATAGATTTTGATCATATATATTCTTTTTGACACAGTACTTAGAACTATCCATAACCCATAAATAGAAGGATAATGCGCTTCAGTACATTCGAACACACATTCTCCTGCATTGACAACAATTAAAATATTTGAATCCTACTTATGGAATTAAAATATTTCCCTATAGTGAATCAAATATTAGCCCTAGTTATTGTTGTTATTATTTTGCTTTAGAAACTAGACATAATTTCAAATTTAGCCCTTAATATTTATGTTTTTGTCAACTTGGACCTTATTCCTTTTTTATAAAAATATTGACTAAAATGTTAAAATTTTAAACCTCTCGACTAGCATGATAATCCACATGTATTTCATGCTAATGATTTTAAAGTATTGTGAACTTTTTTATATTAATTTTTAAATTTTAATTTATTTTTATTTCTATAAATTTTAAATTATTTGTTGATGTGTCATATAAGATAAATAGTTTCATATCGATATGAAGTGCATGTGGACTGCCACACGGGTTGTCACACCAACTTTATTAAAAAAATAATAATGTTTTCGTCATTATTTTCTTTAAATAAAAGCAATCTGGTACTTTTTGACAGGTTAATGACCAAATTTAGCTAAAAAAAGTAATAGCAAATTAACAAAAAAATGTAAATGTTGAGGGTAAAATTTATCATTATACCTAGAAATTAAACCATATTCACTAAAATCAATTACATTTTATTGTAGATGGAATCAAATATCCTTTAAAAAGGCTTACTTCAGGAAGAGAATTTCATGTTTAAACCTTGTAGATGACATTTTTAAGAAAACAGTCACGAACCCTAAAATAATTTATCTTAATGAATCATAAAACAAACATAAAGATAATTCCATCGAACCTCTTTGAATTCCAAATAAATTAAATTTGTTTGTGCATGTTCTAGGGGACCTTTCCCATTTATTTTATATGAACACAAGTTGCATGTGATTACATTTTTATAAGACCTATATGTATGTCAAAGTGTTCACATACATTCTTCAAAATAATAACACCAACAGCACATATTATTAAAAATATCATCACATGGACCGTCATTAGTGAAACCCTAAATACACCTTGGGTTTAATTTAATTTAAATATATATGGATTTCATCACTATCCTTATGTCACATATAGTTGGACATAGTGTATAAAGATAGCTACAAAATCTTATTTAAATGTACTTCCATTAGTTTTTCTAACTTAATAAAATTTGCATGAATAAATAATTTAATTAATTTTAACTCTAGAATGCTAATTATTTGATGGATAAACTACTAAAACAGTCACTTTTGTTTGCTTTAGGTTACATTTTAGTCACTTATGCTTAAAATGTTGCGTTTTAGTTACTTACGATATTGTGTTATAACATTTTAGTCATTGAGCCATTAATGTAACGGTAAGCTGATGTGGCATGTTGAATAATCAAAACAAAAATTTTACGTTAAATTCTACAATTGGTCCCTATATTTTTTTCATTTTGAACAATTTAATTTTTTTCTTTTATGTTCTTTTAACTCTTTTTTTCCATTCTCTTCTGCTTCTCCCTCTGTTTGCCTCCCTTCTTCATTTCTTTTAACGTATTTTTCTATATTTTCCATTTGTTAAACTAGCCCACAAGCTCGCCTCACTCGAAAAAAATAAATTGTTCAAAAAAAATAAAAGTATAGGAACCATTTTTAACAAATTGAAAACATAGAAAAACTACATTAAAAGAAATGGAGAAGAGAATGAAAAAAAAGTTAAAAAAAATAAAAGAAAAAAAAAATTGCTCAAAAGGAAAAAATATGGGGATTAACGTGCCACGTTAACTTATACCGTTACACCATTAACAACAATTAACAGCTTAGTGACTAAAATGTTACAACGTGATAATGTAAGTGACTAAAACGTAACATGTCAAACATAAGTGACTAAAATGTAACCTGAAGTAAATAAAAGTGACTATTTTAATAGTTTACTTTAAGGTTTAATATACCATATTATTATATGATTTCAACAACCTACATTTTGTCTATGACTAACTGACCTTAATTAATTATGTACTTAGTTTTTCAATCTGTCGTACTCAAATGATTCGATACATATATATATATACAATCATATTTCATTGCTTGTGATTGATTATATTTAATATCATCATCCTTGTTTATCATGGTAAAATATATTGAGGGTTACAATCTCATGTATCTCGTGAATTTATGGAAATAATATATGAAATTTATTCATAATAAATAGCTTAAAATATATTATAGGACGTTGTACTCTTCACAAATTTAGAATTTAGTCCTTATATTTTTATTTTCAAGAATTTAGTTATTCAACTTTTCAGATTCTAAAGTTCAGGTCCAATTGTTAACACCTTTTTTTTTTGTTAAATTTGTTGGTGTGACATTTTGAAATTAAAAAAAAAACTCACTTGGTGGCAAAATATTAAAAAATGCCGTTGTAATGAATTTAAATTTAATAAAATAATTTAAATAGTGTTAACAGTTGAACCTAAATTCCTAAAAATAAAAGTAAATGAACTAAATTCCAAATTTATAAAGAGTACAGGAAGTTATAGTATATTTTAACCTAATAAATAAATAGGTATTTGTTGAAGTGAGGTCGACTCCATTAAAGGGATTTTATCTCCAAACTCTGAGTTTCTGAAGAGACAATGGATTCATAGAGTAAAGGCATCTTGTCGGGTGCATAGGAAGGCAAACCATGCACAACGTTGGATCCAAATCCATACCATATAACTTATAAAGCATTTTTTAGTGAGAATGGTACCACTTGTGTTAGCTTTTGTTGAGGGAAGGCTGGCTCCTAAGGGACACACTTTGTAGACTTATTCGGACAAAGTCGACCTCTCCTCAACTAGCTAAAGTGGTAACATTCTCACTAGTCCGTTGAATTCTAGTTGATGATACTTCATGGACTTCTCTCAAAGAAGTCTACCTCTCTTAAAAATATATTGTTTAATATGTTAATTAAATAATTTTTTACAATTTATTATTTAATTTCAATTAAATTTATATTTTACTTTTTTGGTATAACTAATGTATTTTCGGTGTAAAAGGCTTAACCAGACCATCATTATTTCAACCAAGCCTATTTTCTGGTGCAGTAGCAGCAAATAATACCGAGGTGGCTGAGATTGGTGCGGTGAAGGTTGTTCTAGAAGTTTTTTTAGCTATGAATTGGAAGATTAATGATTCTTTATTTATTGAAATAGGTTCATTGGTGGTGTTTTCGTGGTGTGTTAACAAGGTTATGAGACCTTAGACGCTTCAAGCAATTTTTGTAGATATTGAAAATGATATGTTAAATGGTGGAACTGTCATTTTCTCATTGGCGGATAAGAATGGTAACGAAATGGCTTTCTCCTTGGCGATGGCAGTTGTTAATCGGACGTAAATGTTTAAAGCTTGGTGGTGAATATTTGTTTTGTTGTATTGCAAGTTTTTTTTAGATGGACTGTGTTCTAAGATTGTTTGCTGTAATTTTGAATTTTGGTTACTACTCTATCCGTCTTTGACAACAGTGCAATTTGAATAAAGCTAAAAAAAAAAACTTACAGTATGGATAAATTGGATTTGATGTTTAAAAAAAAAAGAGAAATAATCCTCTAAGGATGAGCAAAATTTGATTCGATTTGAAAAAATAAAAATAAAATTCGAATTCTGAGTTAATCGAATTAAGTTATTTAAATTATTCGAGTCAACTCGAATAACTTGATCAAGTTTCAAGTCGAGTTGAATTTCACAATTTGAATAACTCGAATAATTTGAATAACATATTAATCCTTTTGGTCACTATCAACTTTGAAAATAAGTAAATTGGTTTCTCTCAACAAAAATTACAAAAAAAAAATTCAAAATAGTTTTCAAAAATTCAAAATAATTATAAAAATTTCAAAATTTATATTTTTTAAAAAATTATAAAATTCTAAAAAATATATTTTAAAAAAATTCCTCCAAAAAAATTTTAAAATAATAATTTTTGGACCTAATTAATGATTCAAATTTATCATACTCAAGTATCTTTTTTTTTTTTTTTTTTTTGAAAAAAATTCAAATATATATGGTTTCAAATTTATGTACTCTAATATAAAATTAGTCATACTGTAACAATATTTTTATTTCATGTTTTTAATTTTTTTAATTTAACTCGAATTATTTCACTAGATTCGACTCGAATTTCATTTCACTTTACTCGATTCGAAAAACTTTCAAATTGAGCTAGGATTATAAAATAAGACTCGTAAACTCGATTAACTCGAAATTTTTCACTCGATTCGATTGAACACTCACCCGTATAGTCCTCCTAAATTTTATTGACATAATGTTTTTGACTCATTATATCCAAGTTGTCCATGCGTTTAAGGGTGAAACCAAAAACTTTTTCTTGAGGGCTAGAATTGAATTATAAATTATTAAGGTCAAATTACAATTTTACCATTATATTAACTTAAAATTTTATAATTTCTAGATGGACCAAACTATAAGTTCATCATTTTTGGAGAGGCAAAACCCTTACTTGTCCCCCGCCACCGCCCTCTCTTACGGCGCAACCTTTCCGTGTGATAAGGACATATGTATTTACAATTTCATCCATATATTTTAAATATGATTTGTCATATCTAAATTTATATTTAACACCTAAATTAATAGCTAGGTTGTAGAATTAACAAAAGATATTAACAACCAAAAATTTTTGTCATGTTGTGGTATTAGATACTTTTTCTTTATTTTCTTCGACCCTAAAAATAAAAAATAAATAAATAAAAAGGCTTAATCAATCTTATAAAAATTAGGTTAGTGGTTGAATTGACTTGATTAAACCATTAATTCTCGACTCAATCAGTTCAAATTAAATATAAAAATAATAATAAAATAATAGAAAAATATTAAGAAATTATAAATCAATTCAGTCGATTTAGCCATCAATTTTTTTTGTCTCAATTTATGATTTTTTTTTCATCAGTTCACAACAATTTACTCTACATCTAATTTTATGCTACCGAATGATTTACCTATTCTCGATCCAACCAATTTACTACCTCTTTCTTTCCTAAGTACTATCATTTCATAGTTAAATTAATCAACCAAAACACTTTTTTTTTTCTTTCTCAACAATCAAGTTTAACAACCCAATTTGTGTTTAAGATATAATGTTAATAATGATAAAATAATACAACAATCGTTAGAGTTCTAAACAGACACATGCTTGACATAAGTTCAAATTATGCTACTCTTATCCTTCACCCCGATATTGTATAAAAAATGTAAAAAAAATCAAGATTAAATATAATATAAAAAAACAAAACCATAAACTTACCTTTGAAATTTGAAGAAAATTAAAACAAAAAAAAACTTTCTTTTTTAAGTAATCCCCTTCCCTGATCCACCTCGCCACCTCTCACCACCACTTTTTTCGGCCCCACCTCACGAACACCCTCCATTCTTTTGTCCCTTTTTTTTTTTTTTTTTTTTTTGAGTGGGTGTTGCCAGTTGTTTCCTCTCCTTCTAATGTTGCGGCATCGGCCAGCCCCTCAAATGAGCCTTTTAAAGTTCAAAATTTAAGGCTGAAGTTTCGATTAGTAGTGTAGGTTTGGACCAAGAATCTCTACGTGACAGCGGGTTATTTAGATCATGAGGTCAAGATATTTATCTCTAGGCTTGATTCTTCTCTCACTCGTTTACATCACTGATCTTTGCTTCTAATTAAGGTGAATATGTACTTTTATATCATAACTGTGCTCGTGACGCTCCTCGTGTTTCCTCTCTGTGTGTGATCAACATGTATGCAGATGGTATTGTTGGCTTCGACTCTAGGATTCAAGTCCTGGTCTATTCAACCTCCGGACTTTTTCTCTAGTAGTGGGCCTATGAACTTATACCAGTAGTGTTGATTTTTTTGTGAACTCCACTTTTTATGAAGCTTGTTATGTATAAAAAAAAATTCCCATAGATATAAGCCAACAGAAAGCTGAAACTTGTCTGCATGTTGCTCAGATTCTAATTCTCCAAGTTGGGGGAGACAACAATATGGTTGTTATCCAAATCCCATAAACTAAAAATTGAAAAGGAAAAAAAGCCATTGTTGGGACTTCGAATTTATGCCTAAACCCAACACTCGAGTGAGTTAAACCCAGCTGTCTACCTTTGTTTCTTTCTTCTTTTACATCCTCAAATTGTGACTTTTATTTTAAATTAGCCCCTAAACTTGAAAATATTCTAATTACATATCTAAATTATCCGGGTTATATTAATTAAGTCCTTTCATTACTAAAATCTTTAATTTAATTGTTAAATGACACGTCATATTTTGTGGTGTAATTTAAAATGAAAATTTTAAAGAAAAATTAATATAGTAAAAGTAGATGTAGTAAAATTATTGGTTTTTGAGGTTTTCGAAGCTATTACAGAAGCTTTATCGCTCACAATCTTTTTTTTTTTCAGTTTTATTATAATTTTTAGTTTTTACCGTTAAAAGTTATGTGGCAATGTTTTACTTTTCTTTATTTTTTATTTTTACTTTTAAATTATATCACCTAAAATTTGACATGTCATTTATGGTTAAATTAACAATTTTAATAATGAAAGGACTTAATTAATATAACTTTAATAATTTAGGGATGTAATTAAAATATTATTAAAATTTGAAAACCAGTTTAGAATATGGATTATAGTTTGGGGTGTTTAATATAATTAACTCTTTTAACAATTTTTTCCTATTTTTGTATAAAAAGGAGTTGCAATTTCGAGTTATAAATTTGGGTTTCAATTAATTTTAGTTCAATTCGATTTGATCATAAAGAATCAATAATTGAAATTTAAAATTATTTGAATAAATAATTCGAAATTATCTAAGTCTGAAGTAACCCAAACTCTAAATCATCTCATTCTATCCCATAATGATTTGATTTTAAAAAATTCAAACATTAAATAAGAACGGCTCATAACCCAAACTCTAAATCATCTCATCATATCCCATAATAATTTGATTTTAAAAAATTCAAACATTAAATAAGAACTACTCATAACCCAAACTCTAAATCATCTTATTTTATCCCATAATGATTTGATTTTAAAAATTTCAAACATTGAATAACAACGACTAATATATGAAATCGAATTAAATTAAATTCTTGTGACAAATTTTAAAAAACTTATTTTGTTATGATCTAAATTAACTCCCCAATTTACATACAAAGGTCATGAGAGGCATCACTACTACTTACTTAAGATTCCATTTTCTGTATTGGGAAAAGGATACAATTTTCAAAGAACAAAAATTTGGAATACATTCCCAAACCATGATGACATTATCAGCATATACTAAGACTTTTTAGTGGGTAACACAGTTGTAAAATTATTCTTATCTTCATAAAATCTCATTTTCACCCCAAATATCTTCCTTCTAAAAAATATAATACAATATTAATAGTAGAAAATATAATGATTAAATTCATAATTTACGTAAAGTACAGAGATTAATAGAAAAAATTGACTTTTTTTAACTTACAACTATAATTACAATTACAAAGAATACATATTTGAATCAACTATAATCAACATGAAGCGTTACAAACCACAATTATACTAATAATATGAATATATTTGAAGTAAAATTAAAATAGTTTTGGATATGGTAAACTATATTTAAGGTCATTAAACTATTAGCCAGTTTACATTTTAATCATTCAAATGACCATTGAAGTATTCAAAAATTTGCATTTAGGCCATTGAACTTTTCAAAAGTTTTTATTTAAGTCGTTTGGGTTTGCAGATTCATGGAGTCCATAATTGTTTGATGAAAAAAATTAAATTATAAAAAAAAAATGAGAATTTAAGCAGGCAGTGCGAATAGAGAAAGCTATACAGAGCAATTTTAGTCAAAGTAGAAAATCATATGTTGATTAAACCATGTACATATGAACATACAAAATCATACAAATTTATGAGAAAAAAGAACTTTTACTTTTTTATTCACTCTAAATCTTTCCAAGTCACCGAGTACTCTTCTTCCCTTAGTAGCTTCTTTTGCCTAGCAATGAAAGCCTCAACCGTGTTCCGAAACTGCTCGTTACTCATTCCGTCTTCGGCACATGATCTCATCGTCGATTTCTCTTCCGAACCGCAGCATTTAACGTACTTTTCGGACCCCAACCTCCGAAGTTGGCTGCAATGTTTATCGCTTTTCGTCTTCTTCATGTTCTCCGATTGCGTCCTACGTAAATTCTTTGGACCATGCACGTCGAGACGAACTATCCTTTTCTCTTCGGCCACCGCTACTCTTTTCTTCTCGGTTACGTACGGATGGGTCGCGTGGCTTTTCTCGACAAACTTTTCGTAAAAGTCGGTTTTCGTCGAATCGTGAGACGAAAACTTTCCGGCTTTTACGAAGAGAGTGATGATGATGATGTTCCCGACGACGAAAACGAAACGAGGACTCACGAGAGTGACCGATAACCCACGAAAATACTCGCCTGAGTTTTTGACGGCGACCGGGAGATGAGTTGTTGTAAACCGGGAGATCACCACGAGAAGAACAAAAACCTCGACGAATCTCAGCAAATTTGCTGTATTGTATAACTGACGATGCTTCAACATCGCATTTTTCTCCTCCACTTTAATATCAAATGCATCCATAATTTACAGTAAAAAAGCAAATAAATCGATGGAAAAAACTGGGTTTTCTTTGAATTTTCTGGGTTTACAACAAAAGAGAAGTGAGGATATATGGATTATAAGATTTTAATCTGCTGTTTTGTTCAATGGTTTAGGAATATTAAGGGTACTTGCTTGAAATGTGAAGGGAGTGTTATATATAGAATTGAGGATAAAAGGAATATCAACTTTTTTATTTTAATGTTTTTTATATTCCTTTTTTTTAAAAAAGAAAAACTTTATATTCCTTCAATTTAATATTTCATTGAAAATTATGTTTTTTTATTTTTTATTTATTTTTACTTAAACTAAAATAAATTTAGATAATTTTATATAAATCTAATTTAGAATAAATCTGAAAAATATCTCTTCGAACATCTCAATTTTACCCTCAAACACAATTCTCACATAAGATTAATTTTTTATATATATAATTACACCAAATATATACATACAATTTTGAGATTTATTTATTAAGTTAAATATTTATCTTTTAATTTCATACAGACTTAATTAAAAATATTAAATTAAACAAATAGAAAAATATAAATCAAATATTTAAAAATTAAAAATATTTTTTATTTTGACCAATTGTTGACTAGCGTTGATCGATTGTTGACCTCCATTGACTGGCCATATGACTCTATTAGAACATGCCATGTGTCTTTTTTTTATTTTTTTGTATTATATATTAGATTGATTAAAAATATAAAAAAATTATAAAATTATAAAATATATTTTTAAAAATTCATTGAAAAATGTTATAAAAATAAAAAAAATAATTTTAAACCTTTTCTTAAATTACAGTCTTTTTTTACATTTTTTAATAATATTATTAATTTCAACTAATTTCTTTTTATATATATTTTTAATAGTTTTTATGTTTTTTTTCTAGATTATATATGTTTCTGAATTTTCATATTTTTTTATATTTTTTAATGCGTATATACATTTAATAAAAGAAAAAAAATTTTACGGAAAAACGACATATAATATTTTATAATTGGTTATAAGAATTTTTTTTAACATTTGTTAAAATCTGACTAAAAAATATAATAAAAACATATTTAAAGTATGGAATTAAAAGTTTGAGTATACTTTAATTATCAAATTGCGACAAAAAATTAAATATTAAAATAAAAAATAAATATATTTTAAGAATCAAATCGTTGGATATGATATAAATTAATATTATTAAAGAAAAAGAATCAGTGAAAGGACAGTAACCAAATAACCGCCGAGTAGTACTTTATTTCTGTTATAATATATATTAATATTTAATAAAATTTATTTTCTTCATTATTTCTCATTGAAAAAAAAAAGTTAGCCACGTGGTATTCAAATACATGGATATCGCACCATAAAATAAGATTCTAACACCAATTCCTTCCTCACTAAGCCTTTGCCACGTAAGCTCTAGTTTTTTATTTTCCTTTTTTAACCTTCGTTGTGATTTTATTGTAGTCGGTATTGTTTCGATATCGGTTGTATCAATAAGACTGAAACAATGCATTAGAATATACGGGGAAGTTTGAAAGTTGTTTTAAAATGGGTTAAAAATAAATAAATATTAGGGATAAAAGTGTAATTTTACTATTATATTAAATTATATATTTTTTTAAATTAATTATGAGGGGCCAATGTCACTATTGGTCCTACCTTTCAACCCCTGTTG
This sequence comes from Gossypium longicalyx, assembly GCA_025698465.1. Taxonomy (NCBI): domain Eukaryota; kingdom Viridiplantae; phylum Streptophyta; class Magnoliopsida; order Malvales; family Malvaceae; genus Gossypium; species Gossypium longicalyx. The sequence continues at coordinate 108,850,978 of CM046997.1, read as the reverse complement.
CTCTGTGAAATTATTGGCTCGTTGAAGATAATACCGAAATCGTCAAGGTATTCACTGGATTCAAAAGTGGATGGCACTTTGTAAACTTTTTTTAATTGAAAATCTCTCAACAAATATTAATATTTATATAAGTATTTTGAAGACAATATTAAGAGGTTACTTTTAAAAAAAGTTTAATGTGATAATCCACATATATTTCATATTATTTTTTTATAATTTTTAACTTTTTTATTGACGTGACATAAAAAAAATAATGTCATGTCATTATGAATTATACGAAGACTTGTTTTACTTGGTATTTCTATTAAAAAAATTTATGTGATAAATTGATAAAAAATATAAACATCGAGACCTAAATTTATAATAAAACCTTATTTTCATGAAATTTGAGTAAAAATCAAACAGGAAATTATTCTTAGATTGTAAATTCAAATTTTTGACAATAAAATATTAGTAGTTGCCCATTATTATTAAAATTAATAAATAAATTAATAAATAAATCCCCACTTGGAGGACGAATTTGAAAAATGATTGGGGTTTTAGGGGAAAGAGAGAATAGCATTGATCTCTGGGCTCCATTTGCTCCTTTATTTTAGGGTTTATCCATTTCAACACCTTTCCACCATAAATCCATCTTCTTTTTCTGGCCTAAAAGGAAAAAAAAATTATGCTCTTTTTTCATAAAATTAAAATAATAAATTATTTGTAAATTATGTATTAAGGATATAACTAAAATATAAATCTTTCACTTTTCTTACTTGTAAAGGCTTAATAAAGAAGAAGCATAAGTAAGAGAGATAAGGGCAAAAAAAAAAAAAAAACCCATTAATGTTTTAGGGTTAATTGCATGATATGTCTCCAAATTATGATATATTTGAAATTTTATAATATTTTAATTAAAATTTTAAAAATTATTATTAATTGGATTCTTTTTAGTAGTTTAGTCTTTGAGTTGGATAATAGTAACATGAATTTAACGTAGAGTATATTTAGAACATATGGATTAAATCGTAAATATATGTGTATTTAATGTGAACAATTTGAATTTTATGTGTTAAAAGAATAAAAATAAAAATAAAATATATGGCTTCCTAAATATTAATGACATTGTCTATTTTTAAATATATATATATATATATATATTATATTCAAGTTGCACTTGGAAAATGAGCAAAGTCATAAACTTGCTTCAAAGGGATCAGGAATAAATAATAGATTTGGGGAGCAAAATGTAATAGGTACACATATTTTAGCCCAAAAATGGGACTAAAATTTTTTTTTAAGCCCAGCCTAGATAAAAATGTTAAAACTCGAGCCTGACTTGGTTCGCCTGTATTAAAAAAAATTATATTATTATTTTTATATAAAAATAAATTTTAAAAAATATAATACAATAAATACACTAAAAAATTGAAAATGCTTAAATAACATTAAGATAAATACAACTTAGCAGGCAAATACCTCTAAAATACAATAAAACAAGAGTTATACAATATCCAAACAATAACAACAAAATAATAGCAATATAATAGCGAAATGACACCAAAACAGTACCAAAAAGCAGCTGTTTTTCTTTTGCAATTTCGGGTCAGGCTTGGGCCAAAAACACTTACCCGATGCCAAGCCTGTTTAGAGAACGAGTCTCATTTTTTTACCCAAACCCTCGTACTTTTTTTAGCTGACCTTCGGGCCGAGATCTAATTTTAGATCGAAACTAACATTTAACACCTCAATTAATAGCTAGTTTGGTGGAAGAACCTAATTGATTTCATACTAATATTTTAAAAATTCAATTACGAGGTTTACAGAAATTAACTTTTCTTTTTACCATGCGCAAATATCATGTATAAATTATCATCTAAATTATTCTGGATTTAAGTTTTACAATTCACGAACTCTTGTTCGGATTTATTCCAACTTAAATCTGGATATATTCGGATTGATTTAAACTCTTTTTTGTTGAAAATTATTAAAGGGAATAGTGATGGAATAAATGAAGTAGGAGCTGATTCAAGAACACGAGAGCAAGAATCAAGTTAAAATAAAATAATAATGAGAATTATGCCATTGGTATGGTTACATGCCAACACTCTCAAATCAAACATACGTTGGATTCCTAGATTATTGAGTTGGAATCCCACTATTTTTCTTCTTTCTTTTTGGCGCTTTTAATTTTATTTCTTTATTTTTACCAACATCCTAAAAGCTATTACAAATAAAATACTTCTTTTGGGGGGGGGGGGGATTATTTAAGTGTTCTTCCTTTGTTCTTGTCAACAACTCAAACCTACGAGCAATTTTTTTGGTTAAATAATTTCCCCCTTTTGATTTGCATATAAAATGCATTAGAATTTGGTTGATCAACGTATTCAATTTGGTACCTAAATCAAACACTATTATGTGTTTCGATGAATGTTTGATTCGGGTAATTTAGTAAAAAAAACATAAATATTTAATTAGGACAAAAAATAGTTCAGGTATCAAATTGAAAATTGAAGAAAAAAAAAGTATTTAACTAGGACAAAAGGGAATTAAAGTGTGACCCGAATTCCGTCATTTGTTGAAGAAATAGATACAGTGGTAAAATAAATCCGTATAGAACTACACTTCTTTTATTTGACATTGATCCTCTTTTGCCTATGACTTTTTCCCAAGAGGGTTTTTACGTAAAATATGTATGTTTTATTTTTTTCTTTTCGTATTGCTTTACGATCGTTCTATTGTCATTATCGATATCTATTATAACAAGCATCGATTAAAAAAACTTATCATGTTGAAATGGGATTACAATTAACACCCTTTTTATCAAGTTAAAAAAAATCCAAATAATTTAATTAGATGTTGAGAGATTGTTGATTAGATGTCATTATCATAATCAAACTTAATTAAGTATTGATTTAAGTAATATTATCTTGTTATTTTTGGGTCATTGACCAAACCTTTTGCACCTGTCATGAAGTATTACCAAATCTAATTTGACCAATTAATACACAATAAATCACCATTAATGGATTCTTTTTCATTTATACTTGATAAACTTAACAACATATATTATTAGTATACCATTTCAATCTTTTCCCTAAATAGATAATAATTTGCCAATTGAGTCTTAGTTTGATTGGAAATGGACATTATTGCCAGGATCAAGGTTCAAGTGTGCTGAAACGTATTATCCTCCTATTTATGGTTTGGGGAGATAATATGAGTAGGTCTAGCCATTGTGTCAAAATTACATTTTGTTCATTCTACTGAATAAAAGGGTAAATTATTTTTTGTACGTTAGATAAATAGTAAGTTGGTCCTTATCTATGGCACACCACATGTAAATTTCTATTTTTTAATAGTAAAAATAGATTATATTTTTAATAGAAAGAACCAATTTGATTTTTGATCTAATACGTACAATGACTAATTTGCTAATTTTTTGAATATATGGGGCAATATGCAGGGACGGAGTCAATGGGGGGCTGACAGGGGCCTTGGCCCCTCCTAAAATGAAAATTTCACCTTTAGTCCTTTTATAATTTTAAAAAATTTAAATTAGTATATGGTAAAATTACACTTTGGCCCCCCAAGAATGAGAAAATTTTGATTTAATCCTTTAAAAACTATAAAGATATAGGCTATTAAAATGGTGAAATTTCACTTTTGCTATCATAAAAATATTTAATTTTATTTCGGCCCCCCAAAAAAAAATTCTAGCTCTACCCTTTGCAATATGCAATCTAGCTAACTCTTAATACAAAAAGCTTCCATGATACTTTTACAAAATTTTGATGCAATTGTAAGGTTGAGGTAGTGGGAATTGTGAGATCTTATGTTACGAGTCTTGCCCTGTATTAAAATGTGGATTCCCCTTCGTATTTACTATAGGTTTTTTTTTTCGTATATATAATTGAGGGAAGGGAATGGGGTTGCTTGGGATCGCTAGTTTTTATGCCTACAATATGCTACTTTTGCCACTGGATTAAAAGATTATTGGCTTCATATTTACTATAATTAGTTAATTAATTAATTTGAATTGAATTAATTGTTGAACTAATTATTCGAGTCAAATCAAATTTCGATTGCAAAATCAAATCAAATTATAGAATAAGATTTGATAAGTAATAGTCAACAAATTGGAATTCATTTAGCAACCGATTTTTTTTCTTCCATTTGAATTCAATTCAATAATTCTTTTAGTTGCTTTGATAGGTGCAATTTTTGTGGCTCGTCAGTAATAAATATTTCTAATTAGGAATAGCAAGCAATCAAAATTAAACATTTTTCTGCTTTTTTGTATTATCACATCTATTTTCTTTGAATTCTATTTGAAGATTACTCGTGTATAAAATAGAAATTTGTTTATTCGATATATCTCCAATAGATTTTTTTTTGTTATATTCTAGTCAATCAAATCTGTAATAATGAATTGAAATTGATAAAGAGTTTGTCAATAATGCTCGAATTTAAGTGCTTATTTATTTTCTATTGATATTTATGGATTGATCACGAGTCGAAATATGATTAAAACCTTTATGTATCTTGACCTTATACTAAAATCCACAATTTAGAGTAAAATGTATCATCAATAAAGTACTTAATGGTGAAAGCTAAGTCACTTGTATAGTGACCCAAAAAAAACCCATAGATATCAAGTTTTTATTCGACATTTAAACTCGAATTTAAAGCTTGGATAATTTTTTTCTTTTACCCATGAAAAGTAGGAGTGATATTAGTTCGATTTAGACAATTTTTTTTAATTGTACATTATAGTTCGATTCAGTTCAATTTTCAATTTTTTCATTTTAAATTTTAATTTTTGACAAAACGAAATTTATTTTACAACTTGTGAATATTATTTGACAAGATTTTAATTTTTTTCATAAATATTTCTATAAAAAAAATTCAATAAATTTTAAATTATTTTCATCATTTTAAATATAAAATGTTTCTTTTTACATCATAAAAATTTAAAATTAATTATATATTCAATAAAAATAAAATTTGATTCAATTATGAGTAATTACAGATTTTAACATTTTATTTTATAAACAGTTCAAATATTTCGATTTAGGTCAATTTTCAATTTTTCTTACTCAACCCTGATGAAAATTACTGTAATTACATATAAATATAAAAAGGGCTTTCAGTGAATTACAAAAATCACTTTTTGGGCCTGCTGAAAAGCCCTTCGTTTCCCCAAAAGCGGATCAGAACCGACACCGTTTCAAGAAAAAGAAAAACGGCGCCGTACCAAATCTAGGGCAAACAACCCCCCCTTATAGTTAAAAAGCTCTCATTTTTCAACCAAATCCAAACCCTAAACTGCGCCTCTCCCAATTTCTTCTTCTTCACTTTGAGGTTTGAGCAGATCGGATGGTACGTTCATCCAACTATCTTCATCTCTTCATTTTTCAATCTAAACCCATTCTTTTTTCTAATTTTTTTGTGTTTTTTTTTGTAGGCACCAAAGAAAGACAAGGCCCCTCCACCTTCTTCCAAGCCAGCAAAGTCTGGTGGTGGCAAGCAAAAGAAGAAGGTCATTTATCCTTTAAAAATCATTTAATGGGGTTTGATTTTTATGCTTTTTAGAGTTATATATGAACCGGGTTTCCTTTATTTTTAACAGAAGTGGAGCAAGGGAAAGCAAAAGGAGAAGGTGAACAACATGGTGTTGTTTGACCAGGCTACTTATGATAAGCTTTTATCTGAGGCTCCTAAATATAAGCTCATCACTCCCTCAATTTTGTCTGATCGTATGAGGGTAACTTTTCAAATTTACCTCTTCTTTTATGTTTATTTTTTTTTTTTTGGGTTATGTGCTTTCCCTGTTTGCGTGTAGATTGTTTTTGCTGTATATTTTTTTTGTTTGACCATTGTTTGTGTTATTGCGTTTTGTCTGGAGATAGGGATATTTGGTAGTATTTTTAGCTTTGAATTTGAATTTGTGGTATATAGTTCCCATATATAATTTACTTGCTGCATGGATGGATGAAATTTGGGTCCCTTGTTTGAGGCTGAATGGTAGGGTCAGTGTTGTCAAAGAATGTACCTAGGTCCGTCTGTGCCTTTGCAGCATTCAACAAAAATGCCTCAGACCTTTCCAGGCGAGGCCCATTTAATGAGGCGTACACGCCTTGTGTGCCTAGGTGCTCTTTTTTGTAAGGCAGTAGACTTAGAAAAACCTGGATGATTGAACTTTTTATTAATAAGAAAGGGATAATGTCAAACTCAATAAGAGTTCACCAACAATCATTGACCATAAGGAAATAGTGTATGGTGGCCAATAAGAAATTGCATATTTTGTAGATAAACTTGACTGGCCAATATATTATATATACACAGCCTTGCAAAAGCTCACTTGTATCCTTAGGCTGATACTGGATTGCACCATTAAGACAATCCAGCGAGGGGATTTGGTCCAGAGGATATAACAGACTGTATTGTCCAAAAATAAGGCTTATGATGTTGGTCCTCAGCTAAATAGCTGTTTTTATACATGTCCGCTTGTGAAAGCCAGCATTCTGTTATTACGTCTAATATGTTTTTTCATACGCATTTGCAGATTAATGGATCCCTTGCTAGGAAGGCTATAAGGGAATTGATGGCAAGAGGATCAATTCGTTTGGTGTCTGCCCATTCGAGCCAGCAGATTTACACTAGGGCAACCAACACCTAGATCCTTTGTTATAATTTTGCTTAAATTAGTTCTATGTAGTATTTGCCTTTCTTGACTTTCTATAAATGATTTTTCCTTTTGCTAAAGACCTCCATCTATAATGTGTGAGCTACAGTTTCTTGTTGTACTGGTTTAATGGATAATTTTTTGTTCCTCAAAATGAGATTGATATGTGGTTTATTTTGTTCAATTGCATTTTGGATTGTCATATATATATGTGTGTATGTGTGTCAGAGTTTTATGGATATTTGATGGTGGAATTACCAAATGTATAGCAATTTGACTCTGGCTTGAGATGCCGGGAATGGGTTTTGGGTTGTTTTGAAGCTGGTGCAGCCCATATCTATGGGCTTTGGTTTGTTAAAAATCTCCTATCTTATAAGTACCTAAACTATGCAACTTCTTCTAGATACTTAAAATTTCTCCTATTGAAATAAAATTCTCATTTTCAGTATTAAAATAAATCCTCATTCTTTGTCCTTAAAACGCATTTCCATTTTCACTATTAAGATTTCAAAATAGTAAAGAAAAAAATGACAAAAGAAAGCCCCATTTGCTCCATTTTGAGGCAATGACAAGTTTTTGAGTTCACTCATGAAGTAAGGAGAGTGATCGGGAAAGGGAGAGTTGTTTTTTCTTTTCTTTTTTTTAATTTTTTATTGAAACGCAATTTTAAATATTTTATTTAATTAAAAATGATGTGTCATAATTTGATTGATTGAAAAAAATTTATGGGGAGTTAACTGCTGATGCTTTTAAGTGGTAACAAAATAAAACTTTGGGTATCTACTTTTACTTCAAAAAGTTTTAGGTACCTAAATGGGAAATTTGCATAGTTTGAGTACTATTTTGCATATAAGCCATTTTCTTAACCCGTGATATGCTTGCTCTGCTATTTTGCCCTAGCCCAAGCCTGGCTAAGGAAGAGTTACACGGCATAAAAAAAATGCTTATTTTATTTTGTTATGATTGATAATACTATATATCATTTTGGCAAAAGATTCACGCCTAAGTTTTATAACTTTGGATCCGCTATCTCGATCATGATTTCCCTACCTCCAGAGAGAAAGGTACTTTCTTTTTGGGTCGATTGTGGGCGAGGTGGGATTCGAACCCTCGACACTGTGATTTGTAGCCACGTGCTCTAATCCTCTAAGCATGTAACGCCCCCTTACTCAAGACCGTCGCCAGAGTCAAGCACGAGACATTACTAAACTTATTTAAGCACTTAAACAAATTCAAACAATTTATATCATACTTTCCCAACAAGCTGTCCAATTGTGTCACAGTCGCTAAAAAAATCATATCTCGAGTTACAAAACTCGAAATCCAAATCCGTAAATTTTTCCCGAATCTAGACTCATATAAATACTTACTAATTTTTTTCTAGAATTTTTGGTTTGGGCCAATTAGTACAATTTATTAGTTAAAGTCTCCCCTGCTTCAGGGTTCGGCTACTCTGACCCCTGTGCACTACGAATAAAATTTCTCCCTGTACAGAATTCAAATAACCATGCAGTTTGTTTATTTTAAAAATAGACTCAATAAGGAACCCATACATATACAGTATGACTCTTAATTATTTTTGTACAATTTCTAATGATTTTTACAAATCAGAACAGGGGAGCTTAAAATCAATCTGACCTTATCTCACAAAAGTTCAAATATCTCCTGATATGAAAGTCTTTTGCTTACACTGTTTCTTCTATGTAAAACTAGATTCAATAAGCTTTAATTTCATATTTTATTCAACCTCTAATTATATTTTCATAATTTATGGTGAATTTTCAAAACCAACTACTGCTACAAACCAAAAACTGTTTTAGCACAAAATATTGTTAACTAGTTTATAACATCTTTACTTCAATTCATTTAAATTCTATACATGCCATATAAATCTTTAAACATAAAACAAAAGCTACCGGAATTGATCTGGATAGTGTGTCTTGTTGTGTTGATCCGATCTACCAACTTCACTTCAATTCAATCTACATAAAAATATCAAACACACACAAGTAAGCTTATTGAAGCTTAGTAAGTTCATAAGTTTAAAAGTAATGCTTACCAAACATAATAGTTCCAAATAATACCAAAACATTTACAAAAGTTTCCTCCCATTCACAACCACTGTTATAATACTTCACGTAGTTGATGTAATACCCCAAAAATTTTTACAGTAAAATATTATCCGTGATATAGTAAAATAAGGAAATAAAGTGACAAAAAGGGAATTTTTGAGTTATGTCAATATTGAGAAGTATATTATGATATATTAATTCAAGAAAGGACTAAATTGCAAAGGTGAGAAAAGTCTTGTTGCACAAGAGTAAATACTCAAAATTTAAGGGGCTGAAGTGTAAATATAAAAAATTTGAAGGACTAATAGTGCAAATATTTTAAGGGTGGAATGATCTAGAAACCAAGAAAAATTGATGAATTAGGACCAAATTGAATAGGTAAAAAAATTATGAGGGACTAAATCGCAATTTTACCAAATTAAGTGATGACTCAAGGATGGAATTCTAAAAGATCATGAAGGGTAAAATGGTCAATTAGTAAGAGAGAGAATTCTAGAATGTAATGATTATGTTGATGATATTTTAAATTAATTAATTAGATAAATATTATTTTATTAATATTTTTATGAGATGTTTATTATTATTATTATATTATTATTTATTTAGTATAAAAGGAAGGAAGATGAAGAATTAACAACACATTTCATTTCCCATGCAACCAACGTTAGAAGAGAAGGAAAAGAAAGAAATTTTGTTTTCTTTACAATTTGGTCCTTCCACCAAAACTTCACCATTTTCACCTAGAAATCAAAAGAATTTCCATAGCTACTAAGAGAGAAAGATAACAAGGAGATGATGGGGAGCAAGAATATCAAGTTGGATTCAAGAAATTGAAGCTGGAGGAGAGAGAAAAATCAAGTTAAAGATTGAAGTCAATAAGAAAAGGTAAGTACATCAAGATTTCAATATGTTTTTAAGTTTGTTATTATTAACAAAGCATGGAAATAATGTTATAGTAGAGCTTTCTTACATAAGATCCTATGTTCTTGATATGTTAAGAGAAAGTGATGAGAAATGATGTAGAAAAAGAAAATAAGGGTGTTACAACATGGTAATTAATATCTTGCACTAAAACAGTTCTAGACAGCAGCAGTATTCTAACTTTGAAAAATCACCAAAAATTGTATAAATTGAATTATAGGATGAATAAAACATGATATTAAAGATTATTGAGTCTAGTTTCTTATAGAAGAAACGGTGTAAGTAATGGATTTGTAAATCATGAGATATAATAAATTTTGTGAGACAAGGTCAGAATGAATTCGGGTTCCCCTGTTCTGACTTTGGAAAATCATCAAAAATTGGATAGAAATAATTAGAGACTTAAATTTATATTTTTAGAATCTTGAATGAGTCTATTTTCAATAGAAACAAACGGGAACATCATTCAAATTCTGTATGAGGAGGTAATTAATTTTTAGTGAAGAAGGGCCAGAACTGTCAGATGGCAGAACAGGGGTAACTTTAAAGAATAAACTGTACTTATTGGCTAAACCAAAAATTCTGAAAATTTTATGGTAATAAGATATATGAGTCTAGTTTCAGGGAAAATTAGCGGATCTTAATTTGGAGTTCTATAGCTCCAGATATAAATAATTTAGTGAATATGATGCAGATAGACAGCTTGAATATTCATAAAAGTAAATAATAAAAATTATGGATAATGTTACTTACAAGTGTGTTATCTACATTAAAGATGTGGAATGGAGAGGAGGAGGAGGAAAAACATGTATGAATATTCATCTAGCATGGCTAATTTGCATATTTTAGGCTCAGGGACTAAATTGAATAAAAGTAAAACTTTATGGGAAATTTTGTAAAAAGTCAGAAATGACCAAATTGCATGAAATGGATTAATTTTATTATTTAAATTACAAAATTGAATGAAATTATTAATTTAGTTCAAGATAGGGGAAAACATGTTTTAGGGATTAAATTGATATGTGTTGAAATTATGGAAAATTCTGATATTTTATAGAATTCATGGATTGTTATCAATATGTATGAGAATAATAGCCGGAAATAAGGATTAAATTGCAAGAATTTTATTTTCCTAACCCTAAGGATGAAATCGTCATTAATTAAAAGTTTAGGGGCAAAATGGTAATTTTTCCTATATCATTAATTAAATGCATTAGAATATGAAATGAATGAAAATGATGATCAAATTTATTTATAAAGATCCAGATGACTCAAATATGAGACTTGATCATGGAAAAGAAAAGATATCGGATTAATGAAATTATACACACAAATAAGCAATGAGGTAAGTTAAGTGTAACTTGAATTATATTCTTAAATGCTTTAAATGTATGTTATTGATGTGAATATGATTCGAATGTTCATTGTATGGAAATTTATGAAACATTGATGTATTTGATAAAATGGGAAGAAATCCCGATTGAATGAAAGGAAAATTCGATGGATCTCTCGAAAAGGAATTGACGGTAAAAGGATCTAGCACGACGGGTGATCCTATCCGATATAGCCCTCCCGAAGAATATGTGGAAAATGGATTTAGCCCCGACGGGTAATCCGAATTAGGGTCTGAATTTAGCTTTGGATGATAATTGGATCCAAGCTCATTAGAGTAATTGTCGTTGGGATTTAGCCTCGACCGTAAATCCCGACAATACTCTATGAGTTTATATTACAGGATTTAGCTTTGGACCGGTAATCCCACTGTGTAAGGGTGAGGTTCGCGGGAGTGTGCTCTCGATATGAAATGTGTAAGACCATGGTTGAAAGATACCATGGCAACGTGATAGAAAATGAATAAGACCATGGTTGAAAGATACCATGGCAGCGTGACATGAAATGAATAAGACCATGGTTGAAAGATACCATGGCAACATGACAAAAAATGAGTAAGACCATAGTTGAAAGACACTATGGCATCATGTCAAAGATAAATAAGATCGTGGATGGGAGACGCGATGACATCTATTGAACAATTGATATTCGTGTAATATGTATTAGATGACGAATGGTTATATGAAATAGTCGTGTGAAATGTTTACAAGAACTGGTCATATGGAAATATATGTACAAAATAGTTGTATGAAATAATTATGAAGATAGATAAAAGAAATAAGTATAAGTACATGGAATATAATTTATGTTAAGTTTGATATAAGCTATTTCTGGAATAAATATACATAAAATATATGGAAATGATGGAGCATGAAATATTGATATAATGAAATGAATGATATATGCTTATGAAGAAACTAGTAAGAGCATGATATGTTTCATGACATGTACATATATGATTATCTTTGATATATTGATACAAGGAAATTATATAAGTTGAGACTATTATTAAACTCAAGTGCGATACGTCGAGAAAATAGATATATTAATGTTAAATTTATATGAAATATGTGCAAGTATACTAACAATGTTGCTGTTTGATGCTTATACAAGTGTCAAACTGTTGATTGAATGGTAATATATTTATTTATATGATGCATTGAATCGGTAAGTATTTAAATTTTTTTAGTGATCTCAGAAATGGTAGTAATGCTCAAACCCTGCTTACGACAAATGGATATGGGTTAGGGGTGTTACAGTTGAGCTCAACATTAACAACTATTCAATCTCTTTCATTTGGTTCACTTCTCTTGTATTTCTTATTATCAAATTAGGAAACGGCTTACGAAATTGAATACGCCGTCGTTCAGTGCCACGATTCATAACTTAGTATGGTTTTCCTCATTGAAATACCATACCTACATTTTACATCTCGGTATGGAAAATACCATACCTACGTTTATTAACTCAATATGGATTTGATAATACCATACCTACATTTCACAACTCAGTATGGATGATACCATACCTACATTTCACACTTTGCCATGGAACAACCATGGTCTTATCTGTCAATTCATCACATGTCACGATACGAATGTACTCAATCCTGCGTTTTTCCTAATTTGCATTTCCACATTTATTTTTTCATTAACAAAATTTTCACAATCCCACAACAAATTCATATATAATAACACATTATACCATTCAATCATTCAAAAATAAACATCTAAATTCAAACATATGAACTTACCCGGCTAATTTGTAGAAGATATTGAAATTTAGGGACTATTCCGCAACTTTTTTTTCCTCGTTCTTCTTTGGATTCTTGATCTATAATATAAAATATTTTCACTCATTAGCATTTATTTGATTTCTATTTCACTTCACAATTCATGCTCTTCAACTTTTGAAATTGTACTTTTACCCCAAAATTTTTAGTTTTTTACAATTTAGTCCCTGCTCAATTCACCCATCAATTGAACCAAATTTTCTCAATTAACACTTTATTTTATCATTATAAACTATTTCAAAACCTTTTAAATTCTGAATTTCAAAACCAACCTTCAATTCACAACTTTTTCACAATTAGGTCCTAAATATCATTTTCTATCAAAATCACTTAATAAAAGCACTTTAATATGAAATTAGAACTTAAATTTCATAATAATTCATCATAAAATTCCCTTACCCACCCAGGGTAACTTCCAATTTCACTCATAAAATCAAAAACTAATGAATTCTAGACCTACTTGTAAAAGTCATAAAAACATAAAAATTATCAAGAAAAAGCAAGAATTAAACTCACATGATGTAAAAATATGAAAAACCAGCTTTCTCCAGACCTCCTATGGCGTTTTGGCTGAGAAAATATGAAGAGATCTCTAGATCTTTCAATTTTGTCCTTATTTTATATGTTAAAATTGTAAAATTTCCAATTTTACCCTTATTTCCCTTATTTTTCTACTGATTTTCTTGCCCTTGCCGTCCAGCCTATTCACTTTTAGGCTTAATTGCCCTTTAAATCCTTTTTCTTTTAACACTTGAGCTATTTAATCCTTTTAGCAAATTTTATTTTTATTACAATTTAGTCCTTTTTATTTAATTGACTACCCAAACGTTAAAATTTCTCAACCAAACTTTAATACTAGCTAAATTACACTTCATAAATATTTATAAAAATATTTATAGCTCGATTTTCAAATTTGAGGTCTCGATACCTCGTTTTTGACCCGTTTGACCTAATAAATTCTTTTAATTCACCAATTCACAAATTCTTCTAAATTCTTAATTGACTCATAAATATTTAATTAATATCTTGTTCAATCTTACTTGTCGGATTTAGTGATCTCAATTCACCATTTCCGACACCACTGAAAATTAGGCCGTTACAAAGCACAAGCCCCACCTTGTCTCTACTAGATCTGTTCCTAGTCGTATCCTTAAAAAAAAAAAAGGAACCTTTCCTCTCCCTAGCCATTTTGGGTTAAGAAGATGTGGTAGTTAGACTTGGTAATTATGCATTTTAAGTTGGATCAATTTGAATTGAATCTATGTAGGTCTGAAGTTTTTTGGGTTAGTTTTGTTTGAATTAGTTCAAGTTTGGGTCAATTTACGTTTGTGGGTCATTTCAGTTTTGTGTTATTTTATGTTTGAGTTTGAAGATTTAATTTTTGTGGAGGTTCATTATAGGTTTGAATTATTTCTAGTTGTGTTCACTTTAAGTCTGTGCCAATTTCGATTTAGGTTGTTTGGTTTTGAGTTGTTGATATTTTTAAAATGTTAATATATTATTTGGTATCTGAGTTTAATTTTAACATTTAATTTGATACTCGAGTTTGACTCTAGTGTTCACTTTGGTACTGAATTTTTTTCAAATTGATACTTGACCTTTCTTCTGCTCTAGTTAAGTACCCAAATTTAGCTTCAATATTCAATTTGATACATATCTCAACTAAGTACCTATGTTTTTTATTAGAGCACATATCCATTAAGTCATATGTTATTATTTGATCTGATACCAAATTGATATTGAAACTAAACTCGAGTACTAAATTGAAACAAAAAAAAAAGTAAACCAAATTCATATACCAATTGCTATATTATTTTATTTTTTTAAAATTTGAATAATATTTGGAACAACTTGAAATTGGATTCCACTTCTACAAATTGCCATGATTCTTAGCTTACCTGTTGACTTTACTAACTTGCCATTAGCATTTGTGGTTCATAAAAAGAGAGAGAAAAAGTCATTTTAATGATATATCTACGTCTATCTATTTATATAATTACATCTATGCTATAAATTTCTATACTCTTTAAAAAATTGAAATTTAGTTCTTATTTTTTAATTTTCAAAAATTTATTTATTTATTTTTTAAATTTCAAAATTCAGGATTTAATATTTTTTTGGGGGTTAAATTGAAGTTAATTACAACGTCACTTTTCAATTACATGGCTACTAAGTAAGTATTTCTTTTTATTTCAAAACGGCACACCAATAAATTTAACAATGTTAATAGTTGGACCTAAATTATAAATTCTAAAAAGAAAAAAACTAAATTTTAAATTTTCAAAAAGTATAGGGACTTATAACGTATTTTAACCGTATAAATATGCATTCATGGAATATCTTTCGAATAAATTTAAATAGAGCGACACATGTCACCATTATAATTTTGTTTGTACATATACAAATATATCCATATATAATCCTATGTACATACATATATAGATATGCATGTATATATATATATATATATATATATATATATATATATATCATGATAATGGAGCTTTGCACCCTTGGCTCACAAGCATCCCACGTGAAATTTTGTCACATAATATACATTGTTCCTTCCATTTTCAGTTGTTTTTACATTTCTTGGCCTCAATCATTTGTTCTTATCAAATAGGTCCTCCTTGAGAGGTCTAATACCACTCATTTTGGATGACAACATAAAATGAATCTATCAACTTTTGGCTCAATCCTATCATATAGGAATCATTTAAAAGAAAAATCAGATTCAAAGGTGGAATAATACATGTTTTTTATTGAAATTTTCAAGTTCGGGTTTCGGGTTAGATGAAACCAATTTTTAAAGTTTTATAATATCTATTATATTCTTTCGGATATCAACATTTACATTTTTTGTCAATTTAAATCTTATTTTAAAAAAAAAAATTAGCAGTTAACATTTTAAAATGTACCAAATTATTTTTTTAATGAAAATCTTGATTAATACATTTACTTTTTTTAATGATATGTGTGTGAATACCGCGTGATAGTCTATATGTATTTCATGTTGACATGACACTATTTAACTTATACGACACGCCAACAAATAATAAAAAAATTATAAAAAGTTTTTAAATATACAAAAAAATAGCATGAAGTATATGTGGATTGTCCTACAGACTACTATATTTAAAAATTTAACGTTTTAATCAATATTTTCGTTTTAAAAAAATAATTTGACTCTTTTTGAAATGTCGATAATCAAATTTAGCTCTTTTTAACTACTTGAGAGCTAAATTTAGTTTAAAAAAGAATAAGGACGGAATTGATAAAAAATTTATAAACGCTAAAAATTAAATTTGACATTATATTTTTTTTTACTAAAATATGTTACCAATTGAACCCGTTTATGAAATCTAAAAAATTTATATCGTATTATTTAATATTTTGAAATAAATTTTTTAAAATTTAAATTCAAAAATTAAAATTTAGAATAAAGTTGAGACCCCACTTTGTAGCATATTTCCCATCATGTTTGGGGTCCCCAATCTCCAATTAGGACACAACTAAAACCATCAAGATTCAAGTGGAGAGATTATTGTTATGATTAATTATTGATCAATAATCAACGGCTCTAGTTTTTCATTCAATTGCCAGCGTCCAATTTCGGACTACTGGTATTAATAATTAGGATGATAAAATTCGAACCATTTAATGAATTTTGAATCGATTTATTTCGATTTGAGAGTTTTTTTTTTTTTATAAAGTGAACGTCAGGCAAATAAGATGGAGTGTGGTGAAATTTTTTTTGACAATGAATATGGAGCGGTCATAATAAGTACTTGTTTCACTCTATCCCGTCCATTATATGAAATTATTATTTTACCATTTTATTTATAACTACTATAAGGATAAAATTATAATAATGCGTTATAAAAGAACTAATATGCGGGATGAGATGAGGATCAATGCATCAAACATCTATGGAGGTGATCAGGGACGAAGTTAAAAAATTTCTTTAGAGGGGCTAAAGGTGAATCTTAAATTTTTGTGGGGGGCCAAAGTGTAAATTTAACATATACTAACTTGTAAACTTTTGTTTATCATTAAGGGTGGCTTAGCCCCCCTTTATTTACACCTTTGGAGGTGATAGTGATTTTCAAAATTATACTTCCATAGTAGAGTAAGGTAGGTGGTAGAGCAAAACGCGTGTTTAACAAATGGAGTGGTGGTGAATTTGACAACATTCGACCTTGTCTCACTCCATTGTTAGAAATGCAGCCACAAATCTCAAAAAGAAATTACTTTGTGCAACGTAAAACTAACATGAAAAATATATTTTTTATATAACCGATGTATCTTTCATTTCCGTTTTATGATCCATTAAAATTAATTTTTTCATGAATACGAGCGTCTCAACCCCTCAAAAAAAAATTAACAATTAAGAGCCGTTAATTAATAGCCACGTGTACGGTCAAGAGAACATTTTCTTCCCCCACTTTGAACCATCAAAGAGTCAAAGGACCTATCAGCTTTGGCTTTCATTAGGGTTTGGATTTTTCCTTGAAAATTATTTTTAACTTATTTTGACAAATCAGATTGCATGATTGGTCCTTTCGTTATCTTTAGTTAACAATCACATCTCTCTCTATATTTCATGTTAGGGTTAATTATTTTTTTTGTCCCAATTTGATGTCATTTACTCGAATTTAAATTTAATTCGATATTGATTTGGATATAAAAATTAATAAATTATATTCATCTAACCTAAACTCAAAATTAACTTGAATTTGAACGAGATTAAGTAAAAAAAAATTTAAAAAGAAATAAAAATTAATTTGAATGGTAATTTTTGGTTCGATTTTGTTAAATTCATTAATGTTATTATTTAAATATACTCGATTTGATTTGATTTACAGTTGATATGCTTAAAATTTGTAACTATTCGACTTGAAACTATATATTTTTTTAAAATTTATAAATGCGTTTAGTTTTATATAACATAAATAGTTTTAATGTTTTGGAACCTATAATGACCCAACACGAAAAATTTGAAATGATTAAAATCTAAATTGACCTTGTTTAGATTGAACGAACCTAAAATTAATATGACCCACCCGATTGAAAGATCTTAAATGTATTAAAGGAATAGTCAGAGGTGACGCAAGCGATTGGAAATGACCTTGACCCTCTAAAATGGAATTTTTTTCTTTAAACCCTTTAAATTCTCTAAAGTTTAAACTAATATAAGGTAAATTTATCTTTTGGCTTCCCAAGAATAATAACATTATGATGATTTATACTTTGTAAAAAATTGTAAAATTCTAATCTAATATAGTGGTAAATTTACATTTTAACTCCCATAAAATTTATAATTTAAATTTGACTCCTCAGAATTTGTTCTTTGGCTTTGCTAGATATTAATTATCAATGAGAACTCAATCAATCAACCATGGAGTAAAAGAAACTTGTCATTCTTTTGCAATTGAAAATAGGAAATGTGTCGAGTGCAGTAATAAGACACATTGAACTCTCAATGGGAGAACGTTGTCCGAACATTGAAGACGACATTGTTAAGAGGAACAACCACGAACCTTGAATATGAACCGTAAAACGGTCCCAAAAAAGAAAATAGGAAACAAAGCCAATGGAATATTAGCTTAATGACATGAACTTTAAAGAATTCAGATTCGAGTCTCGTTGAATGTAAATGTATAAATTCTCTCAAATTTTACTCTGAATTAGCTGTTGAAATAATTATTCTATTAAATACTTGTAATGATTAATTATATTAAGGGTATAGATATAAAAAGAAAGATGAATGAAAGGACGTTTTTGCAATTGGGAACCCAACAAGAAGATAGGGATGACATGAAAGGGGCACATGGGACAAGTGAAAGGAACAACATGGGGATGTTTGGTCTCTATGAAATGAGAGCCGTCAATGGGGTTAGGTAATGAATGTATGGGGTCCAAGATCTAGTATTTGGTTGCCACTGTTCTGATTGAGTAAATATCTACTTGTTTGGACTTGGAAGTACCACATCTCATCGCATGATGTTTCAAAATACTAGCAATCTAATTGGATTTTTATTTTCCCAATGTTTTAATCATGTCTATAGGAATCACATTCATCATAAATAACACATTTCTCATTCATATTTCATGTATATTCATGATAATTTAGACGTTAAGATATGTTCAAGATAATCTATGATGAAAAAACATAATCGACTAATTCATGAGGTGGATAGTTAGATTTGTTCATGAGAAGGGTTATTCACTCAAGTTTGAAAATCCGTCCAGAATTTGAGAAGATTTGAGAAAAATATTATGTCTGAAAAATAATCTTGGACAAAAAATATAGGCTCGTTTAAAATATGGATCGAGTTTGAGCTTAAATATTCAAAACTCGAGTCTGGCTTGACTTTTTTTTTTAATTTGTAATGTTTTATATTATGCTATTTTTATATATTATATAATTTATAACACATAAAATTTAAATTTACTATATACTATTATAATGTAAACATTACAAAAAAATTAAGATGACTATATATAAAATTATTAAATATTAAATTAAAAAAATTAAATATATATTTTTAAATATGGGTGGGCTTGGACAAAATTTTAAGCCCATATTCTAAGTCATACCCAGCTTGGACAAGTTTAGAGTGTGTTAATATCATGTCTAGACTCGACGCATTTCAAGAACTATTTAAGATAACTCTCTTAAATACCTTTGAACCCTAGATGACGGACCTAGACATTTTTTTCTCCTCTAAGACTATTGACTCTCTCTTTTTTCCTCCTTTTTAATCATCTGTCGATCATTTTAATGTATATGTGGCTCTCCACCTCTTAAGTAAACCGTCATAAACTACCACCAATTCTTCCTTGTATCAACAAAATTTTTTTATCAGGGAAGGAAAGAGAGTTGCTTAGGATCGAACTCAAATTTTAATACTTATGATATAATACTCCTGGCACGTGATTCAATGACTACACAAATTCTTACAACCTTTTCTCGAACCCAATTTTTTTTATAAGGAAAGAAATTTTCTTGTATAAAAAAGTAGTGTATAGCCGATTGAGTTTTAGCTCGATTAGTATAGGTATTATTGTCAATATAAAAAGACGTGAATTTAAGTTCGCTAAAACGTATAATCTTTTTATTTATGAGCGGGGGAGAGACTATAAGTAATTTTAGATATTTACTTTTATAAAAAAGAGCGTATATAATTCGAGCATATGATAAGATTATTTACTAATTACGATTAACGAGGAAGGTCTTAGATCATATTATTACACTTATGAAAATTGATTATATTAATTAAATTTAAATTAAGACAAGGAAGGCAACATGTCCAAGTGGGTGGGAGATATGTTGCTATCATCAACATGTCCAAGATTGCAGTAGAACCGTCAATATATTTATTTATTTCTTTTCATAATCACCAAGAAAAAATAAAATAAAAATCTATAAATCAACAGCTGGATTCTGGAGAATTGGAAATTGGGCAAAAAAAAATATCTGAAAATTCCGAAAACGACAAATCTATGTATTTTATTTTATTATTTTTTTGGAAAGATTTTATTTTATTTTTTTAATTATAAATTTTTATGGGTTGAAAAAGACATGTGCTTGGCTAACAAGGGCTTTCCCTGTTAGAAAAAACATGGATCGGCATTTATTGTCATTTTTTTGAAAGATTTTTTTATAATGGGTTAATTACATTACATATCCTCATATTAATCAGTATTATATCATTAGTTTAGAGTAAGGTGTTCATGGGACAGGTCGGGCCCGGTTCGGATTTAAATATAGTATTAACATATTTTATGTTTATTTAAGCGTGACCCGGTCTGAAATCTGAGCTTAAAATTTTATTTAAACTTATCCATATTTGTAAAATACTAACCCAAATATATTTTAGGCTCGCCTAGATTATTTTTAATTTTTTAAAAATATTTATTTTATATTTATTTTAATATTTAATTTTTTTATATATTTATTTATTAAAAAATTTTATATAGTAATTTTAACATTATTTTAATAGATGACTAAATTGTAAATTAATATAAATTAAATTTATACTTTGACTCTTAAAATGAAAAAAAAAGTATTAAGTCTCTTTAAAAATAATGAAATCGTAAATTAATATATGATAAAATTATATTTTGACCACTCAAAAATTTATAATTCAAATCGATCCCTAAAAAATTATTGATATTGCATTTTTCTAAACATCTTAGATTCATATTGTCTATTACCTTATAATTTGATTTTTAACTAGCATTGAACGCATAAACGGACAAATATACAGGAAATTCAAGGACCAATTTGAAATTTAAGCTATAAATAGAGGGGGTTCAATGAAATTAATCCTTTTTTGACCATTTATTTTTTTATTATTTTATACCAGATATATAAATACCCCATTGCAGGGTATCTCGTGAAAAAAAAAAAAAAAGGCTCACAAGCCAAGAAAGCTTATAGCTTTGCAACCATTTCACCACCTTCATTTACATTCAATCACACATTTGCTAAATCTTCCATTGAATCTAGACACCTTTATTTCCCCTTCTTCATCTGCAAAAAGAAGAAGAAGAAAAAGGTCCTTTTTTTTTATTATCAGTTTTTCTTACTCAAATTCCCCAACTTCCACTTAGTGTACACATTAGTTTCTCTTTTAATGGTTCTTGGAACTCAGGGTCTTTAAGAATTTAGCTTCTTTTGAGAGTTTTATGGTCTGGGTTGTTTATGTAATCTTAAAATACTTTGATTTGATCGGATCATTTAGTCTCTTTTTAGTAACTCACTTTTTGGGGTTTTACTCCCTTTTAAGTATCTAACACAACTTTACCTTTATGTGATTTACACTTAAATTTCAGGGTTTTTCAATCTGATCCATCTTTTTTCTTGCTATACCAGCTAAGGAGCTTCAATGGATTCATGTTGTGTAGCTTTTAAACCCAATTCTCCTTTATTGAATACAAGAAATGGCTATGGCTATGGCTATGGCAATGGAGATATTAAAAATACATTTTTAGGGGAAAGAACAAGAGGGAGTGTTTGGTTCAATCAGCTCTCAAGCACATTGAGAGGTGATGATAAGAAGGAAAATAAGATCAAATCTGGTGTTTTTGCTGTTCTTACATCAAATACACCAAGGGAAGCTGTGGTATGTTTCAAATTTTTTCCCGTTTTTGTCCCTACATGATCTTGTATTATGCATTTGTTTTATGTATGATTCATGACTATTTGAGTAAATTTATCTGTTTAGACATTGAAACCACGTCGGTTTGAAAGACCAAGAGTTGACCCCAAAAATGTAGCTTCAATCATATTAGGAGGTGGTGCAGGGACTCATCTTTTTCCACTTACTAAAAGGGCTGCTACACCTGCTGTAAGAACATATATATACACGAATTTGATGATATATACTTGATTTTGATGCTAAAAGTACCATAGAGGTCCTTGTACTCCTTGTACTCAGATTAGTCCCAGAGTAAATTGGTCATTTAATCTACTTACGGGGACTTATTTGCTCTTTTTTTAGTAGAGGGGCCAAAATGCAATCTGGCTTCTAATACAGGGGCTTCTATGGTACTTTTACCGATTTTGATTCATGTAAAACATGTTGTTGAATGTTGTTTTTTATGTGAATTATGATGTTTTTAGGTTCCGGTCGGAGGATGTTATAAGCTGATTGATATTCCAATGAGTAATTGTATCAATAGTGGGATCAACAAGATTTTTGTTTTGACTCAGTTCAATTCAGCTTCCCTTAATCGTCACATTGCTCGTACATATTACGGCAATGGTATCAATTTTGGAGATGGTTTTGTCGAGGTACGATGTTTGAGTATCAACAGTATTAAGGAATCATTCGTTCTTAGATTATTGAACGATTCATTTGGTTAACAGGTTCTGGCGGCGACTCAAACATCGGGAGAAGCAGGGAAGAAATGGTTCCAAGGAACCGCAGATGCTGTGAGACAATTCATTTGGTTATTTGAGGTAAAACCCGAGTTTTGTTTTCCCTTTCTAATTTCGTGTAGTTTGTTTCTGTTTTTGTGATGAATTAAGTTATTCTTGTAGGATGCAAAGAATAGGGATATCGAGAATATACTGATCTTGTGCGGTGATCATCTTTATCGAATGGATTATATGGAGTTTCTACAGGTATTGATTGCTTTTTACGAGATTGGGACTCGTGTTTTTTGGCATTTGACTAACTAATTTGCAATGCATAACAGAGTCACGTCGACAATAATGCTGATATTACAATCTCGTGTGTGCCAGTGGACAACAGGTTTTTATATCTTCTTTTGTTTTAATAACGTACTTCTTGTTGGATATATATTTACTCTAATTAAAAAGCTGACCATAATGGGTTACTTTGTAGCCGTGCATCGGATTATGGACTGGTGAAGATGGATGGAAGGGGTCGTATTGTCCAGTTTGCTGAAAAACCAAAGGGTGCTGATTTGAAAGCAATGGTAAGCATGTTCAGGCATCGATGTTATCGTGGTTATTATGATAAGAAACTGTATTATTTATCTGCTTTATTATTATGATTCTCTGTAGCAAACCGATACCACGCTTCTCGGGTTGTCTCCCCAAGAAGCTATGAGATCACCTTACATTGCATCGATGGGAGTTTATGTATTTAGGACAGATGTGTTATTAAAGCTTTTAAGATGGAGATATCCGGCTTCAAACGACTTCGGGTCCGAAATCATTCCTGCTGCTGTCATGGATCATGATGTCCGGGTAAGAACTTTTAAAAACGGAACTTTTGTTTTGAGCTCCAAATGCGCAACTGGCCCCTATCAAAGCCACGCACTAAATTCTGAGTGTCTCTCATATGTACAGGCATATATTTTCAAAGACTACTGGGAAGATATCGGAACGATTAGATCATTTCATGAAGCCAATTTGGCCCTCACTGAAGAGGTTGGTGAAACTTATATATGAACTTACCGCTCAGTTCTTGAAATATATTTAACCTCTAATACTTGTCACCTTTTTGCAGTTTCCGAAATTCGAGTTTTATGACCCAAAGACACCTTTCTATACATCTCCGCGTTACTTACCACCAACCAAAATCGACAAATGCAGGGTACGGGATTGGTCTACTTTTGGTTTTATTTCCGGTGCTTCTGTTTTCTTACTTCTCACGTTTTGGCCTGTTTTTACAGATTAAAGATGCAATAATCTCCCATGGATGCTTCTTACGAGAATGCAGTGTCCAACACTCGATAGTCGGTGAACGCTCGCGTTTGGACTATGGTGTTGAGATTCAGGTTTAACTATCATCCTTTTCCATTTAAGGAAAAACCGATTTCCGTTAACGTTTATACTTTGATTCCTCGTATTCACTCCTTTGCTATCTAACAGGACACGGTAATGTTGGGAGCAGACTATTACCAGACTGAACCCGAAATTGCTTCTCTATTGGCAGAGGGTAAGGTCCCGATCGGAATTGGACGCAATAGTAAAATCAGGTAACTTAACGCGAAGAACAAATTCGAGAGTCAAATGAAATACAAGAACTTTATATTTGTTCTAAAAAATGTATGGTTTTTGCTTTTATAGGAACTGCATTATTGACAAGAATGCTAAGATTGGAAAAGATGTGGTCATTGTGAACAAAGATGTAAGTATACTATCCCTTCCATTTTTAGAAATTTGGTCCTTCTCAGTTAATTGAGCAAATTGATCCCTTTTAAAAAAAATTAGATCAATTTAGTCCCTCTCAACTTCAAACAATTAATCATGATGTTCACTTTTTACATCCATTTATCCTAATTTTGATTGGTATAATAGCCGTCATTGAAATCCTTATTTCTTCCATTTTTGGTAAAAAGACCTCTTTAGTTCCTTTCAATTTCAAAATTGAGCAAATTGGTCAGTCTTAGAAAAAATCGAGTAATTTAGTCTCTTTCAATTTCGAAAGTGAGCAACTAAGGACAATTGATTTTCCATTAATTTATTTTTGATTGGCATAATAACCTTTAATGTTTACACGATCTATCCATTTGGTTCTAATTTTAAAAAATTCAACAAAAGCCTTCAATATTTATATATTCTGTCAATTTGGTCCTAGTTCTAAATTTGTTGATATCCAATAGGGGCTTAATTTGTTAAACTTTTTAAAATCATAACCAAAATGACAATTTGTATAAACGTTAAACACTAAATTTGTTATTATACCAATCAAAATTAGGATAAATTAACTAAAAAATATGATCAATTTATTCAATATCGAAATTGAGAGGACCGGAGTGGTCTATTTACCTCTACTTTTCAACCATGGCTGCATCAAATTAAGCTATCAATGAACTGCTGTTGTTTCTTAGGGTGTTGAAGAAGCAGATAGACCAGAAGAAGGATTTTACATAAGGTCAGGTTTAACCATCATAATGGAGAAGGCAACCATAGCAGACGGCACAGTTATATAAAAATGGGGGGACCTTAAAAATGACATCCATGGGGGCAGCTTTGAAGATCGCAATTCGAGTTGTGAAAAAAGCAACCGATGAGGATTGAATTCTGAGTCTGAATGTCGGATATGGCGGCATGCTGTACGTGCAGCATTTGCCTTTGAAGAAAAGGAAATGAAAGCTGCAACTTATTATGTAAATTACAAGTTCTTTTATGTAGTGTAAAATATGGTTCTCATAGAAATAAGTTTAAGAAAATAAGATGGCTAGCGCTTTAGCAGCCCTTGTTCCCTTTTTATTAGTAGAGTAATAATAGTTCTTTTGAGTGACTAAAATGGCCGATGCTCGTTTCTTTTTATCTATTTTTATCCATTTTGATGTTAATCGTCATCAAAGTGTTTGCTGGTTTAGAATCGATAAACCTTTTAACAGGTTGGTATTGTTTCTTGGATCGAGTTAAGGAAACCTTACAGTGAGTTGGAGTGTCAAAAAGAGGCTACTTAGGGCATGGGTTTGCACAAAAGCATTTTGTCGGGCTGGGTTCGATTATATCGTAGAGGTGTGCAGCCGGGCCTAACTAAAAATTTAGGCCCGTTTGTTAGGTTCGGGCCCGATCTTAAAAATAGGCTTAAAATTTTATTCAAACTCGGCCCGAATAAAAATGTTAAAACCCGAGCTCGACTTGATCCGTCCATATTAATTTTTATATAATTTTAGAATATATATAAACCATCAAAAATACTAAAAACAATAAAATAAATATTTTTCAACAAATTGAAAATAAATTTTAAAAAATATGTATACTTAAATAACACTAAAATAGATATAACTTAACAAGCAAATGCCTCTAAAATAATAACAAAATTAACAAATGTCTTTAAAATAATAAAAAAATTAACAATAAAATAAGTTTTATGCAATATCCAAACAATAACAACAAAATAGTAGTAACATAATAGTAAAATAGTAGCAAAATAGGGAGAAAACAATAAGAAAATAATATTTAAAAAAAGATTTTTTTGTCATTTAGTGAATTCAGGCTGGGTCGGGCTGGGCTCGGGCCACAAATGCCTTACCGAGGCCCGACCCATTTTTTTAAATAGGCCTATATTTTTATCTAAACCCTCCCACATTTCGGCTGGGCCTTCGAGCTGGGCCGGGTGACCCGACTCATGCACGCCTCTATTATATCGGGTGAATGGTCATCTATCAAAAGAAATGTGTGCATTTACTTATTTAGATGCATGGTTAAATGTGAGTATTGATTTCTATACATTAAATTAAAGATCAAATTAATCATTTCTATTGTTAAAAATTAGCATTGTATTAAGAGTCGGATTAATTTTTACTTTCTTTTTACTAAAAAAATTTGACAAATTAATCATTATATGTTATGTCAAAGAGAAAATTAGTTTTTCTGTTAAAAATTTAATTTATTTTTACTGATAAAAACTAACGCGACTAATAGAATAGTCAAACAATTACATGTGTTGTGCTACGTATACTTCATTCTAACGTATAGGGGTTAATTTTAATAATAAAAATAGATACAATTTTTAACAGGACTATTTATTCTTTAATTTAATATATAGAGATTAGTTTATTCATTTCTTTTTAAAAAATGGAACAAAATGCATATAAAAACCTCTACGATATTTTTACCAAACATTAGCCTATGATAAGATTTGGATCATGCCCTTATATGACATTATTATACATATAAATTTACTTATCGTATCAAGTGACACCATGCATCTCCTCTAATGACTTATATATTATTAGTTATGGTTCAAACCTTATCATAGATAAAACGCTCCCATTTCTTTTGATAGGTGATTGTACGCATCAAGAACTTTTATTTTATAAATGTACCGTTTTTTAAAAATTTTGTAAAGTTAAAAGACAAAACTCCAACCTAAATCGAAGTTGAGTATTCCATTCATTCAAGAAAAATCTCACAACACCCATCACCGCAAAAATGAAACCATTAAGCTCCACGTGGCAGGTCACCATATTGACACACTCTTGCTCTGGCTTTTGTCTCTACACGTGGCCTAGTTTACGTAGAAACATGTTGCCACAAAATGCATGAAAAACAAAAGCAGTTTCCTCATAAAACCGAAACAATGAAGAATAGAATAATAATAGTAATACCCTAATCACCATGCAAGATACGAGGAGAACTGATTTGAAACTACTAGAAGGAGGTGTCTTAAAAGAAGCAGAAGAGACCATCAAAGCTGATCATATCGGAAACAACCCTGAAACTGCTTCAGATTCAGCCACTGCTCTGCAACTTTTTCTTGATCGTATCCCCATTAACAATTCAATCCCTGGCATTAAAAACTCACCTGGTAATTCATTTCTTACACAATATATATGTATATATGTATTTAGAGACAAAATATGTAGTTGATGAAATTAAACTTGGGTTTTATATATAGTTGCGGAATTGAAAACTGGGGATACTGTGAAGGATGCAATTGAGTTTTTGTATTCAAAGAATGCCTTCGGTGCTCCCATTGTTGATGTTTTAGACCCCGAAATCCCATTAACCAGATTCCCAGATCGCTACATTGGTTTCCTTGATTTTGCCACCTTGGTTCTCTGGTCCCTTCAGGTATGTATGTATTGTGTGTATGTATGTGTGCGTGTGGTTATGCCCTTTTGCAGAATGCTAGCAAGGAGACTGGCAACACAGTATTTATGCATGCATGTGTATGTATGTGTGTGTGTATGTATGATTATGCCTTTTGCAGAATGCTAGCAAGGAGACTGGCAACACAGTATTTATGCATGCATGTGTATGTATGTGTGTATGTATGATTATGCCCTTTTGCAGAATGCTAGCAAGGAGACTGGCAAAGGCAATTTCATGTCCTTGCTTGAAAAGAATCCTGAAATTGGCAACACCAAGGTTTTTTCTTCTTTTTTTTTTGGCCTTTTTCTCTTGTTGAATTCCATGGTATCGGTGGGTTGTAATTTGAATTTGGTAATTAGATTTACTTTGATACCCATATTTTTTTATTTTGAACTTGGTAATTAGATTTAATTTTTTCTTAAATTTGAAAATTATAAAAACTTAATCACACAACACTATAAAATTATATCATATCGAAAATTAAATTTATATAAATTTTCAATTAATGATGTGATACAATATTAGAGTTTCATAAATTTTATTCTAATAATTGAACTGATTAAATCGATTATTTTTCAATCTAGACAGTTTGTTTATTTCAATTGTTAGACCAATAATAATTAAATAAATAATTAAAAATTTTAAAAATAGAATCGGGTCAACTGATTTTTGTCTCAGTTTTAAATTTTACCTGTTTCGATTGGTTTTTGAATTAACCGATTTAACCTCTTGTTCAAATTAGTATATTAATTAGTTTTTAGTCTAATCGGTTCGATTGATCAATTCAATAATGTTTCAAGAATACTAGTTATACGTTATTAAATTTTAATTGAATAAAATTTAGGGGCTAAAATGAGTTTTGTTGTGAAGTTTAGGTTTCAAAGTAAATCCAAAAAGCATAGGTATCAGGGTCAGCAATTATATTATCCAGAATGATGATGTTGAATTTTTCCAATTGGAACTAGGTAGGGGAGTTAGCAAAATTTTTCCTCTGGAATCCATTTTTCCCTGTACGCTTAGAGGATACCCTATTTCATGTTCTGTTGCTGATCTCGAAACACCGAATCCAAGTCGTGCCGGTCGTCGAACAATCCAATCTTAAAGTCACAGGTTTCGTTACACAGGTACAAGTACTTATAAATCGAGCTTGCCAAGCCATATATAGCAAATAGAAGGCTAACTTGTTGCCTATTTTATGATAGAATGCAGTTAATCAATTGCTTCTTCAATCTGATGGACTCACTTGGTTCGATAGTATTGCCGAAATGCCCCTATCAGAATTCCGGTATGTGTATCGTTTTCGAGCAATTATCGCTTAAGTTTTGATTTTTTACATCTTTTTTCAGGTTCGAAAATGAGAGTGTAAGTTTTGTGTATGGTGATGAGAGCATAGCCGATGCACTTCATGTCTTGTTTAAAAGCCAAACCGGTGCAGTTGCTGTTATTGATAGACAAACTCGAAAGCTTATCGGTAGTGTTAGAAACGGCGATGTGTACCTTCTTATGGAGAACGATAAGATTTTCCGTGATCGAAAGTGAGTAATGTTTGTATTTCTTGCCACCGTTGACAAGTAGTACAACTTACACAAATTTTTACGGTTTTACAGGGTTGTGACCGTGGAGGAATTCATTCGTATCGAGACTAGTAACCAGGATCCCGATCCTACCATCGAACGAGACATGGGGGCTCTTTTATCGGCAGGGGTTCTTCAACTACGAAACAAACACCGTCCGAGAATGGACTCACCGGTCACTAACAAAAAAACCGATACACTCAAGGAAGCAATGAAGAATGTAGCAAGAACTAAAAGCGATTTCTGTTTTCAAGTCGATGATTCACAGCATTTGCTCGGCATACTCACGCTGAGAGACATTATCCTTCAGTTTTCGCCACCGTCTATGAACTCTAATATCGATGGAGGAGGCTTCTTTGAAACTGCACTCGAACTGACTGGTTGTCAGATCAAAGGTGGAACACTAGTTTGTGATCATTAATGCATTTAGTCCTCAGGAAGAGTCACCATTCGGTCTGAGCGAGTGCCGGTTCTAGTTCCAGTTTTGGCATTGCTTCTATCTACCGGGGTGTGCTCAACTTGAGATGTTTTAACACATCTGCTCGGCTCCGGTCCTAGAACATGTCGAAGAACAGCGGCAGAGGAAACCGAAGGCCGTGTTGGTAAAGAAGATGCTTAACATTTAAAATCTGGGTTATTGAGGTACTTGTCCTTCCATCATCTACTCGAGTTTCACCATAACAGAAAACAATATTGTCGGGAACGGCTCCCAAAGGATTAACGATTTTGGAAGAATATCTTTACGTAACCATTAAATAATTAATGGTTAAAGTTGTTATTATATTAATTTTAAAATTTTATTTTGCTAAAAATATTAAGTTTCGATTTCGATTTTTTTTTATTTTTTTCATTCAATTGAATATTTAAAATTTTAAAATGTATTAAATTAACTTTTATTTTTAAAAAGTCCATTAAATTTTTATTTTTATTTAATTGCGTACTTAAATTTTTATTTTTTTTTGACGATTTTTCTTGATTGAAACCCAATAAATATAAAAAAAATAGGGATTAAATTATTATTTTTTAATTTTGAGAGTTTTTTTAATGCTCTTAATAATTTTATGGTGGATAATAAAAAAGAAATAACTAGCATTTAATACAGATAGACAAAGGCCGAGAAAGGCATATTCTTTCCCGTTCCGTTTACATCACTGTCGGTGAAACTAAAAAAATTCAACGCTGTAACAAGGGGGAAAAACATGGTAAAAAAAGAGTAAAAATATCTATAAAAAATTTGAAATGAAAGATACCCATCTCCGAATAGATCTGCTTGTTTATCGCCTCTTGCTTTTATCTCTTGTCACCACAAAAAAACTATTCCTCACAGTCCAAAGCTTAACAACGGAGGTTCCTTGAGGTTTGAGTTCTTTTAAAAACTATATTTAAAACCATTTTTTAGTTATATATTGATTCTTCTTAAAGATCCCAATTTGTTTTTTCAAGCATTCGATTTTTTTTTTTTTAGTATTCATGACAGATTCCTTTTTTAATTCAACGATTTTGGTTGTTCTGGATCTGGGTTTTGGAAGTTTACTTGTTTCCTTTCGAAGAACAAAAAATGGGTTATTGTTTGTTTAGTGAGAAAGTTGAAGGGAAATTATGGGATCTCATGTTCTTTTGGGTAACTCTTGGTTTTAGTGATATGGGTTTGATTTTCCTTTTGGTGGGTTTAGTGTATTTTTTTTTCAAAATCTCATTTCCAAATTTCTGAATCATGAGATTTTAAGCATGTACTTGGTAAACAAACATAGCATTAGGGTTTTTAAGTTTTTATTTTGGGAACTTAATGGATCTTTGTGCTTACTTTGATTTGATTCTTTTCTTATGACATAGGATTTGAAGCTAATATCCGATGGAAGGAATCGGAGGGGACGGTGCATCGGTGGCATCACCGATGCCTCAATGGGGACATGATGCTTGGAGGATGTATCAGTATTATCTAGATAAGTCGACTCCTCATACGACTTATAGGTGGATCGGAACCCTTGTTATAGTAGCTATCTATTGTTTGCGGGTCTATTACGTTCAAGGGTTTTACATAGTCGCGTACGGTCTAGGGATTTACCTACTGAATTTGCTAATTGGGTTTTTGTCTCCTTTGGTTGATCCTGAACTCGAAGGTTCCGATGGACCTTTGTTGCCAACAAAAGGTTCAGACGAGTTCAAGCCGTTTATTCGTAGGCTACCCGAGTTTAAGTTCTGGTAATTGAAAATTTGTCATTCGTGTTCTTACTTGTAATGATGCGGTAATAGTTTGTTTTATGTGTTCTGTGCCTAAATCTTTTGTGATATTTTGGTGAAGTCAAAAGCATAGTCTGGTTTTCGTGATAGATGGAAACATACCTTTTGTTGTTTACCAAGGAAATATATGTGTGAATATGTACATGTTTTTTGTCATTGATGATCATGAAACTTAAGGAATATTTATTGCATTATTTAAGATTTTAACTAAATGGCGTGCTTTACGCAATTACTGTCTTTAAGGTAAAAGTACCATGAAAGTCCTTATACTAGAAGTTGGATTGTATTTTGCCTCGTTTACTCAAAAAATGGGCAAATTAGCTTCTGTATATTAGATCAAAGAGCAAATTCGTTCTTTTATTAAAAATTTTATCAGTTTTTACTGTTAAAAACTGGTTCATGTGTCACTGTCTCAGTAGCCATGTTAGTTTTTAACAGTACTGCTCTTTGATATAACACACAAGGGCTAATTTGCTCAATTTTTTAATAGAGTGGGTAAAATGCAATCTGATTCATGTAACTTTAACCCTGTCTTTAACTGCAATGTAGCATAAAAGTTTCTTGGAGATGACTTAATCTCTAAGCTTCCAACCTTTGTTGTTCTATTTGGTGTTTTTTACCATACTTGCTGAATATGAGACGAAATGATCTTGCATTACAATTTACGAGCACAGGCGACGGTGTTCTGCTGCAAGTTTCTGATTTTGGAAATCTAGTAGAATATGATTGAAAGCATATTTGCTCTGTATCTGTCAATTTCATCACTAATTACCTCGTCATTGTCGATTATTCCGATTTCATGCATTTCACTGTTTCTTTATAAGTATAGAATAAGGGCTTATTTAGATAAACTATTAAACTTGGGGGGCTTTTTCTTGATCTCAGAAGTTCATTGTCTTGCAGGTACTCCATGACCAAGGCTTTCTGCATAGCATTTGTCATGACTTTCTTCTCTGTATTCGATGTTCCCGTCTTTTGGCCTATACTACTTTGTTATTGGATCGTTCTCTTCGTTCTTACAATGAGGCGTCAAATCGGACATATGATCAAATACAAGTATATCCCATTCAGCATCGGAAAACAGGTCAGCGGTTTACAACACAATTATACCTTCGCCTTTAGTTTATACTCGTGGCCAACCAGGAAATCTTAACAACTCTTTTTTCTTACAGAAATATTCCGGTAAGAAAGGTTCCGCTAGTAGCAGTGGTTCTCGTGGGGATTGAACCTCGGCCGGTTCGGATTACGACATAAGTGATCATTGATTTTCATCTTTGGAGAAGATGAATTTATGCTGTTTATGGATTCTTTTTCTTCTTTTTTTTAAATATGCAGTTTATTACAAAACATAAGTTCAGTTTGACCCTGTTTATACACATTTTTAAAGATATGATCAAAGATTTTGGGGGATTATTGGGCAGTAATGTATACATGCAACAAAATCATTGTTTCAGTCCTCTGATGGTTTATATTGGTAGCTAAATTGTTAGTGATAAAGATCATTTTTTTTTATTAGGAGGAACCATGAATGGTTGATTATGCGCTTAATTTCTCTTTTGATGTGGTTGTTCATGAATGGTCAATGATGGGGTTTTCCCTAGTAAATGGAAAATTAATGGCTAATATATAAAAAGGGTAAATTATACAAATAGTGATTCAACTATGCCTATTTTCTATCTTTGTCATTCATATCATCAAAATTGATAATAGAAACTTTTTTAAATTGACATAATAATACATTTAGTTGTCATTTATTCTAATTCTTAACCTCAAAAAAAAATTCTCAATTATAAATTAATAATATACTTATATTTAGTAAATTTGTAGTGATTTTGTAAATTTGTTCATGCTCATGTATCTTTCTTTAAATATACTTATGAATTTTCTTTTTCTTTTTTTCATTTTAAGCACACTCATGAAAGATTAAAAAATATATAAAAATAGTTTATTATCTATTTAATAGTAATTTTTTTAAAAAAAATAGAGGTGATTTAAGAGTTTTTTAAATTATATTACTAATTTGTACTTGAGAGATTTTTTTTTCTTTTTTGGGTATTACAAATTTATAGGTGTAGAATACCCCTGATTTAAAAGCTAAAAATTTTGGTTAGGAAGTTTGAAGATCAAATTGATAGGGTATGTAAGTATTGAGGACTAAATTTGTTATTATACCCGTTAGGATCAATTTAATGGTGGGTAATCAAAACATGAACAAATTCAAATATTAGTTTCTAAATTGTAAACTTTTAAGTTTAGGTGACCAAAATAGGAACACGGGAAATAGTTGGGTGACCATTTATTTAGTTTACTCATATTAAAAAGGGTAAAGTATTCTAGTAGTTATCTAATTATTAATTTTTTTGTCACAAACTATGAAAAATTACAAAATGATCTCTAACTATTTAATTTTGCTTTTATTGGTCAGTAGTTTGCTAAAGGTAATAACTTTTAAAATTGACATAATAGTAATTTTAAGCCTTAATATTTATAAATTATATCAATTTAGTCTTGATTTAAAATAATTTGTATAATGATAATTTTAAAAGCTTACAAGTTATCTTTGGTTAATAACAATTTTGTAATTTTTTATAGTTGAATGACAAAAAAAAAGTACTAATAATTAAGTGATTACTAGTGAAATTTACCCAAAAAAATATTATATAAAAAAATCCATCAAGCCCAAAACTAACCATAAAAAAACTAAACCCTAAACCCCATGTATTCAATTGTAGAAATATATAAACCCTAATTCTCTACCTTCTTCATTTGGTTGCTATTGCTGTAGCTGCTTCTTTGCCCTATTCGAAGTTACAGAAGCTATGGGTAAAGTGAAGGGAAAGCATAGATTAGATAAGTACTACCAATTAGCCAAAGAACACGGCTACCGTTCTCGAGCATCATGGAAATTAGTTCAGCTCGATTCCAAATTCTCCTTCCTAAAATCAGCCCACGCCGTTCTCGACCTTTGCGCCGCTCCCGGTGGTTGGATGCAAGTCGCTGTACAACGTGTTCCTGTCGGCAGCCTCGTGCTGGGCCTCGATCTCGTTCCCATCGCTCCTATACGAGGTGCCGTCGCTCTCCAACAAGACATAACTAAATCCGAATGCAAATCCAAGGTTAAACGGGTGATGGAAGAACATGGTGTTATGGCATTTGATGTTATTTTGCATGATGGGTCACCTAATGTTGGTGGAGCTTGGGCTCAAGAGGCAATGAGTCAAAATGCTTTGGTTATTGATTCTGTTAAGTTGGCTACCCAGTTTTTAGCCCCTAAAGGCACTTTTGTTACCAAGATTTTTAGGTCCCAAGATTACAGTTCTGTTCTTTATTGTCTCAAACAGGTAGTAATTTTCTTCATTTGTTTAAAAAACATAGTTATAATCTGTCTGTTAAGGTTTGGGTTTGATTTGGTTTGGTCTTTTTTGTAGTTATTTGAGAAGGTTGAAGTTGATAAACCAGCAGCTAGTCGTTCAGCATCAGCTGAGATTTATCTTTTGGGTTTAAAGTATAAAGCCCCTGCAAAGATTGATCCACGTCTTCTTGATGTTAAACATTTGTTTCAAGGATCAACAGAGCCACAAAAGAAGGTTTATTTTATGTTTCAAAATCTCTTTAAAAGGCTAAACTTTGATTGTATCTTTTGCTCATTATGTTTGATGATTGATGTAGGTGATTGATGTACTTAGGGTATCGAAACAAAAGAGACACCGTGATGGGTAAGCTTTACCCTTTTTTCATACAGCAATTCGACTGCTTTGTTCGCATTGTTATTGATTCCTCTGGTTATGCTTGGTTTTCTATTACAGTTATGAAGATGGAGAGACAATCTCGAA
Organism: Gossypium longicalyx; assembly: GCA_025698465.1. Taxonomy (NCBI): domain Eukaryota; kingdom Viridiplantae; phylum Streptophyta; class Magnoliopsida; order Malvales; family Malvaceae; genus Gossypium; species Gossypium longicalyx. Next base: position 108,815,443 of record CM046997.1, on the reverse strand, counting down.
GAAGGCGTCTACTGCTGCGGACTTCATTTGGTCTGATTCTCCTCTCGAAATCCTTGGTTCGGTTACTTCCATAACCTTTGCGGATCCGGCTTCATTGCCTATTAAGGATCACAGCTCCACCACAGAAGAGGTGATTATCGTATCAGTATTCCTATTGTTTTGGCTTGCCTTAAATTTACTTGTGATTACTTACTTTGCTTCTGGTTGACAGGTCAAAGCTCTTTGCGATGATTTGCGTGTTTTAGGAAAGCAAGATTTCAAGTACCTTTTGAAGTAAGTAACATGTTTCCTTTTGAAGTCCTACCTTTTGAAATGTTTGTGATAATATGAAAATGTGCATGAATGTGACATGTATTAAGGCGACTTGATTACCTTGATTTGATATTTGATTGTCGTGTAGGTGGCGGATGCAATTGAGAAAAGCTTTGTCTCCTGAAAAGGCTACTCCTACTCCTACTCCTAGTACTGTTACTGATGTCAATAAAGGGGATGAGGAGAATGAAGATGATAAGTTACTCAATGAGATGGAGGAGCTCACGTATGCCATGGAGCGTAAGAAGAAAAGAGAGAAGAAGCTTCTCGCAAAAAGACAGGCAAAGGTTTATTCCTTATTTGAGAAAACCCTCATCCTTGCATGACAAAATCATGAAATGGATCAAATTTTGTGTTTATACCAATGATTATGTTTCTACTTGATAGTAAATTAAATGATTATACCAATGATTAGCTTTTATCTTATAGTCCTTTTTGTCAGAATTCATGCTCCTACTTCAAACTCTACTATGTTGCCTTTGTTGCTGATTTTTTACCTCACTGTTCTGCAGGACAAATCACGGAAGGCAACGGGAATGCAAATTGATGCCCTGGAAGATGGTTATGTTGATCATGAGTTGTTTTCTCTTTCTTCTATTAAGGTTCGTTTTTTATCACTGAAGACATAAAATCGGATAACTCCAATGTTTCGTAACTACTAAATGCAACTGAGCTTAAGGCTGAAGTTATGTCATTTGAACCAGAGGCAAGTTGATGATTAACCTTTGTAAGCCCCTTTGTAATGGGCTTGACCTAGGCATAGTTGATGTTTGATCTTCTTGGGTATTAATATGCCATTTCTGAACAGAAGCTGGTTTTGATCTTAACATATTTTCCATTCAAGCATTTGGATCTTTCTGTGTTACTGAAATGGTGCTTGGGTTTTCTAAATGACATCACGACAACCCTTTATACGTTCATCTTTTTACTTCTGCAGAATTTTTTATTGATGCTAATCTATTGCTGCCTTTAGGGTAAGAAAGATCTTGCGGCGGTTGATTCCAACGAGTATGATGATGGGAATGTTGATGTAAGGGGTAGCGAAGATGAAGAAAACCAAGAGAACACTGAAGATGAGTCATCCAGTGATATTGATTCTGACGAAGAACGAAGAAGGTTGGTATCTGTGCTTTTAATGTCCAGGATACATAATTTCTATAATGTCTCTGTATGTTAACCTTGTAATTTTAATGTTAGATATGATGAAAGAATCGAAGAGATCCTTGATCACGCTTATGAAGAGTATGCGGCCAAAAAGGACGGAAAAACAAAGCAGAGGAAGCGTGTGAAACAAGCCTATGAGCAGTTGGAGGTATGGAGCTCTTAAAGCGTGTCTAGAGAACTTTTCTATATCCCAATCCCTTAATTGAATTTTCTTTCTTGGGCTGTTCAGGGTGGTGATGACGATGATGTTATGATTTCCGATCATGATTCAGACAAGGATGTGGCTGATCTTGAAGCAAATCCTCTTATGGTATCACTAGACAATGGGGAAGGACCAACTCAGGAGGAAATTACAAACAGGTGGTTCAGTCAGGATATTTTTGGTGAAGCTGTAGAGCAAGGGGATTTAGGGAAGTATGACAGTGGTGATGAAATGGAGGTCGATAATCAAGATGAAAAGCCGGTTATTCCCGAGAAGTCAAAAGCAAAGAAAAAGCAGGATGAAAAAACTTCTATTCCTGACAAGGCCAAGGGGAAGAAAGTAAACAATGCTGCCGGCCCCAAAAACACCAAACTCCAGGCTGCTTCTAAAGCAGAGGACGATTTCGAGATTGTCCCGGCACCGGCTACAGATTCAAGTGACGACTCATCTTCAGATGACTCAGAGGATGACGATGTTGAATCGAAAGCTGAGATATTAGCTTGTGCTAAGAAGATGCTAAGGAAAAAGCAAAGGGACCAAATTCTTGATGATGCTTATAATAAATATATGTTTGATGATGACGGTTTACCGAAATGGTTCTTAGAGGAGGAAAAGAGGCATCGCCAACCAATTAAGCCCGTTACAAAAGAAGAGATTGCTGCAATGCGTGCACAATTCAAAGAGATCAACGCTCGACCGGCTAAGAAAGTTGCAGAGGCAAAAGCTCGAAAGAAGCGGATTGCAATGAAAAAGCTCGAAAAGGTACGGCAGAAAGCAAACAGTATTTCAGACCAAGCTGACATCTCCGAAAGGTCAAAGAGGAAGCAAATTGAACAACTCTACAAGAAGGCTACACCCAAAAGGCCCCAAAGGGAATATGTGGTTGCGAAGAAGGGGGTTCAAGTTAGGGCTGGCAAGGGGAAAGTCCTTGTTGATCGACGGATGAAGAAGGATGCTAGGGCACGAGGAACAGGTAAATCCGGAAAAGGCAGTTCAAAGAAGGGAAAGAATGGTAAAGCTGATAAGAAAGGTAAAGGTTCTGGCAAGGCTTCAGGGAGGAAGGGAAACAAAAACAAAGGTAGCCATGCATGAAAGAACAAGTTTTGAAAGATGCAATTTTAGATAAAAAATTGAACAATAAATTACATTTAGGAACTGTTCTCTTTTGTTGTGGTTGATAGATTAAATTAAAAGTACGATGCTTTTTTGAGTGTTTGTTGATTCAAAGTGTAATTTGCCTGTTCCATTTGCGGAGTAAATATTGCCGTTTATCTATAGGCAGTCAATTTTGTTATGTATCCAAGTGCCTGATATTTTGCTTGCAAAATGTACGTCCAGCTATGCCTAATGCACAGGTAGTTTTATTACTTCGTTGTGTATATATTTGCCTCCATGCCCTGGATCAATCTGTTGGATTGCAAATCGATCTAAAAAGTGGAATCAATATAAATCAATTGACTTGAGATATTTTAGTTTTTGAATTTTTAATAATTTTTTATCAGATTGATCAGATAGGTTGCCACTTGCCAATCATCGTGCTTTATTTTGACCCCAATTCTTTCAACTTTGGGGTTGCCAGGTTTTGTGCCGATCATCATGCTTTGTTTAGACCCCAATTCCTTTGATTACGGGGTGTTTGCTTGTTCATTCACTGTTAGCATTTTCGTTGCTTGCTTCCTAATCGGTACCAACGTGATGACTAGGGTTTTCCTTGTCAAGTGACTGAAACCTTCTTTGCAAGATTTGATTATCTTGCTATAAGCTCTGGTGGACGAATGGTAGTTGTTGCTTTCTTTGATCTAGTTATACCACACGTTTTCTTGACCTCGTGAGTCAATATCCTTGATTTAAGAGGGATCATCTCGTGAGTTGAAAACACTAGAAAGCCCATGACCTTACGACCCTATACCATGCTCACACATTACACATACTCGTTGTCTTGGCATAACAGCTCATACCTATGATGATAAGATATCAGTAGGTCAATGGACAACACATGACATCTTGAAAATGATTAAAAGTAATTAACCCGATAGAGGGACCAATATACTCTCTCTTCTCCCCCTCTCCGATCTTCTCCGGCAACTCACAATCCTACCATCCTACCATCCTTACAGCTCTTCGTCCATGGGGTAAATCGTCACAATCCACAACAATCTACTTGTATCGAAAGCCTATTTCAATGATATTTGACAAAAGGGGAAAAAAAAAGTACCAAAAAGTTGGTTTATAAAGTAATGATTTATTCACACTAAAGTATCTAAATGCTCACTAACTGTAGTGAATTTCAACTGTGGATAGAGTTTAGTCCCATCAACCCCACACTCATCAATATCAAAATATGTATGATCTCCTTTCACAAAGGCTGAATATATGAAAATCATCTCCGAGTTGTCCGGATATGAACTCTCTGCAAATTCCGCAACCAACCCGAGTTTAGTACATATCAAAACTAGAACCAAACTACCAATAACTCAAAAAATAGCTACGACGGTTCCTTCGATAATGGCACGTTATACATACCTTTGATTTTCAGAAGAAGCTCCTCTTCCCGTACATGAACCTTCTCGAGTTCCCTACCAATTTTATTCTCCCACATTGCTACAAGCTCATTGATGGAGTATACATTCCCTTGGGGTCTCAAATACAATGTCTTGTTAAGCGTTCGAGGATCATCTATGGCATTGATGGTGCATGCAGCAACGTCAACATCCTTCACAAAGACAGCTGCAAGAAAGAGAAAAAGCACATTGCTTCATAAATGTCCTAATGTCCATATCAAAACACGAATATATTAACCCTAGCAGGCCATGAGCAAACCTTTAGCATTTCCATCTCCAAAAATAGTGACCTTGTCCCTCGGGGGAGCCTTTAAACCAGGTTGAGCTAACGACGGAAGTAAATAACCCATGAATAGGTTGCAGCAAATGTAAGTATAAGGAATGCCTTCAGCTTCTATAAGACGTCTAATCTCAGTTTTTCCAGCGTAGAAACGATGAGCCAAGTTATATATCTGAATTTTGTCGGGATCTACACCGAACTCAGAAGGTATGAACTTCTGTTCCCATTGCAATTATTGAGTTTAAATATCAGTACATGAACTTAAAGGATTGATATTTCATTAGTAGCAGCTAATCCAAAAGATTCACAAATTACAATACCATTATTAAACCTTTTCATAGGGTTAAAGTACCTTGGAGGTCCTTGTATTATAGGAACAAATCAAATTAGTCTCTCTATTATTAAATGAATCAATTTAATCCCTGTAAAAGGAATCAAATAAGTCAAAATTGTAATAGAATTAACATTTATGGTATAAAAATGTCTTGAAAATTATTTTTTTTTCCAATTGCAGTTCAATTCCAAATGAAAATTTTCATTTACAAAACCATAAAAACTTTATAAATATTAACTCTATTCTAACTTGTCCTTATTTGATTCATTTTAATAGTGCAAGTACTAAATTGATCCACTTAATAGTAATGAGACTAATTTGATATAGAGGGACCTCTAAAGTACACCCCTTTTCATAGTCTAAACCATTGCAATTATTGAATTCAAACAAGATGAACACTTTAGGGTTTATATTCAACTATTAGCTTAATCCAAGAGATTCACAAATTACAATGACATCATCAAAACTTTCTAAAATCTAAAACCAATATAAAATTAGGGTTCCATAAAAATAAAAATAAAAATAAAAAACCTTTCTTGATTCCTAAAAATCCCATTTCACCAATTTAAAAAAAGGGGCAATCTTCAAAGACAAAATCCAAAATGAATTGAAGGGTTACTAACCTTAATACACCCAGATTCTTTAATAACCTTAACAAGTAGTTTTTGATCAAGAGCTTGTTTTGATGGGATTGAACAAATTACTACATCCACTTGTTTCACTGCTTCCATGAGACTATTTTCATCTTCAAGTGAACCCTAAAAATCCAATTTTTGAAAATTCAAAATTAAAAATCAGTCCTTTGGGTATTAATAAATGATTAAAAGAAGTAGAAAAAGGCTGAAAAAATGTTACCTTGAGGGGAATGGCACCAGCAGTGGAGAGGAAGTTGAGTTTTTGAGCTTTGTTGGGGTCATTTAAAGAAGAATCTCTTATGAGAATATAAGTTGGGTGACCAAATTGAAGGCTGAATTGAGCTAAATGGTAACCTAATCTTCCAGTTGCTCCTATTATAAGGACTTTACTCTTCTCCTCCATTGATGGAGAAATGGGAAGAAACCTTTGTTTTTCACGGCATGGGTCTTTGTAAGTGAATTTGAAAGGAATAATTCTTTTTTGGGAAAGTACAAAAATAGTCAATTTTTTTCCTATGAAATTTTAGTTTCTTACGTTTGAAATGGTATTTTGTGTTCACTTACATTATCATTTTTTATTACGAAGTAGTGACTCTATTGTTAAACTCCATTACCTCCCTAATCGCAATCCTACGTGATAATCTAAATAGATTTTAAATGCTAACTTAGATGTCTTATGTGACAGTTCAAATTAAATTTATTTAATTAAAAACTTATTTTTATCATAACAACTGAATATTCAAGTTGACATTTAAAACTCATTTGAACTGCCATATAGAACTACCGTTAGGGACGTAATAGAATTTAACGATAGAGTGATCACTTTGTAACAAAATAATAATGTAAGTGACTAAAATATCTGAGACAAATAAAAGTGACTATTTTTATAATTTACTTATTTAACACGAAAAGGGGATAAATTTTGCTGTTTTGGGCTTTAAAATATTGTATTATTTTGTGGCTTAAGCCCATCTTTTATGATAAATTGTTGAATTTCAATGGCTTAAATTTTATTTACGTTTTATAGGTGGGTTATATTTTAATATTGGGTAAATTACCCGTTAATCCCTCAAAAATTAATTTGTTTTTATTTTAGTCACTAAAAAAAGTTAATTTTATCACTATCATTAATTAAATTGATCAAATTGGCCATTCCATCTTTAAATTTAATGGAATGTTACAATTTCCTTTTTTTTCTTTAAATTTTCTTTGTTTTCTTCTTTGTTTTTTTGTTTCTTCATTCAATTTTTTGGGGTAAATTACACTAAAGGTTATTAAACTATTAATCATCTTACGTTTTGATCATTTAACTTCAAAAGTATATAAAAAGATTATTCAACTATTGAAAATCCAAAAATTAAATTTATGATTTAATCCAGATATATATATAGAAAGAATGATTGAAATATTAAGGAAGAGATGGGGTTAAGGAAGAATATGAGAAATGGGAGAGGAGAGAATGGAAGAAAAAAGATAAAGAAAGAAAAAATTTTAAAAATTATATGAGAGTATTATGTGAAATTTAACGATAAAATGATTAATTTAGTCAATTTAATTAACGGTAGCGATCAAATTAATAATAATATTTCGAGTAACTAAAATAATAATAATTTAATTTTAGAGTGGTTAATAGGGCATAGATTACCCTTTAATATTTCAACCGTTCTTTCATATGATAATGTGGCACTTTGATATTATGTCACGTCATTACTTATTTTTTTCAAAAAGAATTAAGTGATGACGTGACATAATATTAGAGTAACACGCAATCACAATGACCAAATTAGGAAAAAATATAAGTTTAAGGACTAATATGAAAAAAATTAAGAACCAAAATAAAAAAAAAAAGGTTCAAGGACTAAATGTTGACTTATCCCTATATATCTGAACCATAAATGGCCTCATGTCTTCCACGTTGATTAACATTCAACAATGACATTGAAGACTACACCTTCAAGACTTAAAAAAAATAATTTTTTTAAATAATTTTATTAATCTTTTTAAAAACAATTATAGAGTAAATGTGAATTATTATTTATCAATATCGTTAAAATTTTTACAATTTAATCAATTTTTTTTATTTTTTGGGATTAAATCTTGGGGCCTAAAGTTGACAATAAAACTTGACAGTTATTCTTATATTAGGCTTAAATTAAGCAATTGTTCTCACATTAAGGTTTGAACTTTTTTTATCAAATTTAATCCCTGAATTTAGTAATTATCCTCGTATTGGGGCTTAAACTAGTCAAATCTTCTTACATTGGAGCTTAAACTTTAGGGTTTTCAAAGAAATATCAAGGACTAACATAGGTAAAAAAAAAGTTAAGGGTCCAATATGAGAACAATTGTCAAGTTCAAAAATTATTTTAGACAAAAAATTTAAACCCTAATATAAGAACAATTACCAAAGTTCAGATCTTAAAAAGTATATTAACCCTCTCTTTTTTTTCACTTTCCCACCCAAGTCTGTACTTTCTTCCACCTTTTTCAACTGTACCTAACACATTTTCACATTTTCCACTCTACCAAACACCTTTTTAACCCTTAGCTGGCAATAATATGAAACTCGTGCATTTAATTTAAAAAAAAATGTTTTAATAATGCATGAAAATTTATTTGGCGGTGGCTTTAAAATCTTCGAATTTTTGCTTTTAAAATTAAGGGTAAATTGTATTCAATGTCATTAAATTATTAATAAATTTATATTTTGATCATTTAATTTTAAAAAATTATAAATTAATTATTGAATTATTCGAAAGTTTCATATTGATTATTACCTCGTTAATTTCTTAACAAACGGTTAGATGTGAGGACAGGTAAATTTTACAATTTGGTCACTCTCAATATTATTTAATTTTTTTTCATTAGCTCAATTAAATAAAAGGGTAAAGCCATCCAATATCAGGGAGCTATTTGAAAGTTTCAATTTAAGTTGTTGGATCGTTAAAATCGCCGCAATATGACCTGTTTTGTTTGTATTGTCTACCCAAATCGAAAGCTCATCTTTCTCTTTCTTTCTACAAATTTTTTTTTCATGAAACAGTTTTGAACATTACGAATCTGATCAAAATCCAAACAACTTTCTTTTCAATCTCCAACACTGACCATCAAATCGACTCGAGTCTAAAATATTTCCTTTCTACTTGTCAATATGTACTAATCAACCATACTAATTATAAAATTGTCACTTGGAACTCACTGACCCGATTAAAAAAATTAACAATCCAATAACTTAAATAAAAATTTTTCAAATAATTTAATAACATTAATAAAATAGTTTACTTTTTTTCACTTTCCCACCAACCACTTTAATATGCTCCATCATTTTCTACTCTACCAATCAACAATAAACGACAAAAGGACAAGATGACTGCCAATGTGTGATCAATGTTAAGGCAAACCACAAATTGAATATCACGTGATTAATAAAAAAAATGTTTTAATAATATGGAAAGTCAGGAACAATATGAGTAGGTGTAATAATGAATAGGGTTGGGATCGATTGTTAGAAGAAAAAAAAATTGTAGATGTTGGGTAATATTTTTTATATTGGAAAATTTTATTAAATAATTATAAATTAAAAATAAAATTCGATTCGAATCGAATCGAATCGAATTAATTAAAATAAAATAACAACAATTTTTTTAAATTTGTGAATAAAAAATAAACAATACTAAATAAATTTAAGTAATACTTGAATCAATTTTAATAAAAAGGTTTAAATTGATTTTTAATTTAATTTTTTTAATAATTTTTTAATTAAATTGATGTCGATCGAATTATAATATCAAATTTAATCATGAAAAAAAATTAATAATAAAAAGGTGGAATTTTTTAAATCGAGTATTTTTTTTAAGCAGAAAATCATTATCAGTACTGAAGTTAATCATCACTGACTCAAAGGTCAATTTCCCGACTGATGTATATTTTAAAAGATTTTTTAAAAAGGTCCTTTAATAATTTCTCTCCAATTTTTGTGGGGGGTGGCTGGCTGACCACTTATGTCACACAAGTTATTGAATTATCTTGGTAGTTCATCATATTTCAAGGTATTATAAATCGAGTAATAAAGAATTTAATATCTCTTAAATATGGTTTCGAGTTTATTTATTGTAAATGGATGAGATAATATTTGAAGAGCTCTATTTTTAGTTTAGGATTTGACCCAACTCGATTCTAAACATAATCAGAGTTTAATGTAATTATCGAATATCGAAAGATTTAAAAAAAAAAAAAGAGATTGTGGCGATGATGATGTCGAGTGACCCAAAAGCCCAATTTCTTTTTATTTTGTATAATAGGTAATTAGGAATTTAATAATTGATTTTAGTTGCTTTATATGTTAAATTTTGGGAGTTAATTCCCTTACTTTAATATGGTATAACTTCGTCTTTATATTTTGTTATTAGTAAGTTTAAATTGATAAAGTCGTTAGTAGCTGTCATTAAAGTGATTGCATGGTTTTTGTTTATTTATTTATCTTTCCATCACATAACTAGGCTTATAGTGAAATTTAATTAATTGTTGATTGAGTCTTAACTCAATTGGTATGGGTATTATTGTCAATACAAAAGGACGGGAGTTCGAGTGCATTAAAATGCATTATCCTCTTATTTATGATTGGGGAGGAGCTATGGGTAATTTTAGGTATTATATCAAAAAGAGCATATATGATCTAACTTATAATATTATTAAATTGGACTTACTGATAACATTATAAAAATAGAACTCAATTTTCGATACAATAGAGGGCTCAAACAGAAAATAGAACAAAATTATTATAGCTAGAATATTTTATAAAATTAGTTTTTTTTTCTTCTTCTTCTTTTTTTTTTTTATCATTGATTTGGTACACATATTTCACAATCGTGAATATCAACATTCATTTAAATCCATATATGAATCCCTCTTCCCCTTTTTTTTTACACCACCAAACAAATTTTTAGAGGAGGGTAAAGCCCTAATAACAACGTGACTAGTATGACTCAAATCTAAACTATAATTGAGGCGATGAACATCCTAATTATTAGACCAACACAGATTTCAAATTTTGAATGCTTTAGTGCTACCACAACATAAACCTGTGTGATCAATGTAAAAGCATTAAACAACAATACGAAATTACATGATTAATAAAATAAATTGTTTTTAATAATACGTGAAAAATTATTTGGTGGCAGATAAATATAGGTTAAAATATGCCATAAGTTTATGTACTTTTTTAAAATTTAAAGTCTAATCTCTATATTTTCATTTTCAAGAATTTAATTATTCTACTTTTTATATTTCAAAATTTAGGTTCAATTGTTAATACGCTTAATTGTTTTTGTTAAATTTGTAAGTGTGATATTTCGAAAAACAAAAACTCACTTGTTAGTCATGTAATTAAAAAATGACATTTTAATTAACGTCAATTTAAACAAAAAAATATCAACAATGTTAATAGTTGATCCTAAATTTTAAAATAAAATTATAATAACTAAATTCTAAATTTTCAAAAAGTACAAATACTTATAACATATTTTCGGATTATTATTTTTTTTCTCGGCCATATACTTATTTTTTTGTAAGATTTGTTTTTTTTTAATATATAATTTCAAATTTATTTTCAAATTTCAAATTAAAATTCAATTTAATCCAATTAATTACGTTGTCAACAAAATTTAAATTTTATAATTTTTTTATAATTTTTTTTAATGAAATAATCCATAGACGTCATTTTCCTCTTCAATTCTAGTCCATGTGGCTGGTGGACCATATTTTTCAGATAATCATTTTTGTATCTTTTCCACTTTTAGGTCCCATTGACAACTCATGGACTTTAAAGCTACTGTTGGAAGTATATTAAGAAGTTGGACATTTTTAAGTAAAATTTCGAGTTCGAGTTCGAGTTCGAGTTTAGAGCTTTGCTCATGGTTTGAATTTTGATTTTATTTTATTTTTTTAATTGAAATTTAATTTAGTCGTTGAATATCGTAAATTTAAAAATATATATATATTTGTAGTCAGTGGTAAAATAAAAAAGGATTGACAGAGGCTTCGACACTTAAAATGAAAAAAATTATTTTTTTATAATTTATAAAATTTTAAATTAATAATAATAAAATTATATTTTAACCAAAAAATTTTAATTTAATATTTTAAAAATTATAAAAATATATACTATTAAAATAGTAAAATTATATTTTTACTATTATAAAAATATACAATTTAATTCCAACCATTTTCTCTTAACTTCACTTCAGTTTGTGGTGAAGATGAAGCCAAGTGTCTCAAAGGTCCAAATCTTGTTACTTATTATTATTATTATTATTATTATTATTATTATTATATAAGTAGTTATGAAGGGAAGGGATACATTTGCGTCGGTGTAACCATTCCGTAATTTTTTATATAATTAATATTTTAATAATTTAATTATTGAGTTTATCGATATAATTATATTTTTTATGCATGCAAATTTTCGAACCAATCTGATATCTATATCATATCGATATAAAAAAGTGCATATATTAAAAATCATTAATGGTTAAAAGTTTCTTTTTTCTTTTACATAAAACAAATAGTTAGAATCTTTTAATTTATGTAAAATTTGACATGAAATATGACTATTGGATTGTTAAATTATTAATCGTATGAAAAGTTAAGTACGAGTATAAAACACTTTAATCTTACACCGATGTAAGTGGATTCCTCCTAATTGAAAAAATATATAAACTTTTTTTATGGACATAAAATTATAGATTTAATTATGGTTTTAGTTTTTTTTACTACGTTAAATTTTGGGAATGAATTTTTTTACTTTAATTTGGTATAATTTAAATTTTTTTAGAGAAAATAAAAGATACATACTCAAAAGATTAGACCCTCAAAAGAGAATTCTCAAATAATTTTAAACTTGGCCTTCTGTCACGAATCATCTTGACTAGATATCCAAAATAATAATCTCCTCCCGAAAAATGTGTTGGATCCTCCATGGTTTTACATTTGTCACGAATCAATATGTTCGAATTGACACATCATTAGTTACTATATTATGGTTGTTGTTAAAAAACTAATATTGGAGAATCCATTCCCAGAATTTAGACATTAAGAAAAACTGATTTGACATGTTAATTAATTAATGTTTTACGTGTTTGAACAAAAGTTTTAAAATGTGTCGTTTAGACAATAATTAATTCAACACGTAAAGCCAAACATATGTTGCTTGCGTAAATTTGTAAAAATAATATTTTTAAATATATAATTAAATGATTTTCAATCCACACTTCATATTTATAAAATTAGAAATTAAAAGTTATAATATGCTCGAATTTTTTTTGGTTGAACATAAGATTAGAAAATTAAGCGAGCATCAGTTCTAATAAAAATTATCATCAGTCACCAACAACTGTCTAATATCTTCTTCAAGCTAGCATCCTACATAATGCGGAGGATCTTCCAATATAATCAGCTGCTCAATTATGCCTTCATCTGTCTTAGCTATGCAATCAACAACTTTATTGACATTCCGCTGAATATGTCGAAATTTATCTTCTCAATTTTTGAAATACTAATCGTGAATCTTACTTCAGCAACACTACTTATTATAACCAACTCGTTACGAATAGTTTCAATCACCATTGTGTTGTCACTTTTCATCTAATATGCTCGAATTTAGTATTATATTTTTAATTTCAAGAATTTGCTTTTCCTACTTTTTTTAATTTAAAAATACAAGTCTAATTATTTACATTATTAAGATTCTTTTATTAATTTTGTTGGTGTGATATTTTAAAATTAAAAAAAAAATTAGTGGCCATGTGATAAAAAAAACATATTGTAATTCACTTAAATCTGATAGAGAATTTTAACCGTTACATTTTAATTAGAATATAATATTTAAACTAACTAATAACATTTAAAAAAAATTAAATATTAAATTTGAGAGTAATATAGGGATTGAAATTGAAATTTAACCATCAATAATGTAAAAGACATGTGGTAAAAAAGGACATAGTGGTATAGATTTGCAGTTCGTCCATTCGTAAGTAACATTTTCATAATAATTTATCGTGCCAGGAGACAGTTCGATAAGAAAAGCCATAAAGAACACGTAAATGTGCAAGTAGCCTCCTCTATTCCTGCGGCAGATAGAGAGGGATGGAGGCAAAATCGAGCATTTAATTATTCATGAGAAACTATTGAAGAAAGTGACAGATCTATACCACTACATTTTCATTGTTTGATGGAGATTAATCTTTATTTATAACCTTAAGTTTTAATATATTATTTAGACTCGAGTGTGACATCTTTTTAATATGGTAATTATATTCGATAAAAATTATATAGTTTAGTATTCAAAGATAACAACATTAAATTTGTAATGTTTGATTTGATGAAATACGCGTATCGCGTTAGAAAAAAAGTTACAAACTCATATATCAATTTTAATAATCATGAGACCATATTTGAATAAAACGAGAATATCTTTAATAATCGACTTTTTTAGGTTGAATGACAAATTTCGATATCTTTGTAAGTAGAGTTTTATTCATAAACAAGTTGTTTTTTTAGAGAAAAGAAATGTTTCTCCCGAGCTAAAAAAAAAAATTGGTCAAAAAATACTTTTGAGAAACATTCTTAAACTCGGCCTTAATGTCTTATGAGTGTATAATAAAAAATAATGTCGCGAAAGCTTTGCCTTTAATTCAACTTGAGTCGATTTTAAATTTTGCATTCAAAAAAATACGGTGAAGGGTTAAATGAGAAAAATTTCCATTGAGCCTTCTCAAATATAAATAGTTCAAATTAATATTTTCAGCTCTTGAATAAATGGGAAATTTTCATTTTTGATCCCTTCATATTTTCATTTTATAATCTTATCTCGATTCCCCTAAATAAAATTCCTAACTTTGAGAGAAAATATATTATTAATGTTAATTTTTTTACGAGTTTTATTATTTTGGTGTGTTATTATAATATTTTTAGTTTAATATTTAATAAAACTTTTAAATCAGTCCTTGTCAAGTAGATTATGGTAAAAATTTTATGTTTGAAAAAAAAATTGAGTGGATACATAATTTATTTTTATAGTTACGTGTTTGGAAAAAAACAATTAAAACGTGTTATAATTCCTTTCATATATATGTTGCTTGTGTAAATTTGAAAAAAAAAATCTTTTAATATGTAATTTCCACTACTCCTTCTGGGTTGAATTAAGAATGATAAGTCGGGTTATTTGCAGGTTCATTTAAAATTTTAAGAAAGTTTAGGGTAAAAATATTAAGCTAAAAAATAGGATTGGGTAAAAAAATTAGGCCCATTTAAAATATAGGCTGGGCTTGAGCTTGAATATTCAAGACTTGAGCCTAGCCCAATCAATTTTAAATTTATAATTCTTTATATTGTATAATTTAAAGCACATAAAAAAAATCTATACTAAATATGTAATATAATATTTTAATGTAAACATTAAAATAATGTTATGATGACTGTATAAAAAATGTATAAAATTATTAAATATTAAAATAAAATAATATAAACATTTAAAAAAATTAAAAATAATATGAACGGACATGAGCTTGAGCAAAATCTTAAACTTAGATTTCATACCGGATCAAATTTGGATAAGTATAAAATATGTTAATATCATGCTTAGACCTAACCCGACCTGAGGTAGCTCATGAATAATTATACGGTTTTCCACAGTTTTTTCCATTCCTCCGTGTAAGTAACTTAATATTTGGTTGATAATCAACTACAACTTGACCATCTAAAATTAAGATGAGACGAAAAACAGTACATTAAGGAGTGGTGATACGAAGGGGTTTTACTGTAGCTGAAGGCAGAAAATTGGTTTGCGTGAATTTTTTAATTTTTATATTTTGTCTAAAATTGTTTGAAACCTATCGAGAATTTAATAAAATATTTATTTATTCACATAAATAAATGAATTGAAAAGTCTCCATAATATGCATATTTTGTTTATTTAAGTCCTTCAAGCTTAATTTCATGTTCTTCATCTTCTTCTTTTAGTTGTTCATCAATTAAGCAAGCTTATAGATTCCAGCTATGGCGGAAAAGAAATGGATTCTGATACTTTCTTTAACTTTCGTCATTGCAGTGTCTCAAGTTCACCATTTATACATGGGGTACTGTATACGTACATACACATACACACATATATATATATGTATAAATTCATGATTTGTTCAATGATTTTGTGTTTTTTGCAGGGAACTAACAAGCATAATGCTTGAAAAACTTCAACAATGGCGGAAACCATTCAACAATGGTGGAAAGAACTTAGCAATTGGACCTAACTTAACAGCTTGTCATTCATCGTACGGTCGACCGGATCTTCTCGTTTATTGTTGTCCACCGGGGTTTCAGAATCCAGTACCCTTTACCGATTTTAAGTTCCCTGACCCATCACCGGTCCGTGTCCGACGACCGGCGCATCTTTTAAACGAAAGCTTTATAGCTAAATATAATAAAGCTTTATCAATAATGAAGTCACTACCATACGATGATCCACGAAGCTTTCTCCGGCAAGCTAATTTACACTGTCAGTTCTGTACCGGCGCTTACGAGATGTTGAACAGTTCCGGGTCGGAGCTGAACATCCACCGTACGTGGATGTTCTTTCCCTGGCACCGGATGATGATATATTTTCACGAACGAATCCTTGGTAGCCTCATCGGAGACGATACTTTCGCGTTGCCGTTTTGGGCTTGGGATATCCCGGACGGAATGACGATACCGGACTTTTACGTAGACGAGAGCTCGCCATTTTTTCACAGCCAGCGCGATTTTTCTCATTTTCCACCTCGGGTGGCGGATTTAGATTACAGCCCCGACGATAACGATCCACGTTTTGATAGGAAAGAACAAACGGAAACCAATTTGGCTTTTATGTATAATCGAATGGTGTCCGGCGCTAAGAAAACGGAGCTGTTCATGGGATGTACATATAAAGCCGGCGACAAGAACTGTGATTCGCCGGGAACTATAGAGAGTGCACCTCATAATACTTTACATACATGGATCGGGTCGGCTTTAAACCCGGGAAGGGAAGATATGGGCAAGTTCTACTCGGCGGCGAAAGATCCGGTTTTTTACGCTCATCATTCAAATATCGATCGTCTTTGGGAAGTTTGGCGGGATATCAACGATCGTAAACTGGATATCGACGATTCCGATTGGCTTAATTCTTTCTTTTTATTCTACGATGAGAATCTGAATTTAGTAAAGATTAAAGTTAAAGATGTTCTTGATATAACAAAACTCGGTTATTCATACGAAGAAGTTGATCGTCCATGGTTAAACCACCGTCCTCCGCCGTCTGTACCACCGGAACAAGCTCGTCGGATAATAAAACTGAAGCAAAACGAAAACCCAGTTTTTTCCTCCGATTTCCGGCGGGTTTTAGACGGTAAGTTAACGGTAACGGTGAACAGATCTGTAAAGAGGGAGAAAGTTGACGAAGAAGAGGCCGTCGTTGTGTACGGTATCGTAGTGAGAGGGAATGAATACGTGAAGTTCGATGTGTACGTGAATTTAAGCGATGACACGAAAATGAACCCCAAGTTCAGGGAATTCGCCGGCACTTTTGCTTATATCCCCGGCGGTGGCCGCGGCGGCCACAACTTGAAGAAGATGAAGCTTAAACTGGGAATTTCTGAACTGTTGAAAGATTTGAAAGCTGATGAAGACGAAAGTATATGGGTAACATTGGTCCCGAGGACTACAAGTTGTAGTAATCTATCCATTGAAGGGATTAAAATTGAGTACATCAAATAGATTTTTTTCCAAATTTAAAAATTTTAGGCGGATGGAATTGATAGATTATTTCCTTTATGTATTTAAATATAGAGGATTAAAAGTGATATTGGATGGGCGGTGTGTTTATCGATGATTAGTGTAAAAATAGTAGTGACGATGAAATTAGATATTGTAGTGATACTGTAACGTGAGACAAAAAATAAACCAAACGTACTGTCGTCCAAAACCTACTATAAATGTGGTAAGTTCATGTTTTTCAAAATAGTTTAACATAAGGGTGTATTGGAAGTTATAGTAAATTCAATTGTTTGTAGATGATTAAATCGGAGTCACAGTTTTAATTTCACTATTTGATTTATTGATCATGAATGTTTATCTAATGATTCACGTCATGTATTCAAGTCTTATAGATTAATATATAATTATGATGTGTGTTGATAATAATTTACTTCCATTAATGAAATGTGAATTACGTCAGAGTAAAAAGAAATATTCATTAAATGAATTACTTATAATCCCTTATTAATTTATAAATAAGAGTATAATACGTTTCAACACACTCAAACCCGACAATGAACTTGACCTCTCTTCACTTCATCACGGCACACTTTAATTGACCTTAAAAGCATGACAAATATGTTAGAAGCAAAGCATCGGCACCTCCACCTCATACATTTACGCTACCCCAAGACATTAATGAATAGACATTACTTATGTGTTGTGTGTAAAAAAAAAAAAATTATGCCAATTATGAAGTATGGTGTAGTGGTTGCTTATTTTATTTCTTAATTATGAGATCGAAAGTTTAATCCTCACTCATGGGAATAGAACATATTTCGTTATCAGCCGTTTACCTCTTTAAAAAGTATCTGTAGCGAGAGAATCAATATGTCAATTTAATCAAGTTTGACAAAAAAGTACTTACAATTTTAATTATTAGATTAGAATTTTTAAATAAAATAAGTATGCACACTTCATTTTTTACGTTTTAAATATTAAGAACTAAATCTATCACTTAATAGTCGAGATAAAAGAATTATTTAAGCTAATGATTAAATTGAATTTTATCTTTTTTTCATAAATTTTAATTTTTTAAATAATTTATTTAATTTAAACTCAACCAATAATAAAATAAAAAATCAATAACAGGATTGATTAGACCACTCATTTAATTTTGTTGGGGGGAATGGGAGTTGGTACATAAATTTAAAAAAAGTTGTTATATCATGTCATTTCAAAGCAATTGTTTTTCATTTATCTCGCAATTAATTTCACAAATCTATGCATAAATTTTTAAAAATATTTTAATTAAATTATTAAAGTATTAATCAAGTCTTTTTATCAATTTATTCGATAATATAAACGTTATATGTCGTTTTAAACGTAAGGTGGAACATATTTAAAAAGGTAAACTATATCAATGGTCATTTTTGTTTACTTCATGTTATATTTTAATCACTTATGTTTGAAATATTACGTTTTAATCACTTACATTAACGTGTTGTAACATTTTAGTCATTAACCCGTTAATTACCGTTAACGGTGTAACGGCGTAGCACGTTAAATCATCATTTCAAATAAAAAATTTAGGTTAAATTATACAATTGGTCCCCATATTTTTTCATTTTAAGTAATTTAATTTTTTCTTTTATGTTTTTTTAACTTTCTTTCTTTTTGTTTTTCATTATTTTTCATTTTCTTCTGCTTCTCCATCTATTTTCCTACATTTTTCATTTCTTTTAACATATCAGGAAGTCGAATTGGCAATGAATAAAGAAGCATTGTATCAATCTATGAGTTTTAGTTATAGACAATGATAGCTTTCAACTTTTTACTTCTTTTTTCATTATCAATTCGAAAAAATAATGGGATCAATTGTATAATTTAACTTAAAATTTTTGTTTGAAATGATAATTTAATGTGTCATATCAGATTACTGTTACATTGTTAATGATAATTAACTGCTCTATGACTAAAATATTAAAACACGATAACGTAAATCACTAAAATATAACATAGGATACACAAAGTGACCATCAATGTAATTATTTACCTATTTTAAAACTCACACATTAAATTGAAAATACATTTTATGTATAATGTTGATACTAATGTTTTGAGAATATTTTGAAGTTTAAAAATGAAACTGAAATTTGGACAATAATTGAGGATGTCAGATGAAATTAAACCTTTTTATGTCATTGAATTGATTGGTACTGGTATTGCACCACTTTTCTTTTTCCGACAAGTATTCAAATTTGCTGTCATTGTCATTGCAGGGAAATGATGGTATAAAATGGTAACCACATATTTTTTTTCAATAATTTAATATTATATCAGTATTTTTATTTTAAAAAAAATTAAATTTAAATAAAAATTTTTGTAATATTAAACTATTAAAAAATAATAATATCTGCGTTTTATGCAATCTTTTTTCATTATAATTTACATTTATAATATACGATCTTTTTTTTCATTTTAAATTATATAAAATTAAGTAACTAATTTAATTAAATTAAACAAAGACTCATTTAAATATTTTTATTAGAATGGATCTTTATATATTTACAATGATTCGGCTTTAATTAATCTTTTAATTTCATAAATTTTGAAAAAAAATTAAATATGTTTCGCGGGATATATGCTATTTTACTAATTTTATTGTAAAATTTATGATAATAAAAAGAAATATTTTATATACTAATATTATTTAAAATTTTTCGACTTTCTTATTTATACATATCTAAAGGTAACGTAATTTAATAAAATTTGAAAAATCTTTTAAGAATTTTATTACATTCTATTCAACAAACGTGTCACATTATACATCACTTGAATATTGTGGAGCATGTGTTTCAATGGTTGTGGAGGCCAATAGTATTACTTGGTCTTACCTACCTCCCTCCTACTTTCTTCATAGCTTATTATTATTATTATTAAAATATGTTCCACGTTCTATGTTTCGAATTTTACCATTTACTCTTAAGGGTTAGTTGGACAAGTATTTATTTTTAGTACGGTGCGTTTAGTTTTTTAT
Source organism: Gossypium longicalyx (assembly GCA_025698465.1). Taxonomy (NCBI): domain Eukaryota; kingdom Viridiplantae; phylum Streptophyta; class Magnoliopsida; order Malvales; family Malvaceae; genus Gossypium; species Gossypium longicalyx. Next base: position 108,795,152 of record CM046997.1, on the reverse strand, counting down.
TTTATTTTATTTTATAATATTTAAGTTTATCGTCACTGTTATTTTTAAATTAACTGTAAATAAAATTATTTATCCAAAGGGACCTTTATGATTAAAATTGATTAAAATTACAGTATAATGACCAAACCCACAATTTACATATAACAACAGGATTTGACCTAATGTAGTAATCTTGTTATATATATAGAGAGAGAGAGAATTATTGTATCTTCCATATTTATTTTACGATTTATAAAGATTAATTCTATTAAATTTCGTGACTGCCCTTTTAATTAATTATTTTTCGAGACTCAGACTTGGGTTCTCTCTTTAAAAATAGAATATACCTTGAATCTTGTGGAGCATTTGTTTCCATGGTTGCTTTGCACTAAGCAAATAGCAATGACATGTTGCCACGTGGTCTGGGAAGTCCAACCAAATGTTGATACATACTTTTTTGTTGTTGTTGAATGTTGATACATTTAATATATGTGATTTTCATATTTATAGTTATGAATAAATTATACACGATGGAGGTAGAATGAATTATTACTGCAATTGTATGTGCTTAGTCTGTTCTTGATATGGGGGCTGATGTGCCTTTGGTGTGGTTAGTTGGGAAGGTGGGTAGGTAGGATCCCTCCTAATGGAGCTATTGACGGAGGTTTGGGCCTAGTTTCTTCGGTTAACCAAGAGGCTTGGTACGGTATTTCGACCGCCACGGCCCTAAAATGAAAAATTTATATTTAGGTATTTAAATTTTTTTACAAATTTAAATTTATTAAAGGTAAAATTGTACTTTAGCCCTCCAAAAATTATAAAAATTCAATTCAATCCTTTAAAAATTATAAAAATATAGACTATAAAAAAATTAAAATTTCATTCGACCCCCTTAAAAGTTTGTTCTGACTTTGCCCCTGATAACACATTATTATTAAAATATGTTCAATTCAGGTTCATTACAACACCATTTTTTTAATACATAGCTATCAAGCGAGTATTTTTTTAATTTTAAATTGTCACATTAATAAATTTAATAAAAAAAATATTAACAATATTAACAATTATACCTGAAATTTTGAAATTTAAAAAAATAAAAAAATCTTTAAAATAAAAATATAAAGACTAAATTCTAAATTTGAAAGCACCGTTAGCAAGGAGGTTAATCATGACTATCGGTAATAAATACCCTGATTATGACAAAAAAAAGAAATGGTTGAACAAGTTCAGACAGCCAATATTTTCTTACGTGAATAGCTCGAAAATAGACTCGTCCTAATAGACTCAACTGCATGATTTGTTGAAGTTAAGAGCATTCAATCCCTTAACAAGAGGATTTATAAGGTAATTAGACAAAAATGTATGATGGTGGATTGTTCACATATGGAAATTATGAAATGATTTAAAGGGCAAATTTGTAAATAAATAAATAAATAAACATAAACAAAAGAAACAAAACACTCATATTTTTCATTTCATCATCTTTGACAGGAAATCACCATTGGAAGACTTTGAGAAATTTGGCCAAGCATCCATCATGTTAGTGAATTTTGCTTCCGTTTTTAATAAATTTTATGTTTTTGAAATCCTTGTAACTTAATTTAGTTAACCCGAAGACTAATTCGTAAAACTGTTAAATGTTTGAAAATTTACCATTGAGGGTTTTAAAATTTTTTTTATGCTAAATGGTAGAATATGAAACTTTGTTAAGAAATAGGATTAATTTGTAAAGTGAATTTGGATAGTTTTGAGTTTAGGGACTAAAACGTTTAAATATTAAAATTTACATAAATTTTCTAAAAATTTAGTTGAATTGGAGCTGTTAAGGATTGGTATATGAACCGGCTGGAAAGTCTTGGGTTTAATTATGAAAAATATGTAAGTTTCGATTTTAGAGACTAAATTAAATAAAAAGGTAAAAATTAAGGGTAAAATGGTAAAATTCTAATAAAGAGGTTATATGCATGAATTTAAATGTTTTAAGGTATTTGAATGGTTAATTGAATTATATTATCAAATAGATCACGAAACAAATCAACTAGTAAACAAATGCGGAAAATGAAGAATTACTTAGTAGTCCTTAGTGTCGTGTTTGCTATTATTTCAGTTTAAGTAAGTTCGTATAGTGTATAAAAAAAACATTAATTGTCATGTGGCGCACACGTAGACTACCACGTGGATGCCACATCAGTAAAGTTAATAAACGTTAATTTTTCCGTCTATTTTAGGGTGATTTGACAAACATGAAAGTTTATAGGCTAAAAGAGATAAAAAATTAAACGAAGAACTAAAATAACGTTTTTATATAGTTAGATAACCGAATGAATCATTATTTTGCGACAATTCAAGAGACAAGTCGTTAATTTCTTTTTAAGGAAGTGATCAAATGTTGGCATCGTGTCCATTTTTTTTCCTTTTAAAATTAAAATATTGTATTTTACTACTCGTAAATATTAATATAATAAAAATTTATGGATATTTTTTCCAATAATTTCATCTTGTTGGCTTCATAGTGTAGGGGTGCAACATGTGTGTTTTATGTGTTTGCTTTCATCATGGGTTGGACTGATCAGTGACGAGTGGGCTTAATTCCATTGTTCTTACCTACCTTGAGCTATATTTATACACACCTGTTCTTTTGCAAAGCAGCAGTCTTGTTCGGCTATAGCATCAATCTTGGTAATTTATAATAGAGGTTTTTATATTAGGCGACGTGACATGTCATGTGTACCTCGTTCTGACGTATAGAGATTAATTTTTAACAGTAAAAACGAGTGAATTTTTTTTAAATAGAAAAGACAAAATGTAATCCGATTATTAATATAAAAAGTTTTAACGATACTTTTACCCATGAATCCCATTAAGAAAGGCAGATGCTACATGCTCCAATGTTATCTTGATTCCAACTCTATTGCAGTTCCAAGCGTTGGTCCAATTAATAAACTCCCATTAAGAACGCCCATGCGCCATTGTCGTGTTTGATTCCAACTCTTTTGAAGTTCCATCTTTTGGTCCAATTAATAAACTCCCATTAAGAAGGCACATGCTCTAATGTTGTGTTGATTTCAACTTTTTTGCAGTTCCATGCGTTGGTCCAATTAATAAACTCCCATTAAGAAGGCACATGCTACATGCTCCAATGTTGTGTTGATTCCAACTCTTTTGTAGTTGCATGGTTGGTCCAATTAATAATCTTCATGCAATAATTACAAACTTATTTAAAATTTAATGACAAAATTAATGATTAGGCAAATAACCTTAATATATATATATGACACCAATCAGATAATAAAATATTATATTATAATTAAATGAATTAAATAAGATAATATAATATACCTTGTAATTCAACTCGTAATTTTGCATCCCCATAATCCTTTATAAAAAAAATAGAATAAAAAAATAATCTATTTTTAAATGTTAGAGTAGTCTAATTGAGCTTTTAAAGTATTAATATCGCATCAATCAAGTTTTTTTTTTTTTTTTTTTTTGTCAATGTAGCTGTCAGCTTAAACATTAGAAGATAGCTCAAGTTTGATGTCGAGTACATGGGTTAAATTTTAAACATATGATAAATTATCATTTGGACAGCTTGAATCTAAGATGTTAAGATAAGAAGAAATAGCTCTTTTAGATTTTACTGATGTTATTTTTTTAGTACATTAAATATAAGTTGTCCATGTAGCAGGTGCAAAACGAGTTTGAATTTTGATTTACATGGTTGAATATAACCAATGACTAGGCAAATAAAAGGACTTGATTGAAATAATATTGATATTTTGAGGACTTAATTAAGATGTTTTAATATTTGAAGATCAATTTGAAAACCTCAGTCATAGTTTGAAGACATTTGGTGCAATTAACCCTAAATAGAAGCAGATCCTTTTGGGGCCTAAGTCCCCCAAAATTTTGGGAAAATTTGATTTTTTTCCTTGAAATTAAAAAAAAATTAATTAGGCCCCTCAAATTTTTAAAAACCCTCATTATACCTTTTGATTTCATTTTGAAAATTTTATTTAAGCTCTCTTATATTTTTTTTAAAAAATTCTCATTAATCTCACAAAAAATTTAATTAGACCCCAATTTTGTTTTAAAAAGTTCTGATTAAACTCCTACAAATTTAGAAAATTTTACTAGGCCCTTCAAACTTAGTCCCAAGATCCGCCATTGGCTTTAAAGATATTGTGCTTTACATGTTTGAAAAAAGCTCTATTAGAATAATGTATACTATTTTTGCAAAGTTACAAGCATGAAACTCGAACTTAGTATCTTAAAGCTCTTAAATATGCAACCTTCCTATCGAATCAATGCCTCAGTTGATAGAGGTACTATCCATCCAGTTATTCACTTTCAATCAGTAATAGTTTATAACTAAATATTTTTTAACGAAATATCATTTGTTTAAGATAAAAATATTTTATTAATTTAATAAAAGATTTATATTAAGTACATTGACGATATTCTATTCACTATCAGTTAATTAAAGGATGATTATTGTGAAAATTTCGTATAAAAAATGAAAAAAATAATAAATAAGATTAATATTTGATACATTAATAGTATATAATCCTATGCAATATAATTTAATCATATAAACTTTAAAAAAATTTAATTAATTATATAATGTCACATTATTAAAAATAAAATGAATTAAAATTTTAAAAATTTGATGATATATCATCGTTGAATTCACTGATGATACATAAAATCATATGTTATGTATAAAATATAAATTCAAATGAATACATTAATGTAAATGATTTTACCTACACTACTACATTCAAATAAATATGAATTATTTTGGATCGAGTAAGTGATAACTATAAAACCCTAAACCCAATTCTTTTATACAATACAATTTCATTCCCCATACATTACATTACTACACGAACGAATTTATGGATCGAATCTTGATCTCGATTACGGGTGAATTCTGTAAAACCAATTAATGTAAAGAGATTATTTGTTTTTCATGAACCATAGTGATGCATGCAATGGTGCTTAGAGTTTAGAGGGTCTTTTGAAATTTTTTGGTGTGGGTCTAAGCCACCCTCGCCCACCGATCATGTCCTTGGTCAAAAATGGTGCAGCTTCGTCTTGTGATAGGCGGTGCGACCATTGAACCCTCTTCGAGGTATCGGCTCCGGGACCATAGCACTTATATTCACCATAATACACAGTACTGTCATGGAAAATAGGAATTCGTTAAAATAGTCTAATTTTAGCCTTTTTTTTATTGGTTTAATTGTATCTTTTGTCGTTCTATTAAGATGAAACTTGAAATTTAACCTCTTTACTCTAAGTCAACATAAAATTTTTTTTATAATATTACAACTTTATTAGTAAATGGACATATAAACTATACCCTAATTTCCATATTCATCTTTAAATTTTTTTGGGCTCAAAAGTTGTACCTAAATTGTTAATTTTGTTTCATTTTATCTAAAAAAGTGTACGACTGTCAATAAGAATGTGTCGTATGTTCGTATTGTTTTTTATGTAAACTGTGACAAAAATAATAATTTAGATACCATTTATGACGCAAAATACTTCAATGGTCAAATTGAGAATTGTGATATAGCTCAGGGGTCAATTTACTAACAAAGCGTAATGTTGTTAGTAGGTTGAAATTGATAATAAAATTATTTGCTTCCATTAAATTTTCATTTATTCTGTCAAATGTTTAAGGTCATGCAAAAAATCAATTAATCATATACAACTAATAATAAATTTAATGCCTAAAGCTGTTTTAAAAATACTAATAATTTTATAAAGATATAAGGACTAAATTTCAAATTTTACCATATTAAAGGGACTAAATCCAGATCGGACCTTTATGATTAAATAATGTACCTATGCTTGGTTTGGTCTTGCCAGTCATCCCATCCTTGTGGGGCAATCACATTGGACACGTAGGTGTGGGCAAAGATGACTCGAGAATAAGCACCCCACGGCCTACCGAGGAAAGCAACACCAATGCCGGTTACCTTGCAACCCAAGAAAGTGAAACCAGTGTTCTCCGATGGTGAAATCCTCTTTTGGGCCGTGATGGATCCATTTCCTTTCGAAAGGGAATGCAAATGGCACCTCTATCATGGAGACCACAGTTTATATATCAGTTTTTTTAAGATAATATCTAGAGGAGCAATCATGTAATCAATGAATGTTGGCTACGACAGTAAGGTGCATTGCATTTTCAAGGAGAGAATTTAGTTTTAAACACTAAAAATGACATAGTTAAGAGAGACAATCACGAACTCTGGAAAAATAAAATAATTTTCAAGTAGCATATATTAGATATGAAGGATAACTTGGTAATAAATAGTATGCATGGGCACTCACTTCATAAAGGGAGGCAGCATTTCCACATATGAAATCGGTGGCACCTTCAATGTAGCAATTGTTGAAATAATGCTTACCAGCATCGTCGAGGAGAGTGTCTTGATATGAGAGAAACCTACATCCATAGAATGCAGCTTTGTCGCCGGATACCCTCACTGCAACAGCCTTGCCGCTCGTCCCAAATTTGTTCTATATATATCCACACATTTTATTTCATTATATGCTGAAATTGGTTAGAGGGTTAATTTCACTAAACGTAATCCAAATTTTTCATGTAATAGATACACATGTGTTTATAATTTAATTAATGTCTACTCTTTATCAAATTTGAGCTGACATTTAATGCCTAAACTGATGACTAATTTCCATGAATAATTTATCGGATTAAAACACCATAAAACAACCACCAATGAGTCAAATTCGACAATTAAAAACTGGAAGTTCAACAACTGATTTTTACTAATTCTTTGCATGTAAATTATTGAATTGTTGATTTCCAAGTTACCAATTTACAATATTACTTAATTGGACTAACTTCTCAATAGTCTTAAAGTAAAAGGATGTAATTCATAATTAAATTTATATCGTTTTACAGTTTGGAAATGAATTTAAAACCCAAATGTCACCAAAATTAGATATGTATACCTGAATTGTAAGATAGCGTCCAACGAAGTTGGAAGCCAAAACAGTGAGTGTTGCAGAACGAAATATCTCCCCACCTTCACTCCATGTTATTATGGTATCAAGGGGTTTAGTGCCACTCAATGTTATAAATGGCTTATCAGCTGGCACAACAATCTTTTCCCTGCACGAAACAAAACAATTCTAAAAAAGGTTTTCTTTTTTCAAGAAAAACCCATCATAATTTAGCTTATTAAATCACCTATAAGTCCCTGGCTTGACCAAAATGAAATAAACTTGCTTATTATTAGATGGAACAGCATCAATGGCATCTTGAATCTTCACGAAATCGCCACCGCCGGATTGATCAACCTTTAAAAGAATGGCGGTAGACATATCTATGTCAACTTTTGCAGCTCTAAGAGAACCAAAAGGGACTACTGCGATTGCTAAAATGAACATGAAATGAATTGCATGGCTATATATATTGATATTTGCAGCATCACCGCAACACCCCATGTGCGCATGTGCTGAAAGCTTTTTCTTCGTCGTTCTCGATGGGTGTGCATGCAATGGAGCTTGATTGAAACACAATCGAGCTAGGGTTTACGTAGGAATAACACAAAGGGACAATTTTGGGGGGTTATTATATGATCTCTTTAGGTACAAAGGGAGTGAATTTGTCAAACATGTAGGTGAACTGAAGTGTTTGAATTTCTTATGGTTGAAAGTTCAAAGATATGGTGATATTATGATTCACCCAACTTGCATTTCAAGTAATTAGAGAGAATCATAATAACTACTCTTCATGGTAGAAACTAGTTGCCATCAAACTGGTATTTATTTTACGGTTTATATTTGGGGTTCGTGATTACCGCTCCTAACAATATTGTTTCCAAAGTTCAAATCCAAATTCTTTTTTGAAAGTATAATGTGTTTTACCACTGCACCAAGCACTTTTTGGTGTAATAACAACTTTTTCAAAAGTTCACTAACGATGTTTTGGCCATTTTTTACAAAGATCAAGGTATTGTGAAAATTGTGTGGTTGAATTTCTTTATTTAATTTAGTATTTGTAATGATTGACTTTGATTGAAATTGTTGATATAGTTAATTGTAACTTAAGAAAATAATTGTTGCATTACATGTTTAAAGAAAATACTAGATTATGGTACACCCATAACGTGGATAAAAAAATATGTAATAAATATTTTATTAAAATTGTATATATAAAAAAAAAACAAATGAAATTTTAGTTGAAAATGTAAAGTTAAATATTTAAAATTCATTATGTCACGGATTCAAATTTTATATAAAAACATAAAAAGACAGAAACACCCTTATAATAATACAACTTAATTTGTATACAAAAAGCATTTTGATTTTTGTTCAATTAAATTAGTATCCAATTGATTTTTGAAACCAACTTGATTAGGGCTTAGGGCCCCTTTGGATGGACGTTCACCTCCAATGAGGTGCGTTTAGTTTTTTTTTTTTTCTCACGTTATAATATCACTACAGTATCTAATTTTATCGCTACCGCTATTTTTATACTAATCGTCGGTAAACTTCCCGCACATCTAAATGGGCATATTTATATTTACAAGTAAAGATGTTGTTGCAAATTCATATATTTTAGGTAAAGGTGTTTCCCTTAAACCTGGGGAAAAAAAAGTTTATATTTTAGAATTTTATATATTTTTTCACTAGTTAGGTTTACTATAAAATATTTTCCTCAAAACTAAGAATCAAATAGTTACACCTAATAACTTGACTTATAACAAGTAAAGATGGGAACAATCTCAAAAGATTTGTGTTTGGAATTTTCTATTTTAGACTTTTTTCAAAGATTTGTAATTCAATATTGAGCTTTTAAAATAATTTTTGGGGAAAGCCCCAGTAGTTTTCAGTCCAATAACATAAACATCAGTTTCAGAAACAGCTTCAAAAGTACAATTATGTATTATGAATCTTGTCCTGACTGAGGCCTTGGGTTAATTTTATACAAAGATTGTGAACACAATATGTGGTTTGTGTGCCTTTGTCCACCCAAATATCAGCATAGAAATTGAACATTCTTACTGCAATTTGTCTATTCCTGTTTATACCATTTACTATATCTAATTGTGGTAGCAAGTTGGTGAAATGGTGGTCAAGACAAACATTGGGATTTTACCTCTCACAAACAAATTTTTTTCATGTGGTACCCACAAACACAAGAGCATCTTTCTGCTTTTTTATTTGAGATGTTTTTTTTATAAGATATATGTTTAAATTTTTACACACACGTATACACTACACTACCACACAGAAGAACTTGCAGATCGAATCTTAATATCAAGCATGTATGAACTCACTTCAGTCAATGAATCTGCTACTCAAGTTCGGATTTGGGGTATGTGAGAGGTCAAAAAAGGGAGGAAAAGACAATATCACGTTTTGTGAACAATAGGAAACAAAGCCGTAATTGGGAGAAGGCTTTTCTAACATTGCTTTTTTTACTTTTTTATCCACAAAATTCGAGCTCAAAACTTTACTTAAGTGGTATTGAGTTCAAAGAAAATTATATTAGTGGTGTCAATTGCACCATCAATTGCAATTCGCTTTGCAATTAGACACAATATAACTTGTTTAATTTATTGACATGTTTTGACTTAATTATTTTATTACATCTTTTTAAGGACCTGAACAACAATTTTCGATTAGACTTAATTAAACAAGTCTATTTTCAAAGGAGTTTTAGTACGATTTACTTAGCTTATTTAAAGAGATACTGAGTGTGAGTATCTCTTTTATTTCATGCATTGTCAAGTGCTTAACTAGATTGAAATTTTAGTGGTAGTGATACTGACCATAGATTCACAAGTTCAATGTTGCCTATATATTGAAGACTTGGTTATCAATTTATAAACGAGATGAGAGAGCACTGATTTGTGTTGATTTATAATGGATTACTCTTTAGGTAAAATTTTGTTGACGAAGGAACAAGTTACGAGCTGTATAATCAATTCTTTTATTGATTGTTTTACTTTTCAATTCCAATTATATCTTTAATTATAATTGATCATACAATTAATCATAAACTCAAAATTAACAAATTGAATTAATGAAATGTTTTCTTTAACGACACCATTACCACCTTTACATTATCAATGTTCATAAAGGCAAAATTGTAGATATTTTAATTAATGAGAGAAGCAGAATAAGTTTTAACTCATTTGATATCGACATTGTTGTCAATGCAGAAGAACGTGGATTTGAGTGTGCTGAAGCGCATTATCCTCTTATTTAAGGGTTGGAGAGAGATTATGGATAGTTTTAGGCATTGTATCAAAAAGAGTAAATATGATAAGAACCTATAATGAGAATAATGTTAAAAAAAATTTAATAAGAGAAAAAAAATGAATATATTTAGGAGGTCCCTCTATTACCATAAAACGGACAAAAACATATATAATTACATTAAAAAAAAGTAAAAAAGTGATGTGAAATCTGGGAATATTTGGAGCCCTTAGTATCTAAATAACAAAGGGATGGTTCACATCCCCTTGTTGCTGCTCATTTTCTGCAATTATGCACTAAAATTATCACTGTCTCAATCAAACATACATATAGTCTCAAAAAGGGAGCCAACATGATCCACTTGTTGGTCCCAATGTCCAGTGTCCCAATTGGTGTGCTTTCAATTTGTCACATTGTTTCATTCCACAAAGGGACAACTTGTGCACCATTGGATTAAGTACTCCTAAAACATTAAAAATAAATAAATAAATAAAAATTGTGGTGTTTCTTGCCTTGCAAGGGCAAAAATGGGGGAGCAGTGAAAAAAATTGCAAAATAATTTATATTTTCCATGCATTTAATCAATTTTCTTCTACATCTTTATTGGTAAAAGTATGTAGACTCTTATATTAGGAGTCAGATTTTATTGTCTCTTCTATTCAAAAAATAGATAACTTAGTCCCTATACGTTAAATTAAAGGGCAAATTAGTTCTTATTAAAAATTTCATCTATTTGTATTGTTAAAAGTTGGTGTGACTGACGAAATAATCAAACAATGACATGTGACCTGCCACATGTACATCATGCTGATGTATAGGGGTCAATTTTTAATAATAGAAATGGATAAAATTTTTAATAAGAGGACTAGTTTGCTTTTTGATCTATCATATAGAAATCAATTTGCCCATTTTTTAATAGATGAGATAAAATGCAATTCTATTTTTAATACAGTAGCCCTTTTACCCTACTTGTTCTTAGTCTATTTTGATACCCTAAATGGTCCCTTCCTATATCAAATCAATCATTCATTGTACACCTTAAATTCTATCGGAATCAATTGGAATATGCAATTTGAACACGAGAAAAAGCTCAAAATTTAATTAGTTATCTAATCTTATTCATACCATTTTCGAGCATACGTACAAAATGTTCATATATACCGTATATGTACTTAAAAAACAAACAATCGGGGAATCAACTCGAATGGTTGATTGATATTAATCTTTTGCCTTCGTCAAGTGCTAACATTATAAAGATTTTGCAACTCAACATCCCATGTTGCAGCAGAAGGTGGTTGAATTTGCTGCATTTACATATACAAGTTGTTGAATCCATATAATGAGATGTCATGGTGAGTAAGCATATATAGGATTGAAAACGAAGGAGTAAGGAAAGGAAGTTACATCGAGGCAGGACGAGTCGAGAAACGGCGTGTCGGGGACACAAACGGTTCCTCGAGCCACCGTTTCCGGATTGAAATAAAGATAACAAAAGGGCTTTGTCATATCTGAAACTCTTGGAAACACCTGTTTAGAACACAATTCCACCATTAGCAATACAGTAAGTTATCAACAAATATAAAGAAGGGTAACAATATCATGGAAGCTTCTATAGTAGAAGTCAGATTACATTTTACCCCTCTATGAAATTTTTAATAAAAAAATCAGTTTACTTTTTTATCTATCAGAGACTAATTTGCCCATTTTTAGAATAGAGAGGGGCAAAATGCAATCTAATTTCTAGTATAAGTACCTCTATGGTACTTTCACCTATATATAAATAACTGTTGATTTTGCCTTACATCCTCCTTGGCAAAAGAGTTGTCAGTGTTAAAATCAAGCCTTGGATTTACAGCAGCTATTTTCATTGATAAGAACTGCAGATTATGAACAAAGAGGAACACAATTAAGATCATACATACATACATACATACATAATGAAGAAGTTTATAGGGTTTTTAGTGTAAGACCTCAACTTGGCGTTGAAGCGATTGAACATAATTGATAATTTCATCAAGCATTCCAGCTTTACCAGTGATTTTATTACATCCTGGAACTAAATTTTGCAGATACTTCAGTCTTTCACTAATTTTCTCCCTTCTAACCTGCATCAAAACATAAATTAACCCTATCGTAAACACCCTTGTATTAGAAGTTATATTACAATTTGTCCCTTTATTTAAAAAATAAAAAAATTAGTTCATATATATTAGATTAAAAAGTAAATTGATCATTCTCTTAAAATTTTCATCTATTTCTTTTGTTAAAAACTAGTCCCTTACATCAACATAAAGTATATATGGGCACATAACGTGTAATAGTTTGGCTGTATTATCACCCTTACCAATTTTTAATCGTAGAAATGAATGAAAATGTTAATAGAAATAACCGATTTTCTTTTTAATTTAACCTACAACACTAGTTAATCTATTTTTTAAGTAAATAGATAAAAATGCAATCTACCTATACTTATGTATGTATGTTTTCCAACTCACTCTCTCAGCTAAGCTGTGACTGTCAGTGGCTTGACCACGACGTGCTCGGACATGAATGTAATCAGGTTTTTGAACCTCAGAAACCTTTGAATTTGCCTTGTAACTATTGCTTTTAATGGTGGTGCTTGGTGGACCTGTAATTTTTGACTCTTTTTCTTCTTCTTCTTCACAAGCTTTGATCCTCTTGGTGGAACCATCTTCCACAACAGCCTAAAAGATCAACCAAAAAGATAAATTCCCAATTTAATGATTTTTTTTTAAAAAAAAAAAAACCCAACATGACATCCTTTGAAACCATGGTCTTGTTTTGGTTCTAGTCACAAATCAGAGGATTTCTTTGTTTTTTTTGTAAGCACATTACCTTTGAGTTTTGTAGCTTATCAGCTTTCCTTTTCTTGTAGCTCTCTCTTACAACGGATGAACCCATATTCTCCGCCGCCTCGGAGGCTGCTACGGCTGCCGCTACGGGTGGTTGACGGCTAGACGTCCTGGAAATGGCGTAATCTATATTGAAACTCGGTTCATTACCGTACTCACATGGCTGAAACCCCAAGGTAGCCATTTCAAGCTTCCCAAACTCAGACCAGGAAGGTTCTTTGCCTTCCCGAGTTAGGACCGAGTCATCACTCATTAAACCATCATGAAAGCTATGGACATGATTGGATTGAGTCGAAATCACTCCACTTAACTCGTTGAAATAACTTTGTTCTTTCAGTGTCATGTCGGAACATTGTAATATCTCCGGCAATGCTCTGTTCATGTCAAATTCTCGGAACCGAAAACAGAACAAAAAAAGAAGAAGCGAAAGTTAATGAAAGAAATGGTGATAGTAATAGGAAAGGATAAAGGCTATAATATTTATTGTTGAAGACAAAGAAGCTTAGGCAAGTTGGCTATTTGAATTCATGGCTAACATGAGTTCATTGTCAAGCATACTACCATATATCACTAGCTCATGATGATATATAAATATATATATATATATATATTTATAGGCAATAAGCACTCCAACATTTGAAAGAAAAATCAAATCAATTTAACCTCTCCCAACATTTTGCAACAAATTTGAGCCTTGAACTTGATCAAAGTGCTTAGTTAATCAAAATTATTAGTTGATTTGAGTTTAATTAGGTGAAAAAAGTTTGAAGGGACTTAATTAATTTTTTCGAAAAAGTTTGAGGGCTTATGGTATATTAAGCCATATACATATACAAGCTCTTGTTTTCGAGTTTAATTAAGTTAATGTTACCAATCAACAGAGTTTCAATTCAATTAGAAAATTAATAAGAATTTAATTTTTGTTCAGAGTAGTTAATATTATTATAAGAGTATTTTCGTCTTTTAATATTTTTATGTAAAATCTAGAAATATATACTCGTGACAAAAGAATTCTAGTTTTATTTTTTTATATAAATATATTTATACATTGTATCAACATAAAGAATCATGAAGGCTTCTGTATTAAGAGTCGGATTGCATTGTCCTTTCTACTAAAAAATGAATAAATTAATCCATATTTATTAGATTAAAGAACAAACTGATCTTTCTATTAAAAATTCTATCCATTACTACTATTAACAGTACAAATAAATTTAAATTTTAACAAAAATGATCGATTTACGTTTTGATTTACCATATAAAAATTAATTTATTTAATTTTAAATGATTAATATTTAGCATAATATCCTTTATACTACTTTTATCGATGAAAGATTTTTATTTAATGCGAAAGGGAAAGAGACAATGAGGTATAATGGAAATTAAGGGAAGATAACTTAATAAGATTTGATACTTTAATTAAATTTCAATATTTAATTTAGTATTCAAGTTTTTTTAATATTTTTATTCGGGTCGGGTTTAAGTGAAATTTTCGGTCTATTTTTAGTGCTCGAGTCTAGAAAATGGGTCTAAAATTTTATTGGAGCTCAGCCCATGATCACCTTTAGGTTCAAGCGACTATTCGACAATTGGTACAATGGAACAAGATCCATCAACAAGTTGAAAAACATACCTTAAATTCAAGTCAATTTCACAATCAATGTCGAAGATAGAAGAAAAAAAATATTTGGATTTTAATTCATAGATTCGTGTTGCTTAAAGTTGTTTCATGAAAAAATAAGTAAACATTAGACGAGAGAGGGAATGAGAGCTTTTTGATTGGTACATGAGATGCAAATAGAGAAGGCCATACAACAACAATTTTAACAGCTCAATGACTTAAAATAAAAAATTTTGAATAATTAAATAAATATTTTGTAACTTTTTAAAATCGAATGACTAAATAGTACAGTTTTTTAATGGAATACTTAATATTCTATTTTCCTACTCCATTCTATGTAACACCCTAGACGGATCCCACGTCGAGAAAGCATGGGAGAGACTCGGACTATGTAAAAGGATAGCAACACTTAAGTGATAAGAAGTCTTTTGGGGGTGTATGAGTGCCCAAAGTAGATAATATTTTACCGTGATCTAAATATATTTTAACAAATAATTTAATAGGTTTCAACTTTCATCATATATTTTGAAATATGAATTATTATTTTCATTAAAATTTTCACATAATGAGAATTTATATTTTAAGATTAAAAAAATAATTTATTGTTGATATATTTATTGGATAATTCTATTATATTTGAAGTTCTTATGTTGCAATAACAACAACAAATGAATTTCAAATTTATGGACTGCATGTGGAATTTAATTTAGGATAGTGATTATTTATTTAATGGGACAAAATATAAAATAATAAAAAATTATATTAAAAATAAATAAATAATGGGAAAAAAATTGGGGCAGAGAGCCATATACTGTCTCCATAACCAAAGGCTGTGGGCTTTGGGGCCCACTGACATGACCTACACGTGGGCTTCTCCGCTGCACCAAAAAACGGCTTCTTTTCTTTAGTGACATATTAGGGTTAATTCATCAAACATCTCCAAACTTCTATCCAAATTTTAAATTGGTCCATAAAATTCAAAATATTTTATTTTGAATCCTCAGAGTATCGGTATTGCACCAATCAAGTCTTTTCGCCAGCTTAAATATTAATTTTGTCATAAATGCTGGTTTTAATATTATATTAGACGTAAAGCTACGAATTTTGTATTAAAAGAGTTGAGATAAAATTATAAATTTTTTAGGGCTAAAGCTAGAAATTTTATACTAAAAGAGCCTGAATTTAAGACTTCAGAATTTCAAATTTGTTTATATTTTAGAAAAACCAATATTATTTTAAGTTTCATTTTTGTATCCTTTTATATATATAGGCCCGACCTTGGGGGTAGTTTGGGAGCGCGACTGCCCAAGGCCCAGGGTTGGAAGGAGCTCAAATTTTTTTTCCCAGATTTTAACATGGAAAAAGATCTTCAAGAAAAGAAAAAGGGCCCCGATTTTATTATTTTATTGTATTACATTTTATAATTTTTTTAAAAAAGGGTTATAATTTATTGTTTTGCCTAAGGCCCCAAAAACGTCAAGAACGAGCCTCTATATATATAAATAAGCTTTTATTTGAGTTGGTGTCATAATTCAATCATACAATAACTTAGTTGAGAAGTAATAATTTTTTTTTACAAAATAATAAATATAATTATGACAACATATTATTATTTTATATATGTAAAAATAATTTAAACCCAAAATATCTCACACTTAGAAAGATTTAAAAAGATTTGCTATCAACTTAAAAGCATTAATTTTACCATTTCAACTAAATTCGGGTATTAAAATTCTAACCGTGAAGGCTACTCCATCGTCACTAAAAACAAGGGCCTTCCACCTCATCCCATCTCTATTTATTTGTTATTAGTAGGGATAATATAATTTTTGGGACCTGAACTTGATAATTAAGCTCGCTTTGATTCTCGAATTTGGCAACTAAATCTATTTTGGTCATCAAATTTGGATTCAATCAAGATTTGATGATATGATTAGTGTTACTAAAATAAGACCGAATTAGATGGACTAAGAACTGATCAATATATCAAACAAAAAGATTGAACCGATTGACACAAAAACTACTTAAAATTGGTAAAAATAAAAAAAACTAGGACAAAAATCTATAGTTGAACATGTTCAACTGGTTTAATATTTTTTAATTTCTTAATTTTTTATATTATTATTAATATTTAATTATTTATGATCTAGCGATTGAACCGGTCGGACTAGTTGAACCGAGAACGAGTGGTTCAACCATTGTCCGGTCATTAAAACACTGAACGTGGCACTTTGAGATTGTATCACATCATCGCTTGTAAATTTTTAAGTGATGATGTGGTATAGTCTCAAAGTGTCGTATCATTAAAGTTTTTTATATTTTCAAATTTAGAGATTAACATAGACCTAGTTCTCATGTTCAAGTGCTAAAGTGGACAAAAAAAAATACAGATACCAAAACAAAACTAGTTACCAAATTCAGGGGTCAAAAATTATATTAACCATTATTCGTATTATTTTGTTTCCGTTTTATATATGCATATATCCAACTTGCATATACTTGCAAAACTAAGACCATAGACCCATAACAAAGGGCAGGCAAATGGCCTAATGGGACATCTCCTCTCCTCTCCTTTCCATTTCATTTCTTCCATCAATTTTTCATTCATCAATATCAATAAATAAAAATATATTTGAAATTACAAATATTCAAAATTTAGTTGTATGTATATATATAGGAGTAAAGATTTTTTTTCTTTTAAATTACAGTAACAGGGTAAAGTCCAAATAATAAACGAGACTAGAGTGACTCGAACTCAGGCCATACCTAAGACGATGAATACCCTTAACCATCAAGTCATCACATAGGATTCGAAAGAATGATTATTATTACATATATAGCATTAAAGATTAATATAACAATGGGTTCCAAAAATTGGGAACTTGTAATTTTAGCCTCCTATAAATCATCAAATTATAAATTAATACAAAAAAAAATTTATATTTTGACCTCTTAAAAATAAAAAATCATAAATTAAAACACGATAAAATTTATATTTAACATGTCAAAAATTTATAATTCAATTTTGATCCCTAAAAAGTTTCCTAAATTCGGAGTTTGGGGATATTTGGATACTCTTTGTCTCATGTTTGTTCCATCCACATGCATGCTGAGATATTATTTATAAGACCATATAAAGGACGAATGGATGATATCCAATCTCCATTTTCTTATATCCATCCATTCCTTTGACATCAAAGAAGTTCAATAATTAAAAACCTTATACTTAAATGAGTGAAGTAAGAAATTTTTTTCGATAGTTGAAATCTAATTTAATTATTTTAATAGTTTATATATTTATAATTTTTAAATGATTAAATTAAAATTTATCGTTTTAGGTTCAAAGTACAATTTCTCGTTTTAAGGGGGACAGGCCCTGTTAGCCCTCCTCCCGCAGCCCTTACCTATACTAAACTCGACACTTAATGGTGTTGAAATACTTCAACAAAAAAATTTATATTCTTAAAAATATTTCTTTTCATATCTATTTGGGCCCATCATTTTCAAATACGAAAGCTTCTTACTATACTATTTTAACATTGATGAAAATACGTAATGGGTCCCTTTATTATAGGGACACGATCAAGTTAATCCTTTTATCATTAAATAGATCAATTTAGCCTTTGTGTTATTAAAAGGAATCCAACAAAATTAATTCTTAACAAAGGTACATTTACGATTTAAAATATTATTTAATGTTTTAAAAAAGTTATATTCTTTAAAGCTTAAAAATTAATATTGTTTGAATTAGAGCAGTCAGATATCGATTCAAAGAGAGATAAAAAAATAAATTGATTTACAAATTGATACAAATTAATTAAACAAAATTAAAAAAACTAAGTTGAACCGAAAATTGAACATGTTTAAATCGAATTTTATAATTTTTAATAATTTTTTATTACCATAAAATTTTAATAATTTATTTGATTTTAAAGATATGAACTGATTCGAAGATTAATACCATTCCAAAGACATCATTAAAAGCTAATGAAGGTAACATATGCACATAAATACATATGTAAGGAATTTTTCTATGCTTTGGTACCCAATTGGCCAATTTATCTAATTAAGGATGTCAGACATCGCACTGTTCATTGAAAACCATCATTCATCTGCCTCAAGCTTGGACAATTATTGCTGTGTAAGAATAGGATAATTAGAAATTTGGTTAAATTCTGTGTTTTATCCCTTTACTAAGTTTATATTTACAATTTAATCCTTTTGCTTTAATTTGATATAGTTTAATTATGTACTTTTATTATATCATTAATTAGTTCAAATAGTAGTTACGATCATTAATCATTCTGGCTAAAATGCTAAATTGTTTTTTTTTTCTTATAACACTTACTCTAATACACAAAAAAAAAATATCAACATTATGAATTGATAGCGATATTTTTGTAAAACAGATCATATCATCGTTTTAATCAGAATGGCCAATGTAGTTAACTGTTTGGATTAACTCAAAATATAAGAACTAATTTTCAAATTTTAACGTATTAGAAGGACTAAAGCTTGAATTTAACTTAGAACCAAACTCAAATTTGAAATACATAACTTACACATGCAATGGATGCATGCATGTGGCATTTGGATAGGGAGCTGATGAGTCAAAGAGCTAAAGTGGCCAGTCAAAGGCAAAATACTTGGGCTCTTGCAGGATCAATGTCTGCCCGACAACAGTAAAGACAAGTTACAATAATGTCCATAACTGCTACCATAGACATGGTCAAATAAATTTTTGGGAGGGATTAATTTGCTTAGTAAGAAATTAAAATAAAATATGAAGTATATTTCATGAACTGTTATGGTATTTTTATCGTTGTTAAAGATATTATCATTTTAGGTTTAAGATTTTGTAATATATAATTAAAAATATAGTAAATTATACTCAAGATTATTGAATTATTAGTAGGTTTACATTTTGATCACTCAACTTAGAAAGGTTGGAAAATGGTCAATTAACTATTCTAAAATTTTTATTTACGTCATTAGACTGTTAAAATCGTTACTG
This sequence comes from Gossypium longicalyx, assembly GCA_025698465.1. NCBI lineage: Eukaryota > Viridiplantae > Streptophyta > Magnoliopsida > Malvales > Malvaceae > Gossypium > Gossypium longicalyx. Next base: position 108,775,420 of record CM046997.1, on the reverse strand, counting down.
TATGGCATTCTTGTTCGCACCACCTACACCAATTAAAAACTCTCATTTCCCTTCTATTCCACATTTCATTTTTTTTATTTATGAAATAGTTTTGAACGTTACGAATCTGCAAACTGAAACCTAAACAACTTTCTTCTCTAGTCTTCGATACTGATTGCTAGATCGACTTGATTCTAAGGTATGTTCTTCTACTCGTCAATGGGTATTGAGTCACAGTATCAATCATCAAATTATCGTTTACAGCTCACTAGTCAGACTTTTAAAACAAAAAAAGTAACAACCCAGTGACTTAAATTAAAACTTTCGAATAGTTCAGTGATCAGTTCGTAACTTTTTAAAGTTGAATGACTTTAGGTGTAATTTACCCTTAAAAATAATGTTTAGGTATTACTTTGTAAATATCCAAATATAATTGATGATATTCATTCATCTCTAAGCCAAAATGGAGCAAATAATGCTGCATATAGTTGATTGGTTTAAAATTCAAGTAGGTTTGGTTCGGTTTGATTGAGTTTTTTGAATTAATCGATTCGTTTATGATAATTTGGTTTAGTTCATTTTCTTGGTTTTTCATACTGATTTTAAGTTTTGAGTTTTGAGTTTACGATGATAAATTTTGTTTTGTGACTTTTGAATATTATTTGATAAAGTTTCAAAATCTTTTTCATAATATTGATATAGCAAATTAATTTTCAAGTAAATAAAAATTATTTAATAATTCTTATATTGCATTTGCTTTTAAAAAAATAATTTTTATATAGAAATTTTAAATTATTTTTTACTATTTTAAATATAAAATATATACTTTTAGGTCATAAAAAAATTAAAATTAAAATTATACATTAAATAAAAATAAAATTTTATTCCATTCATTCAACTACGATTTTTGAACTTTTATTTCATAAACCATTCAAACAATTTGGTTGAAATCAAATTTCAATTTCTTGATATTTCTTGCTAAACCCTAAATCTGCCTAATTATTTAATAATTATCCCATTAATTATTTTAAACTATTAGCCAACCCTAGTTTAACCATTGCAGTCTAAGGCTGAGTGAATTCATAGGAGGTGATCTACTCGATCTGTTTTAGGTTGAGTTTGGATTTATATTTTTTTAATGTTAGACTGATTTAATTTGACTTTTTTTTTATTTATGAATAATAAAAATATATAAAATAATTATATAATATATTTTTATTGTTAAATTTAAATAAAAAATATTTTTATTGCATTCTAAACCTTAAAATGGGACTTTTGAGCAAGCATACGAGAATTTTATGTATCCCAAGCTTGCTTTTTTTAAACAGTAAAATGGGTTTGAGTTAATCGTTTGTAATAGGTAAAAATTAATAATCAGGACTAAAAATCAATGTTGAGCTGGTTTATAATTTCTAATAATTTCTTTTAAATTTTATAAATTTTTAATTACTTATTTAATCATTATTAGATTAGCAGTCAAATCAAAAAATAAATGATTTGATCAATTCGACCATCGAGTCGTTTTCAATTGATAAGATGTTGGGCTCTTATTATCATTGACCAAAGTCAAACCCTAAGGACATAAAGGCCAATCTCAGCCCAATTATTTGCAATGAAAGTTTGGCCCATCAAGATCATTACCAATGTGGACTCGGCCCAAACAATTTATTAATAAAAATGCTCAAGTTCTCTTTATTTTTATTTTTTTGAAAATTTATTTATTAATTACTAGAAATTGCTCAAACCCTCTTTGTTAGTTTATGTATGAAGGGAAGTCGATGTCACCCCACAATTATAAAACCACAAGGTAAGTATTTTGTTCATGGCACATCGGAACAAAAATAACTCTCCTAATTTAATTTGTGTGATAGAAACTGATGTCCCGTAATTGAGGATTGATTCTCTCATCAGGTGCATCCAAACTCATATTATCACAAAGCCGAACCATAATAAAATATTGCAATGGCACTACTTCCCAAGAAAACATATTCTCCTTTGGATCATAATAAGTTGACAGCTATTACAGTACAATAAGTTGTAAGCACGGTGGATGTCGAGTTTAAGATTACCTGCCACACTAGTTTCAAATTTAATTTTTATTTAATTGTTTTGTTTTCAAATATTTTCCTTAAACTCGACACCCACGGATATCAAGATGCTTTTAACATATTATAATAATTACTCTAATTCTCATGAAGCGTGAAATACTATCTTCATGCATGTCTATTAAACTAGACACCCACAACTGTCAAGATAGTGCTAAAAAATTATATAATAAAATTATATAATTAAAAAAAAAAAACCTAAGAGAAAGCAATCAATTGAGCAAACATCATGATGAATTATAGGTTAATTGCTCCTTTATTATTTTAATTGAATGATTTGACGATGGAAATTGATTTTACGATTACAAGTTATCTATAGCTTCAACTCGTGCCCATCCTAGCTAGGGAAACACAAGCTTCAACTTTGGAGTTATATGGCTTTAATTACTATTACAACATGTTACCAACATGGTATAGCTAAGCATCGGTAAAAGTACTATATCAAGAGTCAGATTATATTTTAGTTTTTTTATTAAAAATAATAAATTAATTTCTATACGTTAGATCAAAGAGTAAACTGGTCTTTTAATTAAAAATTTTATCCATTTTTATTATTAAAAATTAGTTACTATACATAAGCACGAGGTACATGTGCCACATCACATGTCATTATTTGATTATTCTATCAATCATTCCAGTTTTCAACAGTACAATCATCACAGGAATCTTTATGATGCTTTTCATTAACTTAATAATTTACTATACATTTAAAGTTTTAATAATGCGCAACAAATGGTTGAGAAAAGTGACAGTGAATTTTTTCTCGAACATTTGAACTAAGTTTGAAATTTGAAATTATCAGTGTTGAGGGAACTTTACCTGAATATCAATCCTAACCTAAACAAAATTAAACTTAAACTGCAAAACGAAAGAAGATATATACTATCAAGGTTTAAGAGATCTAACTAGTGATTTTTCATTATTTTCTTTATTTTTTTTAGTGTAGACAATGTTTTTGCAATCGGGTTAATGATCGAATTAGTCAAAGCATTAATTTTCAGTTCATTCATCTGATTCGATTTGATTAAATAAATTATTAAAAGATCATTAAAAATAAAAAAAAAACCCAGTTTCACAAACTATTCAATTAATCTCTACTAATTCTCAATTTAACAAGTTGATCTAATCCGATTTTAACCACCATTGATGTGTTCTTTAAATGAAAATAAATGTGTTACAAAGCTAACATAACTTAGAAGAAACCAGAGCAAACATGACTAAGAATCAAGTGATGTACATTGTTCCTACAGCCTATCCTAGGCCATATATGTCGGTTCACATCGATTAAATAGGGTACCTTTTTAATCCTAGGCCATTCTTAGGTTAATTAATTTATAGAATGAAGTTGATGCTTAGGTTAATTTATTTCAAATTTTAATTGGATTTTATAGTTGCCAAGGCCTAGTTTATTTCTTTGCCATTGCCCCACAACCTACTATTTGGTAGATTAAACAAATTAATGATTTGGTTACCTATCATGTAATGTATCTGCTTGTTAGGGATTAATCCGTATAAACAACGAAATAAAAAAATATATAAATTTTACGTAGAAACCTCTCAATTAAGAGGATAAAAAACTATAGGCAAAAAAGACTTCACTAATGAGAAAGAAATCTGAAAAGTACAAGATGAAGATAATCAACACAAACCCTGAATACAAAGCTCTCCGACTAAAACACAAATTTCTCTTAAAGCTCTGTTAAAGCTATTTCTTAATTGTGTTATGTTGTATTTTTCATCAACCTTTCTAGAGTTACTAAGGCCCTTTTATAGGCCAAATTCGGAGGTCAAATATGACTAAAACGTCTTGGATAAATTAGAGTTCGACTGAGAAAAAATAACCAGAGTTTAATTAGGAGAAGTAACTCGGTTAAGTGGGGAACACGTCACCACATCGTGACGTTGTTTATCGGATCGCCGTAATGTCGTCCGTCGCATTGTCAGGACATTGGCTCTTCCTCGTGGCGACAACGTCTACCTTGATTCGTCCAAAATGTAAGGCACATTCCACAAATCTGACTCAAGCAAGATTAAGATTTTGTAAGAAAATACTTTTAATTTTGAAAGATAAAAAGAGAGACACGGTAAAAAAATAAAAAATATTGAACCGAAAATTAATAACTGAAAAATTAAATAATGAATTTGAATTATAAATTTTTTTATTACTTAAAATTAAGTATTAAATATAATTAAACTGTTTGATTAATATAATATTTAAATTATGAAAATTTTTAATGTATATTTTTATCTTTACTTTTAAACCACGTTACTTAGAATATACACATGAAATATTTAAAATAAATTATAAAATATAAATATAAAAATCGAATGTATTGTACTATTTTTATGAAGTGATAGTAGTTTTTATCTTTTTAATCCTTTTATATTATAAAATTCTATTTTTACCCTCAATTTTCAAATGTGTTTAAAAATATAATTTAATCAAAATATTAATTTTTAATTAATTAAAATTTTCAATGAATCAAACAGGCTTTTTAGTATAAATTTGCACCTTAAGAAATTATGTAGAAAAAATTATCAGAGTTCGCCCAAAAATAAAATAAAAAAAAATTATTCTTTAAAGCCCTTTAAAAACTATATTTTAGTCCCTAAAATTTGAAATTCAATTCTAACCGCTAAAAATTAAAATTTATAATTTAATCCTTCAAAAAACCGTAAAATTTAACTGATAAAATTATATTTTAACTCTTTCGAATATTTATAATTAATGTGTGACAAAGTATAAGAAACAACATTTGTTTTCCTTATTATAAAATTCCAAAAGGAGAAAGAAAACTTTATTTCCTTTTAAAATATTTATATGCATGCATCATTTACAATTTAAGCAAGTAAGGAACTAAATAAAAAAAAAAAGGCCTAAGTTTGGTGATCTCTTACACCTAATAAAAACGGGAAAAATGAGATTAGTGGGACCTTAATGTTATAAATTACAAGATTATGGGACAACTAAGCAATTTCTTAACCCCATGCATTATATCTGGCATCACATGGGTCAAGTCCCCTAAAACAAGGTTTTTAGCAAAGTTATATGTAATATCATCTACCCCTTTTTTTAATTTAATAGTCAAATTAGATAAGTTTTCTCAATATTATTTTATTGATCCGCAAACGAGGTTATTACTTGTGCAATTCTTTTTTAATTTATCAGGACATCTATTAGAGCTAGTTCAGTAATTAACCTTTTGCATTCTATAGACCCATTAAGGGATAGATGCTGACCATAAATTTTAAAACTGTTTTATACCCAGGGTGAGAATCAAACCCCGAACCATTAGTTAAGATAGAAAAGATGCTTACCATCTCATCAAAGTAATAGTGTACTAATGATAACCAAAATAATAATCCATAAAAAAAAAATACCTCATGTGATACTCTATCTCATATTATATCCTTAAACATATTATATCCTTGAAACAATGGTTCATTCCACCAAGTAATGTGAAATTTAAAAAAAAAATTTGCTTCCCACAAAGTTTCTTAACAAGTAAATCCAAAAATTGATTAGCATGGTCCATTACTTTCTTGTTTAAGAAGTGAAAACAACCACAAAAAATAAAGTACATTATACATTTCCTTTTTATTTTTTTTAATTTTGGGTTGATTTGAAACTTAATATATTAATGGAGGTAGGCATCCTAACACACCCTTGAAACAAGGAAATATTTTATTCATTTCCTTAAATAGGATTTACTTTAAAGGGACTGAAAACCACATATTTGCTATGATCCTTTACCAAACTTGTTAGAGAAATTAATTTCATTTGAGGTCTAAATCAAGTCAAGGTGAAAATTAAATATGCACTATGTTTCAAGTAACACACAACAATTTGTAGATCAAAAATGGTGGTTGTGGTGGTGGAACCTCATTTGTGGTCTCACAGCAATTTCAATGGTTAATGAAGAAGATGATACCTTTACAGGGGTTAATGAAGTTACAGTGACTGTTGATTTTGGTGCGAGTGTTGGTTTAATTTTTGTTTTGATTTATTATTATTATATATATTTGAAGGATTCTTAAAAAATTGTATCGTAACACTCATGTTCGAATATGTCAGATGCAAATAAGGACGACGCTGGGGAGTTGGCAAGGGTTTCGCCTCTTAAAATGAAAATTTTCACTTTTAGTGTTTTAAATTTTATAAAATTTTAAGTTAGTATATGGTAAAATTACACCTTGACCCTTTTTGAAATTGATTTATAATTCGTCAAAAGAAAAAAATTCAACTTTATTCAATTGTATCTCAATATGTCTAGGCAAAGCATTTACATGATAAATATTTATATATATATATATATATATATAAACTTATAAAAAGAAAGTATAAATTTCAACACTAACAATTTAATTTAGGGTAAACTATACCTATGGTCACTTTTGTTTACTTTAAGTTACATTTTGGTCACTTATGTTTAAAATATTACATTTTAATCACTTATGTTATCTTGTTGTAACATTTTAATCACTGAACCATTAATTGCCGTTAACGGTGTAACGGTAAGCTGACGTGGCATGTTAAATCATCATCTCAAACAAATATTTTAGGTTAAATTATACAATTGATCCCTATATTTTTTTTGTTTTGAGCAATTTAATTTTTTTCTTTTATATTCTTTAAACTTTACTCTCTTTTTTCCTCTTTATTTTCTATTATCTTTTGTTTCTCCTTCTATTTTCCTACCTTTTCCATGTCTTTTAACATATTAAGAAGTCGAATTGACAGTGAAAAAAGAAGTAAGAAGTTGAAAGCCATCATTGCCTATAATCAAAACCCATAAACCTGTACCATGATTCTTTCTTCATTGCCAATTCAACTTCCTGATATGTTAAAAGAAATGGAGAATATAGGAAAACAAAAGGGGAAGCTGAAGAAAATAGAAAAAAAAAGAAAGTTAAGAGAACATAAAAGAAAAAATTAAATTGATTAAAATGAAAAAAATATGAGGACCGATTGTATAATTTAACCTAAAATTTTTGTTTGAAATGATAATTTAACGTGCCACGTCAGCTTACTATTGACTAAAATGTTACAACATGATAACGTAAGTGACTAAAACATAACCCGAGGTAAACAAAAGTGACCATGGATATAGTTTACCCTTTAATTTATAGATGAACTCTAGAAACTAATCAAATATTTATTAGTGGCTAAAGAGACTTTAAAAAGTCTTCAACTTTAAAACCTCGTATAGAACTCATTCAATTTGCATAATTTTCACTAAAAGTGTCATAACTCAAATTCTCAAACTTCAATCGACGCACCAAACTCAAAATTTCCGAATCTTTATCATAAGTTTGTTTGTACCCAAATAAATGCTTGCCACTTGCTGTTAAAAGACTCAATCCTAACTTCGTATCAACAAATTTCACTCAATAGTATGATTTGGTCATTTGATGCAATTACATCTGTTTACAGACTTCAATCTGTGGATTTCATGGGAAGCAAACTACAAAAACCAGAAAACATTTAAGTACAAACATTGTATTCACCATATGTATAAATCATTCCAGGTACAAGAAGATGATCAAGCACTACTACATTCATAGCATTCAACAATAAGAACATTAACACCCCCCCCCCCCCCCAAAAAGAGACTAAACGATCACCGTGTTATATCGGGACCGAACTTAAAAACAAGATAACACTCGAGCCATCGAGAAAATGAACATACTGATTAGAGCTACAGATTGAGCTGCACTGGGTACCTATGAATGCAGTCTTCCCATGGATTATAAGGAGATGGCTTCACATTCCGGAGCGCAACCCAAACCGCGCTGTTACACTTGAAACCACTCCCGAATGCAATCTGCCAAACACGGTTTCCCTTCCGCATCCGGCCTTTTGCTTCTGTATAGGCAAGTTCATACCAGATCGAACTCGAAGAAGTGTTGCCGAATCGGTGAAGAGTCATACGGGAAGCCTCAGCATGTACCGGAAGAAGCTGCAAATTCTTCTCAAGCTCATCAATTACGGCCCTCCCACCGGCATGAATACAGAAATGATCGAATGCGAGCTTGAAATCCGGGATATAAGGCTTGATTTTCGCATTGAACAATTTCTTGGCAACTAATGTTACAAAGAACAAGATTTGTTCACTTATAGGAAGAACAAGGGGACCCAATGTTGTGATATTGGTCTTGAGTGCACCACCAGCAATTGCCATTAAATCTTTAGACAACGAAACACCTGTTTTACCATTATCATCCTGTTCTTGGTAAACACACTTGAATGCCTTGTCATTTGCCCCACAATGTGTCCTAACCACATGAACAAGCTTATACTTACTGCGCCTCCGATCAACAGACCGATTCGATAGCAGAACCGCGGCGCCCCCGACACGGAACAAACAATTCGGGATCAACATCGATTTCTTGTTCCCAAAATACCAATTTTGTGTAATGTTCTCAGTACTAACCACAACAGCATAACTATTCCTATGAACTTGTAACATGTCTTTAGCAAGATCAATGGCTACAACACCAGCACTACATCCCATACCCCCAAGATTAAAGCTTCTAATATTGCCCCTTAACTTATATTTATTAATAATCATAGCAGACAATGATGGTGTTGGATTAAACAAGCTACAATTAACAACAAGTATACCAATGTCTCTTGGTTTAACATTGGTATTAGCAAAAAGCTTATCTAATGCACCAAACATCACCTGTTCTGCTTCTTCTCTTGCAGCCGCCATTGACGGTCTTGGTGGAAGGTAATGCATTGCTTCAGGCACACATGTTTCCTCTCCAAGCCCTGATCTTTCCAATATCTTGCGTTGAAACTCCAATGAAGATTCATCAAAATCACCTGTTAGCTCTGAATGTTCCATGAACTGTTGGTATTTGACTTTCAAATGTGATGGAGGAAGATAACATGAATAATCCAACAAGTAAACGGATCTTGGACGGGTCATGATATAAACAGTGGATCCAAACACAAGAACAACCGAAAACACAATGAAACTAACGAGGTTGTACTGAAGTTGAAGCCATAATTGATGAACATCATCAAGACTCAACCTTGATGCTTCAACAACAATAACAGACATTAAAGGGATCAAACAAAGAGTCAAAAGATGACTTATTAAATAATGGTAACCGAGTTTAACATACTTCAAGTTAACACTTTGTAAGAAATCAGGCAATCTAGTACGTTGCCGGATCTGAACCCTATTGTTTTCTTCACCATTCATGGCGTTGGGTGATTCAAAAAAGATGGGAACTCTTTTTTGAAATACTTTTTCACAAACAAAGATAGGGTTTTTTTGAGAAGAAACTTGGGTATTCTTTGTTATGTTCAAAAGGGGTATATATAGTGAAGATTGGTGGGGTTTAGAAAAGGTTGATGCAACTGCAACAACGACCAAACGCCATTAAAGAACACGTAGGAAATTGTTAGATTACTATTAGTAGAAAGCTACAGAGAAGAAGGAGAGGTGTGGAGTTGGGAGTTTCCTGATCTGATTTTTAAAGTTTCTGCTGCTAACGCCATCCATTCCCCTCACCATTAAAGCTCCATTTTTTTTTTCTTTTGACTATGATTTTCTTTTCATTTTATTAATGGGAACTAAAATGGAGAAAAGAAAAAAGGAAAGGGCTTTGAACATTGAATTTGAAGATTTTTTTTTTTTTTTTTTTGGTTCTTAATTTGTGGGCCTAAGGAATGGGAGAGAAATCAAAGGGCTTGATTTTGTTCTCTTTTTTAAAAATGGTGTCTTTTAGAGGGTGATGAGTCAAAGAGAAGGAAGTGGAAGTTTCAACGATGTTTCTTGCACGGCTTCAAAGATCTGAAATTTGTAAAAGAGTTTGTGAAATACGAGAAATTGTGTTTTTTCACTCTAATAAAGAGGTTGAAGGTACAAAATTATCGAATAAAAGACACATGTCTCATGTTCATAAGAATTTTTTTCTTAGTCAAAATCAAGGTATTAATGATTAGTAATAGTGATTAATCTCATGTTGTAAATATTTTCTAAAAAGTAAATAACTGAAATATGCACGAATAACTTCGCAAACACTATAGTTACTTTACTAGAATATTCTTTCATGTTCTAATTATCATGGTTCGAATTTTAAATTGGCCTTTAAATTTTAAAACTTTTCAAATCGAATCTTCAAAATATGAATATAATATCAATCAGGTTCTTTTGTCAATTAATTGTTAACTTGCGTTAGGAATGTCAATTCGTAACGTGTGTAACATTGATGAAATTTTAAACGAGTGCGAACATATTGCATTGACAATTTAGATTTGATGAAATTTAAACAAGTGTGTACCACTTATTTCTTTAATGTCCCTTATAGGTATACTCGTGTTTAAAATTTGATCTAGCGTTTTAAATATAATTCACAATGCTCAAATTGATGGTTATATTGATATTTTAAGTACTCAATTACAATATTTTGAGATTAAGAGATCAATTTAAAATTTAAACCATAATTTTGGGACATATAATAGAATTAACCCTTATGTGTCTTTGTTAAACACTTATAAAAGCTAATGTTTATATAATATTATGTTTCAAACATTTAGGTTTTTCAATATTAATACAATTATTTTAAGGTTGTTATTTGGTAAAGAAAAAATAAAAAATATATAAAAAAATATGAAATTCTAAAATTAAAAAAACACTATTTTTATTTTGGGTATAAAACAATTTTGATTTATTTCCCTTCATATGATATGAGTGTACGGTTTTCAGTCTTTATTTTTTTTATGTAATGCCTAGAACTAGATTCGACCTTGGGGGTAGTTTAGGAGTGCGGTCGCTCATGGCCTAAGGCTAGAAGAGGCCCAAAACTTATTTTTTTCCAACTTTTAACATAGAAAAAAAAATCTTTAACCTTTTAAGTTTTCTTATCGACGCTTCATTGTAGACAGAAAAGAAAAAAAGGTCCCAATTTTTTTTTATTTTATTGTATTACATTTCACAATTTTTTTTTAAAAAGGGTCTCGATTCATTGTTTTGCCTTAGGATTATCAAGAATGGGGCTGTTTAGAACTACTCATAGCCCTTCCCTAACCCTTAAATAAAAAGATAATATGCTTCAGTACACTCAAACTCTCGTCCTCTTATATTAACAATAGTATAAATACTAATTAAATTAAGATTCAATCCTTCGTATAAAAAAAATTTTGAGGTGCTAAATCATTAAATCATTGTGCTTTATTTGGGAAATAAAATAAAATCAATGTGCTTTTAGGTGATGAATATTTTATTTTCCAAAAAGCCAAAGTTCATGACAGAATTTTTAGAGAAATGTTATAATTATGGGTCCACTTACCTAGCTGTCCATAATTTTGTAATTCATGGCCATGCTATTTTATTTACCATTTATTATATATTTTCTTTATTGAACCATGCATGTTGGTGCCAGTAAGGTTCACTATTGATATTATTTTTAATTCTTTTTCTTTCTCCAAGTTATCATTGTTCTCAATGATGAATTTATAATAATTGAAGGAAAAAAAAAAACCAAATTTGGCAGTGAGGTGTGTCAAAAGATAGGGGTACATTTAACTTGTACATTTATATCAACAACACGTGTTTTATGTACTTCATGTTGATATATAGGAATAAGTTTTTAATAGTATAAATAGGTCGAATTTTTAATAGAATAAATCAATTTGTTCTTTGATATAATGTATATAAACTAATTTAACTATTTGTTAATTAAAAGGGACAAAATATAATTTAACTTTTAGTATAGGGACCTCTATGATACTTTTTCCTAAAAAATAATCCTCCATATTATCAACAAAAGCGCAATTTATCTTCAATTAAATCACACAAATGGTTACCTTAAAGTGCATCAGATTAGTCAAAAATTTGTTGATATCTTATCAAGCAAATTAAATTTTAAAAAAAATTAGTTAGCAAGTTCTAAACGATGATTTGATGATCGGTATGATGGATTAGTACTCATTGATTAGTAGAATATATCTTAGATCCAAGTCAATCCAGTAGTCAGTGTTCGAGATCGGATTAGAAAGTTATTTTAATAAAAAAAAATTGAACTATAGAAGAGACGAGGAATGAGAGCTTTCGATTAGTGCAAGCAGTTTGAATAGAGAGGATCATACGGTAGTGATTTTGATTGCCCAGTGACTTAAATGAAAACTTTCGAATAATTCAATAATTATTTTGTAACTTTTGAAGTTGAGTGACCAAAATGTAAATTTACTAACAATTTAGTAAATTTGCATGGTATAATATGTAAATTTGCATGGGAATTCTTCAAAGAATTCCATAAAAGATTAGGGGGCTCTAATAATATTACCATTGAATAAATAAATAAATAAATAAATAAACCCAAGTTGAGCATATTGCTTGCTTTGGTGGAAGTCAAAGGTGTGAAGCTCACTGCCCAACATCACAAACTACACAAATCGTAACTAGTAATTAAACCAAACCAGTGAGCCACTAATTTCAATTTTCAACGTTGTATTACTTAGAATATATTTTTTTTAATTTAATATTTTAATTAGATTTATTATATATTAATTAATATTTCAATTAATTTATTTTCAAAAGGTCCAACTATGGTTTTAAGTTATTATACTTCAATTTGATACAATTCAATCCCGGTTTCTACAATGTTATTAATGGGGCTAAATTGATAGCATTACTAACTGTTGCTAATTGAGAGCCATTAGAGGTGAAACTAGAAATTTTGTATTTGGAATCGAGATTGGGTAAACTACACCCAATGTTATTAAACTATTAGTTAGCTTACGTTTTAGTCATTCAACTTCAAAAAGTTACAAAAATGGTTATTGAACTATTTGGAAGTTTTCATTTAAGTGACTGGGCTATTAAAATCGTTTGTGTATGGCCTTCTCCGTTCTCACCACTTGCACCAGTCAAAAGTTATCCTTCCCCTTCTCTTCTATAGTTTAATTTTCATTAAACAGCTTCGAACGTCATCGAAGAACTAAAATCCAAACAGTTTTCTTCTTCTATCTCCGGCACTGACCATTAGATTGACTTAGATCTAAGGTATGTTTTTTTACTCATCGATAGGTACTAATTTACAGTACCAAGAGTATAGTTTACCCTATTTTTTTAGGCTAAAATATAATTTTATCATTTACTATTAACTTACAACTTGGTGTACGGGAAAAGAGAAAAAAAAAAGGGAAGGGAGGCCATACCCCTGCTTATCTTTTGGGGGTCAAATTTGTTAGTGTCCCGTTTTGAAACAAATAAATACTCACTTAGTAGTCATGTAATTAAAAAGGTAATATCGTAATGAATTTGAATTTAACAAAATAATTTTTAACAGTGTTAATATTTGAACTTGAATTTTGAAATCTAAAAAAGTAGAAGAATTAAATTTCTAAAATTAAAACTACGGAGACTAAATTCTAAATTTATAAAAAATATAGAGACTTGTGATATATTTTAACCGAGAAAAAAAATCAAAAGTCAAAGGCACCAACCGTGTTCGGCTTCACAATGATAAATGCAGAACAAAAGTCAAACGGTGAAAGGCCTTTTGCCCAAAATTTGCTATGGGCTTACGTCTTTCGTTTTCCGTTTCTTATGTATGTGGGCCATGTATATATATAGACATACATACATTATAAAACATTATCTTTATAATAATTATAATTTTTATTTTATTTTATGAAGCTTTTGATATTACCCTTTTTATCATGAATAAATTACGAATTTTAATTTAATTAATTTTGGTTATTGTATTTTTAATATTTGAAATTTCACTTTTAATTTAAATGATAACAGTTAAATCCGTTAATTAAAATTTTAAGTTTATTTTTCGATTGAGCTCAAACTTAAAAAATAGACCTAAAAACTTGACAAGACTTGACTCGAATCCGACCCGACCCATAGACAAATCTAATTGTAATAAATTAATAAAAGCTACAACTGGACGGTTTAGATTAGTTGGCCGCCATATCCCACCGATATACTCTTTCATTGTCTTTATACACAAAATACAATACCACACACAAAAAATATATCTTTTAAAATTATAAATAGAATAATAATCTCAATTAAAATAATTTATTATAAGTGATAAATTAAATAATTAAATTCAATGAATAATTTAAATATAAAAAATCTAACGAAGTAAATATAAAAAATCTAACGAAGAATTGATACATTTACGAAAAGTAAGATTTGAACTTCAATTTCATTTTGGTCACACGAAAATATATTAAGATTAAGTGATGGTATCATCATTTGTATATATATTAGATAGAAGATCATTTCATTTCAAAAGAAAAAAAAAAAAAAACACATACAAGAAAAGTGCAAGAGGAGGACACAAACTAACCCCAAGCTGACAGGCTCATCCGATACACCCATTTTCTATTGTCCAAACTCGTGAGAGATCACAGAAATATCCGATAAAAGAAACAGCAACAAGCTCGGAGGAGCAATCTCATAAGTGTGAGGAGATGCTTGAGATAAAGCCACTCGGGCAAGATGATTGTATTGAACTTGTGAATGTATTAATTGTATTTGTAATAGTGAAACTCTAAAAAAAAAAAAATCCAAAATTTATCCAAAGTAAACAAAGGTTTAATTATTGTTTTTGTTTACTATGTTGAAATTTAGGATTTATTCTCTCTACTTTAATTTGACATAATTTAGTCCCTTTGCTTTTATAATATCAATAGCAAACCCAATTTGATAATATCATTGACAATTACCATTAATAGTGACTATATAGATTTTTATTTTTACCTATTATACTAAAATTTACAAAGGTAAAATACCTAAATCATATCAAATTAAGGTATCATTTCTTTCTTTCAATATATATATATATATATATATATAAGAGATCAATCCCAAATTTCAACATAATAGAGGGACTAAAAACACAATTAAACCTTAACAAATAATATCAAATTGTCGCTTGACATGCATATGGTTCAACTTCTACATAATCCATTTGTTTTTTCCCTGAAATAAAAAGCAAACCAGGCCAAAATAAAGCAAAATACATATATTATAAATATATAAAAATTAATATAGATTCCAAATAAGATATTTTTGTTCTTTCACGACAATAACAACAAAAAGAGAACATATATATATATATATATTTTAATACATCAATACTGACATGCATGCATGCATGCATATATATATATATATATATATATATAAGAGCATAACAAAACTTAGATTTCACTACTTTTGTGATTATTCTATAATTAGTACAACCATTACTACTAGTAGGTAAGCAGCATAATAATGGGGTTCATTGTTGTTTAATGTTGGTGCATGATGACATGCCATAAGTCCATTGATCATCTTCATTAATTCATCTTCTGATTTTTCATCCTGCAATATTAATTAAACACAAAAATATATAAGATAATTAGCCATAAAATAAAAAATAATAATGAGATCTTTCCAGCTTGTTTGATATATATATATATATATATACTCTTGTTAGAACTCCATGCAAATGATTGGAAATTATGTAAATGGGCCCCCTACATATATACTTTTCTTAATAAAGGTCACTGTTCTTTCTCTTGATAAGGGGAATAAGGATTATTATTCGAGGATTGAAGATTTAATATCAAACCTAAATACCAAACCAAGTTTAGGGACTAAAAGTTATATTAACCCATTTTAATAGCTTAAAAACTTATAGGTTATGTACATGAAATCAAATAAATAGCAAGTATAGGGAAAAGTAGAATCAATGAAAAGTTAGATGGTCAGACATGAGGAACAGCAATGAAACAAGGTTAATGAAAACATGTTAAGTGTGTATATATATATATATATATATATATATAATTTACTACCTTTGAGACCATAACTGGTGTTAGTGTTACCTCGGGTGTTGCTGCCACCAGTGGTCCTATAGTTAGGGAATGGCACTTTGCCTGACTCAATTTGCTTCACATCTTTCACAAGCAGTTCATAGTGCCTCTTCACTTCCTCCGCCGTTTTCCCTCCGACAGCCTTGGCAACATTGTACCAACGGTCAGGTGTGTCCTTGTCAAAAACAGCCAAAGCTTTTTCAAAATCTTTGTTTTGTTTGGCTGTCCATGAACTAGAACCTTGGGACGACATTGAGCTTGATGCCATATTATAAAAGCTAATAATATGATATTCACCAAGGGGATGATGATGATGGTATGAGCAAAAGAGTTGGCAATGGCCGATATTTATAGAGGCAGTGAAGGGGGTGGTGAGGTGAGGGGTATATGGACAATTGGCTTAGAAATTTTGGACACCATGTTGTAAGAATTTTAAGTGATTTGTCCCCCTAAGAACCACAAAATTGTAAAAAAAGATGATGAAGAAGAGGTAATGTATGAGAATCAGTATCTACTAAGTCTAAGCACCTAAATTTTGATGAATAATGTATTAACAGTCACAAAAAAAAGCAAAAAGCTTTGTTTTATTCTTTTTGAGTTGATAATCATGTCAAGTTCTATGAACTGATTGATTTGAGGGATAATCTTTTGGGGGAGTTTGGAAATATCTATTTCATCTACAACAAAAGTTATTTTAGTTGACTATACAGTATTAGAAGATATATGCCTTCCAATGCATGATGATGGAAAATCAAAACCCAAATAATGGGAAAAGTTTTGTTTCTTTAAGCTTATAAATAGGGGTAAAACATCATTTAGTCCCCGAATTTAGTAATTCTTCTCTATTTGATTCATGAACTTCTTTTTAGTCAACATTAGTCCCAACATTTGGCAACATTTCTCAATTTTGGTCCATGCAACCAACGTGGTATTCGAAAAAATTGTTAAGAAAAAAAAGTTTAGGGCTAAGTTGAAAAAAAACTACCAAATTCAGGTACTAAATATTCCCTTATCCCTTATAAATATGTTGCTTGAACTATTCATTTTATTTCAAATATCCATATATGAGCTCGTAATATTTATCACTTTATTTAAAGGAGTTTTTATATTTTATGTACACTTAAATAAATTTTTAACGTACTTTACCAGTGTATACCAAGTTAATTGGTAAAGAATATGCAAAATCTTAAGTCTAAGTGACTCATCTCGAGATTTAATCAAGCCCAACATGGCTACTAGACATTAAAGATCTTAGACCCTAAAATATCTTATTAGCTTGTATTCAAATAACCTTTTAGCTTCTTTTTTTTTTTTCATATATATATATATATATAACTCCTAAATTACCCATAAATCCCTCCAAACTCTTAAATTAAAAAATATTACACACTTCAACGCACTTAAACATACCGCTACCAATTTGCAGTTAACATCCTGTCAGCACCTTTTAGCCTTTTAATTTATGCTCAATTAAGCCTCTAACCTTTTAGCTTTTTTAATACACATGTGATTTATTAGTAAAGTTTTGGACTCTTTAGTTTTAATGATACTCTTTCTTACAATTTGGGGGCTGTTTGATTTCCTGGAAAAGTGGTGTGTCTAATTTTTCTTGTTGAATCGAATGATTGTTTTTCTCGTCTCAATCATGGGAGAAAACAAAAACATTACATGTTTTTCAAGATCAATGAGTTCATTACAAGGGAAAGTGCATCTTGTTAATTTATTGCACTTGTTTAAAGACATGCAAATGACCAAAAAAAAAAAAAAACACAGAGATCATAGCATCAACACAACAGTACATTGGTAAATTATTCTATGGTCCTAAAATGTACAGAACACTTCAAAAGCTGTTACCAGATAAAAATAAAACAGCACACTGCTGTATATGAAAAAAAGATATAGATGTTCTTCAATTTTATTGCCTTGTAGTACAGTAATTATTGTTGTTTTTAATGGAAATTTGATTTGAACTATTTGCCCTTATTTTGATTTCTTTTTATTTTTTTTAGGATGGTCCATATCCTTTGTTACTTTGTACCTCCCTCCAAAGATCCATAACCATACCTGAACTGACTTCAGGTCTACAATACCAAATATTGTTCAAAAATTAAGCAAACTAGTCCCTATTCATTACATTAAAGATCAAACTGATCTTTTTTATTAAAAACTAAGATATACTTGGCACGTCACGTGTAACTATTTAGTTATTTTGTCAACCACTGAAATAGATAAAATTTTTAATAGAAAAGACTAATTTACTGTTTAATCTAATGTAATTTATTTTCTAATATAAAGAATTTTATGAAACTTATACCCAATAATTTGGTATCTGCAACAAGTATGCATTCACAAGGAGTCTTAGACTGTTCAAAATCCATATCAGTTTATTTACTTACTTACAGTCGGATTAACAGACCATTTCTCTGTACATAACTCCGAACAAAAGTGATTCATCATCCAAACTGCGTAAACAATTTGCATGAACCCTTAGATTCCGTCTTTAGAAAACGCGATGGACGACATTTTCGAAGCAATTTCGAGGAAGAAAAGAAGCTAAATATCTTGGTTGGAATAACAAGTCAAAATCCACAAAGACAGAATCAAAATTGGTAGGACGGTGGAGTGATACCATGGTACTGTTTTTAGCCTATATGCAAGTTGAGTATATAGTTTAGCCCCAACCTATAGGGACCTTACTATGCCATCACTAAATATCCTGCAACTAGACCCTCACTGTAAAGTCCGCCGAATTTCGATTTTAAAATTCATAATCGACGACGATTCCTTCGTGATGCCGGTCTGATCCATCGACGAGGCAAAGATATCGGGTTTTATTTTTATTTTTTCTGGGATTTTTTTCAATGTGATAACACATTATTCTTTTGATGATTTACCCTATACCAACCAGCACTGGTTCACACAATAAGGTAATGGCCAGCTAGTGTTCAAGTTGCAAAGGGTTCTCACATTCACATAAAATGGGGGGCTCACAGTGATGATTGGTTGAAAGTTACTCCCTACAACTTTCATGGAATATTTATCATTCTTTGGCTAAGTGGTCCTTTTAGTCCAATTGTGTTTTTGCTCTTTTTTGCAATGATTTTGTTAATCATTTCAAGCCTTTCAAACTTGGTAAACTGCATCCACGATCGTTGAATTATTAGTAAATTTATATTTTGATCACTCAACTTTAAAAAATTACAAAATGATTATTGAACTGTTCAAAAAATTTTATTTAAGTTACCGGGTTGTTACTTTTTTTTTTAAAGAAAAGACCGGCTAGTAAGCTCCAAGCAACAATTCAATGATCAATACTGTGAATCAATACCCATCGATAAGTTGAAGAACATGCCTTAGTTCCAAGTCGATCTAACGACCAATGTCGAATATTAGAGAAGAAAGTTGTTTGGGTTTTGGTTTGCAAATTCGTAACGTTCAAAGTTATTTCATGAAAAAAAATGAACTATAGAAGAGAAGAGGAATGAGAGTTTTTAATTGGTACAGACGGTGTGAACAGAGAAAGTTATAAAGCAACAATTTTAACAACCCAGTGATTTAAATAAAAACTTTTGAGTTTTGAATAGTTTATTAACCATTTTGTAACTTTTTGAAATTGAAAAACCAAAATGCAAACTTAATCACCTTGGGTGTCATTCACGAAAAAAATCTATTGGTTTTTTTTGTGCTTTTTTTAAGTGGGATATTTTTTTAATATATTAAAATTATTCGGATCAAAGAATTTATAAGAAGTGTTTGTAGCTTTGTTTGTGTAAATTACGATATTATTATAATGTTTAGCCTTTAAGTTTTGTAATTACGTTCATTTTAGTATCTATACTCTTTTTTTTTCAATTCACTTTAGTAGATAAAAATTTGATGATTTTTCTTATTTTGATACTTGAATTTTAGATTCCGTTAAAGTATTATATTATCACACTTTTAAAGAATATAAGTCCAGATACTAAAATAACTTAATTATTAAGTTCATATGCTAAAATGGATCAAAGAAACTGTACATGTTTCAAAACTTATTATTAAATTCAAAGACCCCAAATTATAATTATTGTGGGGAAATTTTTTTATTGGTGCAAAAGTTACAACTTACTTTGAATATATATAGCTTAGACTCGTGATAAGCGCTAAAATTAATATATTTTAACTTCGTTCTTAATGCATTTTTAGGAGATTATTCGATGTTATTTGTGAATTTTATGCTCCTAATCTTTTAAATTTATATTTTTATACTTAATAGAGCATTTGGAAGCAAAAGAAGTGAAAAACGAGCGAAAACTGAAAAATTGGAGCAAGCTACAAGAGCCACACAGGATGACTCATTCCACATGGCCTTTTAGGCGATTTCTTTCCTGGGTATTATTTCGTTTCTTGGTTATTAATCTATTATTTTCCTGAATTGTTCTTTGTCGTGTTCGTTAGTTAAATAATTTAGTTAATTTTAGTTTTTAAATCGATCACTCAAATTATTCGGTTAAATAATAGAAAGACAATAATTATTATTACTCTTAGTATTAGTAGGAACGATATATTTGCTCACTGTAATTATACTATTAATTGATAGATGCATTTGCATTAGTCAATTTTTTAATTAATTTCGTGGATATCAACTCAAGTTAGAAGAATAAAATTAGTGCCTTTTATGGGTATTTTTCCTTTTCAATTCAAAAATTAGTGCCTTTTATGGGTATTTTTCCTTTTCAATTCAATCTTTGAACAAAGTAAAATTTGGGAGAATGGAATAATTTTTTTCCCAATTGGTTGAATTATTTTATTTGCAAAGGGAAGGCCTAGGAAGGGGGTTGAAAGCAAAAGGTATAGGGGTATATAGGAGGGAATATGCAAAGGCAAATGGCAATAATTGTATGAATATGACTTGGGCATTCTCGGATTTAAATTGAAATAGTTGACGTGTTTTTTATTTGAAATTATCGTAACGAATATCACAAATCGTAAAATTATTATTGTTTTTTAATATTAATCTTATTATAAGTTCTTATCATTTTTTTTATATATATGTAATGCTTAGAACTACTCATAGCTCTTCCTCAACCCTAAATAGGAGGATAATGAGCTTTAACACACTCGAACCCACGACCTCCTACACTAATAATAATACCGATACCAATCAAATTAAGACTCAATCGATAAAATCAATATTGTTAGATTACGCTAGGGTTGTTATATAAATTCATATCACAAATTAAGTATATTTTGGGTACGGACTTTTTTTTTTATTATTTGTGATTCCCATTTCTAAGGAAAGAAGCATTGAAAAGTTGGTAGATACATGTATATATGTGGCTTATACAGAATGTAAAAGATGTGATGTAGCAAGAGGACACGAGCCCATGCAAATTGCAAATAGATAATGGATAAAATAATGAGATTAGTTCGAGATTTTAACCCTAAATTCTTATATTTGTTCATAATTTTTCATAGAAAATATGGGCGGAATTAGAAATCGGTAAAAGTATCAAGGAGATTTCTATATAAGAAATCATATCGCATTTTACTTTTTTTAAAAGTAAGTGAATTAATTAATATGCGTTAAATCAAAAAGTAAATTGATCATTCTATTAAAAATTTCATTCATTTCTATTGTTAAAAATTGTTTCTCGTACGTCAACAATGAGATGCACGTTATGCCATGTCAATTTTAACAGTATGGTGAAGTTTTTAACAAAAAGGGTTATATTGCTCTTTGATCTTGCATACAAGATTAATTTATTTAGTTTTTGAGTAGAGAAACCGTAAAGGCTTCCGTGATACTTTTATCTAAAAATTCCTCTTGAAGGGACTAGATTTAAATTACAATTTGCTCTATGATCTCTAATGTCGTCCCTATATTTGTCAAAAACATTAAATAATGATATCGTGAAAGTTTTTAATCTCATCATAATTAATCTCATCTAAATGGTTTCGAGTTATGAATTAGAGCATGGAAGAAGTATAATATATATATATATATATATACATGGTATTGGAATTTTATACAAAAATTGTACATTGGTATTTTTCATCGTACATTGATTCTAATGTTGGAAGATTCAAAGAGACCAAAGCAAGATATGGTGGGGGCAAAGATTCGTATGTTCTTATGCTGATCTTGTTCTGTCCTTTTCCCTAAAGTGCATATATAAAAGTCAATGTCGGCTTCGTGTCTGTTTCGTTATTTTGTAATCAATATATCGGTTAAATTATACTATTGGTCCTTGTACTTTACTAAAGTTATGAATTTAGTTCATGTACTTTTTTAATTTTGAAACTTCAATCTTGACGCAAATGATATTTGTCAACCCATTAACTAGATATTTAGTGAGTAATATGTGAAAATAATCAGTTGACATGGCATTACACATTTAATAATATGTTTTTCGTGTTAGATTTTGGAAATATCAAAATTTAATGGATTTAACAGTTATCGTTTGGTGATGATTGAATTTTAAAATTTGAAAAGTACAAAAACTAAAAATGATCAAATTAAAGTGTAGAAATTAAATCCACAACTTTCATACAGTACATGGACCAATAACATAATTTGACCTATATTGGAAGTCTTTTTACTATGTGTAAATTGTGGATTTAGTCCTTGTATTTTAATTTGATCATTTTTAGTCATTGTGCTTTTAGAAATTTATAATTTTAGGCTAGATCAAATGTTAGGTTATTATTTTCACTTATTGCTCACAAAAAACTAGTTAATAAATTTAACAACGGTTGTTTGCATTAAAATTGAAATTTCAAAATTTGAAAAATATAAAAACTAAGAATGATTCAATTGGAGAACATTGACTAAATCTACAATCTTACACATAATACGGGACTAATAGTAAATTTTAATCAAATAAATTTAACTGCTATCATCTGATTAGGACTAAAATCTCAAAATTCGAAAATACAGCATTGTAGCTGAGTTTTGTGCCTATGGCGGCCCCCTTTTTTCCGACCTCAACTCACTATTTCCTTTCTTCAACCATGCTCCTCTTTTCCTTTATCGTTTTCTTTACTATTCCGTTTATTTGCTTTGCTTTTTCTCTACTGTTTTCACTTATAGTATGGCCATGAAGGGGTTGGTGGTGGTGCTCCGTCTCCGGCATCTCTTAACTAGGATTGACTCACTGTGCTTGTTCCACTCGTGGCTTTTGTTGTTTTTACCTAGCTTGCTTTGGTGTCCTTTCTTACTTTTGTCACAAACTTTCATTTTGATCCTCATACAAGAGTAATAGAGAATCTAAGAATCAAAGAGAACAAATTTGTTTCGACATTTAATTTGGTATCTAAATTTTTTTATTTTTTTATTTTTTACAATAACACATTTGTCAAACATTTACCAAGCCACGTGATGTTATTTAACCCAGATATCAAATTGTACCTTGAACTCAAACTTAAGTACTAAATTAGACAAAAAAAAATGAAGTACTAAATTAAACCTTAAAACTAAATTTAAATACCAAATGATACAATTAACCTTATTTCCATATAATAAATTTATTGGTGGGGTTTTAGACAGCAGGCCTAATTGGGTTATTTTTGTCACACCTCATTATTACTAGAGCCATAATAAGTAAAGACGTTCATGAGTTGAATTAATATACACCTCATTAAATACACGTAAATTTTAATTTAGTTTCAATTTAATTTTATTTGATTTTTTAAATAATATAGAGATTAAATTGATTTATTATATACACGTAAATTTTAATTTAATTTTTTTAATTTTTTTTAAATAATATAGAGATTAAATTGATTCATTTGATAATATCATGTGTCTAGTTGTCTAAAAAAATTGAGGATAAATCTAGTTTTCAATAATTGAATTTGATTTTTTATGTTTAAAATGTCAAATTTAGTTAGCGTAAAAATATTTAAAAGAAATTTAATTGTAAAAAAAATATAAAATAGATTTATAATTTCAAAAATAAACTTAATATCTTTTCATTTCATTATGGGCCTAAAGCTCAAAAGTTACGAAGGACAAAACCCTACAAAAACCATAGTTTGTTTATTAACAGCGCCGCCATGAATGGGAGGAAGAGAAAAGGAACTACCGAAAATCCGCTGAGAGACCGCCATACCGGCGTTGACAGCTAGCTCACCTTGGAAATTATTATGAAAAATTATCACCGTTTTATACAATATTTTTTAATCAATTTATTTATTTAAAGAAATGTTTATTTGTTTATTTTTTCCACTCTTCATATAAAAATAAAAAAGAGAGGTAACAAAACTGAAAAGAAAGCATTTACTTCATTCCACTTTTATGTTTTAATACTCCTGATAATACAAGAAAAAATATCGATAGAAACCAGACACTAACAAGCAAACCCATTAAACCCTAAAATAAGCGCCGAAGCTCACTCAAACCCTAAAACGCCTTAACCTAAGCCCAAGAACCGCCGCCACCTGAGTAACGAGACCCACCATCACGGC
Source organism: Gossypium longicalyx (assembly GCA_025698465.1). Classification (NCBI taxonomy): domain Eukaryota; kingdom Viridiplantae; phylum Streptophyta; class Magnoliopsida; order Malvales; family Malvaceae; genus Gossypium; species Gossypium longicalyx. The sequence continues at coordinate 108,751,054 of CM046997.1, read as the reverse complement.
GTCCACCTCCGTATCCACCACCTCCATATCCACCTTCACGTCGACCACCATATCCACCGCCTCCACCACGGTTGTACCCACCGTTTCCTCCAAATCCTCCGCCACCACCTCCGCCGCCGCTTCGGCGAGATTGTGCTTCGTTGACGGTTATATTCCTTCCATCGAGACTCCGACCGTTCATTCCTTCAATAGCATCTCTCATAGATTTCTCATCACGGAAAGTAACGAAGCCAAAGCCTCTGGATCTTCCAGTCTCACGATCGTTAATGATCTGAGAAAAAATAAATAAATCAACAAAACCTCAAAAAAAAAACTAAAAATTGTTAGAATCGATCGATCTTCGGCCCAGAGGGTATGAAGATGGAACGTACCAGCGAGACTTTAGAAAACAGATTAGAATAGTAACAAGAGATTATCGAGTAGTAACACAAAATAACAGATCAAGGATCACAGATCATAGACATGGAGGCCCAGGTCGGGTTGGATTCGAGTCAGATCTGGAGTCCGATCACTGCGACAAACGGACCTTCGAATCGACGATCTCGCCGTAAGCACTGAAGGCTTCTTCGAGAGCACGGTCGTTGATGGTCCATGCGAGACCTCCGACGAAGCACTGGTACTCGACATCTGCAGAAGCCATATGGGGAATGTAATTAAACCCTAGTGGCGGCCAAGGAAATAAAGGGAAAATGGAAAGGGTATTTTGGAGATAGAAGAGAATGAGAGATGAAGAGATCTAGACCTAGTTTTTATAGAGGGAAAAAGAAGAGTGAGGTTAACCATGGTTACTTATTTTCTGGTTTGTTTGGTTGTAGGTTAATAATAATAATAATAATAACAATAATAATAATAATAATAATAATAATAATTAAATTAATAATTATTATTATTATTAGGTGAAATAATAATAATAATAATAAATCATCCATGTAAATTTTCATTTATTGCATCATTATTGATCGGAATGGTTTAATCAATTATACACAACTAATAAATATATATGAATTAATTAACTTCTGATTTACCATTACATACTACAAACTAAAGGAAAAAACGGTATTTTTGTAATACAAAATTATTATCTAATATAATAGATTTAATTTATTAGTTCTTTTAGAGCTTCGAATTAATTTTGTATGTTTAATATATTATCTTTAGAACTCTTTTTGTTTTGCATGTTTCAACTTCCCATGGTGATCAGAAGTACTACGACTATTCCTATGGTGATTATTATTATGCCACCAATTTGCATTCTCTTCGGGAAATGAAACAAATCTTATTAGATATACTTATATTCACGCTGATAGATTATTTATTTAAACAAAAATTAATATCACAAAAATTTGAGCTCGAGTAAACAATCAATCAAGCATGTTTGAAAGTCCCAAATAAAAGTAACATCAATTAATATGTAATCAAAAATCCAAACTTCGAAATATATAAAATAATGCAACTCATATTTTTATAAATTTTATCACAAACTTTTTGCATGATTAATAGCCAAGAATAACTAGTTAGGTAATGTATAGAGACAAAACTAAATAAAACGTATGAATAAAAGACACATGTTAAACATCAAAATCAGACATAATGTAAGGACTAGCAATTTTTTCATATCCATCATTGCAAACGTGCATGAAATTCAACTCAAAATCCAACCGTTTATGTTCATTGATCTTTTCCTTTTTAGAATTACTTATGTCATTTCTCTAAATATTTAATTAATGGAATAATATAAAGCGTATGAATTACCTTTGACAACTTCACAAAAGTAACAAGTTTCTCATGGATGTACAGTAGGCAAAATATAAGGCATTTGCAAAATCAAACCACACGAGTTTTTTTTAATACTTCTTATAAAACAATTAATTAATGTAAACAAGGTCCATAAAAATGTCAATGGCCACATTAATATAGTAATTCTCATTTGTAAGTTTATGAAAATGTTTTCAACTAAAATAATTTCAATACTTAAAAATAACAACAATTAAACTTGAAATTCTAGATTAGAATCGACCCAAAAATCAGTTTAGACACTCCTCAAAAATTGTCTTTACACATGTACGGGTATTGAAAATTTTCAAATTCTATAACCAATTTAAGAAGAGGCGTTAGAGGAACGCAATCTTTATTTGAACTAAATTAAATCCGAACAATCATAAAATTTATTGATTTACCAAGAATCATAAGTCTATTGGTTTATTAACACAAAATTGCATACTATAGAGATATAAATAAGTCAATCAATATTCATTTTCAAGTAACCCATGAAATCAAAATTTAAAAAGAATATAATTTCAAATATTTAAACCATATATCAAGTCGATTTAATATTTAAAGATGTTATTATTAAGAAAATAATGTAAAAGTAAAGATCTAATTAAGTTGATACGTCTTTTTTGTTCAATGTTGAGACTTGCTGAATTTATCAATGAGTAAACAAATTAAACTCTAATAGTAGACTGTAAATCCAACCAAAATTTATCAATAGCAAACTTTGAAAGTGAATCTTATTTCCTCATTTCATATAGATAACGATATCAAAATTTTCACCATCCTTGAGAATATAAAAATTAAAATAAGTTAACCAAAGCAATTATAATTGATCATGAATTAACAAAAAATATAATTAGGTATGAAAAGTTAAATAAAAGAAACTTCCTATAAAAACTTTGCATATTATCGTGTAAGATCTTGAAAATCATAAAGAATAAATTTGATCATCAATAAAAAAACTATCACTCTGAGTAAGATTGTGTTGACAACGTATAATAAAACTAAAAGAATTATAGTATGAACAAGAGAGAAGAGTATATACAAATCTATTTATAGGGCCTCAATCACCATAGGTTACAACCATATAATAAAGAATTAAAGGTACCCTTGCCATTTCCAACTTATCGCTGTCGCATTTGATGGTCTTTTTCCAATAGCTAGGCTCACTAGAACTCTCATTTGTTCCTCCTCGTCTCAAATCTCCCATTAGTTATGCCTAGACTGACATAAACTCTTCAAATCTTACTTTGAAATCGAGAGTTAATGTCTTTCGATCTCCTTCTATGACTGTTCGATTGCTTGGGTTCAAAGGCATGTTATTCTTCTCATTCTTGACACCAAACTCGTTTGTCAGGATTTGGAAGCAGAGCACTAAGGACTTCGTTCAATCGATCATCTTTCAAAACAACATTTTTTATGTTTTATTTTTTAAATTTATTCCTTTTTTGTTTTTCAAGTTCTAGTTCAAGGCTTTTTCATTTTTCCTAATGATGGAGATTTGGGTTGTAGGTTGGATGAAAGAAATTCAGAGATTGCTTTCTATTTATCCTTACCCCATTTAACTAAAAGGGACTTCAAGGACTACTTTCAAACTAGTTTTTCCTTCTTTGATGGATTTGACTTTCCCAACTTATTATTAACACACTCAAAGAGGAGAATACAAATGACTAAAAGTCTAAAAAAATTCCACCATTTGGGAAAAACACTAGTCTAGGATGAGGCATTGGGATTTAGGGGAAAGACTCCATTTTTGGTAGTTTTCCTAATGTTCAACCTATAATCTAGCCTATCAACAGAAAAACAAACGAGGTTGATTCATTTGTCACTTTGGGTATGGATGTTGAAGGGTGGACAGTGGTGTTGGTGGAATTAAGTTTGGGTCGATTTATGGTTTTTTATGAGGTTTTGATAGTGGGTTTGAGATTGAGAGTGGAAGATGGCACACCATTGGAATAGGCCAAGCTTATGGCTTGCAAGCTTCCAACCATGAATTGAATTTTGCTAAAGATTTGGTGGAGCTAATGACAGGGGTGAAGCCATAAAATTTTGTTAGGGGCTGAAATTAAATTGTAATTTTTACGATAGTAAAAATATAATTTCACTATTTTAATAACTTATATATTTATAATTTTTAAATTATTAAAATAATTTTTTATAATTTTTAGGGGACAAAGTGTAATTTTACTTGTACTAATTTAAAATTTTAAAAATTTTAAAATATTTAAATGAAAAATTTTTCATTTTAAGAGGGCAGAGCCCCTGCCAACCCCCTAACTACGCCCCTGGCTGATGATAAAATGGGTAAAGTTGGAGCACTCCTTGGAAATCAGGACAGATTTAAAAACATTTAATAAGAGAGTTGGAATTTCCAAATCATCATGACGTGGAAATTCTAATATTTAGATGGAAATTATATAAATTATTTATTAATTACAAAAATTTCAAGTGATTAAAATGATCAAATTATGCAACACGAGTGTTCATTTTACAATTTTTTTATTTTCAGTACTTAAAATAAAATTTTATAAAAATTGGATGACCAACTTTGCAATTTCCCCTTATTTTTTTTGTTGACTACTTTTACGATATTATCTATTCATCTAATTAACTAATTTGAAAAATAATAAACGACCATGATAATGACACCATTGAAGATAACATTCCAATCTCTTGAGAAAAATCAAGATGATGACGACGACAAAGACACCATCCAAATTACTTTTCTTTTTTCTTATAATATAAAAATGTCAAATTTTTAAAAGGTACTTGTACTTTGTATTTCTTTTGGATTTAGTCTCTCTATTGTAGTTTGATCATTTATAGTTTGTTTACTTTTTTAAATATGTGATGGCATGATACACACCATATTGACATTTATTATTATTATAATTTGATGCTTTTTCCACATATAATAAAAATAAAAAAATATAATATTTGTCCAATTGTTTAAAAATATCAATAATTATATGTCACATCACCTTATCTTAAAAATATATGTTAAATTAGTTGACAGAATTAACCAAAAAAAAAATGTTAGCCTTAGAAAATTGTTTAGGGACCGAAGATAAGATTATGAAATTTAGAGGGACAAAGTTAAAAATATTGTATTAACAATAACTAAATGGAGCCATTGATCCCTTCTTGTTCCCCTTTGGTTACACACCTAAGTATTTCCATGATCGAAAATATACATTTCAAGAGGTAAGTGATCGTGCGCCACACATTCATCCTGATAAGGTTTGAACTCGTTGCCTTAAATAGTCTTTCAAAGCAATTAATAAAAAAAAAAAATTTTGACTGAGGACAATATTAACTCTGTGAAGAGTTTATTGGTTCCAAAATAAATAATACTTTAAAAAAACTCAAAAAAAAAAACTTTAAGTCCATTAAAATTTCAAATTTACTGATTTAGGTTCAAATTATGAAATTTCCCAAGTATAATAAAATGTATAAGAAATAGTTATTTAATCAATCATCACTATTTTGATTCTTATTTTTAAACTTAATCATTTTTAGTTATTATATTGTTTCGATTTTGAATCCCCAATTATGAATTCATTAACTAAAATAAAATAGCTTTATTGTGAATTTTACGTAGAAATAACAAGTTGACGTATAAATTATATATATGATAATATTTGTTAGTGTTGACTTATTTGTCAATTGAATTATAAGTTGCAACTAAAGAAACGACCGTCGAAACCCTTATATACGTTTGCAAGGCCTTGCGCTAATAGTAATTCACTATAAATTAATAGTACATCATGTAATTTAAGTTCAACTTGCTCACCGAGTTGCAATCGTAATCCTATGCATTCATGTGGGTTCACTCTCCCTTTAAGTGTTTTTCTTGGAAATAACAGTTTGTTTGCATACAAAATTGTACCTAATTCGCACTTCTCTAATGAACAAAACAGTGCTCACTCAATTTATCCAGGGGCAAATTTGGGAGAGGTAGGCAAGGGCTTTGGCCCTCCCTCAAATAAAAAATTGTATTTAAGTACCCCATACAACGATTAAATTAAAAAAAAATTTATAGTTAAATTGTACTTTGACCCCTAAAATGAATAAAATTATGTTTAAATAAAAAATTATTACATTATAAAATTATATTTTGGTATCTTAAAATTTTGTTATTAAATTCCAACTCCCTAAAAAAAATTTAGATTCGCCCATGAACTTATCCATAAAGTAACAAACAAGTTTTCAACATACAAGTAGCGTAAAACTTGAATCTCCAACTAGTACAATCGATTAATGCTCTTTAATTTAATCCAAAAAATGCTTTCCAAACCATACGAAATAGAGAGTTATCGTCTTTTTTAATAACAACATCTCTCCGAATATTATAAATAAATCACATTAGGATTCTTCAAATAATATCTTTGCAATATCAAATAACTTCACCACTTATATTCTTGTATATCGCTGCTCAAAATCCTAAATAAAAAGTGAGTAATCAAAATATTTAGGTGAAAATATGCCAATAAATATGATAAATTATACAAAACGAGTTGCAACAAATAATATTAACAACGTGTTTGTTGCGTAAGATTTTAGAAACAAAATAGTTTTAACTTAACGAATTTAATATCTATCGTTTGATCAGGACTGAAATTCTAAAATTTAAAAAGCATAAGGACTAAAAGTACTGATATAAAATATATAAACTAAATCCGCAATTTACCCATAATATAATTTGAACTAATAAAAATATAATTAAAATAAAATAAAAGTACATAGAGTTTGAATATGGATAAATTATTCCACTATCTCATCATTATCAAAACCCAACAAAAAGATTAAACTTAGTCAAAGGAAAGATGTATATTCAATAATAATATATTTAAGATAATCATTCAATAGTAAAATAAATAAATAAATAAATAAATAAATAATAATTCTAGCAAGCAAAAATCTCACAACCACCTACTCCTTGCATTGACTAAAAAACTTGAATAAAATTCAAAATAGGGTTAAAAATAAATAAATTTGGATGTAATTGCAATACATTTTATAATTATTATTAATAATAAATTTCACTAAATTGAGTATATTTTAAATTTTTAATACCTGCTTTTAATTTATGTTTCAAAATGTAAATAAAATTTTCCAATTTAATGGCATTAAATTTTTTTTATAATTACGAGAAGATGTAATTACGATTTTAATAATTACATTTTTTACATTTATTACTATTATAATATTATTAGCTCAAATAATTAAAATATTGACATAATTTATATATATATATAAAAATAATTCTAATTAAAGGGTTATACAAAAAAAATTCAGACTAGAGCTTGAACTTGGTTTACTCAAAAGACACATTTTATTGATTAAAATTTTAATAAAAATAATTTTTATTTATAATTAATTATAAAATAATAAAATGAATTGAATTGAAAAATATAAATCCAAACTTGACCCAAAACGAGTCTAACTCATCAAGTCATTATAATGAATTGAAAGTAATATTTTTAAAGGAAAAAAAAAATTGAGAATTTAAAATACAGGGATTAGAACTAAACTTGAGCATAATAAAGGGACTAAAACCCAAATTTTACACAAAAAATTTAAGGAAAAATAAAACGTGTTTGCTTAAATAGCAAGAACAGATAATTCCAGCACCAAAATAACTGTTAAAAAATTAGGATCTCTCTGTATTTTTTTGGGTCAACAATTAGCAGTAAAGTGAGTTTCCTTAAACAAATTCAGCTTAAAAGATTCACGAAAAAAATCCCTTTTTTTCTTACAAGAACAATGAAAAAAAGACAGAGAATGTAATGTTTGAAGCTTTGGTTATATAACCGGCTTTAAACGAGATTAACGGCGCCGGACCTGGTTCTGTCGTGAGACGAAAATGGTGCCACCGGTTCAGATTTCAATCCCCATCACCGGTTCAATCTCTTTTACTATTCCTTGTTTAATTTCTTACCTTATTTTTTTATTGCTATTTCTCTGAAAGTTTCTATTTTTCTTTATGATAAGTTGATTTGTCAGTGCTTGAAAAGGAAAGAGACAGTGTGTTCAAAGTCCACCACTTTAGTTTTTGACCAACCTTGATTGATTAATTAATTAATTAATTAAGATTTTTTTACTAATTATTGATTCAAACTTTCATTTTTGTCTATTTTGTCAACTGAAAGAAATTGAGAAATTAAAAAACACACAGAGTAGATGAAGAAAAGTTGATAGACATTTGAACCAAAAAGAAAAAGTATGAGTTTTTGTGTATCAAGGTAAGAGCTTTATTGGGTTCTAAGTAAGAAATTATTTTTATTATTAGTTCTTTTATTTTTGTTAAATTCTCATTGCATATTATGTAATGAAGATAATATGAGAATTGGGTTTAGGGTTTTATGAGCCATGGTGGATCAGAGAAATATAGGTGTAGCTTTAGTTTTATTTTATCTATTGTTGTTGTCGCTGTTGTTCAAGCCTACAGTCGAGCAGCGACTGAGTTCGAGTATCGAGTTTACAGCTTTGTTTGGACTTAGATCATCTTTGGGGCTTACAAGTAGGGATTGGCCTAGAAAAGTTGATCCTTGCTCGAGTTGGAACGGTATACGATGTGAAAACGGTAGTGTTTTCGGGATTAACATATCCGGGTTTAGAAGGACAACGGTCGGTAGACAAAACCCGCGGTTTGCCGTCGATTCCCTTGTGAATTTTACGCGTTTGGTCTCTTTTAATGCCTCTAAGTTCTTGCTTCCTGGTTCGATCCCGGATTGGTTTGGCCGACGGTTGTTGACACTACAAGTTTTGGATCTCAGGTCTTGTAATATCACTGGTGTTATACCTTCGAGTATTGGGAATTTGAGTAATTTGAGTATTCTGTATTTGTCGGATAATAGGCTTACCGGGGAGATTCCTTCGAGTTTGAGTCGATTGTTAAGCCTTTCGGTTCTTGATTTTTCAAAGAATTTGCTTACCGGGTCGATTCCTCCAGGCATTGGGGCACTTTCGCAACTACAAATCTTGAATCTTTCAAGCAATAGTTTAATGTTTTCGATACCTGCACAACTTGGGGACCTCGATAGCTTGGTTGACCTTGATCTCAGCAGTAACGGTTTGTCAGGGTTGATACCGGAAGATCTTAGTGGTTTACGGAATTTGCAGAGAATGGTCTTAGGGAACAACGGTCTCACCGGTTTGTTGCCGGTCAATTTGTTCCGATCTCCAAGTTTGTTGCAGGTTATAGTCCTTAGAAACAATAGTTTCACTGGTGAACTCCCTGAAGTAATATGGTCAATATCAGGGTTGAACCTGCTCGATATCTCTCACAATAACTTCACCACTGAGCTGCCAAATTTTGCTTCATATGATAATGCCACTGCTGCAGTACTCGACATTTCCGGGAACAAGTTTTATGGAAGTCTCACGACTGTACTCAGACGGTTCAGTTCTATGAATTTGTCGGAAAACTATTTTGAAGGCAGTGTTCCAGATTTCGTGCTTGGCAATGCATCTCTCGGTACTAATTGTCTTCAAAACGTGTCAAATCAGAGGACTTTGACAGATTGTGTATCATTCTATGGCGAGAGGGGCCTGAGTTTCGATAATTTCGGGCCTCCAGCTCCCGAAAGTGGGAAGAGTAACAGCAACAGAAATAGAATTATATTGGCTGCAGTTTTAGGCGGAGCTGGATTTATCATGCTACTAACGTTGTTTCTATTGCTGGTCCTACGTGTCTGTACACGAAGGAGGGTAAGTCATAGAGGGATTGATGTAGGACAAGTCTGTGCTGAAACACCACCTCCTTCACCTGGATTAGCTATTAATTTTTCGAGCCTAGGTGATCTATTTACGTATCAGCAACTTCTTCAAGCCACCGGTGATTTCACCGAAGCGAACCTCATCAAGCACGGCCATTCTGGGGATCTCTTCAAGGGTATCTTAGAAAGTGGGCTTCCTGTTGTCATCAAAAGGGTCGATTTGCAATCGATTAAAAAGGAAGTGTACTTATCAGAATTGGATTTCTTTAACAGATTTACGCATACACGACTGGTTCCCCTATTGGGACACTGCTTGGAGAAAGAGAACGAAAAATTCTTGGTTTATAAATATATGCTGAACGGGGACTTGTTGAGTTCTTTGTACAGGAAAATCAATTCGGAAACTGATGGTTTACAGTCGTTAGATTGGATAACAAGATTGAAAATCGCTATAGGAGCTGCCGAAGGCCTTTCTTATCTTCATCATGAATGCACACCACCGATCGTCCATGGGTATTTTTTCAGCTTCTCTTTTTTTATGCTTAAATTTCCGAATTTAGTTGCGCTTTATGTAGGCAAACTATCGTATGATGAAGATTTTGTATGTTTCCGTGTTTATAAATCTGCTTTGTATCAACAAAATGTTCTTTTTTATGTTGTTGAAGAGATGTTCGAGCTAGTAGTATACTCCTCGATGATAAATTTGAAGTACGATTAGGGAGCTTGAGCGAGGTCTGTCTTCAAGAAGACGATGGCCGTCAAAATGGAATTACAAGATTACTGCAGTTGCCACGGTGAGTATTCCGTAGGGTCGTCCTTGTTCACATGATGAATTTATCTACGTTCCTGTTTTTGAATTTTTATTGTTCCGAACAAAATGTACCAAGTTTTACTTGATAAAGGGTTTCATACGGCTTTTCTTTGTTGCATGCAGGTCATCATCAGAACGGGGTTCTTCAGGTACGTGTACTTTTTGTTTGTAAAAATTCAAGCTTATTTAGATCTCGATCGCCATTCATTCATTGATTTCTTATCGTATTAGGCCCAATGCGTTTGTTCCATCTCTTATATGGTTGCATGTATAGGAACCAGCACCTATTGCCGTGATATCCTTGAGCTTTTGCTGAAATTTCCTTTTTTATTTGTAAAATGGCTAGATTCTTCTACGGCATTATGTGCATATGATGTTTACTGCTTCGGGACGGTTTTACTTGGACTGGTAACTGGTAAGTTAGACATGAATGCATCAAGTGAAACCGAGATGAAGGAATGGTTAGAACAAACACTACCATATATCAGTATATACGATAAAGAACTTGTGACAAAAATTTTAGACCCGTCTCTTCTCGTGGACGAGGATCTATTGGAAGAAGTCTGGGCCATGGCCATCGTTGCTAGATCATGTCTCAACTTCAAACCGTCTAGGCGACCCCTAATGAGATACATTCTCAAAGCTTTGGAAAATCCATTAAGGGTAGTTAGGGAGGATCATTCAAGCTCCGCAAGGCTTAGAACAACATCCTCAAGAGGTTCATGGAACACTGCTCTTTTCGGTAGCTGGCGTCGAAGCTCTTCTGATGTAGCAGCCTCCACCACTAGAGCTGAAGGTGGAGCCGACCATACATCCTCCCATAAACACCATTCGAAGGAGATATTCATATTCCCCGAGCCACCACCACAAGAAACCGAAAGACTCCCGTCTTAACTAGCGGATAAGATTTAGTTTGTTTCTTTTATTCTTTTTTGTTAATAAGACCTTTTGGCTGGTACCCGACGTGGTAAAACGGGTTTTTTCAAGACTTCCATTATGCACATATACGATGGTTTTTTTTTCGGATTCGATTTTCGACAGCTTGTTTTCAGGGTTTAAAACAAGCTTTTTACAGTTTAATCTGTAATTGATCATTGTTTTGTTTTGTTTTTGTTTTTGTTTTTTTTTTTTTTTTTGTTATGTAAATTGTTCAGATTACAAATTGAGAAAGAGAGTGTTATTTATATGGTATGAAATTGGTGATACAAGTGTATCCATATATATATATATATATAAAGGATATAAACAAACAGACATGCATTACTATTCCATCGAAAGATACAAAGGAGATAAACAGACAAACATGGATTCCATTGAAAGATCCAGTAATAACAATTAGAATTGACAATTTTATTAAAAAAAAGGAGAGAGAGGTTCCACCGAGACTTGAACTCGGGTTACTGGATTCAGAGTCCAATGTCCTGACCACTAGACCATGGAACCATTTGATGGTGACGTTTTATTTATTTATATTAACCAAGGTAAGTAACGTTTGCCAATCTAACCACCCCCATCCACCGCCGTATATCCTTCAACCACCGCACCTCACCTTGTCCTCCGTACTCATAAGTCAAAAGTTACCTCTCCACCTGAAACAACATATTCATTATATAATGCTCCGACACTCCATTATGTAAAGCAATAAATGGTTAGTCTACCTGCTCCAGACATAAGGGTTGAGGAGAAAACTGCTCGAAACAAGTAAAATTTTGAAGAAACATTTTAAGCTTTAAGAACGACAGTAGGCTTGATCCAATATAAAGAAGAACATTGCCCATTTTTTTTTCCGGTTTTTTTCAAGTAAATCCTAAGTTAAAGATGTTAGCATTTCCATTTGAACTCCATTTTTGCTATGAAGAGAAATCAGAAAGACAAGCATGTGTTCATGTTGGGTGCATGGAGAGATGGGCTGACATGTAAGAAATATCTATATGGCATAATTTTATTGGATGGAACGTTTTGCAATTGGATTGTGCAGTTCTTGTAGTTATTTCTATTATTCTATCCGACTTTCTATTCGATTGGTTTCTTCCTTCAATTTAATTAAATAAATTATTAAAAATACAAAAATAAATAAAAAAAAGTCGTTTCAATTAGTTCAATAGTAGTTTTTAACTTCAATTCTCGAACAATTTGCTAGTCAATTAATCTAACCTCTCTTTTCGAACCACTATCTCCATCAATTTTTAATCCAATTGACTTACCTGCCTCGGTTTAAACAACTTTGCTTCTGAATTTACCAAAATATAAATTCAATTTGGTTATAAAAGCAATAACTCAAATTGTCCAACTCGAATAAAAAATATTTAAATCTAAAATGATTCGAAATTGAAATAATTTGAGTTTGAAATTATTTTAATCCAAAAAATTTCAATTTGTAAAATTGAAATGATTCGAGACTCAAAATAATCTAAATTTAAAATGACCCGAACTAAAAAATAATTTTATATTGAAAAATTAAACTAACCAACTCAAATAACCTGAACCCGAAATAAAGTAAATCTAAAAAAAACCTAAAACAACCAAACTTGAAATTGACACTAATCTAAACTCAAAATGATATGAAAATTTTAAAACCCTATTTACTTGACCAAGGAATGGCAACGATTTTTTTTAACTCGGATTAAAAATTCACGAAAATATGGAAAAGGATCCGAACTCCACCATCAGTATATCAAATAATAATAATAAACAAATCAGAAACATCTTGTCACTTCTCATTTGGCAAAGTTTTACAAATTGAAAATTTGTTCCCTGAACCTAGGATTTCCACAGGATTCATTTATCCATCATTGCATTAAAATGTAGCAAAAACAAAATAATTCATAGCATAGATTCACAGTGTCAATGCCCTAAAAACATGGTATATGCCATTGCAAGAACATGCATGTATCATTTTATTTTCAGCAACTAAGCAAGAAAAAAAGTAGAGGAACAACATCAGCGATAAAGGCTTTCGGATCTGAGATTCTCTGCGATCTCAGTTTCCCAACGGTCACCATTCTCGAGCAGCTTCTCTTTGTCATATAAAAGTTCCTGCAAGATCATTGACAATAACAAATTTTACTTCAACTTGCAAGGGATAGTAGCTGTTTATGATTTAATTAAAAAGAAGATGAACCTCATGAGTCTCGGTGGCAAATTCAAAGTTGGGTCCTTCAACGATCGCATCAACAGGACATGCCTCTTGGCAAAGTCCACAATAGATACACTTGGTCATATCGATGTCATACCTGAAAAATTGAACTGATGTCAGACAAAGGAGACAACAATAGCAGAAGAAGAAGAGAGACGATGCACCTTGTTGTCCGACGACTTCCATCCTCTCGTTCTTCAGCCTCTATTGTGATTGCCTGTGCTGGACATATCTATAAAACCACAACTACTTCATGAGAAATAAATCGTGATAGTAAATCCATATAAGTAAACTTCAATAGCAAATACGAGCACGGTTTGACCAGGTCCAAACATTTGCAGATTGCAGACGTGGCTCCCTTCTATAACCAGTGGGAGTAATAGAGACAACACAAAGAAAATAGAGTAAAGGAATCGATTAAGTGACCATAATATCTGTTGAAATGTCAGTATTTCAATCTAAAGCAAAATACAGACTCAAAAGTTAAAGCCCACAGGCAATGCCATGATGGTATTATTCCCACCCAATAAAAGAAGCAATTTAGATAATGGGGTCAATAAGATGAAGCTTCAACTTACAGCTTCACAAAGTTTACAAGCAATGCAACGTTCCTCTCCAGTTGGATATCGGCGGAGAGCATGCTCCCCACGAAAACGAGGGCTCAATGGACCCTTCTCAAAAGGATAGTTAATCTGCAGAAGAGAAGCCATGTTAGTATCATAATTCATGCATTTGCTTCAATGTCCACTCCACCCCCACCCCTAAAGAGAAGGAAATAAAAAGACACTTACAGTAACTTTTCTTTCAAAGAAGTACTTGAGTGTCAACATGAGACCCCTAACCATTTCAGTTAGAAACAATGTGTTTATGCTTCGCTCGAAAACTGCAATTCAGCAGAGCATAACAAACCATTATTCCCTAAAATAGATCATGTAACAAGTTACGGAACGCAAAACATTTCAGTGCTTTAAATTACCAGAACTCCAGTCCTTCGAAATCTCCTTTGCAAGCTGCTCTCTTTCTTCATCATCTACAGTTTACACACATGAAAACATAAATGAGCCAAGACATCTAAATATTAAGTAAAATTCAAACATCTAGGCTAGTGAACATGCATTGAAAAAAAGCTGTAATAGGCACGTCTTAGAGTGGTTTTTGAGTAGAATGGTGCCAGAAAAAAAAAAACAAGGAAGCACTTATTCCCCATTGCAGGCTGTTTCAAAATTCAAAACATCTCTCAGTTCCCGATTAATAGCAAAAACCATTCGTCATAATTCATATTCTTAACTTTACATCCATCCTCCAAAGATTTCTCAAATACTTCCCCTTTCGAAATATCGAGATTTATAATAAAAATGAATTACAAAGAGAGAGTAGAGCAACCTTTCATGGTGCCATAGGAGTGTGCACCGAGTCGCAGCCCATAGTGTTGTGATGAACCCTGCAACGCTTGCCCTGACAAAGCCTATTCATACATAACAAAGTAATCAGTAAAACAAAGAACCCTAGAAAATCATAACGATGCCTGATGACACTGAATCAATAAAGTGAAGTTAATATAGCATTTTCAGTCGACAGGTAAAGCAATTAAAACAGAAAATTTTAATATTACAAACAACGTAGACAAATTCTCTAACCTAAACTTTTACCTACGGAGCCTTGCCCTTTTCCTTAATTCATTTCCTAAATTAAATCACCGCATGCCAGAAAAATCATAACATTCTAATTCCCCTAGCTTATATCAACGGAAATGGAGAATTTATAATCGATTCCATGAAATTACAAATCTAGAGTTTAAGTAAAACGAAAATTTTCAAATAAAAAAATAAAGAGGAGAAAAGTGAGTTCTTATTACGAGATGTCGAGCTCTGAGAGCGGTGAGAGAGTTGCGAGCGAAGATCGCAGCCATTGATTTTCTTTTCGTTGTTGGTTAATCTAACGGTACTTGAAGACGATTAAGGTCTTCGCCGATCAGACTGTAAAACCAAGCTACAGGAGAACCTGCTCGTTAATTGGGGGTTTATTTCCAGTTTTCAGATCATTTTGGGATGACAAATAACGACATCGTTTCAGTGATCCAATTGCAAGCCTATTGCTCCTTTGAGATTGGGCCAGGGCCTGCAGAATCAATTTTTTTAGTAAATAACACAAAGGACATTAAATTATTAATAAGCTTACGTTTTAGTTACTTAACTTTAAACATTTACAAAAATGTTATTGAACTATTTGAAGTTTTTATTTAACTCATTGGGTTATTAACTTTTTTTAAAGTATGAAAAGTGAGCTCCAAACGACAATTTAAAGATCGATAAAGTGGGTTAATATCTATCGATGACTAGAAAAATATACCTTAAATCTAAGTCAATAAGAGTTGGATATTGAAAAAAATCGTGATGTTTAAAGTTATTTTACATAAAAAAACTAATAAAAATTTGTGAATAGAGAAGACAATATATCATTGATTTTAATAGTTCAATGACTTAAAATAAAAATTTACGAATAATTCAATGATCATTTTGTAACTCTTTAAAATTAAGTGACCAAAATGTAAACTTACTAATAGTTTCTCAATCAGCGCCCAATGAGGAGTTCAGTTACGGCGTCGTTTTTAGATCTAAAATCTCGAATCTGAATTATAGGGTTTAAGGATGAACTTGGCCCCCTATTGCTTCGCCTCTGGTTTTCACCAGCCAGAAGACAAAGCAAGCAAGAAAATGACGTCGTTTTGCAGGTCAGCATTAATGGCGGCTTCTAGATCCCTCTCTTCTCAACCCAAATCCCTTACTTTAAGAACCCTAACCCCAAAACCCATTTCTTCTCCTTTCTCTTCTCCATCAACAAGAACCCTCCCTTGCGCTTCAAGGTACTTTCTTTTTCAATTTTCCGTCTAAATTTTGTTTCAAATTCTTAACTTTCCTTTCGATTTGAAGGATCGTATCGGCGTTGGGAGGAGTAGAGTCGATGATGCCACTTCATAGTGCCATTGCTTCTGCTCGATTACAATCAAGCATCGCCGTTGATTCTTCCTTCTGGAGCTGGCTCTCTCAAGGTTCATATTATTATTATTATTTTTGGATTTTTTCCTTAATTTTTCTTGTGCATTAATTCTCATTTTTGTTTACTTCCCTAAGTTCCATTCGATGTTTTTTCAAGAACCCAAAGTAGAGATTTTAGATAGAAATGATTTTTGTGTTGCTCTTAGTTATAATTTTTATGAGGAAATATATATATATATATATAAAAAGGTGAATGGACCTGAGAGGCTTTCTATTATAGGGACCTGATCAAATTAGTGCCTTTACTACTAAATAAATCAATATAGTCTCTGAACTACTGAAAAGAATCAAATAAGGTCAAGTCATTTACTGTTTTTTATGGTTTTGTAATTGAAATCTTTTGTTTGGAATTGAACAGTAATTAATAATAAATTTCAAGATATTCTTTATATAGTAAACTTATCTCTATTACAATTTGGACTTATTTGATCCTTTTTAATATTATAAGGACTAAATTGGTCCTTTTAATAATAGAGGGACTAATTTGATCTAGTCCCCATAAAAAAGTAAAATAATTTTCAGCAATACACTAACTTGCTTTCCTACTTTATGCAAAAATAGGACTTGCAACACCATTGTGACGAAGCTGGATCCTTTGTTGGACAATGAAAAGCATATGATCTTTTTTTTTTTTTTATTATAGAAATCTATGTCAATGGAAATCAAATTGTTCAAGATTTTGTCTTTGTATTCTGAAATTATGCATTTAACTTTTAGGGTCTGCAGATTTTTTTCCTTTACTATTTGTTTCGAATCCCGAGCTTCTTTATGATGGGTTGAATGATAGGGATGACATACTGTTTTTGCTTTGGTATTCAACTTTGTTCAAGATAATGGGATTTTTCTTGTTGATGTTTCTATGTGATGAATCTGTTAGTCCTTCTATATGGTTTTGAGGAATTACTGTCCAGTGTCCATATCGAAATCCTTGTAATTAAGTGATTCAGTCTTTAATTGCTTGCAAGTGAAGTCCTCAGACCTTGCTTGTTGCAATATAACATTGCTATATAGCAACTCTCATCTCCATTTATTGCTTGCTTTTTGTTGTCCCTATGTGATGAATCTGTTAGGCCTTCCATATGGTTTTGAGGAATCACCGTCTAGTGTCCGTATCGAAATCCTCGTATTTAAGTGATGCTCATCAGTCTTAAATCACTTTCAAAGTGAAATCCATAGACCTTGCATGTTCCAAACCTAGAATGTTATTGAAGATTTTACGAGATACCTTTCCTATACACTTCCATCTCCATATATTGCATGATGAATCTGTTAGGCTGTTGATACGGTATTTAAGGAATCACTGTACAGTGTCCATATCAAAATCCTCATATTTAATTGATGCTCATCAGTCTTCTATCACTCGATGTTCTTAGACCTTGCTTGTTCCGAACCTAGGCTGTTACTGCGGATTTTGTAATATACCCTTTTATTGCATGCTTTTCTCTTTCAACTTGCTTCATACTTTTATTCTAATCAGCAGAGATCGAAAAGATATTTCGGCCAAGCTTTACTTCCTATTGATTATCTTCCATTTTTCTTCCTTGTGTCCTAGAATTCGCGGTTCCTCGGTGACAAGAGTGAGAGCTTCCATCATTCCAAACCTAACTGTCTTGCAGTCAACCAGCAGTTCATTTTCGCCCCTTTTCTGCAGTTCTCATCTCTTTGCTGGAATCATTTTCTACCTGTGGCAGAAATTGAGTTTTCTTTTCTTTTCCCCCAAACACATTGAGGAGACATTGTATATTGTTACATTTGACAGTTTGTATCCGAATATGATGATTTTATATACTTGTGGACAAAAGATGGAAGGCAAATGCAATGCCATTTACATTGTGTTTTTGGTGTTGTTTCAAAACGGTAAAGGTTAATAATTTTTTAATTTCAGTACTTGTTTCATAATCCATTGATCGATAATTATATATCCGAAAAATAATTAATGTTTTATCAGTGCATAAGTCATGAATAATAACATACCACATCATATCATTAGTACTTGTAAATAGATATAAATAATTTTACTTAAATATAATTAAACGTTATAAAACAGAGACCAACAGATATGATTAAATTTATTGTCGTGTTTCATTATGACTATTACAACTAGAATATAATTTTATTTCTATAATTATTAAAAATATCCATAATTAATTTTTAAAATTTTAGGTATTTATTTTCTAAGTTAAATCCTAATTGAAGTGAGATTAAATGAAAAACTAAAAAGATAAATCCTAATTGAGGTGGGATTGAAAAGTTAAAAAAATAAATTCTAATTGAGGTGGAATTAACTGTGGGGTTTATATATAATCTTAGCTCAGTTGAGTGAAATTATATTTATTCAATAAGTAAGCTTAAAAATAATTTTAAAGTCGGTACTCAAGAGAGACAACAACCAAACACTACAAAATAGAGAAAGAAATTATTGTGATTAACTATGTTGATTTCTAGCAATAAGTCGGTTGTTGTGAGACAAGTTTTTGCTGAAGATTTGGATAGTGAACTTTTGATGATTAAGGTAGCAATTCTGAGGTATCCTTTTGTATTTATAGATACTGAATTTCCGGGGACGATATTTAAACTCAGTAAGCAAGTGATCCGTGAAGGCAATCCGATTATCAATTATCACTACATGAAGTTGAATGTTGACGCGCTTCAAATTATTCAGCTCGGCTTGAGTCTTTCAGATGCTCAGGGTAATTTACCGAACTTTGATTCTCCCTTTTCTTACGTTTGGAAATTTAATTTTAAAGATTTCGATATCAATCGAGACCGTTATGCTAGCGATTCGATCGAGTTGCTCAAACGTCAAGGGATAGATTTTGAGAAGAATAAAGAGAAAGGGATTGATTCTAAAGATTTTGCAAAGAAGTTTTGGGATTACGGCTTGCTTTTCAACTACTATGGTCTAAAAAGTATTACCTGGATTACTTTTCACGGCACTTATGACTTCGGATTCATGCTAAAGATTCTTACTCAAAGTCCACTGCCTTTGCATCTTCACTCGTTCGTGCATCAATTGGCTTATTTCTTCGGCTACAACATTTTCGACCTCAAATACACCTTCAAATTCTTAGGGCTGCTAGGCGGTTTAGAGAAAATAGCTCAAGCATTAAATGTGGCTCGTATTACCGGATCAAGTCATCAAGCCAGGTCGGATAGTCTACTCACGCTTCGATGTTTTATGAAGCTCAAGAGTGAGAATGTTTTTGAATTTAAGTGGAACGAGACAAATTAAATATTGCTGCCTCCCCTAGCATTATACGGACTAGTTCAAACCGTAGGATGAAACATTTTGCTCTCTTTAGCCTCTTTTGTTTAGAAACATAAAAGCAATGTTATTGAAAATATCATTGTAATGATTGATTACATATTAATATTTAATAAGAAAAGGATAAATTACATACATAATCAGATGCAAATATTGTTACTTCTCGGTTAGGGAATTTGCTTAATAATATGTCATAAAAATATTACATGAATTTTTCAAGACGTATTACTATTTGAAAATATGAAATAACATATAAGACCGGAGTTTGTTGGTTCAACCATCGTATAGCTGTAGGGGTTTTTTTTTTTCATAATTCAAAGGTCAAATTTTTACGTAAAAAGATTATGAAGAAATTTCATGCAAATCCGAGTGTACAAATTGAGTGCCAGATACTGAAGTAGGCGACTTGGATGCAAAGCAGGAAGCATTGGGGTTCTTGGACTACTGGGGTTTGATTAACTTTCATCCAGGTGATTCTGCGGTGGTCAGTGCTGATGATGATGGTGACGGGATAGGATTCTTTGCTTGAAAACTTGTTTCACTTTGAGGTGATTGAATCACGCCCATCAGTTGTTCCCAAAGCTAACCTTTCAACTCCATGCATGCCATCTGGGTTTCTTCCAGAGTCTGCAGTTCTTGATGATTTGTTGAGACTTGAGGGACCATTTGTTGATTACCATTGCAACTCTCGTTCAGCTGATTGCTCTCGGAAGCGCTACTATTGCCAGAAGCAGGTTCGCGAATAGTGACTTAACTAATAACCTCAAAATATTGAGTGCACTATGCAAGGAATAACTGCACCAACTATGTCTGTTGGGGTGGAATTGATATATGTATTTCGCACCTACGTATGCATGTTATATTCAGTTTTATGTTCCTAAGAGAGCAAGAGAGAATTCTGTCCCTAAAGATGTCTCTGAAGCAGCAGAGACTAAGACAATTTCTCGGTAAGATGAGGTTCCTCAAGAGGGGATCAGATAACTTGGCATCCCAGGTTCCACCAAATTAAAATTAAGTGTTGCAAATGAAGAGAACCACATGTCAAAAAATTGTGAACACAGATATTTATTTTCTTATTTAATCTGAACCTTATAATATAGCATATGTATAATTAAATAAAAGTATATTTATAAAATATAATAATTCTAACAAAAATAATTATATTATTACTTGAATTGAGTGGGAAAAAGATGGATTATATTTTATTTAATATAAAACAGGTCATAATTTGAGTATATTAAAATATTACATTAACTATTATTTTTTTTATCATTAATAATTAATTTTAATTATTTTTTTACTATTAGAATTTATTTATTTTTAATATTACTTCCATAATTATTAAATACATTCATAGTTAATTTTTAAAAATTTTGAAAATATGGTTAAATTTTTCCAATAAAATTTTAGTTATTACAATTAGGATTACAGACCTAAACGAGAGAGCAAATAGTAACGAAGACATATTAAATGAAAAATTAAAAAGATAAATCCTAATTGAGGTGGGATTAAATTAAAAATTAAAAAGATAAGTAGGATTAAATGAAAAACTAAAAAGATAAATCCTAATTGAGGTGGGATTAAATGAAAAGTTAAAATGAGGCTTATATATAATCTTAGCTCAATTGAGTGAAACTAAATCTACTCACGCTTTGATGTTTTATGAAGCTCAAGAGTGAGAATGTTTTTTAATCTAAGTGAAACGAAAGTAATCAAATATTTCTGCCTCCCCTAACATTATATAGACTAGTTGAAACCATGGGATGAAACATTTTGCTCTCTTTAGTCTCTTTTGTTTAGAAACATAAAATCAATATTATTGAAAATATTATTATAATGAATGAATTACATATTAATAGTTAATAAAAAATGATAAATTATATACATAATTAAATGTAAATATTGTTACTTTTCGGTTAAGAAATTTACTTAATAATATGTCATACAGAAATATTACATAGAAATTTTCAAGGCGTATTATTGTATGAAATTATGAAATAACATAAAATGTAATTTGTACTTTCGTCTGCTCCAAATGTAGTTTGCTCATTTGGTTAATTAAAATTCTATATTTTTTTACAATTTTCTTTCAAATAAAATCATTGTTATTACAATAAATCGAGAATTATATTTGTATTTCTTCATTTGTTATTACATTCGACAATCTTTCTTATTTATAAACTTTTATCACTTTCATTTGTTTTCTTACTAGTTTTTTTTTTCTTAATTAAATTAATAATTAATTTTTAAAAAATTAAATAACTCAATCCAATTAATTTAATATTTATTTTTTTATATATAAAAGAGGGATTAAACCAAAATAAATTAAAATAAGATCACACTACATTAGATAAATCATCACGTAGAGAATGAAGAACTTTATTCGGGGGTTGCATGAATATAGACTTGCCCAAAGGTCTTGAGAATGTCATTTTTACCAAATCATCTATTACCTTCTTGGTCTTTTTGAAAACATGTATTAAGCGAATTGTTTAATCATGCTGGATAAGTTCCTTAATGCTACGGATTACCGAAGAATCATGTTGTTCCTTTCCAACTTCTTGAATTGTTTGAATAGCTCCTATGTTGTCTGTCTCAAGAATCACTTTCTTCAATATTAAGTTTTATGCTAATTGATGACCATCAAGTATACCCCAGAGCTCAGCCATGAGCACTGAACAACTTCTAATATTTCTTAAAAATCTTATAATTTATATTCCAACTTGATCACGGATTATTCCTTTTAAAATAGCACTGAAAATTGACACAAACTCCATCAATATTCACCTTTTCCCATCATCATATGGTGGTTTCCATCTTATTTTTAATAAAATTGAGATTTACCTATTTCTTTTTTTAGGTTTTTTTCCCTAAAAAAAAAATTTATACCCAAAAATTTGAATAGCAGATGGGGGTTGATTTGACAAATAATTTGGTGGTTTGGGGATGGCTGTCACGAGCTGCTCAGCTCATGTTTTAATTACATTGATGCAGTAGTTGGACTTAGGACACACCATGTAACGTGACGTGGTTGTTACTTTCCTTGCCTACCCAAACCATGAATATTGAGGTTATTAAATCGATATAATTTATAAATATCGATCACTAAAATTGTTATAATATTAATTTTAAAAGTTGTTATCGTTAATTATTGGTAATAAAAAATATTTAATAATTGAATAATAATTTTGTATTTTTTATAATTAAATAATTTTAAAAAAATTTACTAATAATTGAATAATTATTTTGTAATATTTTATAATTAACCTACGAAAAGGAAAAAATTAGTAGATAAGGAAGAGAATAATGTAAGGTACTCAATAAGATTTTATATTTATCTATCATTTGGATTAGATTTTTACTTTGAACTATTTTGTAGGGCCTAGTAATGGATTATCCTTGGACAAGTAGAATTTGGGGCATGGGGCCAGACTTATATATTTATTGGGTAAATTGTATTAAGGATATTAAACTATTAGTAAGTTTACATTTTGGTTACTTAATTTCAATTAGTTATAAAATAATCATTGAATTATTCAAAAGTTTTTATTTAAGTAATTGGGTTGTTAAAATTGTTGTCTAACCTTCTCTGTTTGCACTGCCTGCACTGATTAAAAGCTCTCATTCCCCTTCTTTTTTACAGTTTAGGTTTTATTTTCATGAAACAGTTTTAAACATCATAAATCTGTAAACCAAAATCCAAACAGTTTTCTTCTTTGATCTCCGACACTAACCGATGGGTATTGATCCAGCGTACTGGACGTCGATCGAACTTCTTTAAAAAGAACTTAACAGTCCAGTGACTTAATAACAAAACTTTTTAATAGTTTTGTGACTTAAATGAAAATTTTTTAATAATTCAATGACCATTTTGTAACTTTTTTAAGTTGAGTGACTAAAACTTAAACTTACTAATAGTTTAGTGATATTGGGTGTAGTTTACCCGTATTTATTTTACTATTGAGCTTAACCCTTAAGCATAATTAGGGGTGGCAATATAGTGGTACATGACTGACATCGTCAAATTTATTATCGCTTCATAGTTGACACATTTTGTCGGTAGAATGGGAGGAGACGAGCAATTATCATAATTACTCTATACCAACTAAAAATAAAAATCCACCTGCCTAATCCTATATCCACTCTTCAATCGGGCAATTTGACTTTTACCATCTTTATATCCAAAATTTGAACCTAAGTTCATTTCTTAAAATAATAATATGATTTACCATTACATTCAACACTTATTAATCTACTTTCCTATCATAATTTACAATATATTAACTATTATGTTTACATTACATGAACATATTATAATTGTATATTATATTCAAAATTATTAAATACTTACATTATATAATTTTGGTCAAATTTTGATATCGGATATCGTTCTTTGTGTAAATTATGGATTTAGTACTTATACTTTAATTTGATCAAATTTTAGTCTCTGTACTTTTCAAATTTTGAAATTTTAGTCCTAACCCGATGGTAGTAGTTAAATCTGTTTGGTTAAATTATGTCATTAGTCTTGTATTATGCTTCCACATTCACCAATCGGATCATTCTTAGTTGTTGTAACTTTTGAATTTGTAATTTTTAGTATTAATGCAAACGACAAGCGTTAAATATATTAATTGATTTTTTGTGAGTAAAAACTTGAAAATAACAAAGAAACATAGCATTACACATGTGATAATATGTTTAACACATCAGAAATTGAAAATAACAGAACTTAACTTAATGAACTTAATAGTTATCATTTAGTCAGGACTAAAATTTTCAAATTCTAAAAGTATATGAACCAAAAATGACCAAATTAAAGTATAAATACTAAATTCACAACTTACACAAAGTACAATATCTGATAGTAGAATTTGACCTGTAATTTTTTCCAGACAAAGTTTGAATTACCAGTTCATGAAGAAAAACCACAGGTGCTTCCCGTTTATTATTATTATTATTTTGAAATAATACAATTTTGGCCTCTAACGTTAGTATTTGTATATTTTTGTCCACTTTTCCATTTGAACTTGATAATTAGGTTCATTTTGATCCTTAAACTTGAAAAATATAAAAATCTAATAATGTGATACTCTAAGATTGTGTTGCATCATCACCTAAAAATTAAAATATTTATATGAATTTTCAAACAATGGTGTGGTACAATCTCATAGTGTCACATCTAGTGTTTTAATAACTTGACTGATGGTTGAACCGATTAAACCATCAATTCCTGATTCAATTGGTTCAATTGGTTCGACTGTTAGACCAAGAATAATTAAATAAATAATTAAAAATTCATTAAAATCTAAAAGATTTAAAATTAAAAAAATTTATTACACCAATTCAACCTGTTCAACTGTCAATTTTTGTTCCAGTTTTTTTACTTTTTCCAATTTCAAACAATTTCCAATGCAATTGGTTCAATTTCCTTATTCAGACCATTATACCAATCAATTCTCAATCCTATCGACTAATTTAATCTTGTTCCAGTAAAACGAGTCACATAATCAAATATTGACGGGATCTAAATTTAATGACTAAAATGGATATAGTTGCCAAATTAGTGCCAAAATAAACTAAAAAAAAAATTCAAATACCAAAATCAACCTAATTACCAAACTTAGGGGCTAAAAATTATATTACCCAATTAGTTTTTAAATGGATTCCAAATTCCTAAACTCACGAATCCTTTACATTCCTCATTAATATATAGTTTTCAAAGGTCCCGCGGTGGCCGTGCGTCCCTATTGTAAACTTCCTAAGGCCTTTCTCACTGGAAAAAAAACACTCACACACCGACCTATAAAACAAAAAAAGCCCCCGGTTTGTTCGTAAATTTACAATAAACCCCTCACCTCACCCACTTCAATTTGTTTGGCCAACAATATTATATTAATTACTTATTACTTATTGCTTAATTGTAGATTAATTAGTTGTCTTTTCATAATCTTTAGCTGGAAAGTAGTTGTGATATGTAATATATACCTTACTAATCAAATATACTGCAAATTGTTCAGGTAGAAATATCTATTTGGTCCCTCTTAATTTTAATATCGAGCAAATTAGTTTTAAAAAAAAAACTAGACTAATTTAATTTCTGTCAAATTTAAAAGTGAGCACCCAATGACAATTAATCACAGCGCTAATATTTTACGTTAATTGTACATGATTTTGATAAGTATAATAACAACTTTAGCTCGCGATGTAAAAGTTGACATAATACATGTAAATGTTGCGAGCTAAAATTGCTAAATAAAAACCAATTTGATATAATAAGTAAACTTGGAGGGCTATATTTTTTATTGTACAAATAAAAAATATGTACGATTGACGAAAAATATTAACGTTGTGATTAATCAATATCAAATTTAAATTACTCTAATTTCTTTTTATAGAGATAAATTTACTCAATATCAAATTTAAGAGGGACAAAAGATGACGTCTAATCTTTAAAATATTAAACCCTCTTCGGAATTTAATTTTGATAATTTTTGAGATTTAATCGTAATTATAAATTATTTAAAAAATTAATTCAATTGTTTATATTGTAAATATTTTCTATTAGAATTCATTTATTATAAAATTATGAAGTTAAAATGATTTTATGAGATGTAGTATAGATTAAATTGAGATGTTTAAATGGGGAAAATAAGAATAAACTAATTTTTAAATTCAGTAACATATTTTGATTGAGAATTTAAAAGTTTCAATCTTAGTTCGATTGGTATAAACATTGTTGTTAATGCAGGAAGATGTGGGTTCGAGTGCTCTGAAGCGCATTATTCTCCTATTTATGAGTTAAATATGAGTTATGAATAATTCTAAACATTGTGTCAAAAATAATATATATATATATAATCAGAACTTATAACGAAATTCTTAAAAATAACATATTTAGTCCAAAATTCAAATGAAACTTACATCAATGGAGGAAGAATATAAAATTAATTTCAAATAAATAATCAGAATATTATTGTAATGAATATATCAGTCAAAAAAACCTTTCTCTCAATTTATATATATATATATATATTTGGTAATGCTTGATGCATAAAGATTGCAATAGCGAGAAGCAACGATAAAAATGATTACTCCTCTGCAATTCTACCAGCTGCAATTTATTGTGATCTAAAATAAAAGGGATAACATAACATTTAAGTCCCTGAAATTTTAATAAATTTTCTCATTTTGTCCCTAAACTTTTTTAATTACTACTTTAGGAATTTATCAGTTTTTTTTTCAAATTGGTTATTGAATTTGGATTCCATTAAGGTATAATAACGTGATACTCTAAGATTATGTCACATCGTCAATTGAAGAAAGTTTTAATTTTCTGAGTGATGTGACACAATATTAGAGTGCAAAATTATCACATCTTAATGAAATCCAAGTATAGGGACCAAATCGAAAAGTATCTTCAAAATTTGAAACTAACATGGGTAAAAAAATAGCTCTGTGATCGAATTAGAAAACTTATCAAATTCAAAGACTAAGTATTGATTTATCCCGAAATAAAATTTAGACTCCTACCATCATAAAAATGTAATTCTATTTTGTTTAAAATCTTTATTAAGATTAGTTAAATTATTATTTATAATAACATTTATAGAATCAGTAAGAAATAATTATGTAATTAATTTAAATAAATTTTATGGTAAGGTAGATTGCATTCTCAATAGAAGAATATATATTCGAATATTGGAGACAATATTATTAAGAGGCGCAGTCATGAACCTCAAATATAAACCGTAAAATAAACATAAAAAAATGTTATATAATATAATAAATGTAATAAAAAAATAGGTAAACTACACTCAAAGTCACCAAACTATTAGTAGATTTACATTTTAGTCATTGAACTATTCGGAAGTTTTCATTTAAGTCACTAAGTTGTTAAAATCGCTATTGTATGGCCTTCTTTGTTCACATTGTCTATATCAATCGAAAACTCTTCTTCCCCTTCTCTTTTACAATTCAATTTTTTCATAAAACAGTTTTAAACATCACGAATTCTACAAATTAAAATCTAAATAACTTTCTTCTCTAGTCTTTGAAATTGACCATCAAATCAATTTCAATCTAAGGGTACTAATCTACTATACTAACCGTCGAATCATCACTTAGAACTCACTAGTCGGATTTAAAAACAAGCCTTATCAGCTTAGTGAATTAAAAAAAAAATTGAATAATTAAGTGACTATTTTATAACTTTTTGAAGTCGAGTGATGAAAACGTAAACTTATTAATAATTTAATGATTTAAATGTAGTTTACCCTAAAAATGAGAAGGGTCGTTAAAATGAAGACAAAATGGATTAGGTAGTAAGTTTACATTAGATATTCACATTCAACCTGGTTCAGTGTTTAAAGACAAATGACAACTGAACTTGGTTGTCGTTCAAATATCCTTGGTATTCTGGTCTGCTTTACAAAAATTGTGATCTACGTAAAGGACACTTTGGTCATTCTTTCTTAATAATAATAATAATAATAATAATAATAATAATAATAATAATAATAATAATAATAATAATAATAATAATAAAAGGTTGTTGAAAATAAATAAATAAATTAACAAACACAAATTTCAACTTGACATTTATCTATATATTGTTAGAGTTGTGTGACTCGAATCTCATCATTTGTTAACAAAATAAAATAGAGAGACAAAATAGGAGAACTGTGGTCGAACTCCTCTTGTATTGTTAATTTTCAACATTAGTGAATTTCTCCGCCTCTATCTGTAGTTTTTTTCGATAAAAATTTTTCACATAAAATCTCCGTATTTTTATTTTTTTTCTTATTACTTTGCGATCATTCTTATTGTTATTATCAACATTTAGTATAACAAATATATTAAGGTATATAGAATGGTGACAAGTGATGTATTTGTGTTTTCTATTTAATTTTTATTGTTTTTAAAGATAATTTTAATAGTTAAATTTAATATTTTAAAATTTTTAAAATTAACTTTTAAAAAATTATATTCACGTTTATTAAAATAAAAATTATTTAATTTCTTAAAAATATAACTTCAAAAATTATAAATATTAACACAAATTATTAACACGGTTATTGATATAGTATCATTATGTTTATATATTACATATACAAATAATTATATTTATTCAATATAAAAATAAATCGATATATATATATTTATTTATTTAAATATGTAGGATTTAATCAAAATTAAAATATCGTGTATACGTTTGAACTACAACTAAGTTTCATGTGTATAATTATATCAAATTAAATTTCGTGTATCAAATTACACATTAAATTAAAATTCATATATAATTTTGATTTTAAAAATAATTAATAGTTTAAAAACATATTTAAAAGCTCAAGATATTGCTAAAAAATTAGAAATGTTTAACTTTTACTTTCTTTTTTAGCCAATTTTGTTTTTTACTTAATTAGAATTTTTACACTAAAATAGTTTTTAAATTAAAATATGCTAAAAAGTTTCAGGAAATAAATTTTAAAATAAATTTTAATATTTCAACTAATAATAGACATGAATTATTTTCACTTAAAATAATAATGGATGATAAAATTAAATAAAATTTTCCCTTCGGACTGAGTTTGAGCAAAAAAATTTTCTTCACGCCTAAATTAAACAAAATTTTAAATATTTTTATTTGAATTTTAATCGTAAAATATATAAACATTACTATGAATTAATATATTTATAATATTTTAATATTTTTAAAATAGATAAATTTTAAAATTATACATGAATTTTGATTTAATGTGAATTTTAATACATTACTTTTGGTTTAGTGGAATTATATACATAAAACTTTGATTGTGGTTCAAATATATATATGAGACTTTAATTTTGACTCAATCGTACACATTTAAAGAAATAAACCCATCAATTTATTTTTATATTAGATTAATATAATTATTTGTGTATATAATATACAAGCATAAAATGATATTGTATCAATAATTATGTTAGTAAATTTTGAGAATTTGATCAAATTAAAATTTCATATATAAAATTGTACAAAATCAAAGTTCATGTATAAAATTATACATTAAGCCAAAGTTTATATATAATTTCGAGATTTATCTCTTTTTAAAATTGTGATAAGGGTTATTTAGATGAGTTAGGCCGGGTCGAGCTCAAGCCCAAACTAGAAATTTTTTAAATTCAGGCTTCAGCCCAATTCGTGGATAGATCTATTTATAAAATGTTTACGGAATAAGTTACTTTTTCTAAATATGAACTTCTCATTAATTTTTTTTTCATTTTTCAAAATCATTTTATTTATCAAACGTTGAAAAAATTGTAGAAAAACTTAACAAATAAATATAAAATATCTTAATAAATACACATAATCAATCTGTGTGATGCACGGGTTTTTGAAGTTTTATTGTGATTAGAATTATGATTAAAGTCTCATTAATTGATACTTACAACTAAACTCGTGTATCTTGAGTAAAAAAAACTAACTTATACTACATATTAAGCTTTTAATTATATTTTATGTCAATTAGTTGAGTATTAACTAAAATATCATTGTTTTAAAAAATAAATTATATCATGATTTTATCTTTTGATATTATATTATAGTTCTGATCATATTAGTTATTTTTAACACAATATTTAGAAGTATCTATAGCCCCTC
This sequence comes from Gossypium longicalyx, assembly GCA_025698465.1. NCBI lineage: Eukaryota > Viridiplantae > Streptophyta > Magnoliopsida > Malvales > Malvaceae > Gossypium > Gossypium longicalyx. Next base: position 108,720,650 of record CM046997.1, on the reverse strand, counting down.
CTCAATCCTTAAATTGGAGGATAATGTGCTTCAATGCACTTAAACTCACGACTTTCTGTACTGACAACAATGCTCGTACTAATTGAGTCAAGATTCAATCGACAACGGTGATAGATTACTTTACTGCTTTATTTAATATAAATAAAACAAATTAATAAATAACAATATATTTCTACTATTATTTTTTTAACCTAGCCTTTTAGGAAAATATACAAACATATAAAAGCCACAAACGTGGCTTCTTCTTATTGGACCAATCTTTTTTTCAGACGTCGGTTTATATTTGGACCAAAAAACATAACCTTTTTAAAATTTAGATATGAAAAAAAAAGTTGAAGTACTAAAGTGAACAAATAGTATATTTTTAGGGCTAAATTGAAATTAAACCTTTTAATTTTTAAGTAGTGAAAAATGGTATATTTTTAAGTACTTAAATATTTAAATTCAAATATTATCCGAATTCATAAATATTTAAATTATAGTGGCATTTCTGTAATACATCTGCATTATCAAACCCAATATTGTAGTTAAAAGTCATCCTCCACTGTTTTCTTCACGCTCTTCATTTGTATATCCATTTTTGAAAGTTGAAGCTTCACTTTTCTTCTTTCTCTTTAAAGCACCAAAACCCCCTCCGCTCCTTAACCTTTTTTTTCCCCCTTAAAATTCATTTTCCTTCACTTTCCCGAGAAAAAAAAGGTCCCATCACTCGCCGGAACCAATGCCGGTCACCGGCAAAACCGAAGACAACAACAAAAACAACTCCATAACTCACATTCTTACCTCGAAAACGCCGCTGTTCAATCTCAAACTCTACGCAGTAATCACCATTCTCGTAGCCTTCGTACTACTTTTTTCTTTAACGATCTTCCTATGTTTCCGTTTAAACAGAAACGCGCGAAAGCGCAAAGTGAAGCACAGTTCTGGTCTAATCCCGTTGGTCTCTAAAGAGATCTTGGAGATCAAGGCGTTGAATCGGAACGTAGGTTCTTGTTTCTCTTCCGAGGAAGGAAAGATCGGAAATGCGGTTCCTAGTAAGAGTAGTGAGGGAGTCAGCGACGATGCGTCGGGAGCCAGTGACGTCTCATCGGCGGCGGATGCTCAGAATATTGGTTGGGGTCGGTGGTATAGCATGAAGGAGCTGGAGATGGCGACACGTGGATTCGCCGAGGAGAATGTGATTGGTGAAGGTGGTTACGGCGTCGTTTTCCGTGGCCTTTTGCAAGACGGTTCCGTCGTCGCTGTAAAAAACCTGCTTAACAACAAGTACGTATAAACTATACTTCTTTTGATCGTTTCGAGAGATCATGCTTTTTTTTCTGCTCTGTTTGTTTCCCGGGAAAACATTTGCGCTCTTTGGTTATTTTATTCATGCATGTTAGATCCAAGACAGACAATTGAAAATTGTATATTATTTTTCCTTTTTAATTTCTGATTTGACTTTTTATTTGGTCCAACCTTGTAATTTGACTCCAATTTGGCTTTAGATTTCTTTTCAATGAGTTACTATGTTCTTGGTTTTAAATTTTAATAATATTTAAAAAACTAAACTTTTTTTCTCTTACCTAATGCACTTATTGGCAAAATTCTTATGGTCAAATTATATAGAAGTCCCTGAATTATGTCTGTTTGACAGATTTAGTCCTAATCATTTCTACTAGTATACTTTTCAAAATTTGTATTTTTAGTCCTGAAAAAAAACTTTTTTCTTGTACTTTCATATCATCAAATAATTTGCATGGACTATTTTTTTTCAAAAGATGTAGTCAAGGACAAAGTCAGAAAATTGTTTTAGGGGACATAATTGAATTATAAATTTTTGAAAGGCTAAAGTGCAATTTTACTAAAATTTCACAAATATTAAAATGACTGAATGGAAATTTTACCATTTTGGGGCCAATGGGCAACAACTTATGTGTGTCATACACCTTAACATTTTTTTGTACAGATAGACAAATGTGATACATATTTACCCTTTTTGCCCTTTTTTTTTTAATGTGTAAAAATTTGCCCAAGGACTAAATCCTCCAAAAATACATAGTACAGGGACCTTTTATAGAATTCGACCAGCTTTTATTTTGATTTAAAATAATGTTTAATCGAAATTCTTTGTAACATTGTTCTACAGAGGCCAAGCAGAGAAGGAGTTCAACGTTGAAGTTGAAGCCATTGGCAAAGTGAGACATAAGAACTTGGTGGGTCTAGTTGGGTACTGCACTGAAGGTGCTCAAAGGTAAAAAAAAAAAAGAAAAGGTTTTGTATACATGACTGTGTATTTGGAGTTAGATTGCATTTTACTCTTCCACTAAGAAAATAGGCAAATTAATCCTTATATATTATATCAAAAAATAAATTCGTCATTTCTATTAAAAATTTCATCCATTTGTATTATTAAAAACTAGTGTGACGGACAAAATAACCCGACAACGACACGTAGTGTGCAATATGTATCTCATGCTAACGTATAAAGATCAATTTTTAATGGTGGAAATGAAAGAAATTTTTACCAAAAGGATTAGTTTACTTTTTAATCTAACGCACAAAGATTAACTTGTCTATTTTTTACTAGAGAGGTCAAAATGCAATCCAACTCTTAATATATGGTACTTTATGATACTTTTAACTCCACTTTACAGACAAAACCTTATATCATTTTAATGAAAATGAACCGTCAAATCCTAAAGTTATTATTATCATTATTATTATTCATTTATTCAGGATTCTTGTGTACGAATACGTTGACAATGGCAACTTGGAACAATGGTTACATGGTGATGTTGGACCTGTAAGCCCTCTTACTTGGGATATACGAATGAAGATTGCCATTGGAACCGCAAAAGGGTGAGTGCACCTTCCTCTTCTATTCCCTTTTTTCGGGATACGGATTGTTCAGGAATCAAACTCGAAAAACTCTGGTTGCAAGTCCTTTCTTGTTTCTTTTGCAGATTAGCCTATTTGCATGAAGGGCTAGAACCCAAAGTTGTGCATCGTGATGTAAAATCAAGCAATATTCTACTGGACAAGAAGTGGAACCCGAAAGTATCCGATTTCGGATTAGCCAAGTTATTAGGATCTGAAGCGAGCTATGTGACCACGCGTGTAATGGGGACGTTCGGGTTTGTTTTCTTTCATATTCTCATGTCTATATGTTTTAGCAGATGGGAACTTCATATATATATGTGTGTGTATGCAGTTATGTTTCACCAGAATATGCAAGCACAGGCATGTTGAACGAGGGAAGCGATGTCTATAGTTTTGGAGTATTGCTGATGGAGATAATTACGGGGAGAAGCCCGATCGATTATTCCAGGGCACCAGGAGAGGTAAAACCAATGTTTTTTCTCTTGCAATGCCTTCATCGAATGCCAGGATACCGTGCATAATAACACCTTTTTTATTTGATGTATATTTTCAGATGAACTTAGTTGACTGGTTCAAAGGTATGGTAGCAAGTCGTCGCGGTGAAGAGCTCGTGGACCCGTTGATCGAAGTTCAACCTTCACCTAGAGCTTTGAAACGAGCATTGCTCGTTTGTCTCCGGTGTATAGATTTGGATGCCAATAAACGACCAAAAATGGGGCAAATCGTTCATATGCTCGAGGCAGATGATTTCCCTTTTCGCTCGGTAAGCCCTATCTCATCACAATACTTGTTGCTTCACAGCCTTTTATAACTAGCACTCAGTTATCGATAACATACCATAACCTGTATCGCAATAGTTCTCGTAGAGAAAACCATAGCTTCATTTAGTGATAATATTTCTTTTCTTGACAGGAGCATCGACCGGCACGAGAGAGATACTCTGTTCCATCCTCCATGCCAACATCCGCCAAAGTTCCGCATCCAAAGAAGCACACCGAGAAAGTTGATGCCGCGAAGTCAAGACGGAAATAATTGTTCTTTTTAGAAGGCATTATAATTTACCAAGGTCAGATTATATGTTGTAGAATAAGTTTTCCATTAGTTCCACATGAAGAATGCTAAAAAACACCTTGGATGTGCATATCTACATACATATATATTATCGCCATTTTTGCTTTGTATATATATAAACTTCGAAGTTTAAATCTGTTGGATGTCATCTTTTAAAATAAATTGCGCAAGTCAGTGAGTAAATGCTCCGGAAGATCAAAATCGTTCAGGCAGACAGTAACTTTCGAGTTACCGGAAGTGGAAATACTTGAAAATTTGGTTGCTAGTACCTAACTTGGTATCCTGTTGGTTTCACCACCATGACAAGGCAGGCAGTGGCTTTAATGGAATATGTTGCTTTCGGACCACGATGTCGTGTTGAACTATAGATGTGGACAGTGAATAATGAATATGACATTGTCTGTTGATATAAGCCTATCACTCTGTTGGTTCTTTTAGTAATGAAATGACAGCCACCACCATTTTTGCCAAAATGGGTAAACAAATAGCTAAAATAAAGAAAAATTACATTGCTGATTCCAAAAGGAAAACTTCAGTTAGGAATCAATTCTTGAGTTCTTTATTGTTTTCAGGAATACACGAATGTATTAAGTTTAGAGTAAATTACACCAAGGAAATTACATTGGTTTCCCAACTATTGAAATATTCAAGTTATTGGGCTGTTAAAATAGTTGTTATCTGATTTTCTCTGTTCACACTACTTGCATTAATTAAAAACTCTTATTTTCCTTCTTTTTTACACTTCAAGAATCTATAAACCAAAATTAAACAACTTTCTTTTTTGATCTCCAACATTAATCGTTAGATCGATTTGGATCTAAGTTATGTTCTTCTACTCATTTATGGGTACCGATCCACTATATCGATTGTCGAATCGTCGTTTAGACCTTGTTAGTTGGACTTAAAAAAAAAACTTAACAGCTCAATAACTTAAATAAAAACATTTTAATAGCTCAATAACTTAAATAAAAACTTTTAAATAGTTTAATGGTTATTTTGTAATTTTTTGAAGTTAAATAATTAAAATGCAAACTTACTAATAATTTAATGATTTAGGTGAAATTTACCCTAAAATTTATATAAATATATATTTTTTACAACTTACACACTACTAATAAAAATAAATCACTACCAACACGAATCACTCATAAAAGCAGTATTAAAATTTTTTTTTGTCAATATCATAGAGGGATCAAATGGTATAATTCTGATCGTATCTGCTCTTTTTAACACAATACTTAGAATTACTCATAGCCCCTCGACCCATAAATAAGGGGATAATGCGCTTCAGCGCACTCGAACCCACGTTCTCCAACATTGACAATAAAACCTATATCAATCGAGTTAAAACTCAATCAACTGAATTTCATATATTTAAGTAAAGTAAAGAGTAGAACAATAATTTGCCCTTTACTTTTCGGTTTGGCAATCATATTTTTAAGATTTTTTTTTAGTAGTTCATAATATTGACAAATCTAGGGGGCTAATGGGTTCCGGCCCTCTAAAATGAATTTTTTTTATTTAAGCTCTTTATAATTTATAAAATTTTAAATTATTAATGATAAAATTACACTTTAACCTCTTATATAATAAAAATTTTATTTAATTTTTTAAAAATTATAAATATATAAGCTATTAAAATGACAAAATTATATTTTTACTATCATAAAAATATATAATTTAATTTCGTCCCGTCCAACAAAAATTGCGACTTTTCCCTTAATCCATAATAATTTGATTCAAATCAATTTTTTAAACTCTGATTTATTAATTTGTATTAAAAAAAACTCATGAAACATCTATATTCGGATCTAATTTCACTTCCTTGATGGTCTAGAAATTTTATTTAATTCAATTTAATCCACTTCACTGCTATCTGTTTCCCAACGGAGGAACAGCCACAAATCCATATCTATCCGACACGTGTCTTCTTCCCATTCAATCTCTTAAAACAACTAAATGCTTACATCAACAGACTCCACGTGTACAAAACAACAATGAAAAGGCCCTCCCCTAAAAAATTCCAAAAGAAATTAAAATTCAGTTATACACGATTATCCTTTCAAACTCCTCTTGATCTGAATGTAAGCGACAGATTTTAAAGAAAAAATACATTTGTGTGAGAAAGTTTATTTTTCGTTATGGAAGGGAAGCTGGTTGAGAGGTTAGAGGCCGCGGTGGCGCGGCTGGAGGCTCTTGCCGCCGGAGGAGGAATTTCGGCCAGGGGATTACCGGATAGTGGCGGTGATGACATGTCTTCGGATCCGTCAATTGTTGCGTTTGACGATCTGATGGATCAATATGCGGCGAAGGTTTCCGGTGCTGCGGAGAAGATTGGAGGTCAAGTGTTGGATGTGAGTAAGTTGCTTCTCGAGGCCTTTTCAGTGGAAAAAAAGCTTCTTATGGAGATCAAGCAAACTCAGGTTACTGTTTTTTTTTTTTTGTTCAAATTTTGTTTGATTGAGATTTTTTTCTATTAGCTAGTTTTTTAAATGATTTTTTTTTTATGAATTACGTGAAAACCCTGTGAATTAGATTTGAAGTGTGAATTTATCTATATAGCTTAATGTGGTTGTTGCGACGATTGTATAAAGAAGGTTTTGGATTTTTTTGGTATGCAAAAAGATACTTTATTCGTTAGATAGCTTTCATTCCAATCTGAAGAGTGTCCATTTTTGTTTTTGAAGTCTGACTAATATAAGAAACATTAGAATTATTCAGGAAATTACAATAGTATTACGAAGCATTTCCGTGAAAGTGTTTATAGGAAGCTGTTTGAATAAGATCATTATCAAGGAGGAAATTAACATTTGGTTGCTTGAGCGTTTGATGTTATGGTTTGGTTCTAGATGTTAGAGCAGAAGTAGAAGTCTTCTAAGTTCTAGCTGCTATTTGCTTTTTTATTCCTTTTACTCTACATGTTTTTATTCAGTGTGGTTCCATTCTATCAAATACTAATGAAAAGCTGAACGCGTTTTGCTCTGCTGGTACAGAAACCTGATATGGCAGGGTTGGCTGAATTTCTCAAACCATTAAATGAGGTGATCATGAAGGTTAATTCTATGGCAGAAGCGAGGGGTTCTGAGTTTATCAACCACTTTAAGAGTGCTGCGGAGAGTCTTTCAGCTTTAGCATGGATTGCTTACACTGGGAAAGATTGTGGTATGTGAATGTATGTTGTGGCCTATTTGCACATAGATATGTCTGAATGAAGTGGGTCACTTTTCTCAATGAAGTGACTCTCGTCTAGGGTGTAGTGTAGCATAAATCATAACTTATGTTGAACAAAGCTGGAGTCTGTCTCACACGGTTTGTTTGAAGTGTGGATTTATACTAATGCCTTTGTTCAAAGCTAGAATTAGGAAAATGTGACTTCCATTTCGTACTTTCCATGCTTAGGCTTTTAGTGAAAGAATTTGAGAGGTGCTGCTGCTTGTATATATATTTCATAATATCCAGTCAAGTTCTTGTTATGTCTAAATAGCCTTTTTACAGTTGTACGTGACAATAGCATATGATCTCCTGCTACTTGTTGTTTGATTCTTGGTAATGCTTTCTTATTCAAGGTATGAGCATGCCTATTGCACATGTGGAAGAAAGTTGGCAAGCGGCTGAATTTTACAACAACAAGGTACTTCTTTTTATTTCTAGGAAGTAAGCAACTCAAATTGAAAACTGTCATCCATTATGCATGTTATCTATTGCTTTGAAACTAAGGAACAACATTGGATGCATAACAAGAGTGCCAAATCTTATATTTATTTGGAAGTTTTCTTTTGATCAATTATGTTGTTGTCGTTGGTCAGATAAACCTCTCTTTTCTGATACAATTGATCTTTTTACTGCAAAAATATGCAATATATATACAAATTTATCAGACTAAGAAACTTTTATCTGTTTAAAATTGTAGTAAGCTGTGATTAATACATTATCTTTTCATGTAACATTGTCCATTGAATCCATATGATCATACATTTGAGCAAAATGTCTAGTTGGTTCGTATTGAAATATTTATTGTAAATATCAGGTTCTTGTGGAGTACAAAACTAAAGATCCAAACCATGTTGAGTGGGCAAAAGCATTGAAGGAGCTGTATTTACCAGGTCTGAGAGGTTATGTCAAAAGTCATTATCCTCTTGGACCAGTATGGAATGCTTCTGGTAAAAAGGTATGTGCTGCTCCATCCAAAGCTCCTCCATCAGGTGCCCCTGCACCTCCTTGTCCTCCACCTGCTTCTCATTTCACCTCAGAACCTTCTAAAGCTTCTTCATCACAACCAAAACAAGGGATGTCAGCTGTTTTTCAAGAACTCAGTTCTGGGAATGTCACTGCCGGTTAACCTCTTACCCCTCTCTCTCTTCTGCTTTCCTGTCTAAATTTTATGTCAATGATTGAGCATATATGATCTGATTCTCTTAATATATAGGCCTGAGGAAGGTTACTGATGATATGAAGGCGAAGAACCGTACTGATAGAACAGGCATTGTTAGCACCAGCGAAAAGCAAACAAGTTCCACACCCTCTACTACTACCCCTACTGTCAAAAAAGTCGCACCACCAAAACTAGAGCTGCAAATGGGTCGTAAGTAAGTTTGCATATTTTCTGTATTACCTTTTATTTTGGTGGTTGTGGTATTTGATTTATAAATTGACTATTACTTGTAATATTGGCAGGTGGGCTGTTGAGAACCACATAGGAAACAAGAACTTAGTTATTGATGATTGTGATGCCAAACAATCTGTGTATGTTTTTGGATGCAAGGATTCTGTTTTGCAGATTCATGGTAAATTTATTGTCTCTATGAATGTTTACATGTATGCTTGTTTGCATTGGCTCTGTGAACAACTTAGCGCGGTTGTTATATTATGCAGGGAAAGTTAACAATATAACACTTGACAAATGCACTAAGATGGGAGTGTTATTTAAGGTTTGTAGGAGAAGACCTACTTTTTACATAAATATCTTCAGAAGCATAATATTTACTCATTATGCTGCTTTTGACTTAAATTGGCAGGATGTTGTGGCCGCTTTTGAGATAGTAAATTGCAATGGCGTTGAGGCACAATGTCAGGTAACTTCTTCATCCTTGATGCTGATCTTGTTACTGTGGTACATAAATTAGTATAGAGGCCCTTTTCCCATGCTCTTTGATTGATAATTTCACCAATTACTATGCTGTAATTAGTGATTGACAGTTTTTATACTTATGATTATCTACTTTGCGGATGTTCAAGGGTTCGGCTCCAACAATTTCAGTGGACAACACATCCGGAGCTCAGTTGTACTTGAGCAAAGATTCTTTAGAAGCAGCTATAACGACAGCAAAGTCAATTGACATCAATGTATTAGTACCTGGTGCTACCTCTGATGCTGACTGGGTAAGTTTTCAAGTTTTTGAACCTTTTGGCTTTAAAGGTTTTATTGATGACCTTAATTCTCCTTCCTCTTGTTTGGAATCCTTTTGTTTTACTTATGGATTGTTGAGCTTGAACTATGTTAATATCGATTTGGTTGCCATGTCTTATAGAATAAAAGTTTATTCTGCATATATATTGAAAGACTGATAACATGAGTTGAATATACCCGCCAGTTCTCTTATAAGGATCGAATTAAATTAGTCCCTCTATTATTAAATGGATCAATTTAGTCTTATACTATTAAAAAAATAAAATAAGTCCAAATTTCAATAAAGTTAACATTTATTGTTTAAAAAATGGCATTTATGGATAAAAGAGTTAACATTTTGAAATCTTTTTATGATTTTGCAAATGAAAATTTTTGTTTAGAGTTAAACTACAAATGAAAAAAAAAATAGTTTTTATGTCAATTTTTTAACATTAAATGTTAGCTTTGCTACAAGTCGGCTTTATTTGTTTCATTGTAATAGTATAGGAATTAAATTGGAGCATTTAATAATAGGGGGACTAATAGAGTGACTTGACAAATACTTTCACTGATAATATCATTAGTTAATTTAAATGGTTAATACTATTAACTATTATAGTTAAAATGTTGAAATAGATAAGGAAATTAATTAATGACATTACAGAGGTGAAAAGACTAAATTATACTGGATTAAAATAGGGGGACTAAATACTAAATTAAAGTATTGTAAAGGGATAAAAACAAATTTCGACCTGCATTATCCCATGATTATATGCTTCTTATGTTTCCATTATTATTTATGTCAAGCATGCATTTCAATGACATGTTGGTTTATATATTTCTTGACCAATAAATGGATGATGGCTTAACCATGTTTGTTGTGATAGGCGGAGCATCCATTGCCACAACAGTATATCCATGTATATAAGAATGGCCAATTTGAAACTAGTCCAGTCTCTCACTCAGGAGCTTAAGTAAGACTTAAAACTTTAAAATCCACAATTTTTAGCCTTTTTTTCCTTCTAATTTTTAGTTCAATTCTTTTATTTCTTTGGACAATGATTATGATCTCTTTTTCTACCCTTTGATCAATTTATGATACATATCAATCGGTCATTTTTTTTTTATTCCTTCAGTTTAATAAAAAACAATTTTTTTATTCTCTTTCAATGAGCTTTTTTGCAATTATTTATATTATGTTGTAATTGGAACTTCAATTGTTTTTTTTTTTTTCAATTGTTCTTAAATAAATTGATCTATTTGGTTTATTTATTTCATATGGACAAAGATTTCTTCAATTTATTTTCCTTAGATTTAAGTTGCTTAATTTATTAATTTATTTGGATGTCCTGAAAAAAGATGTTAGGTGATAAAAATGTGAACACGTGAAACAAACAGTTTATGTTTTCCAATAATCGAGTCAATGTAAAGAAGAAATGAAGAATAGTCGATTGGTACCCATAAATCTATTAATTCTGACACAACTTTCAAATTTTAATAAGATGTTGACAGCATAAAATAATCTAAACTCCAACTTATTTGAATTTAAAATAAAGTTAATTGTACAAAACATCCCTAAATTACGATGTTCATTTTAAAATATTTTAATTACATTCTGTTATTAAAATCATTCATTTAACTATTAAATGACATCATTGAAAATAAAAACTTAAAAAAAAATGAATGTTGTAAAAATATTAGTTTTGAGGTTTTTAAAATTTTATTGAAATTTTCGTTTGCTTTCTTTTTTTCTAAAAAAAATACTTTATTTTTAATTTTGAAAGTTATGCGATAATATTTTATTTTTCTTTAAATTTTTCATTTTAATTTATGTCATGTAAGATTTTACATGTCATTTAATAATTAAATTAACGATTTTAATAACGAAAGGACCTTATTGATATAAAATTGATAGTTTAATGATGTAATTAAAATATTTTAAAATTTGAGGACAAACTTAAAATGAGAGACACACTTTAAGAATGTTAAGTGTAATCAATTATTAAAAATAAGATTTAAGGTAACTTTTAGCATCTAAATTTAGTAAATTACTTATTAAAAAATTTAATTAAATTTAACAATTAGATTTATTTTAGTTTTTAAATTTAAAATAAATCCAAATTTATTAATTAAAATATATATAATTACCAAATTTAAATATTAAAATAAATAAATAAAAATACAAAAGCTAAAATCATGAATAAAACATACAATGATTTAATCCGAAAAATCCGAATCTAAAATGGGCCCAATTGAGAAGCCCAGGGTACAATTTGATTAAACGAAATTTCTTTACTTCTTTCACCCTTTGCATTGCCCCTGCCTTGGGGAAAACGGGCGTTGGTCGGAGACTTGGTTGGTAGGCCTATCCATACACGTGCTCCTCCAAATAAGCATGACGCGTCTAGTTTGCTGAAAAGTTCTATATTTCAATGGGTTAATGTAATATTTAGCCCCTGAACTTGATAATTAATTTAATTTTAGTATTTCTTTTTGTTTACTTTAATACTTAAATTTCACAACTAAATCAATTTTGGTTCCTGAATATATAAATGTAAATGTTTGATGATTTGACATTCTATATGCCACATCATCAAATCTCGATAAAATTTAAATTTAATTATTAAAATAGACTTCGTTGCTAAGTGATACTTTGAGTTCTAAATCATTAAATCTTGACTGAATATAAGTCAGAGAACTAAAATAAATTTAATTATCAAATTTAAATACCAATATGAACCAAAAAGATTATTAATATTAAAATGGACTTAATTATAAATTAAAAAATAAAATAAAATAAAAAAATTCAAAAAAGTCCACTAATAAAACAAACTAATGCTACTCCTGTTTTGCCCCCACCCCCAAAAAAGAAAGAGAAAAACACACGTTGTGGGTCCCTAGAAAAATGCAGAATGTTACATCACTTAATTGTGGAAAACATGTGGAAGGTATAATAATTTATTTAGTCCTTCAACTTTAATAAAAGATTATTTTAGTTATTTGTTTAATTTTTTATATTTTTAATTTATTTTTTTGTTAAATTATTTCAAAATAGATGAAAATTTTAACAAATGTTAACTTTGTTAATATAGACATTTACGTAGACTACCAAATTAATAATTAATTATTTTAAAAAAAATCAGAAAAGGAAAGTTATTAAAATTATTTAAAAAATGTTGTAAAAACAAATATATATATATATATATTATAAAAATTTTAAAAATTTTAAAATATTATAAAATAATTAATTGTTTATATGGCAATCCATGTGTATGTCCATTCCAGCCGTTTGTTAACTTTTTCATCCATTTTGAGGTGACTTGACAAAAGAATGCAAATTCAAGAATAAATGAAGGGCTAAAATGACTTCTTTTATAAAGTTGGAGGGCTAAAATAGTTATTATGCCTAATATAAAAAAAAAATCATCCCTCGTCCCAGCTTAAGGTAGTTGAAACATGGTAGTCAATTTTATTTCGATAATAATTTTAGATTCCGTTCCAATGCAAATTTCGGTCGATCTCAACTGTATTGATGCATACAGATTAATTTCATTCATATAGACCAAAATATGGTATACTAACAGGTATAAAAATGATTTTAAAATATAGGGATGAAACCAAAAGAAAAAAAATCGAGGGGATCAGAATTAAGTTTTATATTTTTATGAGAGTTAAAATAAAATTTTACAATTTTAACAACTTATATCTTTATAATTTTTAGAAGGCCAATGTGTAATTTTATCATTTATTAAATTAAATATTGTAAAATTTAAAAGGTCAAAAGTAAAATTGTACAGTTTAACGAGTTTGTAGCTTTTACTAGCCCCTCTAGCACCACCCTACTAAAATATTTTTTTATTATTTATAAATTATTATTTGCATAATATGGGACTATTTTCTTGTTTAATTTACGAAATATTTTTTTAATTGTTTATTTTAAGTTTGTTTAATGATGAATTATATTTATAAATATTATTAAAGAATATTTTATACGACTGAAAACTACTTTATATTTAAGACTTGATATTTAAAAATATTTTTTATATGTATATGTAAAATATTTTAAAAAATTACAGTAAATCCGAAAAAAATATATCAAAACAAATCGATATAAAAATATATTAATATCGGTAAAAAATTATGTGGAAAAAATTAAATATTTTAAAAATAATTCACACTACTTTGATGAGTTTTCCAAAACCCATTTTCCTTTACCATTTTTATTCAATCCTCACTCTCTTTGAACCTTCCAAATGTTTGCAATATTTTATCATATTAGCTTTGACTCTACTATTTATTGACTAGAAAGTGTTAAAAGTGAAATCTTTTAAATAAACACGTTGACTTAAACTCGTGTTTTATATTTATAGGCGAAGTGGATATCATTTCAACTAACTACTTGTTGATCGATTTATTATATTGTAAATATAAAAAAAAGTTTAATTCGATGCATGATTGATATATAAATTTATATTAAATTTCTGATTGAGTTAACGTAATGGGTTAATCGAATATCAATTTAGTTGAAAAATTACTAAAATACTCTTTATGGTTTTTTAATAAAATAATATTAAGATGAGATTTGAACTCGAAACACACGAGTTTTAAACATTTGACTTAATATCAATTCAACTAAAGCTTCATTTGGTTTTGACATAAAATTGTTATAAATATTTTATTTATACTTTTTTTCACACACGGGGTACGTTATAGCCTAGAATTTATAAAGAATCATATACTTTTTCTTTTAAAAAAAAGTAATATTTGATAATCACATCGGATCTCAACTATATCCAAAGTCAAGCTGTGTTAGACCCCTGAATGAGAAAAAGTTCTCTTAGAGTTGCTTTCTCTATCAATAAACTTGAAAAGGGTATCGAATTTTTTATCCTTAAACTCGGTAAATGTATATGTTTGATGACATGACACTTTGTGTGCCAGATCATTAAATATTGATAGAATTTAAGTTTTAATGATTAAAACGAACCTCGTTACTAAGTGATACTTTGAGTGTCACATCATCAAATCAAGCTTAAAAATCAAATCAGACTTAATTATCAAGTTTATGTACAAAAATAAAATAAAAAAAATACAAATATCAAAGTAGACCCAAGACTAAAAATACGTAATAACCTTATTTGATATTTTTTATACAATTCTTACTTCTATTTATTACTCCCAACTCTTAAATCGAAAAAAAAAAAAAAAAAAAAAAAAAAGAGTCTAATCCACGTCTCCTTAACTATTGCAATATCAATCACCTTATTTGAAATTTGAAGTAAAGTGAATGGGCCGGGATTTGACGTTTCGCCATACCAACAGCTCTTTCTTCATTCTTTGTTTGTTATTATTAAGGCTATGTTTTTTGTTTTTTTCTTGCGGTGAATTATAAAGAGAGAATAAAATTCCGATAACAACGTAATTAGTGCGACTCGAATTTAGGTTACACTTTAAGCGATACACATATTAATTATCATGCTAACAGAATTCATTAAGGATATGATTTAGATAAATAGGAAGAGATAACTTTTTTTCCTTTTAAACGTGGGGTTAAAGCTTGAGCTAAGGTGCCTGCAATGGCAACCCGATCCTTGGGTTGGTGGCTCAAATCTAGCACACTGGATTTAACTTACCCCCATCTTCTTCTGTGCCTTTATACATACGTTTGGTTCCAATAAAACAAAAGCCAGGTCACAGAAAGCGACACCAACTTCGTCCTTTAACAGAAAAAGAAAAGGTTGAGGGATTGCTATCTCATTAATGGAAGAAGATATTGAACTTTCTTAATTGGTCTAACGATTAAGGAATGTTTAATTATAGACTTCATTCGGATTTGAGTATTCCGAAGAGCAAATAGTAAGTCTTTATTTGAACAGTTCTCTTTAGACATAGTGTATGGGTGAGTGGTGTAGGTATGTCTCGATCATGTGTGTGAGAGAACACTAATTTTTTTATTGTTCAATATCAAAAAACGGAAGAAAATATTATATTATAGTTACAAGTTTGCTAAATAATTAAAATTAGGGAAGGTTCATACACTAATTTGTATGTTGTCTTCTTTACTCAAAAAATTGGTAAATTAGTCATTATACATTAGATCAAAGAGTAAACTAGTCGTTTCTATTAAAAATTTTATCTATTTCTACTGTTAAAAACTAATGCGGTTAACGAAGTAACCAAATAGTTTACACATGGCATACCACATGTACCTTATACTAACATCAAAGACTAATTTTTAACAGTAAAATTCGATGAAATTGTTAACAGAATGATAAATTTTCTATTTAATCTAACTTACAGAGATTAATTTATCCATTTTTAAATCGAAAAAGTAAAATGTAATCTAACCCCTAATAAATTCTCGTTATAATCACCACAGACACTATCGAAGAAAAATCCAAACTAAATTTAACCCTAACTATAAATGGTCCACCTCTTGTGCACCTAGACCCAATTGTAAATTTAATATAGTAGAAAAAGAGGAGAGAAAGAAAAAAAAAAAAAAAAAACACTTGAGGGGTCCCTAAGAGATACAGTAATCTGCTACATCATTTAATTGTGGAAAATTTTGGGAAAATTTTGGGAAAATAATATAATTTATGAAAAATTAACAATTTGGTCCCACATCCCAGCACGAGGTAGTTGAAATGTTAAATTTCTCACTCAAAAAAATTTAAAAAATTTAATTCACACTACTTTTTCGGGTTTTCCACAACCTTTTTAACCGTTACATTATCCATATGGGATGGTACCATACACTATTTCCAAATCTCACTTTCCTTCACAATTTCTCATATCCTCCCTCTTTGACTCTTCCATATGGTTTTTGAATCGGATTAAATCGTTGGGTTCGGAACTGATTTGATTATCAATTTGGAGAGAGACATTAAATCGGGTTATTTGTAAATTAGTATGAATGGAGTTAAAAAATTGATTGAACTGTTTTTGTTTATAGTTTTATAAATTTTTAATGATTTGTTTGATTTAATCGTATAAAATGATTAAACCGTTAAAGTGGTGACGTGATCGATTTGATCATCTATTTTTGTTATGAAAACTTTGATTTTATCATATTGAATATGAGACCATTTTATATCGTTTCGAAAGCGTCAAAACTAATAAGAACACTTTTCAGAATTTGAATTTGTGTCTTTTTATTTACGAGAGACGAGGTGGATTTCACTTCAATCATCTACTTGCTAATCATTAGACAAGATTTATCATATTACAAATATAAAAAGATAAGGTTTGATGCATGATTAGTGTATAAATCTGTACATTAATAATGAATCATATGTTTTTTTATTCAGAAATTTTCAATAACCGATAATCGTATTAAACTTCGATTAAATCTAAAATCAAATAACATTAGACTTTTCTCAATCGATAAAACTCGAAAAGTGCATAAATTTGTTTGCACTTAGCCTAATAATAATTGGTAATGAAATCTTATTCAAAAATTTATAATTGTCGAGTGTTTTAGTGTGTCAATTTCTAAAGGGTGTTAATTCTTTATTTATATGATATGGTTCCTAGATGTGACGTCGTATGTAAGTCCTCATGCATGTCAATAAGTATCTTATTCTAGGATTAATACGTATTTTTAACCTAATTTATTGTGTATTAAATATTTTTCAAGATAAAAATTTATTAATTTGATATTTAAAGTTTATATTTGATATATATAATTTTATAAAATATCAATAAATTATATGTTTAATTATTATTATTTGATTCACAAACAATATTGATTCATATGATTAAGAATCGTTAAAAATCGATAAAAATTTAAGATAAAAAATTAATAATTGTTTAAATATTTTTTATTTATTTAATTATTATTAAATCGAAAAATAATATAATTGAACCAAAAATTAATGCATTGGGTATTAAAACAATGAGCTCTTATATAAACACATCCCTTGCAAGCTACAAACACTCAGCTTAACAAATAAGCAAACACACACTCTCATTCTCTCTCTGTATTTCCTTTGTCTCTTTAATGGCTACTTTCTTCTTCTTCCTCCTCTCCTTCCTTATCTGCTTTCACATCTCAAGTAAGTTTCTTACTCTCCAAAACGACACCGTTTTCCCTTTCCCTTTCTCAATAAAATGAAATCTCTACACACACACACAAAAAAAAAAAAGAAAAAAGAAACTGCATCACTATCAGTTACTTCACTTTCAAGCTCCATATTTCCAATTAATAATTTCGGTGTTTTTTTTTTTTTTTTTTTGTAAATAGGTGCTGAGCCGTTTATTGGAGTGAACTACGGCCAAGTGGCGGACAACTTACCGCCGCCGTCAGCCACCGCGAAGCTTCTAAAATCGACGTCGATTGAGAAAGTTAGATTGTACGGAGCGGATCCGGCGATTATCAAAGCTTTGGCTAATACCGAAATTGGGATCGTAATCGGAGCAGCTAATGGAGATATTCCTTCTTTGGCTTCCGATCCAAACTCAGCAGCTCAGTGGATTAACTCCAACGTGTTGCCTTTTTACCCTGCTAGCAAAATCATCCTCATCACTGTTGGCAACGAGGTCACTTTCTAAAAAATTACCAATTCTTCGCTTTACACTCCCTTTTTCAAATATTTTTTTCACTTTCTAAAAACATTCTTAAATTTCAGCAAAAGTGAAACCTTTTACTAAAAAAAAATTCAGTTAATATTGTTACTGGTTTGGGAACGAGGTATTAAATTTTGGAGTTTAATTGAAATTTTTTTAAAAAAATTCGGGGAATTTAAATTAAATATTTTTAAAAATTCAGGGAATTTCAAATTAATAACATATAAATTATTATTATTTTACCCAGGTATTGACTACAAATGACCCGAATTTAATAAACCAACTGCTACCCGCAATGCAAAATATGCAAAACGCCATTAACGGTGCTTCACTGGGTGGAAAGATCAAGGTCTCAACGGTTCATTCAATGGCGGTGTTGGGTCAATCCGACCCGCCATCTTCCGGGTTGTTTAGCCCGAGTTATCAACCCGCATTGAAAGGTTTGCTTCAGTTCCAGAAGGACAACGGGTCCCCTTTTGCCATTAATCCGTACCCGTTTTTCGCTTATCAAAGTGACTCCAGACCCGAAACGCTTGCCTTCTGCTTGTTTCAACCCAACGCGGGACGAGTTGACTCGGGGAACGGAATCAAGTACATGAACATGTTTGATGCTCAGGTTTTGGTCCCTCCCTAACTTTTTCTTTTGGTTAAATTTGGTTTTGATGCTTTTATTTATCTTTAATTTTAAGATTTAATCCTTGCATTTAAACCTATTCCAATTAAAATATTAACATAATTTTTTCTTGAAAACAACTTTTCGAACAACAAGCAATATTTAGTTGTTAAAATTGATAAATTTTCCCAACTTAATTTCTAATTTTTTTTAAAATTAATTCTTGAACTTAACAATTTTTTCATTTTTATCCATGTGACACTATAAAATTATGCTATACTATCCTTTAAAATTTAGTTGATACTATGACCAAGTCTCAAAATTTTTTATCTTTGAAAGAGTTGTAAGTTCAGGGACTCATACGAATAAAAAAAAAAGTTAGGGACCGAATTTAAAAAAAAGTTTTTGGGTTTATGTTTCCTTATCCAAAAAAAAGGCATGTTAACAATGTATCAACCTATAATTTTATAGCTTTTAGAGGGAGTGAACCATAATTTTACCAGCTTTTGCTACCACATTTAAATTTCAAATTTGAGAATATGATTAAAATATCAAAATCATAATTATATATATATTTTTTCTATTTACAAAGAAAAATTGGGATTACAAAAATTCCAAAGTAGTAATCGTTTTCAAGGAATGTTTCAGAGATTATATTAATATTTTTTCTTTTTGCTGTAAATATTTAATTGTCGGTGGAATTCGTCACTCTCATTCACGTGTGAGCTAATTATTCACTATAAAATAAATATTCTTGCCATTGTCTTTTTTCTGTAATGGGCTGAGTTGAGCTGAGTTTGGTTCGGACCGAGCCCAGTTAAATAGTGGAATCTGAGTCAACACAGACAACAGTGTGGAAAATAAAAACGTAGGACATACGTTAATATTAGTCACTGGTCCACGACATTGACGTAAACTATGCTGTGGGATTTGATCACATGAATTCTTATTTATTTATTTAATTTTAATTTAATTTTTTAATTTGTTTGATTTATTTTTTTGACTTAGCCCAGAATTTATATATTTATTTATTTCTTTGCCTAATCCAACTTTTTTTCTCTTTTTAAATCGAGGTGTTATATATAAGAAAATCTAGTTAAATGTAGAAATTAGGGTTATCTTAATGCATTTAGTTTTAGGAGTTTCTTTATACATTTACTTGAAATTAGAGGAGACCGCAACAGTATGTCGGTTGATTCGTAAATTATTGGTTGAACCGAATTTAATAACTCTTTAGTATTTGTTAATAATTATATAATTTGAACTGGACAGGCTGATTGGATTGAGAATCGATAAATGAGACAATAGTGTTTATGAGCTACTTGAGTCCGACTCAGAAAAATTTTAAACTCAATTCGGTAATTATCGAGCTGACAATTATCGATCAAGCTGAATTCAAGCTTAGTAATACTTGACTCGAATGGCTTACGAGTCTTATTGAGTTTTTCTTATTTTATGATGTTAAATTACGTTATTGCCTTTAATATATATCATCAACCCTAAGTTTAATTATTGAGTCGAGCTTGAAGTTCGAGTATAAAAATTGATAAATGAGCTTAATTGAGTCCGAACTCGTGTAGTTTAATTATATTTTGAGTTGAGCTCAAACTTAAAAATAGATATTCGATTGAGCTCGAGCCGAGTATCAAGCTCCGAATTTCGAGTCGTACTCGAAGTTTGAGTACAAAAATTGATAAATGAGCTTAATTGAGTCTGAACTTGAGTAGTTTAATTAAATCTTGAGTTGAGTTCAAACTTAAAAATAGATATTCAATCGAGCTCGAAGTGGATATCGATGTTCAAAATTTTGGTCAAGATTGAACTTGATAATATTCAGGCCGAGCTTAATTAAACTCTTAAGCTTAACTAGTTGAATTATCAATCTTTTAAGATATAAATTTAAGAAATAACTGGTGACACTGTCCCTTAATTAGCTTGAGTTGATTAATGAACTTTTTAAGACAACATTTGTCATTGTTTATCCTGTCTTTTCTTTCATGATTTTGATGGTGTTTTTTGGACTCAATTTAAAATCTTATCCAAGAGCTGGATTTGTTGCAACAGTTTGATTAAAATTCATTATCTTGCTGCAATCTGTCATGGGTATATGATTGTATTCTATGGAATTAATCATTTTTTTTTAAGAGTAATTACCTTTTTCACCATATTATTCATGATTTTCTTTAATTATTTAATGATATTTCAGTAAATTTTTTTTATATTATTAACATATAATTTTAACATTTTTCTACCTTAAATTTAAAATTCTGAACCCCAAATCATAAATTCTAAACTCGAATTTTAAACCCCATACTCAAATTCTGAACCTTGAAATCGAATTCTGAACTCAAGTTCAAGGTTCAGTGTTTGGATTTGGGTTTAAGATTCAGGTTTAAGTTTGGAGTTTTGTGTCTAGAGTTTAGAATTCTGAATTTGAGGTTCATGATTCATGATAAAAATTGTCAAAATCATATTTTAATGACAAAAAATAAATTACTAAAATATTATTAAATAATTAAAAATAAACTATAAACGATAAAGTAGGAAAAATTTATAAAATAATTTCTCAAATAGAAGATATTAGAATAACTGAAAAAAAAAAAAAAACATTGTGCATATACACACAAAACCATGTCATTCTATAGCTGTGGTATGAGAAATACCCAACTCTATGCCTCAGTTGACTCAGCTCTATTTTTATTTTTTTAATATTAATTTTGAAGTTTTGGATTTATTTTAATAAAATTAATATTATACTTTTTTGAACATTATCCAATTAAGTTTCAATTTTTTAAATAAATATTTCTAAAAATTAATTTTTCAAGTAAATAAAAAAATCAACAATTCAATATATTTGTGTAGAATTTTTAAATTATTCTTGTAATTTTAAACATAAAATATTATTTTTACATAATAAAAATTTAATTATTTTTAAATAAAAAGTAAAATTTCGGATAAACATAATCTTTTAACTGAGCTAATGTGTCCCTACTAAATCCTAATCACATTAAATGCATCTTTGGCTTTTTTCATGAAATAATTAGACGCACTAATAAGTGTGGTTGATGGGTGACTTATTGGCCAATAATTCTAGATTAGCCCTTCAATAGTTTTGTTAATTGTTGCATGTGTATAGATGGATTTTAAATAAAACTAAATTATTTTCGGGGTAAGAGTTAAACTACATTTTGTTCTTTTTATTTAAAATACAGGTAAATTAGTCTCTGTATGTTAAATCAAAAAATAAATTGGTCAATTTGTTAAAAATTCATTCTATTTCTATTGTTAAAAATTGATTTTTGTACATCATGCCACATGGCTCGTCATATATCACTACTTGATTATTCCGTTAATCACATTAGTTTTTAACAGTACAAATTGATGAGATTTTTTAACAGAAAGGATCAAATTATTTTTTGTTCTAACGTACAGGGACTAATTTGTCTATTTTTTTAATAGAGTGGACAAAACGTATTCTAGTTTCTAGTATGAGAGTTTCCATAATACTTTTATCATGGATTTGATAATTGCACATATTTAACAAGGTAAAAAAAAAAATGTTCCTACCATAATGCAGTACTTTGCCACTGATTACGGCATTTAAATGTTGATAGTTGGTCCTAATGGTTGTGCAGGTTGATTCAGTGCATTCTGCTTTGAGTGCTATGGGGTTCAAGGATGTCGAGATTATGGTTGCCGAAACGGGATGGCCATATAGCGGCGACAGTAATGAGGTCGGGCCTAGCATTGAGAATGCAAAAGCCTATAACGGGAACTTGATTGCTCACTTGAAATCGATGGTCGGGACACCGTTGATGCCTGGGAAATCTGTGGATACTTACCTCTTTGCACTCTATGATGAGGACTTGAAACCCGGTCCCAGTTCTGAACGGGCATTTGGACTTTACAAGCCGGACCTTTCCATGGTATATGATGTTGGCATTTCAAAGAGTAGTCAGGTAAGTGAATTAATTTATTCATTTGAAGTTTGAACCGAAGAAAAAGTTATAATAATGAATTTTTCCTTTTTTATGTTCTAGACTCCATCGACTCCGAAAACTCCGGTGACTCCTCAACCGAAACCGACTGCAACTGGTTGGTGTGTACCGAAGGCCGGTATTTCCGATCCTCAATTGCAATCGAGTCTAGACTATGCATGTGGCCAAGGCATCGATTGCAGTCCGATCCAACCGGGAGGTGCCTGTTTCGAACCGAACACCATAGCGTCTCACGCTGCTTATGCCATGAACCTTTACTACCAGAGTTCCGCCAAGAATCCGTGGAACTGTGATTTCTCGCAGACGGCAACACTAACATCCCAAAATCCTAGTAAATATACTTCACTCAAACTTCATCTCAGTTCTATAGCATTTTATCTAGGACAATCGGTTTAATCAGTCAGTTCAATCGTGTTTTTTTCAAATCTATTTAACTAACTTTAACATGAGAAAATTAATATGACCAATTTAGTTGAAAAAACTAACCAAACCGAGACTGTGATACGGTCGGTTTGAATGAGTTTTGTCGGTTAACTAATCTTGAGTTATTGGGTTGTGTTATATGGCTATATATTTATTATATAATAAAATATAAATATCTTTTAAATAATTTAAAATTAATATAAACTTAGTTGACTTTTTCGGTCAGTTCAATTTAAAATTTCAAAAATTAATAACCAACTAAATTAATCGATTAAATCAAAATCAAAACCTACCAACCACATACCCGATTCTTCTAGTCCAAATCCAAGTAATAGACCCATAGAAATGGACATTTAGTAAAAGATTATGCTCTTTTTGTGGTATTAGTGCTAATAACTTTGTGATATTGAAACATCTAAGTAACATTAAAATTAGCCCCTAAATGATTTTAAAGTTTTTTTAGTTAAAAGTGATATTTATGTTACCAATATGGTCTCATTTTATTTTATATATCTATAAGACATCCAATAAAAACATATCATATGTCACATTTTTTTATTGAAATTATATTTTGGGATAAAACGAAATTAAATCGATAATTTAAGGATTAATTTTACATTTAAGCCTTAAAAAAAACCCTTGAATACCTGTGTTCAATGCATACATATATATATATATAGAACACATTTACATCAAAATCTGAATAATATAATATCTTAATTTCCATTTTTTTTCTCTAAATGAAAATTTTCCTTTGATTGCAGGTTATAATAATTGCATCTACCCTGGTGGGAGCACTTAGAAAAGGCAGATAAAATGTGAATTGAAATTGGAAAAAGGAAAAGGATGGTTAAATAAAGGCTGTGGGTACCTTATATTTGTAGCTTTAACTGTAAAGTTATTCTCCTTTGATATGGTTTTGCTGTGGTCTGTGTTCTTTTTTGGGGGTAAATTATTTTATCTAATAAAGTTAGGGTTGGAACATTGATGAACTTTAGTGGTTAAAAAAAATGGGGTCATGCTTATAATCTCTTAGACATAATATCAAAACCAGTATGATGTGGGCATGAAAGTTTAGATTTGATGCGAAGTATTTAATTTTTCTTCTCTAATTATAAAAAAAAAAAAAAATCATATTTTGCTTCTTGCATGTTCTATGTACCATGTCTTCTCTAAATGTATTGTTTTATATATAGTCAATGAATTTTGGTCATTTTCTTATGCCTAAAATGTAGGTTTCATATCCAAGTTTCAGCTGATTCTTTACTTGTTCAAATGCTTATTTTATGATTATGAATGTTTGAGGATTGAATACTACACTCAAACTCATGTTTGCAAAGGGTAAAAGTATCATGAGTTTTTGTATTAGAAATTAGATTGTATTTTACTTATTTTTACTTAAAAAAATAAGAAAATTAGTCCATGTATATTAGATTAGAGAGTAAACTAGCACTTTCTATTAAAAAATTTATCCATTTCTATCATTAAAAATTGGCGCGGCTTACAGAACAATTAAACTGTTATGTGTGGTGTGTTATGTATACCTCATTCTAATTTCTAATGTACAAGGATAAGTTTTTAAGAGTAGAAACATATTAAATTTTTATAGGAGGATTAATTTGCTCTTTGATTTAATATAGAGAGATTAATTTGCCTTTTTTTTTTTTGTAGAAGGGACACAATACAATCTAACTCCTAATACAAAGGGCTTCATGATACTTGTCAGATAGAAAATCAATTGAGTCTTAGTTCAATTGACATTAGTAAATATAATTCAAATATGTATGAAATTGTTAATAAAAAAAAACAAAATCATTATGAACTATAAAAAAATATTCTTAAAATAAATGTTTAAAATTCAAATTAATTTAATCATTTGTAGTAGGGAGATTTATTTAATATTAAAATAAAGTTAATTTTGAAAATTAATTTTTTAACTACCTTAATTTTAAAAAAAATTAAAGTAATTCATTTCACATTTTTCATTAAAGTGCATACTTATGGACATGATTTTAACTATATTGACTCAATATGATTGATTCAATGAAAAGGATAATTAAAAAAAACAATCATAAAATTCTATAATTTTTTATTGGGCTCCATTTTTTTTCCTTTTATAGTATTGGCTTTGGATCAATATAATATATATATATATATATATATATATATATATATATAGAAATAGTCTTTTTATATTTATTAAATGTGTTACCACTATATGTCTTGTGACTTAGTCCAGACGACGACCTGATTAGAGAAACTCAAACATGGCAACTTGACTGGGGAAACCCCAACAGCTCGCCTTTTCTCGCATCCACAACTCGCCATCCCTTTATCTGCCTGATACTAGTAACTCGTCATTCTCTCGTCCGCCAGATGGCCACAATCGCCATTTCTTTATTCGTACACCAGCAAGGATACCTCTTAAAGAGATAACGTGTCCTCATGCATGACACATAATTATCCCCTAACATGTCTCTTCAAAGAATCATGTCTTATAAATACGAGCAGTAATCCATGAGAAGGAAAGGAAGAGAACCATAAAAAATGATATTTTTATTGTAAAAAAAAGTTAAATGGTATTTTAAAAAAAAACTATTCTAAAAAAAATACATTTCATTTATATAAAAACTAGTTTAGACCATTTCAAAACTTATTACAAGAATAAATATATTTATTAACAAAAATTAAAAAAATTGACAAATACAATGTCAACTCTTCCTCTCCTGTCGTATTCTTATGGGGCCAACCTTTTCTCTTGTTATATTATATCATTAGCAGCCATTCCAACTATTAATATTATTAATTACTTGTTATTTTTAGTAAATTCCATTATATTGAAGATAGATTCTCCTCTAGTTGTTGACTTCAATGTTCAACCAATTTTTCTTTTATATTTTTCAAAATATCTATCGGAATAAATTTAGTAATTAATCGTCCGCATTCTGTAGGTTTATTAAAGGATAGATGTTGGCCACGAATTTTAAAACTGTTTCGTACCCAGAATAAGGATCAAACCCTCGATTATTGATTAAGATAAACGAAATAAGGAGAACCAAAAAATAATTAATTACCTTCCAGCTATGCTTCTGCTAGTGTTTATAAGAGAAAGAAATAACATGGTAATGGAGGAAGATTGGGGAAAAAGTTAATTCCTCTAAAAGTCCCCAAACTATTACCCAAAATTTAAATTAATCCTTAAATTTCAAAAAATTGTAGTTGAAAATCAGTATTCTATGAATTTAGGCATCAACTAGAGGAGAATAAGAGCCATCAATGGTAAACATTAGTGTAAATGTATAATCTATTATTGTATAAGAATCTTGAGTAAGATGTGTTAACGCAATATTTAGTCCTTGAACTTGATAAAAAAAAATTTAATTTGATTCTTGAACCTTTTTCTTTTTTCGCATTAGTTTCAAAATTGAACAATTTTTTTAATCTGATCATTGAATTTCGATTCCATTAATACGTGATAATGGGATATTATAAGTAGAGTGTCATGTTATCACTAGAACGATCTTTATGTGATGATGTAGCTAATCTTAAAGTGGCATGTTATTACACTTTAATAGAAACCAAGTTTAAGGATGATAAAATCAAGAAAAGTTGTCAAGTTTTGAGACAAATGTGGATAAGCAGAGGCTAAGACTGAAAAGTTTTCAAATTCAGGGATTAAATGTTTTTTTTTTTTATCTCTAAAAGAAAATATCTCTATAAAATTTAGGACCTCTATTTTTTAACATGTTATATCCAAATTATTTGTGTAGTAAATATATACGTGTTTATAATTTAATACACACATTTAAAATATATTTTACATCGCTAAAAGTATCATGGAAGTCCTTATATTAGAGTCAGATTGTATTTTGTTTCTTCTAGTAAAAAATGGACAAATTAGTCTAGTATGTTAAATCAAAGAGCAAATTAGTCATTTTTGTTAAAAATTAATATGGTTGACGAAATAACTCAACAATAACACATGACATGCAACGTGTACCTCATAATGATGTGCAAGGACCAATTTTAAACAATAAAAATGGATGAAATTTTTAACAGAAAGACCAATTTGCTCTTTGATGTAATTTTTAAGTAGAATAAACAAAATGCAATCAACTTCTAGTATATAGGCCTTCATGATACTTTTACCATTCTACGTCATATTTGAGTTGTATTTAGCCTCCAAAAGCATCTAGCTTGAGACCAATTTAGAATTTGAGTCATAGTTTGAGGACTTATAATGAATTTAACCCAAACAAATGCCGCAGTAGAGATCCACGTGGAAGGTTAAGTGGGGCCGGCGGCGACAGTCAAAACACAATCAAAACCTTTACCGATCAGCCATAAACCCCCCTTTTTATTTTATCTCTTTCAGAATCTTACAAAACCATCAATCATCACCTTCACTACAAAAAACCCTTCCCTTTATTTTGGGTTCTTCTTCCTTCTAAATTTTTGGGTTTTTTTTTTTTAATTATGAATCCATAGCAGAGAGATCATAGAAAGAAGGCTTGACCTTTGATCGATCTCGCAACAAGGAAGTTTATTTTTTTTTTAATTTTAAAAAATGCTTTTTCTTTTTAAGTTAAAAAGATTTTAAAAGACCCAAAAAAAGTATAAAAAAAATGTCTGTTGCAGAGCTGAAAGAGAAGCACGCGGCGGCGACGGAGACAGTGAATAATCTAAGAGAACGATTAAAGCAAAGACGTCAACAGTTGCTCGACACTGATGGTAAAGAAAAATAAAAAATCAAAGTTTTTGAATTTTGTTGGGTAATTATAAATGATTTTTTTTAGCTTCTAAGATCTATTTGGTTTTAATTTTTTTGTAAATTATCATGTGTAGTTGCTACATATGCAAGATCACAAGGGAAGAGTCCAGTTACTTTTGGTCCTACGGATCTGGTTTGTTGCAGGACCTTGCAAGGTCACACTGGCAAGGTAATTTAAAAAAACAAAAAACTTTTTTATTGCAATTTTTTGAATTGATTATTGTTTTTTTTTTAAGGTTAAAGAAGGTGAAAATTTGCTTACTTTGTTTGAAATTGAATTGCTTTGGGACATGTTTATATATATATATATATATGTATGTATGTATATCAGATTTCAGTTGCATGTGTATTTTCTCTAGGAGAAAGGGACTTTTTTTTTTTTTTTTTTTTTGCTATGTTGATAGCTTTGTAAGTAGAAATGCTTTGTTGGAAGACAAAAATGGTGGTTTAGTTTATGGATTATTATCATATACGCCGCCGCGAGTGGAGTATAAAAATCTTTTTTACTATACTGGCGGTGGATGGAATAATTGTCGTTTGTTTAAGTGATGCATGCTCCAATGGCAAGAGAAGCTCGGATAAAGATTCGAATTTGGAGTAAAATTTGACTTAGAATGCTTCATTTATTGATATTTTTCGGCTGATTTCACTTTTATTCAATTCTTTTTTCGTTTTTTCGAGTCTTGGGTTTCACAAATGAATTATTTACTGAAATGGGGCTAAATAGTTGCTAAATTGAAGCAAATAGTCATTTGGATTGTTTTTGAGTTCTGCATGATGATAGGGAAAAACTCAAGTTAATGATAATTTGTTTGCAGATCACTTGTTATACTGATGGTTATAGATGAAGTTGTGTATTTGAACTTAATTTCCAAGGAACTATGCAGGTTTACTCGTTGGATTGGACTCCGGAAAGGAACCGGATTGTTAGCGCGTCTCAGGATGGACGATTAATTGTGTGGAACGCTCTAACTAGCCAGAAAACTCACGCCATAAAGCTGCCTTGTGCATGGGTTATGACGTGTGCTTTTTCTCCCACGGGTCAATCAGTTGCCTGTGGTGGTCTCGATAGTATGTGTTCCATTTTCAACTTGAATTCTCCGACTGACAGGGATGGAAACCTACCTGTATCAAAAACCCTTAGTGGACATAAGGGTTATGTCTCGTGCTGTCAGTATGTTCCGGATGAAGATATTCACATTATTACCAGTTCCGGTGATCAGACCTGTGTTCTATGGGATATTACTACTGGCCTTAGAACATCGGTTTTCGGGGGAGAATTTCAATCCGGACATACTGCTGATGTGCTAAGGTATCTTAGTGTTTTTTTTACCTATTTGGATTACCTTATAAGTCCATTGATTTGCATTAATGAAGTGTTTGATATCTTTGTTTAAGTGGCTCGGGTATGAAGTTAATACAGAAAAGTTATGATTAGTATAAGGTAAAATATGCCATAGGTCCCTGTACTCTTCACAAATTTTGGATTTAGTTCTTGTACTTTTTTCCCCAGAAATTTAGTTCCTCTACTTTTCAGATTTTAAAATTCAGGTCCAATTGTTAACACTTATAAATTTGTTGGTATAACATTTTGAAATTAAAAAAAAGAACTCAATTGATAGCAATGTAACTAAAAAAATACGCTGCAATAAACCTAAATTTAACAAAACAATCTTAATAGTGTTAAGTGTTAACAGTTGGACCTGAATTTTAAAATCTGAAAAGTAGAACTAAATTTTTAGAAATAAAAGTATAGGGGCTAAATTTCAAATTTTTGAAGAATAGAGGGACTTCTGGTATATTTTAACCTTAGTATAATGTTTGTTTTATGCACATACTCTGTTAACTACTGTGGATAATAAGCTCGAGGAATCCTGAGCAGACTTTCTGTTGCTTCTGATCAATCTGTTCTCCTTTTATTGGTATGGTGGAACCTATGTCAAATGATATTTGTGTTTATCAAAACTTTTGATGAAAGATAATAAGTCTTTCTTTTATGTTCATTCTTTCAGTGTCTCAATTAATGGATCGAACTCAAGAATGTTTGTCTCTGGTTCATGTGATGCAACTGCCCGATTGTGGGATACTCGTGTTGCAAGTCGAGCAGTTCGTACATTTCATGGTCACGAGGGCGATGTAAACACCGTGAAGTTCTTTCCAGATGGCAATAGGTTCGGAACTGGATCGGATGATGGAACTTGTAGGTTGTTTGACATTAGAACTGGTCACCAATTACAAGTATACTATCAGCAGCACGGCGATAACGAGGTTCCACATGTGACCTCCATCGCATTCTCCATTTCTGGAAGACTTCTCTTTGCCGGATACTCAAATGGAGATTGCTACGTATGGGACACGTTATTGGAAAGGGTAATAATAGCCCATCCTCCATCCCCCACCCCCCGTTTTTGACTTACTTTCATCTTTCCAACCCTTTGATTCCCAAACTCGAATTTTTAATCCATTCGTAAACCTATTTTCCCCCATGTGATGTTTTGTTTTGGATTGCGTATTGGTTTAGGCATAATGTTACCGGTTCTCATTGTATTCTTTCCCTGTTCATCACCATCGGTGATTAGCAGGCTTTTCTTTAGCATTAGACTTTTTGATGATTTAGACCAGCATAGTGCTCACATCATTGACATAGATGTTTAATGAATACTTAAGCTGAAAAGCATAGGACTCAATGAACCCGAGTTTTGTCGACTTTCCCTCTTTTCGGGTTGAATACGGTTTGTGCAAATGCATAATATGAAGTGTTAAATGTAGTCAGCTTTGGAACCTTGCAGCCTAAACTTTTTTATTTTTCGTTTTTTATCCCATTCGTTCAAGTTTCAACTACTTGTAATTACACTTTAGCTGGAACTATTTATAGCTGACTCGGGTTTGGCATATAGTAGGCTGTGATTCTCTAATCTCCTTCATCTTTTATGTCAGGTCGTTTTGAACTTGGGATCTGTCCAGAACTCACACGAGGGACGGATTAGCTGTTTGGGTTTATCGGCTGATGGTAGTGCCTTATGTACAGGAAGTTCGGATACAAACCTCAAGGTTAGTCTACATTCTTCATTTTTTCATACTTGCATTTGCTACTCCTAGAAATGAAAAATTGGCTCTGCAACCGAAACGAAAAATGGAAATTCAGAATTCCTTCTAAATGCAAAAGCGATCTTTGAAAATGGCAGATTTGGGCATTTGGAGGGCATAGAAAGGTGATCTGATTTGTCAGACCGAGAAAAACCAGTTACGGTATCTCCGGCAGGTGCCCCATTTCTTCAAACTGCAATCTTTCATGGCATTATCCTATGTGGGAGATTACCTTTGTATTTTAATGCTTTGCACTGTTGCTTGTAAACTTCCATGTTGAAAACCCAATTTGATTAGTGCATAAAGAAAGATTTAAGGAAAAAGAACTTTGTATTAGGCAGAGATGTTCATTTGCATTTTTCTTATATAGCTTTTGCTTGATTGTGATTTGTAAGAAAAAAAATTTCATTTTATTTTTCCCAAATTGTCTGACTTTGGACCGTTTTCATTCCTATAATGTAACTTTTGTGTTAAATTATAAATCTGCTAATATTGTTCTTATCAATAAACTAATAAGCTTTGTGTAATCATTCCATCTTAAGCAGGACCAGCATCAATTTGAGATTATATTCAGAAGTGTAATTGGTTAAAATATGTTATGGGTCATAAATTTAAAATTTAGTCTTTATATTTTTATTTTTAAAAATTTAATCTTTTTCTTTTTATATTTCAAAACTACACAATTTAAATTTTATTAAATTGGTTAAAAATACTCACTCAATCACTTGATAGCAATAAAAAAATGACTAATTAACTGCTACTAAAAAAAATAAAATCAATGAATCGGAATTTGAAAAGTAAAGAATTTAAATTCTTAAAAGTAAAAAATATAAAAATTTAATTTTAAAATTTAAAATTTACAAAAAGTATAAAAATTTATGAAATTAATTTAATCGAATGTCTAAATTATCGCTTAAATTTCAAATTGGTTTATTAATTTCTAAATATTTTAATCAAGTCACTTTATCAATCTAGCTACCAATTTTAATCATTTTAAGTGTTAATGGCAACTGAATTTCTACCTATTACATAAATATTTTATACTTAAATTTGTGAAAAGAATATTTAGTCATTTGGAAAGGAGAATAATCTTCCTTAATTTTAATAAATTTTTTTTAACACACAGGTAGTCACAAACTGAGCAAAAAGACTACAAGACTTTAAAAGAAAACTTTATTATAAGAAAATGATAATAAATAACTCAAAATTAATGTCTACAACCCAGATCCAAATATTTATAAAATTGATTGATAATCGGTAACAAGATTACCAAACGTTTTATTATATTAGAACAGGAAAAACAAGTGTACCTCAAAATTCATGATTAATAAAATAAAAAAAAAAATGAAGCAAAGCTTTGATCCACTACACTTGAATACCGACATAAAAATAAATGTAAAAAGAAAAAATCATTCCTATGAGCCTGACTGATAACACGGTATTATTGGCAGCATTAACACAGACCATATAAATGTAAACGAAAATCCCGGAATAGGTTTGCATGCAATTCTCTCTACACAATTATTTTTGCCTTTGGAACTCGTACAAAACCACCCCCAAAAAATAGCTTAGAAGCTAGATTAGAGCCCCCCCAAAAATGAAAAACTAACCGCTAGCTACGATCTCATGAATGGTGTCACTAACAGTTTCGTCCTCGGACCTAACAGCAAGTTTCATGGCGACGTCCTTCGGACCGTCAAGTCCGAATTGCAACCGCACAAGCACTTTCACATTGCCTAGGTATACCCCAGATAAAAGACAAGTGTGTGACCTTGAATTTGGAGGGACAACCTCTGTGCCCTGCATCGCAAGGCATGTATAATAATATTATATCAATAGCAACAGTATAGAGCAAAACAAATGAAAAAATAAAACAGGTACGAACCTCGCAGGGTTGCATGCCGAGAAGATTAATGACAGCATTTACAGCTTCGGCTAGGCTATCCCTTGGGCCAAGGCCATATTCATCTACACGTTCAAAGTCCACACCCATGCTTTCCCATGCATTCCTGAAATTAGAGACACCCACCTTCAACATGTAATCAGCTGCAACAAGTTCAAGGTCCTCCAGTTGGTACTCGTCCTCTACTCCATCGTCCTCAGCCTCGCCAGTACTTGGATCAACCTAGCAGAAACATTGCAAGCATGAGATAGGAAAAACACCTAAAATGTCTCCAGTTCATGCCAAAACATGTTATCATTCAGAATCAATTTAAACCGGATGTCCGGTCTTTGCAAAATTTGTTACCATCGAGAACCAAGTTATCATTCAAGTAGTTCAGCAATGTAAAAAAATCACACATTCTTTGGAGCAAAAAAGAGAAGAAAGCGTACCTCTTTTACGATGAACCTCAGCATATTTGAAAACTTTCCAACAGCTGAGACCCCCTCTGGCTTTTCAAATGCCACGAAGGTCTGGCCGGGTGAATCATATGGAAGTTGTCTTAAAGGCTTTGAAGCTACTTCAGCAAATTCCTCAGCCTCTGAAGCATCCACAATAACAGTGACCTAGTAACAGGCAGATAAAGTTATCAAAATAGTCTACCAGATTTTTTAAGTAATTTATTGATGGCTTCATGTAATTTGATCATTACGTTCTCCAATAATTGCTCTGGAATGGTATTAGTGCAGTTGTACTGAAACACAACATGACCATCAAAAATATGTTTGACGACATTAACTGCATATTCCGTTTCTGCTTCTGTCAACTCCACAGGTGCAGAGGACTGGCCAATCGAAAAACAAGGAAAAGTCACACGAGGCAAAATTGGAATACCATCTAAATCATTATATGCAATTATATGAAAGGGACATGCAAGGCAAAGTCAATGGAAGTACCTTGAAGAGCTTGCCAAAGCTTGCGAACTCAGGAATTGATGAAAGCAGCTTCTCGTAAGCATCAACAGTTGATGGAGGGCCAGGGGGAGGAGCACCAAGACCAGTTTGTTTTTTACTTGTAGCTTTCTTCTCAGCAAGTGGCTGAGTCTTGACGTCCTTTGGCACAGAATTAATGTCAAATGCCTTTTCTGACGGATCCTGCACCCAAATTAAACACATCAGATTATGACCTGAAAAGCAGAAAAGTTGAAAGAGAAATTTAGAAACTTACATAATTTTTCAAACTGTTCTCCAAGTTCACCAGAGGGACATCTAGTGAACCAAAGAGAAACTCCTTTACACCTTCATCAGTTTCAACAACTGCAGCATCACCACCAAGTGTATTAAGATAGAGTGTAGCCCTGTCACGAACCTACAACGGAACAGATTTAGAAAACCTATTTAAGAGTAAAAAGAAAAGCACATTTGACTTGCTAGAAAATCCGATTAACAATGCAACTAACATAAATAACAAATGATAGGACAATAATGCATGCATCAGCAAGTAATACAACTGTGCACGTAAAAAGAAAAGTATGCAAACCAGCAAAAATGACATTATTTATGATAAACTGACCTCATCATCATTGTCAAAAAGACAGCGCCTTAAGAGAACAAATATGCGGGGCTGCAAAAGAGAGTGCAAAATTTTCAAGCTTAAGTAGGTGAGCAATGAGTTGAATGTTTTGGTTACTTCAGAAAAACGAAAGAGAATCATTAACATTTCATACCTTCAATCCATCAACCATAGCACCAAATTTTGCTAGGGTGCTCACTGCACCAGCCCGGACAGTGGCATTCTCAAGATGCACACGGTTGTAAATGTAACGTATATATTTGCTTGGATCAGATGTTTTTGGGCCTTCAATCCCCAAGAAATGGAGTATCTATAACAATGTTAAGATAAATTTAACCGTACTCAAAGATGGGAGAAAAATGGAAAATAAATAAATAACATGACAGAGTTGATGCAAGATAACAAATGAAAATGCTACCTGTGTGGAAAGATATGTGAATTCACAATCTTCAATGAACTCACACAAATGAAGCAATCCACTCTCCTTTGCTTCAGGGATATCTCTGATTAGAATCACAATTGAATCTACAATGGCCTTTTTGTACTCAAATCCACCTTCCTCCCTTAAAATATTGCTTAAGAAATTCATCCTGAAGATAACAATGGATAAAAAACACTCTAAGGGAAGCATTTACCGAAGCCTACTGACCAATAATACAAAGCAAAGTATCCCTTACAAAGATCTGTGCTTCAATGGAAACTTTAAGCATAGTGATCTTATGGCGTCCACCACAACAATTTTAAATTCATCAGCAATATCAGACATAAAATTAGTTATCTGCTTCATCAGGCGATCCACACTTGACTCATTTCCAGTCTTGAGAAGGGTAGTGATTGCAAGTGTGGCAATGCTTCTATTTTGGTCAGAAATTAAACTCTCCATGTCAATATTGCAGTTAGTAACAGCCGTTGGATGAGACATTGCAACCTAGAGAGAAATTATGTCACACAGTCAAAAAGTCAGGATACACAAAAAACTGAATGTCTGAATCATAAAGAAACAACAATCACTTATCATTAATTAAATGTTTTCCCTAAACAATATAGTAACAGACCTTTCAACACACCCCATAAGCATTTTTTAACTTCTGCAATTTGCAGAAGAAACTACTCTAGCCCTTCCCACTAAAGTGCATGGCTATCATTTTTCTGAGCCAGTAATAGATCTAATAATAGCATGATACATTAATTAGCAAAGGAAAATAAATCAACCTTGTTCAGCGTACGAACTGCAGCAAATCTCAGCACTGGCTTAGAAGAGCTTAAGAAAAGCTGAAGAACAGTGATTGCCGGTGTCAATTCTCGGCTTGTCACACCATTGAGCTCTGTGATTGCTCTAGCAGCCTCAAAAATCACCATCTCAGCCTTGTGGCGCAGGCAGCCCTCAAGAAAATCATAAAAAGGGCGATCCCCTGTTTGAGTGTCATTGGTTGACTCCTGAATGACCTGCAGACTCAACAGTTACTTAATATTTATGAACAAAAAAGGTTGGCAGAAGGGAAAAGATATTTTGGAGATGAAGTACCTGACTAGTATAGCGTATCAACAGGCATTGGGCTAAAGGTGAACGGACACTTCCCCTTGTCAAACTACTGACCAGCTTATTAACAGCAAGTCGATCATTTTGCCGTATCTGCAAGTATGAAATCACATACATCCATCAATAATGTGAATCATAACAAACATTGCCCCAAACCCAACCATGCAAAAATACCATGGATTTGTACTGCATGAAGTCACTATACTTTCCTTTGTTACATGCATTTTAGTTTCAACTTGTTGCAGAACTTTTCTAACTAGGATGACGAGCATGCTGTGTGTTAAAATCTAGTAACCAGAAATTGATAAGATGCTAAAATTAATCTGAAGAAACAAAAAATCTTTGAGAAGCTATATGACACAACCCATCTTAAGAAAAAACTTGTCTTCAATTACCAGATAAAACCCCAAAACTTTCCAAACAAGGAATGTAAATACCTGGTGGAGCAATGCTAGGGCATGAAACTGCACAAGGGCTGCTCTTGATTGAACAGCTTCTTGGACCTCATTACTCCATCTTTTAACAATCTCAGGGTTTGTCTGTCCAAATATTTATGACAAGTTAATAAATCATCAGAATTTTGATTATTAATTTAAAATTTATATATAAAAAAAGAAACCTTAAGACAAAACTGTTACCTGCAGCAAGTGAATACCACTGACTAGGGCTGCACTTGCAACAACTGGATTTTTGTCAACAATTGCTTGTTTCAAGTATCTCTCAATCTGGGTAAGAAGAGTTCCATCTGTTATCCGGCAAAGTACACGAATAGCATTTGCTCGATACATATCAGTCTTGCTAGTCATGTCCTTCATGAGAGAGCTCGTAACAATAATAACCTATTACCAACAAGAGTAAGTATTAATTAGTATCTAAATATGAAGACATGCATACACACACGTGAAAAGTTATTCAACAAGCATGGAAAATTCAAGACATATAACCTCATCTGCTGATGGAGATAGTTCCTTTATTATCACATAGACCATTCTCCTCAAACCCATATCCCTTGATTGGAAGAGCTTCGTCACAGCGAAGAAAACTTCTGTGGCTTCAACCTATACATATAACACGAGAAAATCATCATTCAACAAGGTCAATTTTCATCAGAAAAGAGCACACTTCCTTCATTATACATGCTTAACTAAAGTAGAAATCTAAACATTATTGGTCAATTGTAATTCAGCACAGAAGAAAAATGGACTTAGTCCTTTCCTTTACAATTAGAAAGAAAGACTGACCTTAGTGAACGTTTCTCCTTGGTTCAGTAGATAAAGAAGCTTTGTTATAACCTGCATTAAAAACATTTATAAACAAACATTCCTCTAAAAATTGAACTAGCAAACACAGAAAATAGAGAATCAAGATAGCCTAAAAGAAGAAACCTGAGAGCATCTTCGTGGATCAAGCTGAGGGTCATTAAAGACCCTCGCTTCTTGAAGAACGGCACCCTTCTCAATCCCCAAAAAGGGAGAGTAATCCACTGTTTAACAACAAAATTGCAAAATAAACAATTAAAAAAGACCTTCACTGAACACCTGAAAAGCTAGAAGAACTCAACAACACTATAAATAGAACTCGAACAAAACAGATACATAAAGCCTCGAGATCCACATCAAAATCAACTAAAATCGCAGGCATCCATCGAACCAAACAAGCTACATTGCTCCTTCAGAAACAGAAAAATATAGTAGAGCAATAATTTAGATAAGATCAACTAGAACAAAACAATATTTCACTAAAACTAAACCGTAATCCTCAAAATAAGATCTATAAATTACGCAGTGCATCTCTAAATTAATCGAAATGAATCAAAACCGCGCAGATCTAGAAGCTAACGGCTTATCTAACAACTCGCGAACATAATAAGATTTACGATTAAAAATTAAACGCTAAACAAACATTCAATTCCGAATAAGAAAAAAAGACGCATAAAAAAGGCTGAAAAAGAGTGGAGTGAAGATGAATCGAAGGAAAATGAGAATTGAACTTACTTTCTTCGTCACGATCATCGTCTTTCTTCACCAAAGGCTGTGCCATCGCTAATTAAGAATTTGAATATTCGAGATCTAACAATAGTTATATGAAGATCCTTATTTTATATTTACAGGCGAGTCAAATTTTCCCCTCTATTTTTTTTTTTTCTCTCTTTCTCGCTCGCTTTTCTCTCTTTCTCTCTTTCTCGCTCCCGGGGGTATAAATAACAAAAAGGTTGAATTTCATTTCGATCCATCTAACATACTTAAATTTTAGATTTAAATTTTTGTATTTTAATTTATATAATTTGGTCCCTCTATCTTATATCATAAGATAATTCAAAATCCATACCATTTAGAGGTGTGCATGGGTCGGGCGGCCCGGCCCGGCCCGAAGGCCCGTCCAAAAAAATGAGAGGGTTTGGGTAAAAATATAGGCCCGAAAAATGGGCTTGGGCAAAAAACGAGGCCCGTTTAGAAAATAGGCCGGGCCTCGGGCAAGAGTTTTTGGCCCGAGCCCGGCCCGGCCTGGCCCGATTTTAATATTAAATTATTTTTTAATTTTTTATTTTAAATTTTAAGTAACTTTAGTTTTTTTTACTTTACTTTTTTTTGTTGTTTTTAATGTTATTTTGATATTGTAAAATTTTTGTTATTAATATAATTTACTTCTTAATTTAGTTCTAATTTGTTTCAATTTTTTAATTTTAATATAATTAATTTTTATTATATTTTTAATTTATGTATTATTTTAAGAATTATTTTAGTCCCATTTTTTATTTTTTTGTTTTAATATTTGTTTTTATGTTTTAAATGCATTTGATTTATTATATTTTAAAATTTTTTATTTAATAAAAAAAAGTAAATTTTTTTTAAATATGGCCGGGCCGGGCTCGGGCATATCATTTTTTCTCAGGCCGAGCTTGGACAAAATTCTAAGCCCATATTTCGGGCCGGGCCCGGGCCTTGAAAACGGGCCAAAATTTTTTAATGGGCCCAGCCCGGCCCGGCCCATGCACACCTCTAATACCATTCCTCCTCACACAACAACATAAAAAAGAGAAAATAATGCAAAATAAAAATAAAATAATGTGAAAAAGTTATACAATAAGATAATTCAAAATTCATATCATCCCTCCTCTTTAGTCCCTCTCACACAATACCATAAACAAAAAGAAAATAAGAAAAACAACCTATTTTTATTAAGATATATGTATTCTTTACATCCTCAATCAAGAAAATTTTGATAGCAAAACAATCACTTTATTTCAAAAGAATCTATGGCCACAATATTGTAAGGCATCCATAATTTGAAATTTTCATAAATTCATAATTAACTCTAGCCTTCAAATAGGTGAAAAAGAAAAATTCTTAACAGCTAATTCATAATCAACTTTAGCCTTAAAATGGATGGGTGAACAAAAAATTGCTATAGCAACAAATAGTATAATGTATCCACGATTTGAAGTTTTCAACAGCTAATTCATGGTTAATTGGATATCTAGATTAGGGTCAATTAAAACCTTGTTTATTATTTCGAGAAGGTCGTGGAGGAATAATTGGTCATCGTGACTAATTGGATATAAGCTTCCACCTAATCTCTCTTTCTTCTTCAAGTAAATAAGATATTATATGTTAGTTCTTGTGTCACGTGTTGAGACTTTAGCTTCGGTCACATGCGACCTTGGACTTAGAGTTCTCGCCCACAAGTCTAGTTAATCTTCAATCCTCGCTTGAGAGAGGCTTGGTACACTTAGCCTGAGCAAGTAAATCAGGAAAAGAGCGCTTAGAACACAAAGAGAGAGAAAATAAGAGGCTATGGAAGTATTTTTATTACTCAAAGCTAGCATGGATACAAATGAAGGAGGGGAGCCTCTCTTTGTATAGGCAAGCCCCATTCGATCTAATGGTTACAATTAATCTCAATGGACAGTCCATATCTAATTCTAGAACCTTTCCACCTAACTCAATATTGGAGCATTCTAGAATTTTTAGAACATTCTACACGGATTCGGTCCCTTCTTTGGACTTTTAGAGTTTTCCGAGACACTTTGGGAAATTCGTGGCTCGATACTCTCGTGTTTGCTCGGTTTCGGGCTTGATGAGGTCTTACTCACTTATGAGGCATGGCATTCTCCCTCCCTCAATCTAGCAATGCCCTTGTTGCTTAGGGAGCATTGCTCTCGATTCTTTGGTCAACGCCTTCTTCGTAAGTGACTCCTTCAGAGCCTTCGCGGCAAGTCTTCTACCCTCGGCTTTGCTTGATCATCGCTACTCTTGGAACCATCGTTCTAGGTTCCTTTACTTTTACATTGTCGACGTTCTCACCACTCCTTTCGTTGCACTCTCAAATGAGAGGGGTTGGACTTCTTCTCGCTCGGTTTCACATTCTCCCTCGATGTTTGGTTGGACTTCGCCTTGAAACACCTTTGGATGGCACCCAACATTAACATTTTAATATCTAATTTTCGAACTTCAAATATTTGATTATATTTAATTGAATAATAATTCAAATAGGGAGAAAACGCATTCAATTGTTAATGTGATCCATATCTTTATCTTTGTCATTTTCATTCATTTTTGTTTATTTGGTTTTACATGGAATTCATTTATGGTTTCAACAAGCTAGCGGAGGGACTGATTGAACATATTTAATTAGGGCTCGAATAATTTATAAATAAGTTTCCACTTTTTGCCTATTAATTATAAACCTATTTAGTCACGAAGTCATTTCACTATAGTATCGTAATTGAGCTCTCTCTAATTATATACCATTATGAAATTTATCTAATCAGTACTCATCCAAGGACATTATCATAAGTGTGTTATCCTCATAGGATATTATTAATCTCTTTGGAATAAATTCATTCCCCCAATATAATCTTATTTTATCTCATAGTAACCATTACATCTTCCTTAATGAAAAGTCAATTATTATCAGATAATAATGAAGTCATTTGTCACAAAGACAAATGACCCATGACCACGTTTACTTTTCATCTATCATGTAATGTCGATGAGAGGATATCATTTACCCATTAGTTGGGCTATGAATTTTACTTTTGTGAATGATGCTACATACTACAAAAGTCGTATACCCAACGCACTAGTTTTCGATTCATTATCTATTTGAACTCAAGCTTTTACTTACATCAAAATATATGAGTCATGCGTATTTAGTCCATCTTCCACTCAATATTAAGATATGTCACACTATAAATATTCGATGTATCCCCATATTTATTTTTTGTACTCACTCTACATTGATGAAATTATTGTACTACCTACATTGGATGTAGGTTATCGTATTTATGGTAGTCTTTTGGTGACCACCTTTTACTTAGTTTCACTCATGAAATTTTTGTAGGTTATAATAAGTTAAATTAGTTTCATCAAAAATTCGACCGAGAGAACCTAATAATCTTCCCCGCAAGTCATACTATATAGAAATCGGATCGGATCAACATAAATTTTCAATCGGGTCGGTTAGAAAAACCCAGCCCCACCCTGGCCCGCCCATCTCTATTGATAAATTTGGTCTAACAGGAGCAACAAGGGAAGATAACGTTACCTTTAAATCTTTTTCCATAAATAACAGACCAATCAACAAGCTACCACCAAATCAGTTACTCATAGGTTCACTCGTGTTGAACGAAACAATCAATCAAACAAAGCTGTCACCCAAACTTTCCCTCAATTCCTTCACAACTCCCATACATTTAAAAGAAAATTGAAAAAAAAAAAAAGGTCCAATTACAGGTCATTCCAGCTTTTTCATAAGAGAGAGAGAGGAAAAAAAATCTAGAAAATACTTTGAAAAACACGCTAGAAAGTTTCAGCCAATTTTCCTGCCAGACAAACAAGTCCACCAGCCCTCTCACTTGGTTTCAATATAGAAAATTTTCTCTCCTTTTTCTATCGATCTATACATCCGCCGATTCCTTAGTGTTCTTTACGATGCCGTCTCGCCGTAGAACCCTCTTGAAGGTCATCATCCTCGGCGACAGCGGGTTAGTGTTTTTTTTTTTTTCTAGTTGTTATTATTATAAGCCTGTCCGTTCAATTTTATGCGTATATATTCGCATGTATTTTGAAAGAATTCGTTTCTAGGTTTTCCGTACGGATCTTTCTATTCGAATTACTGCTCTCGTTTGTTGTCGAATGATTATGATTTGATTGTGATTTGTGATGATCTTTAATTTGCAGGGTAGGGAAGACGTCTTTGATGAATCAGTATCCTGCAGCAGTCGTTTTTTACTAATTATTGAGAAAAGCAGAGAAATGAAGTGTTTTTTTCTTATCAATTAATTTGAATTATTGTTACTATTAGTTATGGTTTTGTTTGCCTTTACATTTTACTTTTAGATATGTAAATAAGAAATTTAGCAATCAGTATAAGGCGACGATTGGAGCTGATTTTTTGACAAAGGAAGTGCAGTTTGAGGATAGGCTTTTTACCTTACAGGTTAGATTTCACACTGATCTCTACTTTTTAGCATCTCGATGAGATTGTTTTAGTTGCTGTATTTGTTTTTTTTGGGACCTTAATCTACAATGATCGACTATGGTGTGTTATTGACTAGTGCTTGGTTTTTTATACCTACTCCTTTGTTCTTGAACCAAGTTCTAGCTTTGGTGGACTAGTGCTTAACCTGGATATCTCAATTGCATCCAAGATCTGTAACAAATGCATCTTTTCTCTATGATATTTAACTCAGAACTACCAATGCTAACTTTTTTCTTTTTATTCATTGAAAAACTCCATGGCTGCTTTTTTCTTTAGTTATATCCTTGACCAGTTGACGAGGAGCGGATTTGTGGTTATTGACTAGGGAATAATGTTGCTCCACTTGTTGACTAGACTTCTGTGATATAGCATTAGACAACCTCATGGATCACTATTGAGTATTTTCTAGCAGATTGTAGCATTGCATTCTAAAATTATCTAAGTTTTCTTTTAGCCTTTTTGTGTTATTTGAGTGACCACTTAGCTTAAAATTCATCAATTTTTTCCCTCAGATCTGGGACACAGCTGGCCAGGAAAGATTCCAGAGCCTAGGTGTTGCTTTCTATCGTGGTGCTGATTGTTGTGTTCTTGTATATGATGTCAACTCAATGAAATCGTTTGACAACCTTAACAACTGGAGAGAAGAATTTCTTATTCAGGTATATATTCTGAACTTCTGAATACAGATGAAAACCATCTATCAACTCTTTGGGATTTATTTGGTAGAGAAATGACAATTTGAGAAACCTTGCAGGCAAGCCCTTCGGATCCTGAGAATTTCCCGTTTGTTGTTTTGGGGAACAAAATCGATGTTGATGGTGGAAACAGTAGAGTGGTATGTATTTTTCAATTCTTCCTTTACAGTGTCACTTGATATTCTCTTTCTTCCTAAAAGATACAATTATCCACATTGTTTTGACTCTCTAGGTGTCTGAGAAAAAGGCCCGAGCATGGTGTGCCTCGAAAGGAAATATCCCCTATTTCGAGACATCTGCCAAGGAAGGAGTTAACGTGGAAGAAGCTTTCCAATGCATAGCGAAGGATGCTCTAAAGAGTGGGGAAGAGGAAGACATGTAAGTTAAAAACCATAAAGTAGTTCTACTCCTGCAAACATAACATTCAGCACTTTCGAATTATAAAAAAAAAAAAAGCCCTCGGTAACACCAATCAATTGCTACACATAGATATGCAATACAATGGTTTAGCTTGTACATTCTCTAACCGGGAAGTAGCAATATTTGCATGGCAATATTTGATATTGAGGACACATAGTTGCAGACTGTTTAGTTTGTGAATTTATTTTTAGCATAATGACTTATTTGGCCCTCCAACTTTACAAAAAAAAGTCATTTTAGCTTTTCATTTAAATTTTCGTTTTTTTAGCTCTTAAACTTGCATTAATTAATTTTTGAACATTTTCAGTCATGTTAATACTTTCTTATTTTCACATGTTTTTGTTTTTGTTCATGAAGATACTTGCCCGACACCATAGATGTTGGGAGCAGCAGCAGCCAACCAAGGTCAAGCGGATGCGAATGTTGAAAGATACCATGCATGTTCATTATTTTTTCCTGTTCCGCCAATAAGTACGGTTAAAATGTTTCGAATGATTTGGTGTTTCCCAACCATTTTATGGGATTCATAGTGTTGGTGTGAGAAACAAAAAGAAAAAAAAAAAAAAGGTCTGTTAATGCTTTTGGTTTGGCTGGATTTAGTTCTGTTATGTTCTCATTTGTAAACATTGTTTTTTGTTCAGCACTGCCTACGCATTGTTTTTAAACTAGGATTATCTTGTGGAATAATTAATTTTCATGGTCGGTAAAATGAACATTAATTATAAAAGAAAACCCAAGCTCAGCTCAGCAACTTGTGAAAACTATTCTAAAATCATCGAAATATTTGTGAAATCAACCCAATCGGCTACTAAAATTTGGTCCATTTTTTCCATGATTTATCCATTTACTCGGGCGTTGGTGCAATGATATAATAAGGGAAGAGTACAGGAGGATGTGGTGGTATCAATCAGGGTGAAGAGTCAGAAATTATAGAGAGGAGGATGTGGTGGTATCAATTGGGTGAAGAGTCGAAAATTATAAAGAGTAGACGAGGAGAGAGTTTGAATGTTCAGCGTTGAGGGTAAGTTGACGGAGTGGAGGCTAGT
Organism: Gossypium longicalyx; assembly: GCA_025698465.1. Classification (NCBI taxonomy): domain Eukaryota; kingdom Viridiplantae; phylum Streptophyta; class Magnoliopsida; order Malvales; family Malvaceae; genus Gossypium; species Gossypium longicalyx. The sequence continues at coordinate 108,676,233 of CM046997.1, read as the reverse complement.
ATGCTTAGGAGTTGGGTTTTTTTTTTCAACGGCTTTGTACCCTGTATCAAAATGAATGATAGGATATGTCTCATAATAAACGTTATTGTCTTATCAAAGACATCCACCTCATATATCTCACAATGATAATTTAATTACAAAATCAACAGTTAACGCCATCATTTTGAGGGTATTTTATCGACTAAATAATATACCATCTCAAACCTTTTTAGTATAAAATATTTTAATTTGTCTTGCTCTCTTTTTAAGATTTCTTCCAATTTAACTTATTCTTATCATTATAATATTTTAACCTCCTAACTTTATAGGAGTTTGAGATTAGACCTATTCATGAGTTGAGTATTTTATTTGATTCAATTGATTTGGGTTGAGCTTGAACAATGAATTTTGTCTCCGGGTCTAGCTGGATTAGCCCAAGTTTAAATTAAATAATTTTTAAAAATATTTTGACGGAAATTTAATTATTAAAATATATAAATATTAATATAAAAGATATCCTTTTGTTATTTTATTATTTTTTAAAAAATTGTACTCTTTTTGGACGAGTTGGGTTAAGCTAGGCTCTGGCTTAGAAATTTTTTTGATATCGAACTTTAGTATAGCCCACAAACACTTCTAATTAAAATCCTTCAATACATAATGAAGTTAAAAAAAATCATAATTAGTTTTACTACCGCAAACATATATATTTAGTACTTTTGAATTTAGTTAAATTTTATTATTAAGTTGTGGATTTAGTCCCTGTGCTTTAATTCAACCAATTTTAAGTCTTATAGCTTTCGAGTTTTAAAACTTCAATCTTCCAAATAGTAGCCTTTAAATTTGTTATGTTATATCCAAAAATCTGATTTGACAGATATATTATCACATATGTGATACCATATTAGTTTCTATTTCCACGTATTAAAAACAAAGAAAAAAAAGTTAGATAATGAATTTAACAATCGTTAGCATTAAGATTGAAATTTCAAATCGAAAAAGGTAAGGAATAAGATTGATCCGATTATACTTAATAAATGACTAATGCGTAATTTAACCAAAAAGATTCAATTGTTATCTTTGGATAATGATTGGAATTTTAGAATTAGAAAAGTAAAAAAATAAAATTGATTAAATTTTAGGGATTCAGGATGACAAATTCTATTCACAAGTAAAAGAGTCTGCATTTGCTTTTGCAAATAAATTACCTGCTTTTCTATTAATGATGTCGTAAGTTGCCGGATTTGATCCTCTTCCTGGTCTGCAAGAAGTTTTGCCTTCACTGCTGCAGCTGAGAGTGCTGTTTATCAGTGGATAGGCAATTGGGTGAAGCTGATGTCATCTTTTCTTCAGGAAGAGAAGTTTCAGCATTTTGGTCAGCATGGTTGCTGTTGGAATTACTGCTGTCGTTTGCTGTCGTTTGTTGTCGGATGATTGTGAATTGTGATGATGTTGACCTTGCAGGGTAGGGAAGACGTGTTTGATGAATCAGAATCCTGCAGCAGTCGTTTTTTACTAATTATTGAGGAAAGCAGAGAAACGACGTGTTTTTTATGATCAATTAATTTGAATTAGTGTTACTATTAGTTATGGTTTTGTTTGCCTTTTAGATATGTAAATAAGAAGTTTAGCAATCAGTATAAGGCGACGATTGGAGCTGATTTTTTGACAAAGCAAGTGCAGTTTGAGGCTTAGATTTCACACTCATCTCTACTTTCTAACATTTCGATGAGCTTGTTTTAGTTGCTGTAGGGGATCTTAATCTACAATGAACGACTATGGTGTGCTATTGACTAGTGCCTACTCCTTTGTTCATGAAACAAGCTCTAGCTATGGTGGACTAGTGCTTAACCAGGATTTCTCAATTGCATATTTTCTCTATGATATTTAACTCAGAACTGCCAATGCTAACCTTTTCCTTTTTGTTCATTCTAAAATTATCTAACTTTTCTTTGTGTTATCTGAGTGACCACTTAGCTCAAAATTCATCAATTCCCCCCCCCCCCCGGGATCTGGGACACAGCTGGCCAGGAAAGATTCCAGAGCGTAGGCGTTGCTTTCTATCCCGGTGCTGATTGTTGTGTTCTTGTTTATGATGTCAACTCAATGAAATCGTTTGACAACCATCTATCAACTGGAGAGAAGAATTCCTTATTCAGGTATATATTCTGAACTTCTGAATACAGATGAAAGCCATCTATCAACTCTCCAGGATTTATTCGGTAGAGCCCTTCGGATCCTGAGAATTTCCCGTTTGTTGTTTTGCGGAACAAAATCGATGTTGATGGTGGAAACAGTAGAGTGGTATGTATTTTTCAATTCTTCCTTCACAGTGTCACTTGATGTTCTCTTTCTCCCTAAAACTTACAATTATCCACTTTGTTTTGACTCTCTAGGTGTCTCAGAAAAAGGCCCCAGCATGGTGTTCCTCGAAAGGAAATATCCCCTATTTCGAGACATCTGCTAAGGAAGGAGTTAAAGGCCCCAGCATGGTGGAAGAAGCTTTCCAATGCATAGCGAAGGATGCTCTAAAGAGTGGGGAAGAGGAAGACATGTAAGTTAAAAACCATAAAGTAGTTCTGCAAACATAACATTCAGAACTTTCGATTTGGAAACCTTTCAGCTGTTTCAAACAAAGATTATCCCCTGTTTCCTCTGCACCTTTCAGCTGCTTTTAAAAGTTTCATCACTATCTTATTACTCAAATTGGAAACCTTGAAAGGCTTGTTGTTGAATGTAAATCAAATATGGAGGATTGACCAGAATAGGGATTCTTTTCTTGATAGACATTAGAACAGTAGTTACTTAGGAATAGAAAAGATATATCTACCTAGATATATACCTAAATATATGGAAAGATATACAATAATATATGATATATTTAGATATTCCTAAAATATAATATCCCACGATACTCTTAAAACACCAGCACCATGGAAAGCACCTTCCTAGCAAATACATAAAACCCATCATAATGAAGCTTCAAATTCCACACTAATCATAAAGGAAAAAACTGAACACAGCTAAAAAAAATCATCAATCAGTAGGAGATTATAGTTTTGGAAACATATTAATGTAATATCTTCAATAACATTGCTTTTATGTCACTAATCAAAGGAGACTTAAAAAGAGAGTAAAATATTTCATCTTATGATTTGAACAAATCCGTATAATGCTAAGGGAGTCAGCAGTATTTGATTCGTCTCATTCCATATAGATTCAAAAACTTTTTTACTCTTGAGCTTCATAAAACATTGAAGCGTGAGTAGACTGTCCGACCCGGCTTGATGACTTGATCCGACAATACGAGCCACGTTTAATGTTTGAGCTATTTTTTCTAAACCACCTAGCAACCCTAATAATTTGAATGTGTGCTTGAGGTCAAAAACGTTGTAGCCAAAGAAAAAAGCCAATTGATGTACGAATGAGTGAAGATCCAAAGGCAATGGACTTTGAGTAAGAATCTTTAGCATGAATCCAAAGTCATAAGCGCCGTGAAAAGTAATCCAAGTGATACCATTCAAACCATAACAGTTGAAAACCAAACCGTAATCCCAAAGCTTCTTTGCAAAATCTCTAGAATCAATCCCCTTCTCTTTATTCTTCTCAAAATCTATCCCTTGACGTTTGAGCAGCTCGATGGAAGTGCTAGCATAATGATCTCGATTGATATTGAAATCTTTAAAATTAAATTCCCAAACATAACAAAAGGGAGAATCAAAATCCGGCAAATTACCTTGAGCATCCGAAAGACTCAAGCCAAGCTGAATAATTTGAAGCGCGTCAACATTCGACTTCATATAATGATAATTAATAATGGGATTGTCTTCACAAGCCACTTGCTTACTTGGTTTAAAAATCGTCCCCGGAAATTCAGTATCCATAAATACAAAAGGATACCTCAGAATTGCTGCCTTAATCAACCAGAGTTCATTGTCCAAATCTTCAGCAAAAACTCGTCTCACAACGATTGACTTATTACTAAAAATCGACATCGATGCTTTGTTTTTGTTGCCTTAATCTCACTCTGTTTTGTCTCTGCTCAATATTGTAATCTCTGTCTCTGTTTTGTCGGTAGAGTGCCGACTTTTAAGAACTGTTTTCTAATCTTGTTAGTTCAACATGTAATCTCACGTAAGATTATATATAAGCCCACGATTACTTGTACAACAAGAAATAGGTTACTTGAGGAGTAATATTATAATCTGTCTATTTATTTTAATAGATAAGTTTTCATTAATGGTTTTATATTTTATTACGTTGGTGATAAACTAATTTATTAATATAATATTTTATTTAATGTAATATATAAAAAAAAGTGTCCCTAGTAAATTGGAAGACTTTGTAATACATAAATTTAAGCTTTTATTTTTATTTATATTAAAAAGAAATAATAATAATAAAATAAAATAAAATAAAATAAAAAGGAAATAAATAATAATAAAAGAAAAGAAAAAGAAAGGGTCACGTTAAGATTTCACTTCTTTCACTTAGAGGTAAATTACTTATCTAGTCCCTGAAGTAAAATAGTTAGTCAAACATGAATTTCTTCTCTTTTTTTTTTTTTTTTCAAATAGTTTTTAATAGTCAAATAATTTAATAAAGCTCAGTGACCAAAATGTAAATTTACATAAACATAAGTGATCAATTGTATAGTTTTCCCTTTTTTAATAGTTAAAAATAAATTAATTAATTATAAAAAATAATAATTTAATTTAACAAAATTTGGAAATATATTTCTAATTTTTTTAAAAATTATATAAATTTAGTAATTATTTTAGTTTCATTTTAATATTATTCGTTTTCTTAGTATTATTATGGTTTCATTTTAAAAATTATTTTTTATTAAAAAATCCCCACGCGAATCCTAGGGATTATATTGATATATTTCGTAAGAGAATTATTATTATTATATAAAAACCATTTTAAATTTAATAAAAATCCAATTATTGCATATAATAAAGATGTTTATCTACTAAATAATATACCTGTTGAGCCCTTCTGGTATACTACTTCTATAATTTATCTTACTCTTATTATAATGAATATTTCATTTTATCTTGTTGATAATTGCAATATCGTTATCAAATTGTCATATTAAAATGCATAATCAATAAATTAATAAATAGTTTTTAAGAAAAAATTAATAAATAAATTTAAAACACATTAAAGATAAATGATACTTATTATATTTTTTAATAAGTAGCTTCTTGTGATTTATTTACAACGTATAAATTTATATATACGATCTTTGCATTAAATATAAATTCTTTATTAGGAAATAAAAAAAATCTATATATGAATGAGAAAAACTATTTAACTTAAATTTTTTTATTTTTCTTTTAGTTTTAAATTAATTAAATCTAATTATTTGGATTATTCAATTTTTCAAGTTTTTCAAGTTTGAATTGATTGTAAATAATAAATTGCTTCGCAATTTTTAAAATTGGCAAATTGATCCTTTTATAAAATTTACAAAAATTCAAAAATTCAAAACTATAAAATTTCAAAATATTTATAAAAGTCCCAAAAAATTATAAAAAATATATGATTTTTAAAAAATAAAAAATGATAAATGATAAATTTGAAGCCTTAAATACACAAAATTACCAAATCAAATATATTATGCTAAATTATATCTTATTTTACTTTGAAAGAGTTCATAAATATATATTTTCAAATTTATGATAAACTCGAAAAAATTTATTCAACTCGATTTAAACTCTTCAACTCAACTAAGATCAAACACTCTGCCCCTAAAGCCAAGCATTTCAACTAAAAGACCAAGTTCATGAAAACAGGGAGCTTTTTAAAAGTTTCTAGAGAACAACAGAGATGAAAGGTGGTCCAATCCAAAGATTTACAATCATTTATAACATTAAAACATCATAAATAAATAGATTACATGGGTTACATCAGCCACACTTGCACCTTAAGACAACCAAAGAGTTTTGTAACTAAGGCTATATGAATGTTTAATTTTTGCACTAAGTTCAACAAGAGTACCCAAACTACCTATTATCCTTACAAAATTCCAGACACAGTAAAAAAAATTGCAGGTTAGATGACTTAAACGTTTTTTTACTCGAGCAGGGACGAAGGGAGAACAATAACCATCTGCTCCTTCCTCCCAAGACAATGAGATTCCAGCTCCATTTGGTCGGTTGGAGATAGTCAACGCTCTTGATGCTGGCGCTGTAACTATCACAGAGAAACATCTTAAGTTCTTAAAAGTTCCTGAAACAAGGGCAACGCTTAAGGGAAAGAGGTACTCACCTGGCAAACCTCATGATTGGTGACCGTCGTATAAGAACGGATGACAAATTCTATTCACAAGTAAAAAGAGACTACTTTGTTCTGACTGAAGAAAGATTGTCTTGGCTAGCAGGCCGGATTGAACTTCCTGCAACTGTTGTAGATACAAATGGGTTGGATGAGATAGGAGCCATAGGCCCCATAGGTCTTTGCATCGGTGGTCTAGCGGCAGTTGTTCTCATCGGAGGCCTTGCAACTGAATTTGCATAGTTGGTTGCAATTCTATTTGCGGTATTTGCTGGTGGCATTGCTCTAGAGGAGGAAGCTGGTAAGCCCAGTCGAGCTGCAATAATTTGAGTTCGTTCATGGTAAAGCTTCTGCCTTGATCTGTCTAATTGCTCTTTTACCCTCATCATGAGACCCTCCATTTCATTGAAGAAACCTAATTTGGCTTCCATCTTAGAAAACTGCATTGAATTAAAGCCTCAAAGAACTCAAACTTTTGCTCCAGCTGTCTAAATCTTAAAAAGGAGTCTGCATTTGCTTTTGCAACTAAATTACCTGCTTTTCTATTAATGATGTTGTAAGTTGCCGGATTTGATCCTCTTCCTGGTCTGCAAGAAGTTTGGCCTTCACTGCAGCTGCTGAGAGTGCTGTTACGGCAGCACGCTTTACTTTATCAATGCTACTATCATCTTTTGTTTCTGTAGAGGTATGGCTCTCACTTTTACCTTCTTTAATCACATCTGCCAAGAATAATAAGAAAAATGAGAAGATAAAAAGTACCCATTTTTCCAAAATGCGGTTTTTATAATAAACTTTTTATGTTTTAGCAGACACTATAAAGACATTGCTCTGTATCAAAATTCAAATTTCCAAGCTGCTATGCTTAACCTTATAGGACCAAGTATTGCATCTAGCCCTCTATGTATATTTTCAATCTGACTCACGAAATATTTATATGTATTCCCACAAAATATTACTTAAAATTTCAGTACAATCAGCTTCTGAACAAAAAGTTCAAGGGAAAAAGGAGAGAAACCTGTGATTGTTCCATTTTCATTTACTAAATTAGATGTGACTGGTTGCTGAGGTTCACTCCTTTCTAATGGCTGTGAATCAGACACCATTTCTACATCATTTGATGCCTTTGTAGGCTGAGAAAGCTCTCCACCAGAACTTGATTTAACTGGTTGTTGCTCATTCTTTGCTCTAGATGGTTTCAATGCCTCTGCTGGTTCAGATAGCTCTGCCACTGGCTCTGACGCAGCTGCATCAGAAGGCTCATTCTTTTCTAATGGAACAGACTTGGACATTTCTACTTCCTTCACTACCTCTGTTCGTTGAGAAGACTCTTGTGCTGAGGTTTCCTTCCCCCCAGTCTCCTCTGCAGAACTTGGTGGAACCTGGGATGCCAAGTTATCTGATCCCCTCATTACACCTGGTTCATGATCTTTTGATTGATTAGCCTTTTTAGCTTCCTTACTGGTTGCACAAGTACCTGGCTCTTTCTTATCAGTGGATAGGCAATTAGGTGAAGCTGATGTCACCTTTTCTTCAGGAAGAGAAGTTTCAGCATTTTGGTCTGCATGGTTGCTAGATGAACTTTTCTGATCCAAAACTGGGGTGGACTTGTCCTCCTTGAGGCTTTTGTTTTCTGAATTTTCGACATTCTGAGCATCCTGATTACCAGCATCATTGACAACACTGCCAAACTCTAACTCACATCAGATATAAGAGCCACAAAGTGGCAAGGAAATATAAGCTTGAGAAAAGGTTTACATACCTCTCAGAACCAGTTTGTTCCTTCTTGTCATCTGGCGGATCTTCCAAAAGAAAGCAGTTCCTTGCAGCCAGTTGAATGTTGGGAGAACTACCAGATAATGCTTTCAGTGAAGTCTGTGCTGAGGCAGCACCAATTTTGGGCCCAGCAAGGCGTGCAAAGAATCCTGCCTGCAGAGGAAGTAAAATTAAGTTGTAACATATCAAACCAAATCGATAGATGAAAATAATGAAAAGTGGAATACGACAAGAGAAAAGCTGCAAAGTCTACTTGAAGCAAAACATCTAGACTGAAGCAATGAAGATTGTTCATCATTAAGTATAGCATGTGCATAAGATAAAGGACTTTGCATGGCATAACAATCATTCACAAAGAAGTGGATTCAGAAAAAAGACCTTGAAAAAAGCTACTGCAATGGAGCAGAAAAAGCAAAATGCAGCATTTTGTGGTTCTGTCCTTCATTTATGACCAAGCATGGAAAATATGAATGTAAATCCAAGGACGCTTGGCACCAATTTCATTAAAAAATATATATAAACAGACACATAAATAGAATCAAAAGACTAACATCTTTGGGGGTTAAGAAATCAGGTCAAAGTGTTTAAGTAGGACCACATCAAGTCATGTCCTCAATCTTTTCCAATCAGCTTATTTAGCACATTGAAGTAAAGCCATGAACATGCCTTCTGATTTGAATCAAACTTGATAAAGCCATTAAAAATTATTCAAACACAAATACATGATTCCCTGATATGCAACTCACCAATGCCATGACGGGGTTTCCCACATCAGCAAATGAGAGTGTACTCTCAGATGTTAAATTATAACCAACAGCTTCGAATGCCTCCCTTAGAGCCATAATTGCACAATTTTCTTTGGTGTCTTGTCCATCTTTTGCTTCATCCGTTTCTTCTGGCTTTGATGTTTCTGGAGCACATATTATGTCGGTTCCTGTTTCAGGTTTTGACATTTCCTCACTCTCTCTCTTTTCTTTCTCATCTTCAGGTTTTGAAGCATCCACGGGTGTAGTCTGGGTCTGATCCTCTTGAGGAACCTGATCTTCCTGAGAAGTAGTCTTAGTCTCTGTTGCTTCAGAGACATCTTTAGGGACAGATGTTTCATCAGTCACTACAGCAGGTGCAGATGTTTCTTTGGAATTAGTGTCTATATTATCATCAGAATTAAAGAATACATCCTCAATTGGCATTTGAAGAAAGTGCAGTATGCATTGAGCTTTAGTTTTTGTCGCAACATGCTCTGCAATCTCATTCCAGTTTTCTTTATAAAGTTCTAGTGCCTCGAGAAGAAGGAGAGTTTCCTGATCTGTCCACTTCCCGCCGCTAAGGCCAGAGGCCTCACCAGGCTCCATGAGAATAAAATCAGAAGAAGACATGCCAGAGCCAAACTTCCGGTTGTTAAAGCAATCAGTACATAAGTCAAAATCTGCCTGTCAAATACAAACATAGTTAGCATCATAAAGAAATGTAAGAATAAGTCAATAAATAAACATAAACCAATTTACTAAATTAGTTACGTTTGCCATTGTGATCATCCAATTCATACAAAGCTTCAAAGCTCATTACATTATTGTTGCAAGTAGTGCATCAAACATAGAACAAATTGTACAGATGGTGCAAAAGATTCATGTTGATTTCTTACATGCTGAAAACCTATTTCTACAACAGTCGGATGAGAAGCGGAAAGGCTTGTGGATTTTTCGTTACCATTTGGCCTAAACAGAAGATGCATAAATTGGTAGAATTCCCTCTTGCTCTCTTAGGAACATAAAACTGAATATAACATGCATATGTAGATACAAAATACATATATCAATTCCACCCAAGCATGATCTGATAACAACATAGGGAGAACCTGAACAGACATAATTGGTGCAGTTATTCTCTTGCATAGTGCACTAAATATTTTAAGGTTAAGACTTATTAGTCAAGTCACTATTCACGAACCTGCTTCTGGCAATGGTAGCGCTTCCGAGAGCAATCAGCTGAACAAGAGTTGCAATGATAATCAACAGATGGTCCCTCAAGTCTCAACAAATCATCAAGAACTGCACACTCTGGAAGAAACCCAGATGGCATGGATGGAGTTGAAAGGTTAGCTTTGGGAACAACTGATGGGCGCGATTCAATCACCTCAAAATGAAACAATTTTTCAAGCAAAGAATCCTTTTTTGCTATCCCGTCACAATCACCATCAGCATTGACCATGGCAGAATCACCTGGAGGGAATGGATGAAAGTTAATCAAACCCCAGTAGTCCAAGAACTCCAGTACTTCCTGCCTTGCATCCAAGTCGCCAACTTCAATATCTGGCAGATCTTTAGACTCAATTTTTACACTCGGATTTGCATGAAATTTCTTCATAATGCTATTACGTATCTCCAAGTACACATCAGGGGTACGCACTGGGGATTTCCCATTAAAGAATGAAGGTAATATACATTCCTCCACATGGTGAGCTTTTTTCCATGAAAACCATCCTGTGAGTACAAAAAAGGATGAAGACCAAAATTGACAACAATATCAAACACCAAAGAGTCTAATATTTCATTTTCTTCAATATTTACAACATCAAATTAAGAGGCTTCCACGAAAGCCAATTTATTCAGAGCCCCAGTCTGCACTCTGTTAATGAAAAATGTGAGCACAAGAAACTGTCCCGAATACTTATTATCATTTCCTTGTGAGAAAACCATAATATTAACGAATTTAAAAAAGAATGAACATTTTCACATTTCATCCATTTCGAATCTTTCTGTTTACCGATCAAATGTATGAATAGCAACCATTCAAACCGCATTGACATTTAAGACTACAGTTGAATGAAAGCACTCTCAAGCAAATAAACATAATAAAATCCTTATTATGTAAGGACACTATCGCAGCATTCATAATATCATATAAGTCCAAACAAATAAAGAAAGAAAACTCTCTATTTAAGCACTCAATAAAACTTAAGAACTCACTATTTTTTTCCCTGTTTCCATTTAATTAAGATTCAATTCAAACTGAATTTAACTTCTAAATCAACAGGAAAAAAAGTTCAATCTAATTTCACCAATTCACTAGCTCCCCAAAGAAGAAATTCAGCTCACTTAAGTTCTAAAAGTAAATCTTCGATTTCCCTCCCCTTTCGTACCCATTTTTTCCCAGCAAACAAACAAAGAAAAAGAAAATTCACCGCAATGATTAGGAACCACGTGTGCATTACTGTCACGAGACCTAACAGCTTCAAACTCAGCTTCAATCTTAGCTTCCAAAGCCTCCAACTCTTCACTTGCCTTATTCAATTCCTCCAAATCTTCAGCCTTCACACTCTCTTTAACCAAAATCCTCTCCTCAAGCTTCGCGCCACCGAATCCCAAGCCCAAACCCAAGGCTAGGTTTCCACTAGGCGCTCCTTGGCGAGCCCTAGTTAAAGGACCATTATGGTTGATCGAAGAGTGGGAGATCAAGTTAGATGACTTCTCCCGTGTAGCCCGTTTCGACGGCGTCGATGATGAGCTGGACCCGGAAAGAGAATTAGCTTTCCTCTTTTGTGCTCCAGCTCGACGGCGAGTTGTTGCCGGCTCCAGCTCGGCTGAGCTCGGTCCAGCCGGTGAGTTCCCCGCGTCCCGGCGTTTCTCCTCCATCACCACGGGTCAGGAGATTGGTTTTCCAGAAGGCAAAAAAAAAAATGGACTTTGAGTCGGTTCAGTGTGAAATTTGTTGCTGTGATTTTGCTGTTGCCAGGCTAAGGTAATTGCTTCTTCCACGACTAACGACAGATAATTATCTGGTGTAGTAGCGAGTCACCACTAGCCATAGGATCGCTAACTAAACATGTAATCAATGCCGTTGAATGATTCGTCTGCTTTCAATGGTTGAAAGTAGCGGGGTTGAAATTTTAGTTAAAATTGAATTAATTCGGTTAATCTAATAAACTTAGTTAATTGGTCGTTTAATTGAATTAATTTGATTAGAGTTGGTTAATAAATTTTTTAGACGTTCGGTTAACGGTTAATTCGATTCGAAATCGGTCGATTAATCGAATTAACTAAACTTAATAAATAATATTATAACATATAAGTATTCAGTCGGGGTCGGTCGGTTCGGTTAATTTTTTGAAAGTATAAATTAATCGGTCAGTTAATTCGATTAATTTTTTATATGTTTTATACTTATTTTAACAAAAAATATATAAATTTTGGTTAATTCGATTAACCGACCGAATTAACCTAAAAAGTTCGGTCCGGTTATTTTTTTTGAAAAATTTTCTGTTCGGTTAACAATTAAGGGTTTAAAAGGGTCGGTTAATAGTAGTTTGGGCCTGTTAACCGATTGAACATCCATAGTTGAAGATGCTGAAATTATGAACTTTTTTTGTTTTAAGTGGAATATATTAAAACGAATTAATAACGCATCCGATTTCACCCTCCCTCAAAGTTAAATTCTACTATTAGTCTCTGTACTTTTTGAAAATTATGGATTTAGCCCATACTTTAATTTGATTAATTTTAGTCCCCATACTTTTCTAATTTTGAAAGTCCTGTCCAAACAGTAACAATTAAATTCATCTGGATAAATTTAATTACTAATCCTGTACTACGCATATAGTTGTAAATTTAGTTCATATTCTCCAATTGGATCATACTAAGTCTCTATACTTTTCAATTTTTAAATTTTCAATATTGACGCAAATGACAATCATTCATTATCCGAATTTTTAGTGAGTAATATGAGAAAATAACAAGCTGACATAGTATTACACATGTGATGATATGTTTACAGTGACTAAAAATGACCATATTAAAGAACATGGACTAAATCCATAATGTTTACAAAATATAGAGATTAATAGCATAATTTAACTTTTTTTATTTTATTTTTTTATTGTTTAATTATATTCATCTTCCACTAAATTCAAAATAAGCTGCATCCAACTAGGATAAATTTTTCTTTTTCAAAATTCATTTTTCAATCATATCATTTTTATTCAAATTCTTCAAATTTTTGAAGCTTGAACAAGTAAAGTGAATGATTTTATAGGCCAACATAAACTATCAATATAAAATAAAAGAGGGTTATTGAGCGAATCAGTTATATTTGATTATAATTAGTTTTTGATAGATGTGTTTATGGGTTGAACAAGTCGAGTCGAGTTTAAGTATCATGTTCGATCGGTCCAATTTTGAGTTAAGATTAAGCTTATATTTTTCAACTTCGACCCAGTTCAACCACTTGTTATTTAAAAATAATAAAAATAAAAAATATTTATATATTTTAAATTAAATTCAAATAAAAATAATTTTTATTGATTTTCAAGGTACACTACATCTAAGGTCATTAAACTATTAGTAAGTTTATGTTTAAGTCACTCAACTTCAATAAGTTACAAACTAAATTATTTGAAAGTTTCCATTTAAGTTACCGAACTATTCAAAAGTTTTTATTTAAGTTATTAAGATGATAATTTTTTTTTCTTTAAAGTTCGGTTAGTGGGTTTCAAGTGATGACTTGATGATCGATATGATATAAAGAAACATATCTTACTTTAAAGTCGATCTGACCGTCAATGTTAGAGATAATAAAAGAAAGCTATCTGGATTTTGATTCATAAATTCGTGGCGTTTAAAGTTGTTTCATGAGAAAAAACCTTAACTTTAGAAGAGAAAGAGAAGAAGAGTTTTCAATTGATGCAGGTGTTGTGAACGAAGAAGGCCATACAACATCAAATTTAACAGCCTAGTGACTTAAATGAAAACTTTCAAAAAGTTCAATGACCATTTTGTAACTTTTTGAAGTTAAGTGACCAAAACGTAAACTTACTAATAGTTTAGTGACCTTATGTGGAATTTATCCCTTTTTTACAGTAGAATGGATCAGTTAAGTGGACTCGAGAGGACTGAGCTTGAGTTCGGGCCTAAAGATTTTTATGAATCGGGTCTTGACCTGACCCGGCCGGCCCATGAACTATACCGGACGTCAACCATCTTTTAAAAACGTTGAAAACCGAAGCAGACACTGATAAAATTAAGAAAAACAAAACTCTCTATAATGGAGATATCGTCGATTCTTAGTACAAACAGGTTTCAGTTTCATCACCATTTTATCATCCATCCATTACCCTCTTCTTTTCCCACAATTCCTTCCATATCCCATCCCACCCAAAGAGCCAGCTTCACTAATCTCACCTCTGCACCACCACCAGCAACTCCCTTTAAAGAACCCAACCCCACTCGTCCTCACTCCAAGTCTTACTTAAAAAGACAATCCGCTCTTCTTCAGCTCCAACAATCTTCTAATTTGAGCTCTTCACTTCAAGAACTCGGTGGGATTTTAAAGCCGCAAGATTTGAATGTAGTTTTACGACATTTCGGGAAATTGGGCAAATGGCATCATCTTTCTCAGGTACCCAGATTTTTGTATGCAGTGGGAAGACATGAATTTTGCGTTAAAAGTCTTAAATTGAAATTTTAATTCTTGGGAGGACCAAAATGCAAAATTTCCATTTACCAAAGGCCTGCCTGTCCCTTGGTTTCACCCCTGTTTGTATGCTATTGCTACGTATCCTTAATGTCAAAGTAGATATTTTGTTTGGATGAACTTTGATTCTTTGTTGTTTTGGATAATTTTTTTGCAGCTGTTAAAAGGGTCTTAACTTGAAATTTTAATTCTTGGGAGGGCCTAAAATGCAAATTTTCTATTTACCAAAGGCCTGCCAGTCCCTTGGTTTCACCCCTGTGCTATGTATCCTTAATGTCAAAGTAGATATTTTGTTTGGATGGACTTTGATTCTTTGTTGTTTTGGATAATTTTTTTGCAGCTGTTTGATTGGATGCAACAGCATGGGAAGACCAATGGTTCATCTTATAGCACTTATATGAAAGTTATGGGGAAAAAACTCAACCCTGTTAAAGCTTTGGGGATTTACAATGGTATTCCTGATAAACCAACCAAAGTTAATGTGTTTATATGTAATTCTCTTCTTAGTTGTTTGGTTAGGAATGGGAAATTCGATAGTGGTATCAAATTGTTTGATAAGATGAAGCAGGAGGGTCTAACCCCAGATTTGGTTACGTATAACACGGTATGTTTCTTAATGCAACTGAGAATATAAGGTAAAAGTACCATGAAGGCCACTGCACTAGGAATCAGATTGCATTTTGTCTACTTCACTAAAAAATGGGCAATTTAATATTTGTACATTAGATCAAAGAGCAAACAACTCCTTTTTGTTAATTTCACATTTACCTCATTCTGATATACAGGGATCAATTTTTAGCAGTAGAAATGAATGAAATTTTTAATAAAAAGACCAATTTGCTCTTTGATCTAACATTTAGAGACAAATTTACCCATTTTTTGAATAGAAGAGGTAAAATGCAATCCAACTTCTAGTACAAAGGCATCCACGGTGCTTTTACCGAGAATATAATGGTTGTTTTTGAATGTGAAACTTTAATTGTTGTTTTTGTTTTTGTCAATACTTAGTTGCTGGCAGGTTGCATAAGAATAAAAAATGGGCATTATAAGGCATTAGAGTTGATTAAGGAGCTGAAATATAATGGTTTGGAAATGGATAATGTGATGTATGGAACACTTTTGGCCGTTTGTGCTTCGGGTGGGCTTAGCGAAGAAGCTCAAAACTACTTCAACCAGATGAAGGATGAAGGCCTTTCACCTAATTTATATCATTACAGCTCTTTACTTAATGCTTACTCTTACGATGGGAATTATCGTAAGTCCAATGAGTTGATGGAGGAATTGAAATCTTCAGGGTTAGCACCAAATAAGGTTTTTTTTTTTTGTTTTTTGTTTTTTTTTGCGTTTATTTGGTTTGATTTCAAAATTGCATTTGGGAATTAGCTAGTGTTACTTGCGTGTAAATTGATGTTTTGTTTATTTTGTTTTGTAATTCTTGCAGGTTATACTGACTACTTTGCTAAAGGTGTATGTTCGAGGAGGCTTGTTTGAAAAATCAAGAAAATTATTATCTGAATTGGAAGCTTTGGGTTATGCTGAAGATGAGGTACTTCGATAATTTCCTCTCATTTTGTGCCTGGTCAAATATGAGATGTGAAAATTGATAAAGTTATGCATTTATTCATATGATTAAGCTTCATTGGCTGCTTTTGTTATTGAAAACCTTGCTTAGTTTTGTAACTAAGTGCTCGTAGTATGCAAACACTTATGTAGATGCCTTACTGTTTATTGATGGATGGTCTTTCGAAAGCTGGGCGCCTTGATGAAGCAAGATCAGTTTTTGCCGAAATGCATGAAAAACGTGTCAAATCCGGTAAGTTTACAAGTACTGAGTGTTCAAGGAACACTGGCTAATGATTTAAGGCACGGTTACCTTGTTATATTGAAGTTTCATCTCCCCTTGTTTAGTAAAAGTACCATGGGGGCCCTTGTACTAGGATTCGGATTGCATTTTGCCCTCTTTACTCAAAAAATAGGCAAATTAATCCCTATATGTTAGACCAAATAGCAAATTGGTCATTCTATTAAAAATTTCATCCATTTCTATTGTTAAAAATTGGTCCATGTATGTTAATATTAGGTACATGTGGCATGTCATGTGTCCTTTTCTAGTTATTTTGTCAGTTATGCCAGTTTTTAATAGTGAAAATGGATGAAATTTTTAATAGAAATGACCAATTTGCTCTTCGATCTAACGCACAGGGACTAATTTGCTCATTTTTTGAGTATAGGGAGCAAAATGCAATTTAACTCTTAGTATGGGAGTCTCTATGGTACTTTTACCCTTGTTTTGGTTCCAATTCCAAGTATATGAAACTTATTTGTCTCCTTCAGATGGATACTCGCATAGCATCATGATCTCAGCTCTGTGTCGAAGCGAGCTTTTTGAAGAGGCAAAGAAGTTGGCTCAAGATTTCGAGGCCAAGTATAACAAGTATGACCTGGTTATGTTAAATACGATGCTTTGTGCTTACTGTAGAGCAGGCGATATGGAGAGTGTAATGCAAACAATGAAGAAAATGGATGAACTTGCAATCAGTCCAGATTATAGCACTTTTCATATCCTAATAAAGTATTTCTGTAAGGAGAAACTATATCTTCTTGCTTATAAGATCATGGAGGACATGCACAATAAAGGATATCATCCGGAGGAGGTACAGGACTTTCAAATTTTTAGATGTTATTGTGAATGGTAGCGTGGGTTCCTGAGTTGTTATCATTGTCCAGCATTGGTTCAGCATAACTAACGTAATCCCATGAGTTTTTCTTCACTTTGCACATCATATGGAACACTCTTAGAACTTGGTCCATTCTTCCATAGCAATGTTTTGTACTTCCAGTTACGGGACTATATACTTGGTTGCCTGTCATAATACAAATTAATCTTTTTGTCTATACAATTGTTATCTCCAACTATACTCTCTTTTTTCCTGCAAATATGCCTGAAGGCGGTTTCTTGTTGTTATGTGAATGTTGTTTGCTCAAGTTTATTCGAGTTGCTGCTTTGGCAGTGGACATGTTACTTAATAACAAGGGTTGCATTAAAAGCTATCCGGAAAACATACCTAAGTTAATGGTTTTACTTTAATGGGAATTCTAAGCTTGGTATGTAGGCAGCATCTTTTATGGAAATAAGTTAAATCATTATAACCATACAATTCTATTCTATTTGCAGGAACTTTGCTCCTCCTTAATATTTCAACTTGGTAAAATGAAGGCTCATTCTGAAGCATTTTCGGTTTACAATATGTTGAGATATAGCAAAAGAACAATGTGTAAAGCCCTTCATGAGAAAATTCTACATATTCTTATAGCTGGAAAACTGTTCAAAGATGCATATGTAGTTGTCAAGGTATGTGATAGAACTATCAGTCCCTTCTTTACCATCAATTTTTTTCTCTCAAATTATTTCTCTTATCAGGATAATGCAGAACACATCTCTCAGCCTGCTATAAAGAAGTTCGCAAGTGCATTCATGAAGTTCGGTAATATCAACTTGATAAATGATGTCCTGAAGGTTATTCATGGTTCCGGGTACAAGATTGATCAGGTAGATATTTATGGACTTTAATTAATTTGATTCACGAATTGAAATTAATTTTCTATGAACTTGCCATGTCTCTGCTATTCTGCGTTCTGATGCATGGACTGCATCTGCGTTTGATTATCATGAGATTGGTGTATGTAGGTATACTTAGAGCTGAACAGATCATATTAATGTTATAATCCATCTGCTGGATTAAATATCTCCAGTCCGTGAAAGCTATACCCTGGAGATCCTTAGCATGGATACATCGGTATTATAGTGGCATTATTTTTAGTTTTTATTGCCATAGAAAAGATGGTCAAGTTAAAACATAGGTAATAGTTTCTGATTATGTTACTCGGACTAGGGTGTGTGTTGTATACAGGTATGGTTGGCTTTTCTAAGTTTTTTCGTATATTTGAAGGATTTTTGGAGGTCATATCCTTGTATCGGTGTGTTAAACACCAGTGTCGGACATGGGTACTTCATGAATAATGAAGAGTCCGAGCAACATAGGTTTTTGAACACAATTAGACCCAGTCCTACTTCCATGGAATTGGAGCAATATCTCTTGATTTTGATACAGGTTTGGCTGTGAGTTATAATTCATAATATGATCAAATCATTTGATTTATTCGGTTTTACACAGGGACTGTTTCAGACTGCTGTATCCCGTTATATTGCTCATCCCGAAAAAAAGGAATTGCTCCTGCAGTTGCTGCAGTGGATGCCAGGACAAGGATATGCTGTTGATTCAACGACAAGAAACCTGATTCTTAAGAACTCTGAGTTACTTGGACGCCAACTCACTGCAGAGATATTATCCAAGCAACATATAATGTCGAAAGGGTCACAGTCTAAACGTTAGATCACGGATGGGTCAGCATTCAATGGAACAGTTTACATTGAATAGAAGAATTCCAATCAAATAATCTGGTTGCAGGTAATGATAATTCTGATTTTCCGAAATCCAATTCCTTTGTGTTAACGTTTCTTCTGTCTTGTGTTCCAAGTTTTTCGTTTTTCCAAGACATTTCAATATCAAAATATCAATGCTTTTAGGATCTGTTTGTGTTTGTAGGGAAGACCTTTCGTCCATGTAAAAAGCATGTTTCAACCTCTTTTCTTGAGCTTCACTCAACAAACCATTAGATAGGATCTTGTGAAGTGAAGGTGGACAGGATTCACTTCCCTCAGCTGATTTCCGTAAATTTTCACCAGGAAATCGATGCTTTGTAAAGTAGAAGCTCTGAATGGAGAACAACCCAGAGTTTTTTTGGATAGGAGAGACAAGTTTTCAGGTTGGTTTCCGTTCATGCAATCATTTTTAAGAAGTGATATTAATAACTCCGCAACCTTCATAATTTTCACTAGCAAACAAGCTGCTTTATAATATATGCAAGTGCTTCTCTTTATTCCTTCAACAATATTCTTCTTTTACAAGCAAGCGTTCTCTTTTCTTTTTCTTTTTTTTTTTTGTTTGCTTGTTCATGAATACGGCTCTTGGACCGATTCAAAGCTGAAGTACTGCACGCTGATCACCTCGAACCACAGCTAAGACCTGCAAAAATTTGCAGGAAACTCTTAAAATCTGGGGAGTTCCAACTGGTATTATTATTGCAAGCAAGAATGTGATTATGAAAAGAAAACCTTACCTCGCTTATGGAAATACTGCGACTGGAATCATTTTTCAGACAAAGCAAAGCTGCCCGAGCCATCCAATGAACCACCTTCAAATCATCTTCTTTATCCGCCAATCTCGGATCCATCAGTTGAGTGACTGAACTGCTTTCTAGAAGCGGCAGCGCCTTCATTTAAGTATGAAGAGCATTAATGTCATCCTAATACATAGTCAGACGTTGGTATAACCTCGTGATAGACAAATGTTAGTATCTAACATTCATCTAAATCCGGGTAACATAGCTTATATTTGTTCGATATTCCTAGCTGCCTAAAAATTTCTTAGAACATGTGTGATGATTCATAATCATTTTCATCGAGAAACTCCTATAAAAGTTTTATGGAGGCTCCTTTATTACAAGTTAGATTGTATTTTGTTTTATCTACTTAAAGAATTGGCAAATTAGTCCATCTATTTTAGATTAAAGAGGAAGTTGATCTTTTTCGTTAAAAAATTCATCCATTTGTATTGTTAAAAATTGGTGTAGTTGATAGAATAATCAAACAGTGATACAAGACGTGTCTTGTGTATTTCATGCTGATGTATAGGGACTAGTTTTAATAATAGAAATGAATAGAATTTTTAACAGAAAGATCAGTTTGTTTTTTGATTTAACTTATTAGGATTAATTTATTCATTTTTTAGTAGATAGAACAAAATGTAATTTAATTCTTAGTAAAGAAACATTCATGATACTTTTACTAAAACCTCCTTATAACAAATGAAAATAGTCACCATAGGAAGCAATTTGAACAAAAATCTTACCCAGTCTATCAAGGACTGACCCTCATTTTCATGTGGAAAGCAACCTGCAACTTTTCCAGAAATAAGCTCCACAAGAAACAATGCATAGTCATGTATATCCACATAAAGTTGCTTGTCTTCCTCTAGGTTTGGGCATCTTCATCCACCAAAAACAGGTTTAAAATTATCACTAATATTTTGACATGAGTGACATTTATTTAAAGATTACATTATAGTGGGATCTTGTGAGATTTTTTTTTAAATCAACGGTTGAAATAAAAAGGAAGAAAAAGAAACATCAATATATTATTGATCATGTCATGTAAAATTCGCCTTTTAACCAATTTAATTGGTTTTAATACTAAAGAATGAGAGAAACTAATTTCTAGAGAAAAATAACATATTAGTAACGGATTTGATAGGTTTCAGGTCTCCCGCATAATTTTTTAGTTGCTAATGTGGCTTAATCAAACAGTTACAATTCTTATTTTTATTTTTTAACTATTACCGTTGATTTAAAAAAAACCCAGTAAGATCTCACCTTAAAAGTTACAGGCAAAGACGTGTAAAAATTCAACTCATATGGAGAAAATTTTTTCTTACTTTCCAGTTGAATTCCCGTTAAAAGGAACATCACCTTTGTACAACTTGGCTGTCATAAAATTGCTTAGCTTCAATATGGTAGTACAAATCCATAAACATCAGTCAGTAATCTGTACGCAAATTTCTAATACAAAAGATATAGTTTTAGATTTACTTACCATAGGTGAGCAACCATGAGAATAAACAATGTTAGATGAACAAACAGATTGATGAACGATCGGTCCGTCGGGGCATTCTTCATGGAGATAGCGCAAGCTACCGCCTATTTCAATAGCAGTATACCACCTTGCTCTCCAAGAAAGGTTAGTAGCAGAGACATCACCTGCAGAATATTAAGAATGTTTTGCTCTAAAGCTGTGGAAACTGAAACGGGGGAACAAAGGAAGAAGGTATCTTACATTGCAACTTCATAGCAAAACTATACAAACATGGATAATCGGATATGAGTAATCTGTTCGTGGCAGTACAGCAATATCCAACGATGTTCATGATATTGCGGTGGCGTACACGGGAGAGGATCGTAAGCATCGACCAAAACTGTTCATCGTCTTGAATAGATTTGACAATAACAGGTGTATTCTGCAATACCCCTTCGTAAACTTTAACGTTTTCCTCTTGACAAAGGATATCAGAGAAGCCGCTCGTAATCTCTTCGATTTCACTGAACAAAAATTCTCGAGGAAAACCAGGTCTAAATTGTAATGGATACCAAGAGGGACCCCGTGGAGTTTGTTGTATCGATGATTCCCCTTCCTCAATCACGTTCTGATTTCCGGTTTCTTGATCATTAAGGGATCGATCATCGGGCCAAGTTTCAGCATTGGCTTGTTCACTACTTACAGGAGAGTAATCAGGCTTGGGAGCCCTTGATGGCATTAAAGTAGCAACATCTTTTCCTTTCATTACTGCAACATTGCATTCAACATTCCAATATATACACATTTTGTACTTCTTTAAGTGGCTGTCAATAATCAAGATTATAAAAAAAACACTAATCAATATTCAAATTTAATACCTTTTTTCCAGTTTGAGAAATTGTATGCATTAGAATGCAAAAACAGAAGCAAGGAAAAGGATAGTTGGCCATACCTGTCAAGAACAATCCATCTTGTGTTAGCATTTTCTGCTTCTTTGAGTGTTATTTCTTCAGGACATATTCCAGCAGCAAGTTTGACCTCCAACTTAACCTAATCAGTACAAAGTTTCAGATAATGTGCCAGTAAAACCCTATTTACTGACAAGTCTCGAGTGCAATGATAATATACAATACACTCTTACGGAAACAACTCAGGTTTAGGATTGTAAATGAGATACTAATGCTTGCAAACTATTTGAATTCGACTTGAAAAAAATTTTAATTTGATTTGGTAATTATCGAGCCAACCTCGATCTTGAGCAACTCAAACTTTCAATCGAGCCAAATTCAAGCACTATCTCGATTCGAACGTCTCATTAGCCTAATTGAGCTTTTTATTTTAATATATGAAATTACATTTTTTATCTTTATTATATAGAAACAAACATAATCAAGTTTTGAGTACGAAAATTGATAAACATGTTTAATTATGTCTCAAGCCAAGCTCAAGCATAGAAATTGATGCTTAAGTCAAGCTTGAGTCGAGTATTAAGCCTCAAATTTCTAGTCAAGCTTGAGCTTACCACTATTTAGGCTCAACTCAGCTCGACTACACCCCTACGCAAGTTCAATTCTAGAGATCATATTGTTGGAGGCAACCACAAACCCCGAAAAGATTTAATCCCTATATACCGTAAAACGGACATAAAAGATAACTTAGTTCGAAAAGAATTTTTCACTTACCTCGTTTCTTTTACATTGTTTAGAGAAAGGTTGAAGGATAGCTTGGAACTGTTCCCTTTTTCTCTCAATTTCTTCACCAAGGTCTCTGGGTTTCACTTCTGCATGTCCTGATGAAATTGAGAACTCCAACTTTTCCACTACAAAAACATTAGATGAACAATTTAACTCATGAAATCCATAATATTATGCAGCCTGCAACATGTGAAAAATCCATGAACTCCATAACATATCTAAAATGAGATGCCAAAGCAGTTTGGACCCAATTTTCAGAAATTATTTCTCTGCCTGAAAAATCTAGAGCTTTGATTATCAAATGTAAGTCCATTAATCTAATATCCCTAATCTCTTATGTCTTGACCTTGATAACAAGCTGAGTGCTTACCAAGGAATTTAAGCTTTTTACTATCAAGTAAAAAGAACAAACAATTCAAGAATTCATATGTGCAAAATGTATAAATACTTCTCACAAGGAAAAAGAAAATTTCTTTGGCCATAACCCAACATAGCTTGTCTGGTTGTAGTCAAGAAAACAAGCCACCTGACATAACAAGTGCTTGTTAATGCCCAATAACCTTATCAAAGACTCTAAGCAACCAATATTACAGGACAAACAAACCGATCACTGAACAGATCACGTAGGCCAGTGCACTAATATGATTAGACAGATAGTCACTGAACATGCATCGTGTAGCCCTTTAGGTAGCTCGAGTGTTATGTATAAATTCCAAGTATGAAACTCATCCTCAACGCTAACACTTAGTGGAAAAACATGAAAATAAATTTTGGGAGCTCTAATTAGGGGTTTAAATAAAATTTTTAAAAATTTTGATTAAAAAAATTAATGAAAAATTATAAAAATAATTAGAGGTCTAATTAATTTTTTAAAAACTTTTGAGGACTTAAATAAATTTTCTAAAAACTTTAAACAATCTAATTAAAATTTTCAAAAATTTTGAATGATATAATATCAAAATTTTGAGGCTAAGGCCTCCTACTCTGGCTGCAATAATGTTCCAACCTTACCTATACATAGAAGTTATGCTAGGAATAGTGTTGTCCATAAGCCGGGTTATAATCGAAAAATGTGAGATTTTGAGTAAAAAAAATAAAGAATTGAGTTTCGGGTAAGGTTTTTTGGCCCGGCCCAACCCAAATTTATAAAAAAAATTCTAATGTTCTGTTGTTATTTTCCCACTGATTTGCTACCATTTCACTGTGACAATGTTACTATTTTGTTGTTATTATCTAGATATTGTATAACTAATGTTTTATTGTTAAATTTGTTACTATTTTAGATTTATTTGCTTGTTAAGTTGCGCACACGTTAATATTATTTAAGTATAAAGACTTTTTTTAAATTTATTTTCAATTTGTTGGGAGACATTTATTTTAATATTTTTAGTCTATTTGATCCATTATATTTTTTAATTTTTTATATAAAAAATAAAATAAAATAAAATAATTTTAATACGGCCGAACTCGGCCCAAATTTTAGCATTTTTATTCGTGTCGGGCTTGGGTAAAAATTTAGGCTTATGAACAACTCTAGCTAGGGGTAGGCACGAGCCTTCGCTCCTAAACTAATTTTTTTTCTTTTTATTCCTTTTAAAAATTATAAAATTTTAAGTTAATCTAATGATAAATTTACATGTTGGCCTCTTAAAGTTTAAAATTCATTTCTATTCCTCTAAAAAGATTATAATTAATCCCTCAATAAGTTGTAAAATTTTATTGAAAATTACATTTTAACTTTCACCCTTAAATTTCTTACTTCACCCCTTGCCTACACTTTTGGTATCTTTTATCAACCCCCAAACTTTACATTTACCTCACAAGTATTTTTGGAAAAGATTGTATGAAACAGTGACGTCATGTCATCTATATTCCTTTTCCAATAGTTGTATGCTACATTAATATTTTAATCTTAAATTTCAATATTTTCATCTTAAAAAAATTAAATCCAAATAAAAATCTTAAAATTTAGTATGAAATTACTATAACATAAAACTATTGAAAAGAAATAATATCCCATTTTCGTACAATTTTTTTCTCCATATTTTCAAAACCCAAATTCAACTGCCATCCTATACTAGAGCTGAGAGATGTCAGACTATTTTTATCAAACACATAGAGTACTAAATAAATAAATAAAATAACTCACATATTCCAGAGATGTTAAATCTCATGTTCAAAGGAAAGCATTGAGTAGCGTTCTTCTTCCCCATATCACCCAAAATTCCGACGACGATCACGATGTTTTTCCGGCGAACGACGTGTTTAAGAGCCCAGTCAAGTGGCTCCACCATTCCTTTGCTTCTCTTACCATCTATCACCACGATCACGCTCTCTCTTGCCATCGATTCCGCTTCAGACACCATCTTTGTTGTTGTTAGCTTCGTGATTGTCAATCTGAAAGTAAAGAATGAAATGCTCTTCAGCTTGACATTGGGGTAAAGATGGTTACTAAATATCCATTAATGGCGACTCGGACTAGATTATAGTTTTTAGTTACAATCGCCTGTTAACAATGTTGCAATCTCATTGGCATGTTGTATCATATAATCCAAAAAATAGCTGTGCGGAATCATATATTTTGTGTATATTAAGACTATATGAATTTTATATGGTAATACAGGGGTTTATAAAAATTTTAAATTAATAAAGGTAAAATTATATTTTGACTCCCTTAAAAATGATAAAAATTTGATTTAATCCTTTAAAACTTATAAATATATATGCTATTTTAAATGATCAAATTGTATTTTTACTATCGTAAAAATTATAATTTAATTTCGGCCCCGTAAAAAAAAAAAATTCTGGCTTCACCCTTGTAGTAAAACTTGGACTGTATTTTTATTTGAGATCTAAACTTGGCAAGTTTTCTTAATTCGGTCCTTAAATCTTTTTTAACTTGACAATATTTTTCAATTTGGTCCTCAATTTTGTATTCTATTAAGGTAAGATGACATGGTACTCTTCATCACAAGAAAATTTAAAATTTTTTATATAAATTTTAAAAATACAAAAAAAAATTAAAAACTTTTAAGGTAATAATGTGGCACAATCTTGAAATGCCATGTCGTCACACTTTAACCGACTAAATGTGAACCAAAAAAGTTTAAAGACTAAATGCTTTTCTATCTTTTTTTATTTTTATATTTTTAAAATAAAAGACTTTTTATATTAAAGAAGAAAAAATGATATTTTTATAACAACTTAAAATTGCTTATTTTATAGGATAGATTTAATTAAATGATATTACATTAATTTAAAATATGTCGTGATATGATATGGCACGTTATTGAATATATTGTAGTTAAAAAATTCAAACGATTGCACTTAATATAATTCGATTTCATACATTATTTATTAGTTAAATGCAACTGTTTGAGTTTTTTAAATTACCATGATTCGAGTGATCTTGCCTCGTCATATTATAAATTTATATTATGATATTTAATTAAGTTTACATCATAAATTTAAAGTTTTTTTATCAATTATTATAAGTATGACATTTAATTAAATCATTAAATTTAATATTTTTCATGTTAAATATTATGTGAATTTTTTTTTCATCTTAATATTATTAATTTTTTAAAAAAAAATTCTATTATTAATTTTGATTAGAGCTCACTTGTTTGTAATTTTCTATGAAAAATTTAATTATTTTTCTGGGCATTTAAGCTTAAAATTAATAAACAAATTGAAGATAAAACTCAATTTCCAACTCAACGGTTAAACTGGCGGTTAAGATTATTTTCATTTTTCATTTTTATTTTTTTAATCCATATTTCAGCATTTTCCCACTTCACAGCCGGCATATCCGCTGCGACAAAACGAAGCAATGACGACTGCGACCGCGACGGCGCCGCCTTGCGTAGCTCACTTAGTTAGCCGTTCCACAGCTCGTCTTCAACACTCTAGAGCCGCTCTTCTTCTTCATCAAAACGCCGCGTTTCGGACCAAGAAAACCACCAAGAACAATCTCTCATCGAGAAACACTTCATCTACCATCGCCGCTGCTTTACCTTTCGAACTCTCCCCTCCTCCTATCGATCACGATTTCCTAGTAAGTAGCTTTCTTCCTCTTTTAATCCTAGGAAAAAAAACTTCTTTATGGGCTTTAATTTCGATTTTTTTTGTTGTTGCAGGATTCAGTTACAGCTGAAGGAGCAAAAGTTTCTGAGGAAGGGATAATAGAAACGTTTGAAAATGACGATGAAGCTTTGGATGCATTCGATAATGGCGTGGTGGTAAGATTCTACTTTTGAATTCCTGTCTTCGTTGATTCGATCTCTTACTAGAATTTCTGATATTATCTTCTTCTTTTTTATTTGATAATTGCTTTAGGTTATGGACCTTTCACATTTTGGAAGGATAAGAGGTTGGTGTCTCCGCTTAATTCCCGCTTCAATTAATTTTAGGTTTTTAAATTTTATTTATTATTCTTTATGAAAATTTACATGTATTGGATTGAATTGTTGAAAAAGTCAGTGGAGATGATAGGATTCAGTTTCTTCATAATCAAACCACTGCCAATTTTGAATGTCTTAGTGAAGGGCAGGTGATAGATCTAATCATTTAATCTACCCCTTCTTTTTTCTTCTCTTTTGCTTAATTTGGTTCAAATTGATTGGATTTTGTGTAAAATTCTTAGGGATGTGAAACCGTTTTCGTTACGCCGACGGCAAGGACGGTTGATATTGCTTATGCTTGGATTATGGTAGTTCTTCTTTTTGCTATTTCTAATAATCTTTAGTTTTAGTTTATCGTAATGGATTGATCCTAGTTGATTTGTTAAGACTTTACTTTTGTTTTATGTTTTTACAGAAGAAGGCAGTTTTATTGATGGTTTCACCAGAGACATGTGGAAACATAACTGAAATGCTCAATAAGTAAGTGCATCAATGATCAATCTCTTTTAGATCCTTACCTTCATTTATGAAGAAAAAAATGGAGTGTCTTTATTACGTTTGTCTCATTTACTCAAAGAATATGCAAATTAGTCGTCACAGAGCAAACTAATCATTTCTATTAAAAAGTTCTTCCATTTCTAGTGTTAAAAATTGATTTGGCTAACAAAACAATCAGACAATTAGACATGACGTGCTATGTGTACCTCATGTTGATGTAAGTAGAAATTGATGAAATTTTTAATAGAAAGATCAGTTTGCTCTTTGATCTTACGTACGAAGACTAATTTGCCAATTTTTTTAGTAAAGGGGGAAAATGCAATCCAACTCTTAATACAGAGACTTCCATGATACTTTTACTGTAGTAAGTGCTAAGCTTTTCTTATGCAGGTACATATTTTTTGCTGATAAGGTAGAGGTTCAAGACATCACCAAGCAAACTTGCTTATTCGCTTTATCTGGTCCCAAGAGCTCTGAAGTAAGCAATTTTGTATAAATTGTGCATATTTCCAGGATATTTCTCTTTTTGTTGGTTTTAATCTGATAATCTTAATGATAGGTGATGGCTAATTTGAATCTGGGTGATCTTGTTGGACAACCATACGGCACAAATCGTCATTATAACGTAAGATACCTGTATATTGCCAATGCCAAGTTGTAAATGTTTGAACATTTGAACAATTTCGTATTAGAATGAGGTAATCTAATATCAAAGCAATACTTAGAATGAGAAAATAGTAAAAGTTTACTCTGTTTAATGTTCATTTCAGTGAATCAAAAATAGGATCATTAACCAATTTCAGGTGAACGGTATGCCTATAACTGTTGGGGTCGGAAATATCATTTCCGAAGAAGGTTTTTCATTGTTGATGTCACCAGCGGCAGCCGATTCCGTCTGGAAAACTCTTCTATCTCAAGGTGCTATTCCTTTAGGTTCTAATGCCTGGGAAAAGCTAAGGATTACACAAGGTGGTAACTCTTGATTTATTGTTTAGTCATGGCTTAAGAACGGTGTACTTATTGTAACAAAGTTCCTAGGAAATTCTAATTTAATTTTGCAGGTAGACCAGCTCCTGGAAAGGAACTTACCAATGACTTTAATGTTCTGGAGGCTGGTCTTTGGAACTCAATTTCATTGAACAAAGGTACCTAATCCTTACCATGTGTTAAACTGAACTACTGGTGGAGTGACAAAAGACTTGCGATCAAGTCTTTTTGTTGACAGGGGCGAAGGCAAGGGAGCAAATTTTCCATTTGGCCCTTAAAATTTTATGAAATTACATGTTTGTATAATAATAAAATTGCATTTGCCTCCCCAAATTTATGATTCATCTCTTGACCCCCAAAGCAATTTTCTAGATTCGCTACTATCCTTGGACAACCCCTACCCCCAACCCTTATAATATATACATTCCTTACCATTGAATGTCTGCTAAGAAAATTACAAAACATGCTTTATCGGACTCTATGATCCTTAGGCTGTTACAAGGGACAAGAGACAATATCAAGACTCATTACATATGATGGAGTTAAACAGAGACTGTGGGGTATTCATTTATCAGCACCTGCAGAACCAGGCAGCCCCATTACAGTTAATGGGAAAAAGGTTCTAATCTCACTCTTTCCCCGAATTGATGATATGTATGGTTTTATATTTTGGGTAATTTTGGGAACTATTGACATAAAGCTATTCTTTAAAGGGAAATTTCTGCCATCAGTCCCTGTATTACATGTTTATGAATTTTGAAATTCCAATCTTGATAAAATAATAACTGTCAAATTCATTAAGTTATGTTATTTCCAGAATATGATATGGCAAACATGTTATCACATACATAATGCTTTATCAAATTGTTATTTTCACTCACAAAAAAGTTAGTTATATTTAAAGACTACCGCTTGTGTTAGGATTGAAGTTTTGAAATTTGAAAAATATAGGAATTAATAATGATCTAATTGGGGAACATGGATTAAACCTATAACTTTAGGCATAATACAAGACTAATAGCAAAATTTAATCAAACTGATCTAACTACTAGTTTTTAATTAGAAAAGTACATTGACTAAAATTGACCAAATTAAAGTACAAGGACTAAATCCACAAGACTTATAAAAGAATTTGACCTTCTTTGAATTCCTGCAGGTGGGAAAGCTGACAAGCTATACAACAGGAAGAAAGGAATGTGACCATTTTGCTTTAGGCTACATCAAGAGGAAAGCGGCTTCAGATGGAGACACTGTAATTGTTGGAGAAAAGATTATTGGGACAGTAGTGAATGTTCCTTTTCTTTCTCGGCAATCTCCACCTCCGGTAAAGAGCTCCGGCCCTCGACTCAATTGAAATTACATGGATATAAACAATCTTGGTTCAAAGGTTTTTCTGGTATGGCTTAGCTTTTGTCAAGTTTCATACCGCTTTCTTTGATTTGTATCTTTTTGGGCTTTAATTCCTACGTACCGAAGCATTATGCTCCTTTCGTTGTAATGTTTTTACAAATCGATGAACTCGATCCCTCCTTTTTCTATGATAAATCCCTGAATTTTGTATACTATAGCTCTTCTTTGTGGTATGCTAATGTCCATATTTAGAGTTGAAGACTTGCATCTTTTTATTTTTTAAAGTGATGGGTTTGGGATGTAATTCAACCGAATTGAGATTGAATGAAGCTTAAGCTGAATTAAATTTTGTGTTCCAAAGTTCAGTTGAACTTTGATTAAGTTCTACTTTAAAGCTCTAGTATAAGTTCGAATTAGAATTTTTTTTTTTAATCTAGGTAACATTTAGGAAAGTTTGGATCCGGATTTAGATTTAGATTTTAGAAATTTATGATTTATGAATTCATTATTTTTAAATTTTTTTATTTGGTAATGAAAGTATTTAAAATTTAATATTTTGAATTAATCCAAATTCATTGTTGGATAATTCAAATTTTGATTTTGATTTCAATTAATTCTAGGCTTTGAAAATATTTTTTTAATTTTATTATTTAGGAGGATTTTAAATATTTCGTTGTTTGAATCGAACTCGACCAACCAGTCGAACCGAGAATTAGTTGGGGTACTTTTCTGGAGAAAAGTATTAGATCGATTGACTTGAGAATTGATATGGACCAGGTGATTGGGCGATTGAACTGCTTGAACTATTTTTTTATGACTTTTAAAATTTTTATTTAATAGAATCGGACGGAATGGTCGAACCAATCATACCAACCAAACCGATCAAATTGATTGCCTAATTAGTTTGGCCACCAGTTCGGTTTTGAAAATCAGACTGGACCTGTTGGTCAAACCGATTACGCTAGGCATAAGTGAACTTAGGTATAAATTAAAAATAAAAAATTTAAAATTAAAATCGTGGAAATTATGGTATAAATGAATTTTTTTAAAAATATTTATATTGTATTAAATTAAATGTATGAAGCTTCATCATTGTTTTTAGAATCGAATTGATTGGTCAAGAAGATTGGATTAGGAATCGGCTAAGGTACCAGTCCAGAATAAGGGTTCAGATTGGTTTACTCGTGAACCGATTGGACTGGCTGAACCAACAGTTGAACAAGTTTTATCTATTTTTAATTTTTTTTATTTTAAATAATTTATTCAATCGAACTAATTGACTTGATTGAACCAAGAACTGATGATCTGATCAGTTTGTCTACCGACCAAACTCTAAAAATCATGAACTTTATTGATGATATATTAAAAGTAAAATTAAATATTTATTATTTGGGTTTTGAAGGAAGTTTGAAAGAAGAGAACAAAAAAATTCTCCATATTTTTTTAATCAATCTTGGATTTTAAAATTTCAAAGTTTTAAAATAAATTTTTAAATCCAAAATTTAGCTCTTATAAAATTAGATTTGGATTTCCACAAATTCAAATCCAATATTTTATTTGTTATAAAAAAAATTGAATTTTCAAATCTAATTTTTTTTACCCAAATCATGGTTTCAAACAAGCCACTAAAAAATTTGATTATTCAGTAACTCGAATTACTTGAACTTATTTAGTAGTTCGAGTTGAATTCAACTCAAATACGTGAGTTGCTTATAGAACTTCTATTAAAATTTGGCTTAAATGGTGAAATGTTCCTAAATCTTAAAGCAAAAAAATCAAGTAAACCCCTTCATAAAACACATACTTAATTAAACTTTCAAACTCTCAAATTACATTAATTAAGAACTTTGGCCAACGTTTTTCATATTTGATTGTTATGTATTGAAGTGCTTGTCCACGTCAATTACGATGTTAGTAAAAAAATTAAAATAAAAAATTTCGTGTCCGAAATGTGCTAGGACAAATCTTTTTTCCTTTTTGAAATTTTTAATTTTTTACTAACGCGGATTGTCACATCAATGTCGTTAATGGCCACATTAGTGACATAATGGTCAAAGACAGAAAAAGTTGATTATAGGGCTTAATTTATACAATTTGAGAGTTTGAGGATTTAATTGAATGTATTTTTTTAAGGGACTTAATTGAATTTTTTTCAAAATTTGAAGACTTTTTTACCCTATAAAAATTTGATATTCCTTAATTAATACACTAAAAAGGTAAAAGTATCACGAAGGCCCTTATATTAAGAGTTAGATTGCATTTTACCCTATTACTAAAAAAATAGGTAAATTAATCTCTACATATTAAATCAAAAAGTAAACTGATCATTTCTAATATTAAAATTAGTCCTTGTACATCATAATGAGTTACGCGCAGCATGCCACATGTAACTATTTAGTTATTCTGTCAATTATATTAGTTTTTAACAATAAAAATGGATGCAATTTTTAACAGAAAAAATCAGTTTACACTTTAATCTAACGTACATGGACTAATCTGTTTATTTTTTAAAATAAAAAGAGTAAAATGTAATTTAAAATTTAATTTATTTCTATTATTATATATAAGACAGGTAATCTGTTTGACCATGTTCATAGTCTCTAATTTTTTTAATCATTGATGTCAATCATTTTCTTTTAAAGTAAAAAAAGTCAAGCACCAGATGAGGCAGATGAAATGAATGTGGGCTGAATTTGTGGAAGTAAGGAAAATAAAATACAATAAATTTAGTTTCATCTGGAAATTTAATTACAACATTAGCTGGGCAATTTCTATGATGCTTCCTTCTAATTTAATCAAATTCACGTTTTTCTTTTATTTTTTGCTCTGTTTTTTTTTTTTTTGTGTGTGTCAAACATAAAATTTTTTATATAAATTTGTCAAGATTATCGACTATATTTTCTTTCAAATTGAAATTTATTTTTCAATATAGAAATTAGTGATTAAATATAAATTATTATAAATATAATTTTTAAATAAAAATATATTGAGAAAAAAAGAGAAATATTTGGGTTTTTTGAACCAATTATTTTTTGAAACATTTTAAAAAAAAATAGTGATTAATATAAATTATTATAATATTGTTTTAAATTAAAAAAAGATCAATTTTTTGCTAATTCAAAAATGCATAAAATATCATCAATATCGAGACTAAAAGGTAAAATTTTGATTTGAAATTTCAATGTTACTAAAACCAAACTAGATTGATCAATAAGATAAAAAATTGATCGAAATATTGAGCTAGAGAGGGATTAGACTCATTGACTTGTGAAGTGATTAAATCAGTTAAATCGTTTTTTTAGTTTTTATGAATTTTTACAAGCAATTTATTTAATTAAACCGATTGAATTGCTGAATCAAAAATCGATTATCTAACCAGTTTGATTACTAATTCAACACTAAAAACCGTGCAAATTTTCTTCTTTTTCCTTTTCTTATCTCTATAGATTCAAAAATTAAATTTACACTAACATTAATATTGTTTGAAGTAGATTAGATCAATAATTGATCGGGTAACAATTCAAAAAAAGACTTTAAACTAATTGATATAATAACATGTATGAATCGAATAAACCGATCAAACTAAATCTTTAGCTAACATCTATATAGAAACTTCTAAAATAATGTTTTTAAATATAAATTTATTTAATGAAAACAAATTTATTTTTTACAACATTAAAATAAATATCCAAAAACATTTGAGGTTATCAAATCCAAGACAAATCTACAAAAGTCGACAATAACAAAAAGGGAAAGAAAGAAAAATGAGACAGAATATATTTCACCGTACATTAAATCGCGTGTAATAAACGCTCCAATCAAAGCCATTTCCATCGGTCCATCTACTGACGTGACATGCAAGCGCCGCCAAAGAAAGTAAGAAAAAAACAAAACTCGGCTGCCGAAATAGAGTGTAATAAAAAGAGGTAAAGGTTTGACTAGAATAGCATCGTTCCTTTTATCTCTGCAACTTCATCTTCTTCCTCATATTAATATCACCAAAAAAAAAGTAAAAAAAAAAAAACCACCCTAGGAATGAAGATCATCAATAGTTTAAAGTTTTCAATCTCGTCCCTTGTTTTCCTATCAACCCTTTCATTAGCCATGGCTGCTTCTTGTCCAATGGATCTCAACTACGTAACGAGAGTTCCATGGAACTCAACTCTTTGCCGTGATTTTCACCCTTCAAATTCAACACCCAAAGCTGAAATCTCGAAACAAAACTGTTGTGTTTCACTGTTATCGGTCTTCGGCATTGGATTAGCCGAACACCTTAAAGAAACCAGCCTTTTTCAGCTCCCTGATTTGCCCACTTCCGTTTCATGCCTCCATGATTTCCAGTCCAAGCTCGATTTGCTTTCTCTCCCTAACGACGTCGTTTCCCTTTGTTTCGAGCCGACCCAGTTCGTGATTACGCCTTATCTTTGTGCCGAGATACAAACGACTAAAGATTGGGTCGCTAAATTAGGTCAATCCACGGTGTTAGACCAAGGTTGCAAAGCTGATCTCGGTGATTTAACGGCGTGTGATACTTGTCTCCGTGCTGGTAACGAGGTTCATTCACGGTTAATGGCTATCGATGGTAATCGCTCACACGGTACCGATTGTTTCGATTTCATTGTTCTTTATGCTGCTGGGATTGTTAATGAATTTGGCCCTGAAAGTGATGGTACTGTTACTTGTGCTTTTGCTTTAACATTGAATAAAAAATCTGGTTCTAATAACAAGCATTCAGCTCTTGTTTTTGGCTTAACAGGAGCTGGTGTAGCCATTTTTGTTACTATTAGTGTATTGGGTTTTTACTTTTGGTATGAAAAACGATTTGTGAAGAGAAACAATGGCGGTTCTGGTTCTAATTTTTATGATTTAGAAGAACAAGGTTCTAGAACTAGGTTAAGGCCTAATACTGGTTCTATTTGGTTTAAACTCCATGATCTTGAGAAAGCAACTGATCATTTTTCAAGTAAGAATTTTATAGGAAGAGGGGGATTTGGATTTGTTTTCAAAGGGATTTTACCAGATGGAACACTGGTAGCTGTTAAAAGGATCATAGAATCTGAATTTCAAGGTGATGAAGAGTTTTGCAATGAAGTTGAAATTATTAGTAATTTGAAACATAGGAATTTGGTTCCTCTTAGAGGATGTTGTATGATTGATGATGATGAAATCGAACATTATGACGACGGTGATGGTGAAAAAGGGAGTCAAAGATATCTCGTTTACGAGTATATGCCTAATGGAAACCTCGATGACCATTTGTTTCCGTCGAAATCGGGTGTTAAACCGCTGAGTTGGCCTCAAAGGAAGAATATAATCTTGGATGTGGCAAAAGGGTTGGCTTATTTGCATTATGGAGTTAAGCCTGCTATATATCATAGAGATATTAAAGCTACTAATATATTACTCGATGCCGATATGCGAGCGAGGGTTTCGGATTTTGGGTTAGCAAAACAGAGTAGGGAAGGCCAGTCTCATTTAACGACTAGAGTTGCTGGAACTCATGGATATTTGGCTCCTGAATATGCTTTATATGGTCAGTTGACTGAGAAGAGCGATGTTTA
The DNA here is from genome assembly GCA_025698465.1 of Gossypium longicalyx. Classification (NCBI taxonomy): domain Eukaryota; kingdom Viridiplantae; phylum Streptophyta; class Magnoliopsida; order Malvales; family Malvaceae; genus Gossypium; species Gossypium longicalyx. Next base: position 108,640,550 of record CM046997.1, on the reverse strand, counting down.
TAGTTTCGGTGTTGTTGTTTTGGAGATAATGTGTGGGAGGAAAGCTCTTGATTTGTCTTCGTCGAGTTCGCCGCGTGCATTTTTGATAACAGATTGGGCTTGGTCTTTGGTGAAAGCAGGGAAAGTTGAGGAAGCTTTTGATCGTTCGTTGATGGATAGTGAGGATTCCGTGAATTCAAATCCAAAAGCTATAATGGAGAGGTTTTTGCATGTTGGGATTTTGTGTGCTCATGTAATGGTAGCCTTAAGACCTACCATTTTGGATGCATTGAAAATGTTGGAAGGTGATATTGAAGTTCCCCCAATCCCGGATCGACCAATGTCTCTCGCTCACCCTTCGTGTTACGGTGACGGCAATGCATTTAGCATCTCACCTGCATTAAGTGGACCACAACTACTTAAAGGAGACATGCTTAGATAATCCGACATGTTCACTAACCTGGAGAAGAAGAGGGCATGTTCGAGTATGCTTCCCGGTGCCGGTTTTATCAGGCTTTTTCAGACAAAGATGTCCCGAACATACGAAGATCCGAAGATGCATGTATCAAATTGGTCGATTGGCATATAAGATTTGGCCTCCAAGTAAACTGGAAATTGCTCGACCAGCCGAAAATTTTCGGGCTCTTTTCGTTCGTAAAACAACGAATCACGTCGAACTTTCTTCATGATGATGGAAAAATCGAAGTTGCAACCGAGATATTTGCTTCATTTCATTACATCCAATGAATTCTCAATGCGCAAAGATTTCATGTTGTATATTTGTAGTATATGTAAGTAGCCTTGCACTGGTTTTTATCATCTTTGAGGTTTTTATATTATGGTTTAGATTTTAAGTACTTGTTTTGATATGATGAGAATGTATATTTAAATGCTTAAATTAAATTTTAAACACGAACGTACTTACTCTATAGATTGAGCTTAAATTTGACTCGTTAAGTAAATCAATTTTTTTGACATGTTAAATCTAAGTTGTTTGATGCTCACATGTTCAAAACTGAAATAAAAACCCATGAAGCCAATGTTATAGGGTTTGAAGTAGTGTTATTTGAGTTATATCATTCGGTTGGATTAATTGGTATATTGATCCGAACATAGGGATTGAATTGGTCTATGAGTAAACCACTTGAAATTGATAAAAAAATCAAAAATCAAAATAAAAAACGATTGAACTGGTTGAATCAAATTTTATAAAATTTTATAAATATTTTAATTATTTATTTAACTATTATTTGACCGACAATCAATAGTTTGATCAGCTTGATAATCACTTTAACTATAGTAGATAAGATGTATTTATTATAAGGATTGGATTAAATTAATTTCTCCATTATTAAATAAATCAATTTAATCACAATATTATGAAAAAGAATCAAATGAAGCTTTATTTTAACAAAATTAATATTTACCATTTTAAAATATTATTTATTATTTAATCAAGTTGATATTTGATAAAATAATAATAATCTTTATATTGTTTTTTTAACAGTAAATGTTACATTTTGATTTCATTTGAATTTTTTATGACCCATTTTATAATAAAGGACTAAATTGATCTAATGCTTATAATAGATGGACTCCATAGGTATTTTTCCCTTATAATATGTAGATTATACAGACAACTGATGGCAGCATGAAATCTTGTATTTGGACTGTATGGTTGTGAGCTTTTGGGTAGTTGTAATGGGCCGTTGGTTTCTTTCTATATTATCTATTTTTTTAGTAATATATATTATATAAAATTTGTATCGGGCATACAGAAGGACGTGGGTTAAAGTGCGCTGAAATGTATTATCCTCCTATTTATAAGTTAAGGGGTTGTGGATAGTTCTATTTATTATGTAAAGAAAGTAGATATAATCAGAACTTATAATAAAATTGTTCTAAAAAAATTTGTATCATCACAAAATATTATATTGTTTTAATGTATGGACCGTAATTTTAAATTTCATAAATAAATTAAAATTTTATTACATAAATTTATTATTTAGATTTCTTTCTTACTTGCCTTGCAGGAGAATAAACACATTTATTTTTATAAATTAAAAATAAATAATATGAAATATATATATAACATATTTAATGTAAGTAATATTTAAAATAAATAATATTTTATAAATTAAAAAATTGAAAATAATATAAAAAATTTAGAAATATATTAGAAAGTATATAATATTAAATTAAATTTTAAAAAATACAAAAAATACATCAATTATAATAATGATTAATGATAAGCATGAAAGATATAAACATTAAATTAATAAATACATTTAAAAATAATTATTAAAAATAATTATTAAAATCTCTCTTCCATTTACAATTTCATGTATAACAATAATAATTACGTAAAAAAAGTTAAAATTTTTTAAAATTTTTAAATTAATAAAGATAAAATTATACTTTGGCCCTCTAAAATTATAAAAATTTGATTTAATCCTTTACAAATTATAAAGATATAAACTATAAAAAATTAAAATTTCATCCGACCCCCCCTAAAAAAATTTTCTAGCTTCGCCCCTGATGGTAGAAAATAAATGGTATTCTCGTCAGTTCAAAAGTTTTTTCCGAGCTTGTTTAATCTCTTATTAAATTATATATTATATATACACGCATATATATATATATATCTCAATTACATCATATGAATATATTTATATGCAAATATAAGTTTTAAGAGTATTAATTAGGTTTAGTAACCTAATTTAATAATTATAAGATAAAAAAATAAAGGTTAAATTGTTCTATTAGTCCTTATGCGATGCATAAGTTGTGGATTTAGTCCATTTCTTCAAATTAGTTCCTTTTAGTCCTTATACTTTTCAATTTTTAGAACAGCAGTCCTTACCGAATGATAGTTGTTGAATTCATTAAGTTCTGTTATTTTCAAAATTTGACATGTCAAACATATTAAGACATGCGTAATGTCGTGCCAACTTACTATTTTCACATATTATTCACAAGAAAGTCAATTAATAGATTTAACTGTTGCCATTTACATCAATATTAAATTTTCAAAATTTGAAAAGTTTAAGGAATAAGAATAGTCCAATTGGATAGGATGGACTAAAGCCACAACTTTGTGCATAGCACAAGATTAATAACAAAATTTAACCAATTTGATTAACTGCTATTGCTCAGATAGGAATTGAAATTTTAAAATTCAAAAAGTGTACAGGGGCTAAAATTGACCAATTTGAAAAGTACAAGAACTAAAATTAATCAAATTAAAATATGAGGACTAAAACCACAACTTACACATAATACAAAGACTAATAATCGATACAAATCGATACAAGCTGTTATTGGCCAAAACAAATTAAAACACACTTAAAACGTACTTAAACTACTTAATATCTATTTAGAATCCAAACAACACGTAACGTCTGATATCAGTACAATATCAACTACCATAATTTTCAACATCAATATAATAGGACAACAAAACTATTAAATATTAAAATGTGGAAATTAACAAATAGATACCCAAAATTTTGTGCCATAAAATGGATTTTCTTTTTTTGGCAATATGCCAATTATTATATATATATACACACACACATATATATATATATATATATATATAAAGTAAATGGCACCAAATTATAATTGTATAAAAACTTTTGTTTGATTCAATTTAGCTATAGGTGTCCAAAAATAAAATAAACAAAGCATTGGGTGGGTTCTCCCAAAATTTAACATAAATTTAGTAACCTAATTTGAGCATTGATTTTCAATTTCATCCACCTTATTTTGTTCAATTGCGAATTAATTAAGTTCAAATTTAGGTCTAATTAGGTGAAATAGTGTGAACTATTAAATGCTTTGAAATAGGAATATGCCTTTATTATACAAACGGTCCTTTGAAAGTGAAATATTTTGGCTGTCCCCATCAGCTTTTTCTTTCTTGACTGAATTTTAAATTGGGTAAATTGCACTAGTAGTCACTCAACTATTGATAAATTTTTTTGACACTCAACTATGAAAAGTTACAAAATGGCGACTCAACTATTCGGTCTTTTCTTTTTGGGTCATCAACTGTTAAATTACTAACGGAACGATAACTTGTCAGCATTTAAAATTGACATTACAGCAACATTAACCCTTAATATTTATACATTATGTCAAATTAGTCTTGGTTCTAAAAAAATTTACCCTTAACTTTACACATTTGTGTAATTCGATCATTTTTGCAGTTTTGTTTTTCTTTGTGACTTTGAGGGTTAATTTTTAAAAAATAAGAAAATATGAAAATTATTATCTTGGATTTTTGGATGTTTCCATTTTCGATATACTTTCAATCAAATTTAGCTGATAAATTTGTTTTTTTTAGCTTTTTAGGTGAAAAGGGTTATAAAGAAAAAAAACAAATCTACAAAAAAAGATCAATTTACACAACGGTAAATGTTGAGGGTTATATTTTTTTAGAATCAAGACTACATTGACACAATTAATATGTAAATGTTAAGGGTTGAATTTGCTATTATGCCCATTTTAAAGGCTACCACATCATCTTTCCGTTAGCCATTTATCAATTGGTGACCCAAAAAATACAAAATTGAATAATTAAGGACCATTTTATAATTTTTCATAATTGGGTAACCAATGTTGTTTACCCTTTTAAATTTTCTAGTTAATTTCATCAAATGTCTTTAAATTACTCTTGGATTTCAAATGAATATTTAAGCTTTAGAATACTTTAATTGAATTTTCAAAGTATTAATCTTGTATTAATCAGGTCATTCCGTAAACAAAATTGTCAATTTTTACATATATTTTTTATGAAGTACACACGAACTGTTACATGGGCTATAATGTCATTGTCATTTAAAATTTTAACTTTCCAATCATCTTTTTCATCCAAAGAAAAGCAATTCGACTAAGTTTTAAAGGTGGAGGATCGAAGTGATCCAAAAAAAAAAAAAGGACTAAAGTGACGAAAGATGTAAATTTTAGAGGTTGAATTTTTCATATGTCAATTGTAAACATATGTGCACCTACAATATAAACAGTTTAGATCTAATGTGTTAAAAAATCGTGTCATAAAATTTAGAAGCCTATTTTTTTTCTCTTCTTTTCTTTATATGTTAGATCAAAATTGTTCATCCAATAAATACGCACATGTTAAATTTGATCCGTGTATCTTAAACGTACTTCATAAGATTTGAGCGATTAATATAATACTTATTCTTAGAGAACTCAATTAAAATGTTTTGACGTTTAGAAATTAATTTAGAATCTGAAGGATGCATGATGCAATTAACCCTAAAACTAATGAATCTCCCGTATAACACGTTTCTTGGCGAGTGAGGCCGACGTTTATCTATGGTCAAATTTGGTCCATGCCTTCTTGTTTCTTATGATTGAGATAAAAATTTATTTTGTTATAAATAATATAATTAGGTTAAATTCTTCTATTAGTCCCTTTGCTTTGCAAAAGTTGTGGATTTAGTTCATCTACTTTAATTTGGTCATTTTTAGTCCTATACTTTTCAATTTTTAAATTTTCAGTCCCTTACCAAATGATAACCGATAAATTCGTTAAGCTAAATTATGCTATTTCTAAAATCTGATGCGACAAATATATTATCATATGTGTAATACCATTTCAATTTGTTATTTCCATATGTATTACTCATAAAAATCCAATTAATGGATAAATGATTGTATTTTGCGTCAAAACTGAAATTTCAAAATTCAAAAAGTATCGGGACTTAAAATGATCTGATTAGGGAATATGGACTAAAACTGTAACCATATGCATAGCACAAAACTACTAATTGAATTTAACCAAAGAGATTTAACTGTTATTGTTTGGGGCAAGACTAAAATTTTGAAATTCAAAAAATACAGAGACTAAAATCGACCAATTCGAAAAGTAAAGAGACTAGAATTGACCAAATTATAGTAAAGGGACTAATTTTAAAACTTTTATAAAGTATAGAGACTAATAGCAAAGTTTAACCTAATAATTGTAATTATTGCCGACGAACTTTTATTGTATTGATAAGATTGGAGTTCTGGAATCTAGAGCATCTAGGTTCGAATCTTACCGTATGTAATTTATGTCTAAATTCTTTCTAGAGATAGTAATAAGACGAGATAGAACGATTTATTGTATTGATAAAGTTTGAGAGTGTGTATAAAATAGATATATACAAATAAGTGTCTGTAGTAATACATTGAAGTTAATGAATGGTTGTTCGCCATTTGGTAGATATATTTTGGCAATGGACATCTCTATTTAGATAGCCTTCTCAATTCTCTATTCTTACCCACCAAGCAAGCTTTTGTCATTAGACATTGCTCTACTTATAAATAAAAATCACTATTTTTTTTTCTTTAAATGATAAAACCTTAGCATGTGAACCTATAATTTTTTCTATCTTGGTCCAATAGCAAATTTTGGTAGTTTTTTTCCAAATTGATTAAGTACTAGCAAATTGTTGGGTGTAATGGTAAGACAGATTGTATTTTTAATGGGAGAGTGTAGATTCGAACTTTGGAGATAACATTGTTGGGAGGGGCAACCCCGAACATGAATAGTAAAACGAACATGCATCATATGAAAAAAAGTATAATGATGTGGTACTTTGAGATTGTGTCACATTATTACTCGAACCGTAAATCACATTACACTCCTAAGGGGAGAACGTAGATCTGAACTTTAGAGACAATATTGTTGGGGGGATTAACCCCGAACTCCGAATATGAATTGTAAAACAGACATGCATCATATAAAAAAAAGTATAATGATATAGTATTCTGAAATTGCGTCACATCATTGCACCTTAATAGAATCCAAGTTTAGAAACCAGATTGAGAAAAGTTGTCAAGTTCAAAAATTAAATGTTACTTTATTCCTTTTTTTTAAAATACTCTTTTCAATATTTGGAAACTATGTTAGGTTTCGATTAAATCTAAAGTCTAGTTGGACCGAATCCCTACCTGGGAGGTAAAGTTCTCCCATCGCCATTTTCTCATCCACAAGGCTCAAAATCAAGACCATATTTAAAAGGCATCAAACTCCTTCCCACTCAATTCAACCACTACTAGATAAGTACTTTTTTTTTTTTTCAATTTGGTAATTTGGCTTACAAATTTTGAAAGCATACACATATTGCAGCATTAATGGTAGTGTGATGTACAATATCAATTTTAAGATTGATTTTAAGACACAAATAGTTGAATTTGCATCTGTATTGTTACCCAAATTTGATGGTGGAATGTGCATCAGATATCACATTTTGTTAAGTGTTAATGATTCAATTGATAAATATATATATATATATATATATGAAAATTATTTGATATACTATGGGTAGAAAATTTTAATTTTAAAAATAAAGTTCAAAATATTACAAGTGATCAAGTGCAATGGCAATGCCTGTTGCATCCTCAAAGGGAGAATCCAGGTTCGAACTTTGAAGATGACATTCTTGAGAGAAGTAACCACGAATCTCGAACATGAATTGCAAAATGAATATAAAGAATGTAAAAAAAATTATTATATAATAACTTATTGTGACTTTGATGTTTCGTACATTCAATTGTTTTATGAAAATTTGATCCAATCAAAATTATTTATTTAGAATAAGTTAATTTTTTTATGTTTATAATATAATTTTATATTTTATATTTATAAAATATAAAATAAAAGATTACATAATTAAAAAAATGAACTTAAATATTAAAGTCAAGCTATAAACCATTATCTTCTTTTTTTTCATGCTGCTTTTTTTTAAATTTTATATGATTAAACAATTTCTATCTATAAGCTTCGGATGTAATGGTAAGTAACATAAATAAAATATTAATGTTTCTTAAAAAAAAAAAGTAAAATTTTAGCATGTATTTTCAAATTCGAATGGGTTCAGTGGCAAAGTTATAGGGGCTGGCAGGGCCTCAATCTTCATAAAATGAAAATTTTTCATTTCGATCTATTTATAAAATTTTAAATTAGTAATGATACAATTGTACTTTGGTCTCCTAAAAAATAAAAAAATTTGATTTAGTCCTTTAAAAATTATAAAGATATAAACTATTAAAATTGTGAAATTGTATTTTTACAATCATAAAAATATATAATTTAATCCCTCCAAAAAAATTTCTAGTTTCGCCTCTGATAAGATTTAACCCTTACATGAGAGGATGGAAGAGGTAAACTTTCCCAACATTATTTTCTCCTTTCACACAAGACTCGAAATTAAAATTTATTTAAAACACATCAAATTTTTTACTGTTCAACTCAACAAATATCGTCATGAAAATATATAAGTAAAAAGAAAATGTTACCAACAAGTGGTTGGGTGCAGTGATAAGGTACATTGTACTCCCGAGAGGAGAACCCAAATTCAGATATTAAAGATAACATTATTAAAAAACAATCACAAACTCTAAATTTTAACCGTAAAACGTAAAACGAAGGTAAAAAAGATTAATTCAATTAATTTCATGCAATAAGTGCATACCGAAACAATATGGCCATTGTCTTACATTATATAAAAAAAGGAGACAAGGTTTTTTACTAAAATAGGACAAAAAAATTCAAAAAAAATGTCAAAATAATACAAAGTAAAAATTATGTACCAAAATTGTACATTTGGGGTGGTGCCGCCTATGGCAGAGGCGTGACCACCCCATGTCAAATTAAAAATTATTGTTGCTGCATGTTAAATTGCGGTACAAGACTGCAATGTAATAATATAAAGTATTCAGGGATTTATTATGTAATTGTTCCATTTAGAATGGCTGCTAAAAAAAAGGGAAAGGGTGCCGCCTGACAGTGTGGTGGCACCAAACTTTAAATATGGCTAATTGCCTTGTTAGCCCTCATTATTTATTATTTTCTTTTTATTCCCCTTCAACTCACTATATTGTTTTTAAACAAGTCCTTAACCTATTTTTGTAGTTAAATAAGCCCTTAACTTATGGTTTTTACTCATAAAAGCCCTTCATTTTAATATTAAAGTAAATATATTTTGAATTTCAAGCTTTTATCTTAATTTTTTGTTGATGCAATAAAAATTATATACACTTTAACATCAACATAAAATCTAAAAAAGTAATTAAAATTTTTGAAAGAGTAGTTAAGAATATCATGTATATAAGCACTCTCAAGAAATTTTAAAATTTTATTTTTTATTTAATAAACTATTCACATCAATATAAAATGTGAATTAGTTTATATTTTTTTAAATAGCTTTACTTTGGGTAAAATATATTTACTTTAATATTAAAATGAAGGGCTTTTATGAGTAAAAGCCATAAGTTAAGGGTTTATTTAACTACAAAAATAGGTTAAGGGCTTGTTTAAAAACAATATAGTGAGTTGAAGGAAAATAAAAAGAAAATAACAAATAAGGAGGGCTAACAAGGCAATTAGCCATATTTAAAGTTTAGTGCCGCCACAATGTCTTCTTTTTTTTTTCAGCAATCATTCTAAATGGAACAATTATATAAAAAGTCCCTGAATATTTTATATTATTACATTTCAGTCCTGTGCCGCAATTTAACAGCCAACAACAGTAATTTTTTATTTGACATGGGGTGGTTACGCCTCTGCCATAGGCGACACCACCCCAAATGTACCATTTTGATACATAGTCTTTACTTTGTATTATTTTGACATTTTTTTTTATTTTTTTTGGTCCTATTTTAATAAAAAAGCCCACGAGTTACCCTTAATCCAAACAAAAATTTTCTGCCTCTTTGTTTGTGTCTCTTTACGTACCTCCAATCATTTATAGACAGGTGGAATAATAAATTATAAGCAAATTAATTGAGATTCACCGTTCTCCTTTATTTGCTCATTTCTCCTTATATCCTAATTCTTTTCTCTTAATAAATATTTTAAATTTATTCATTTTAATAGGTATTTGTGTAAACTCCTTTCTATTTTCGGTTTTTTCCTTTCTCCTTTTATCTATGGACACAAACAGTATTCACATGTCAGGTGAAATTTTTACGAGGAATTCTCAATTTCCTTCACTTTTATTTTTTTTTATTTTTTTGTTATTATTTTGAATTCAAATTATATTCAAAATTTCAAGGTAATGATTGTATGTTGAAATTATGCTTCAAATATTTGTCTCTATGTTGGATTGTTGATGGGAAGAATTTGAAGGGTTGCTTTCATTGTTTTTTTTCTTACACATTATTTTTTTTTTCCAGTTAAAATCTTCTTTAATTTCAAGAAATCTGTTTACTCATCTCAAGTTCTGGGTATCCTAATCAGAGAAATTATGTACATCGAAATTGATATAAGGAGAAGTAAATCGGCGAAGGAGAAGTGATCGAATATGAAGTTAATGGCATATCCCAATTAATTTACTTGTAACCTATTGATGTACATATCGATAAATTATTAGAGTATACAAAGGGGCACGAACATCGATCCGTTTCATATACACATAAATATTGGAAAACCCACCAATTTCCTTTCATTATCTTTATCACAAATTAAATCAATCAATGTATGTGGTTTTCATTGCAAACACTCATTTTCATTTGTTGAATGGATATTATTCCCTATAGGTTTCTTTTCACTTTCATGGCCACTTCTTTATTATATTATTATTTTTAATATCATATAAATAGTCTAAGATCCAAAAAGACTCAAACCCTAGCAATAATCAGCTAGCGACTAAGCAATGTCCACTTGGAGAACAAGTAGTTTTCAAACAATCTCCATTTGCACATAACCCTAAATTCAACTATCACCCTCGCATCTTTACTTTCTTTATCATTACTCCATAGAAACACTTGCTTGTTCTTGATGATTTAAGTATAGAGAAATTTTTGAAGCACAAATTCTGATACTCCTTAATTCATCTTTCATCTCGCATAAAATTTAAACTCAAATTTTTAATATGTAACCCAACTCTTTACCATAAAAGACGTAAACAATTCCTTTTTATTTTATCAAAGGAGGACCACCAAAATACCCTCTCCCATACCCACAATAATAACACCAAACTCACTTAGTACAACACTCTTTTTTTTGACCCTTTGCCTTTTCTCTCTCTTCCCCCTCCCGCATCTTCTCCCTTCCATTCAAAAATCAAATCCCCACACCCCACTCTTAAAAAACAAATCAAACCCCTCCAACATTGAACCCTCTTGTCACTATCATAATTTTTCATTTGTGTTTTTAAAACCACACCCTTTCAACCAATTAGAAAAAGAAAATAATGGAAACCAAACAAGGAATGAGCTTTGACTCTACCATGGAGAAAGTTAAGCAACCAAATGAAGGAAAAGGTGCCAAAGTTGATGAAGGTACTTCTACTCCACAATCAGAGCTTGAAGATCCTCTTAGTTTGAGGAACTTGTCCAAGTTTATAATCCCTCCTTTGGGTGTTTCAAGCTATAACCAGAATCAAATAGACTCCAAGGGATGGGTCATTACTCCCATGGATTCAACATACAGGTATGTTTATTTTTATTTTTATTTTTGGGGGGCCATATGAGAAACTATAGGTGCATGAAAAACTTGCTTATGTTCTACTTTTGTTACATAAGCATGCACATTTTCATGTTGTTTTGGTTAGATCAACAAAAAAGGTGCATGTGCTGAGATATTGAAGGTTAAAAAACACTCAACTTAAATGGAGATTATTATTAGGGTAATTTTTTTTTTTTTTATAACTCACGGACTATTGGTAAGAGCAAATTACTTTCACACGATAGCTATTAGCAGACAATTCTTATTAGATCATCGTGAGTATGGGGTGAATACCTATGGCTAATGATTCAAAATGTTGGCGTTTGTTAGGGTAATTATTTGATACATAGCTTGTGAGGTTTTTAAACGTCACAACTAATGGGTGTGAATTTAAATTTTCTTTAGAGGGATCTGAATTAAATAATAAATTTTTGAGAGATCAAAATATTATTTTATAATATATTAAATTATAATTTCATCATTTTTGAAGGAATTAAATATTTTTTAAATTTTTGAGTTTAAAATACAATTTTATCATAAATTATTTTTTAATTTAATTAGGGACTTATATGACGATTTTTTTCATTTGAGGCTAAGGCCAGCCTTTCCCTCAAATTCGCTCCTAATGACGTGTATCTCATTTGTTTATATATTTATTTTTTAATTTACTAAACCTCAAAATTTAGCCCCAAAATTCGCCACTAACATGTCTATACCTACTTTATGAACACGTCTTTTAATACATCGTGCTTCATATAAGATTTGAACCATCATTTAGAACCCTAAATCGATAAGTAAACTGATGGAAGAATCTGATTGCTTCAAGAAATTAATTAGTAGGTTTGCAATGTAAATGCAGGTGCTGGGAAACATTTATGGTGATGTTAGTGTTTTATTCGTCATGGGTTTACCCATTCGAAGTGGCGTTTCTAAGTTCATCGGCGCCGAGAAAACTGTACATGGCCGACAACATCGTGGATCTATTCTTCGCCATTGATATTGTGTTGACGTTTTTCGTTGCTTATATTGATACTAGAACTCAACTTCTAGTCCGAGACTCCAAAAAGATTGCTATCAGGTACTTTTTTGTATTTTTCATAAATTTGAAATTTAGTTTTTATATTTTTATTTTTATGAATTTAGTCCCTTTATTTTTTAGATTTTAAAATTCAAGTCCAACTGTTAAAACTGTTAAAATTATTTTGTTAAATTCAAGTTCATTATATCGTCTTTTTTTTAGTTACATTGCTACCAAGCGATTTTTTTAAATTTCAAAATATCACATCAATAAATTTAACAAAAAAATAATTGGACCTGAATTTTAAAATTTTAAAAATAAAAGACTAAATTCTAAATTTAAAAAAAGTGTTGGACCTATAACATATTTTAACCTTTAAATATATACATATATATATATATATATATATATATATATATTCAATATTCAATTGAATTGGATAAATAGAGCATTCTAGTTCATTCTAAGAATCTAAATATTATTGAAATGAAAGGAAGGGTTAATTGCCAAAACGCCCTCAAATCATCATTCAGGTTTTAAATTGATTAGTAAACTTCAAAATATTCTAATTGAGTTATCAGAATTGTATCAATCGGGTTGTTCCATCAACTTGACCATTAGTTTTGACGTTAAATGTCAGTTCAAATCTCATGTATGTATTTGTTGTATGGATAGTTTGAATCTAACATGTTAAAAAATTGACAATGCCATTAAAATCTAAGAGAACTAGTTTTTAACACGTTGGATCCAAACCATTTATGCAGTAAGTAAGCATATGTTCACAATTTGATCGTGTTCAAAATATGCTCCATGCTAGATTTAAGTTAACATTTAATACTCAACCTAAGGGCGAGACTGACAAAAATACCTGATTGATATAATATTAAGTTGGTGATGAAAGGGGAATTACCCCGGCTTTTAATATATACTAGTTTTATGGTACATTTATTATGTTAAGTTCTAGTTTATAACTTTTTATTCGATTTTATAAAATTGTCCAAACCCAATCCTCAACCACCCAAATGACCCATTTTATTGTTTAAAAAAAATGGAAATATTTTTATTTAAATTTAATTAAAAATATCAAATATTAATATAAAATAATTTTTATTTTTTTATTATTTTTAAATAGTAAAAGGAAAAAGATCATACCGATCCAATATCGAGAAATTTAAACTCAAACCCGAACCAAAACAAATCCAACTTGCTTTAACAATAAACACCCCTACATATAACCAAGAGCCAAGGTGAAGAAGCCCCATGATTGCAATGATTATGAATTTGATCTTTAGAAAACAATAACTCTCACAGCAACAAAAATTGTTGTTAAAAATGTCTGGATCTGATTCTTGGTAAAGGCAAGGGACCCAAATGCATAATTATTCCAATACACCTTAGGACCATATATTTTGTGAATAATTGAAATTTAGAAGAAAAAAATAAGTAATTTAGAATCACAATATTAATATTGAAATATGGAGGATTGAATTGAGAAAATGAAAGGTATAAAGTGTTTTTCTTCTTGTTGTTGTTATTCTTATTATTAGGTTAAAATATGCCATAAGTTCTTATACTCTTCATAAATTTAGAATTTAGTCATTGTACATTTATTTCTAGAAATTTAGTCCCTCAACTTTTTAAATTTTAAAATTCAGGACTATCTGTTAGTACTGTTAAGATTATTTTGTTAAATTCAGGTTTATTGCGTCATTCTTTTTAGTTACACCAATAAATTTAGCCAAAATATTTATTTGTGTTAACAATTGGACCTACATGAAAAGTAAATTCCAAGTTTGTGAAGAGCACAGGGATTTATGGCATATGCTAACCTTATTGTTATGGTATATTATTAGGTTAAAATATGTCATAAGTCTTCGTACTCTTCATAAACTTGAAATTTAGTCTCTATACTTTTGTTTTTAAGAATTTAGTCCATCGATTTTTCAAAATTCAAAATTCAGGTTCAACTATTAGCACTATTAAAATTATTTTGTTAAATCAAGTTTATTACAATGCCATTTTTTTAGTTACATGGCTACCAAGCGAGTTTTTTATTATTATTATTTCAAAATGTCACCAAAACAAAATAATTTTGCAAGTGTTAACAGTTGAATTTGAATTTTTAAATCATCTAAAAAGTTGAAGGACTAAATCCTAGAAATAAAAGTATAGGAACTAAATTACAAATTTATTAAAATTATTTTGTTAAATTTAGGTTCATTACAACGTCATTTTTTCAGTCATACGGCTACCAAGTGAGTTTTTTCTTTCTTTCAAAATATCACACCAACAAATTTATTAAAAAAGAATTATTAGTGTTAACAATTGGACCTAAATTTAAAAATCTAAAAAATAGAGGGACTAAATTACTGGTAATAAAAGTACAGGGATTAAATTCTAAACTTTTGAAGAGTACAAGGGCTTATTATTATTATTATTATTATTATTATTATTATTATTATTATTATTATTATTATTATTATTATTATTATTTGTGTGGAAATGGATAGGTACCTATCAACATGGTTCTTAATAGATGTGATATCAACAATCCCATTTGAAGCACTAGGCTATTTGTTCACTGGCAATAGCAGAGTGGGCATCTCTTATTCCCTTTTGGGTTTGCTTAGATTTTGTCGACTCAGAAGGGTCAAGCAGCTTTTCACCAGGTTTTTCTCTTCCTTTTATTCCTATATATCTAATCCTTCATTATTCTTTTTTCAGAATTTGACCATTTCTAATAGTAAATCATAGAATTGGTCATATTACTTATCACCCCCTTAATTTTTTATACAAATTTTCTTTGTAGGTTGGAGAAAGACATCAGATTCAGCTATTTTTGGATCCGATGTGCTAGACTTCTAGCTGTGAGTGGAGTTTTTGACCATTCCTTCTCCAAAGTATAGGGGATTAAATGCCAAATTTGAACAAAAAAGAGGGACCAACGCCTAGAACTTGTCCCGAAAAATACAACTATTTAGTTAATTTTTTTCCCAATTATTCATGGTTGAAACTTCAAAATAAATGTGGAAATTGTTTCAGAACAATTACTAATATTAAATTTGCTCTCAAAATTAAAACTATAATGTTTAAATGTTGAGTAATTTTATTTTTATAATACAATATTGGGGGAGGTACGAAGGGAAGGGGATAACAAAATTAAACCCGTGCCATCTAAGGATAAACGGAATAAAACCTGTCATCTAAGTACCATAGAGAACTCTAACCACTGCTTCAGCTAAGTCTAGGCCACTACATTCATTTGAATACACTATTTTGCAGGTGACCTTACTTGCGGTTCATTGTGCTGGATGCCTTTACTACCTACTAGCCGACAGGTACCCACAACAGGGAAGAACATGGCTAGGCTCAGTACACCCAAATTTCAGGGAAACAAGCCTTTGGATCCGATATATCTCAGCCATGTATTGGTCCATCACCACCATGACTACTGTTGGTTATGGTGACCTCCATGCAGTCAACACTATGGAAATGATCTTTATCATCTTCTACATGCTCTTCAACCTTGGCTTAACCGCTTATATAATCGGTAACATGACAAACTTGGTCTGCGAAGGAACTCGCCGTACCATGGAATTCGTAAGTGCTTCTCCTGTGTTTGAACAGTTATCAGAATGCCAGATTTGATTGAATTGTTGGTCGTTGTTGATGATGATGCAGAGGAATAGTATCGAAGCGGCTTCACAATTCGTGTCGAGAAACCGGTTGCCCCCGAGGTTGAAAGAGCAGATATTGGCTTACATGTGTTTGAGGTTCAAGGCAGAGAGCTTGAACCAACAGCAGCTAATTGAACAATTACCAAAATCCATTTATACAGGGATTTGCCAGCATTTGTTCTTGCCAACAGTGGAGAAAGTGTACCTGCTCAATGGAATATCAAGGGAAATTTTGCAGCATCTGGTAAGCATGCTATACTATGCTTTTGTATGTAAAAGTATCATGAAGGTTTCTATATTAGGAGATAAATTTCATTTTGCCCTATTTACTCAAAAAATTAGACAAATTAATAATTGTACGTCAGATCAAATAGCAAACCTGTCCTTTTTGTTAAAATTTTTATCTATTTTTATTATTAAAACCTAAAGTGGTCAACAGCATAATCGCATCACACACGTATCTCATTCTGACAATGACTACTTTTAACAGTAGAAATGAATTGAGTTTCTAACAAAAGAACTGGCTTACTCTTTAATCTAACGTATAGGGACTAATTTGCCCATTTTTTTCATAGAGGGGCAAAATGGAATCCAACTCCTAATACAAGGGCCTCCATAGTACTTTTACCTGCTTTTGCATGTAGAGTTTAAGCTTGTAGGATAAGAAAATTAAACCTCAGGGGATCTCGAAACAATGATCAGGTCGCGAAGATGAAGGCAGAGTATCTCCCACCGAGAGAGGATGTAATAATGCAGAATGAAGCACCAGATGATGTTTACATCATTGTGTCCGGAGAAGTGGAAATCATTAATTGTGAGATGGAGAGAGAGATGGTTGTTGGAACCTTGCAATCCGGGGATATGTTCGGAGAAACCTGTGCACTTTGTTGCAGACCTCAAAGATTTACGTACCGAACTAAGACGCTTTCTCAACTCCTGAGGCTAAAAACAACTGACCTGATAGAATCGATGCAGACCAAACACGAAGATAATGTAGCCATCTTTAAGAATTTACTACAGGTCAGTTGAACATGTAATGTATCTGTTCTCAGACTGCAGAGGACAAAAGATTGAACATGTAATGTGTTGCAGCATAACAAAAGGCTAAAGGATCTTAAAATCGGAGACTTAGCAGAAGAGGGCGGAGAAGAAGACAATGAGCCAAAAAACATCACTATTAATTTGCTGAATGCGGCCGATATAGGCAATGCTGCTTTTCTTGATGAGCTTCTGAAAGCAAGGTTGGACCCTGACATCGGAGATTCTAAAGGAAGAACCCCATTGGTAAGCTTTATTTTCTGTTGACCTTTCAAGTCAATATGTTTCAAAGAATGTTCATGCATTATTGAAAATATCTTGTGTGATTCCTCAGCACATAGCAGCAACAAAAGGGCATGAAGATTGTGTGCTGGTACTCCTTAAGCATGCATGCAATGTACATTTACAAGGTAAAATATTATGTTAACACCATTGATCCGAGAATGAATCAAGTTCTTACGTTGTATCTTGTTATTCCATGTATGTGGCAGATATGAATGGCAACACTGCACTGTGGAATGCGATATCCTCAAAGAACCATTCGATATTTAGGGTCCTATATAATTGTGCTGCTGTTTCCGACCCGTTCACTGCCGGTGATCTCTTATGCCTTGCTGCACAAAGAAATGATCAGACAGTGATGAAAGAACTATTGAAACATGGATTGCCCGTAGATGCAAAGAATCATCATGGATTAACAGCGTTGCAGATTGCCATGAAAGAGAAGCATGAAGACATGGTTAATCTACTTGTAATGAATGGAGCAGATGTCATCAATACAAATACATACGAATTTTCTTCAGAAGCGTTAAATGAAATGCTTGAAAAGAGAGAGATCGGCCACCGAATTAACGTACCTGATACCACTTCCAGTGAAGCACTGCTGAAGAAGCTCGAAGGGGACACTGTAGGCAAACTAGACAAAAGCAGAACATTAGACCATCCAAGGGTGAGCATTTATAAAGGCCACCCTCTAATGAGGAAAGAATCTTGTTCTACAGAGCCTGGGAAGCTAATAAGTTTGCCAGATTCACTCGAGGATCTCAAGAACATTGCAGGTTTGTAACTTAAGCTGAAATAAACTGGTCTACAACATAGCTTCATTGTAAAGCAATTAACTTGAGTCATTTCTAACAGGCAAAAAATTTGAGATCGATGCGAGAAATGCAACTGTAACAGATGAAGCAGGGGACGAAATTGATTCCATTGAAGTGATTAGAGACAATGATAAGCTTTACATTGTTGAATAACAAATATAAAACCATATGTAATAAGAGCGAGTTAAAACTTAGAAGTTCAATTAACAGATTATGCTTTTTCAGTAATGTGCATATTCCCAGAAAGAAAGCACAATCTTTATACAATTGTAAAATACAGTTGTCAGAAAATTTGGGAAATGTTTTTCTTCCCTAGTTAGAAATTAAGAACATAATCTTCAAATAGCTTGATCAAAAAATTATCAAGCTTCATTCATGGAAACAATGATCTTTAATTATTGCAAAGAATATTAACATGATATCCTTTATAAATCAAGTCAACTACATAAAAGACAAGATCAACGAATTGTTGATCTTACACTGGATCCACTATAACAAATGAAACTGATGACAACAGACCAAAATTCTGGGCTTCAATATTATTTGTAAACAAATCTGCAAACACAACTGGAAGACTAGCAACAATGAGAACATATATGTTCAAAAAAAAAACCAGCAGCTTCACCGTCAAAATTGTTGCAATATTTTCGGGCATTCAATCACTGTTATAGAAAGACATGATGATGTGGGTTGGTTACAGGAAAATAACCTCAGCTTACCCCACAATTTCTCTGCAGAGTCGTTGGAACTTTCAGTATGTAGGCACCTTCACAATTCATTCAAATGTCAAAACCTGGCATTGCAAATTGAGATGCAAAAGTCTCCACTTGCATTCGGAGCTCCAAAATATCCTTATGTTCTTGGAGACTCTTCACAGAGGCCTTCGGCAGCTTCCCATGATCACGCTGCATCATACTAGCAATATGTGCAGCTCTGAGAAGAAAGCTTGCGATTGTGTCAAAATCAGACTCTAGACAACCTCTCGATGTCATAGCAGGAGTACCTCCAGAAATAAACATGAAAAGTCATCATACTATTAACCTAAACCTCCTCTATAAAGGGTAAGGAACTGCAATTTTAATTGAATGAGATCTGCACTCACCAATCCTTACTCCTCCAGGAGTAATGACACCATTCTCGCCAAAAATAGCAATTTTGTTGACAGTAATGTGGCACATCTCACACACCTTCTCGTAAATTTTACCTACAAAAAGAAATATTGGAAGATTAGACGTGCTCTGACATGAAAGAGAGTAGGGATACGTAGTATTATCTCTAGCAAGTAACAGAGAACTTACTACATGACATGTTGCCAAGAGATAAAAGAAACAAACGAAGGTGTGCATGTTCCATATGTGTAACAGAGACATAAGCAGAGCGAAGACTTAACTTCAAATTTTCAACAATTTTGGCATTTAAACCATTACCCAATCACAAGAAGCAATGAAACCATAGAAGAGTTCTACATGTATGTATGTATATATATAAAAGATTTATGGAGAGGTGATAGATACATTCTCTGACTGAAGAGAAGTCAGACCTTTTGTACTCCGAGTCACTAGACAGAACAATAAACCCCTCTATCCCCTCGATAAAAAAGAATCCATAAAATAAAGGGGAAGGCAAAAAGAGGGAATCAGAATGATTAACCCATCCCATACTCAGTTAGTAATCTTTTCTAGCCATAAGAGTTTGTAAACTCTTACAGTCCATTGAAACATCTACCACAAGCACGGATTATCAGAAACACAATAAATAATCACTTCCTGGATCTCAATTAAAGTCAAGATGGTTGACATTAGCGATAAACAATATATATAAGGACATCGAGGTTCAACTTCATACCATACAAAACAATTATTTGAATGCAAAGAAGATAGTCGATGAAGCACTCTACCTGTCAACCCAAAAGGTCTTAGATCCCAGAGTAACAAATGGTTGTCTGTGCCTCCTGTAATTAGCTTGCATTTTCTTCTTAACAATGAAGATGCCAATGCCTGAGCATTTTTCTTCACTTGTTGCATATAGGCCTTATACTCTGGTGTAGCCACTTGCTTCAATGCTATGGCAAGAGCAGCAATATGATTATTATGTGGTCCACCTTGCAAAGATGGGAAAACAGCAAAGTTTATCTTTTCCTCGAAATCATATTGCTCATTGCAATCTCCTTGGCTTAGTAGCATGCCACCCTTCTTTGGCTTTTTACCCTTTCTATAGAAAATTATGCCTCCTCTGGGACCTCGGAGGCTTTTATGGGTGGTAGAGGTGACAATGTCACAGTATTCAAAAGGATTGGCAACTTCCTGTAAAATTATCAAGTACCATAGTATTGGGATTAATTCCCTATAAAAGCTACAGCAGCTTACAACTACTAAAAAAATTAATAACATGATAAGAAGAAAATGAAACTCATAGGCATATCCAGTAATGATGTTATTCATTATTTCCCATTTCTAACATACTAACAATGATTAACCTAAAAGAACTCATTAGCACATTTGCATCAAGAAAACTAGAAATCCAATCTCCATCTATAAGCTTCTGCATTATCGATACCAAACCCAATGAAAGATAAATCAATATGCATGTCCAAAACATACTTCCAATGGGCAATGACTAAACTAAAAAAACTCAATCAGTGCATTAGCATCAAGCACCGTAGAAACTATATCTCCATATTCAAACTTCTATATTACCAGCACCAGAAACGGAATTTCAAGTCCCAAAAGGTAGTCTGCAGCTCTAGTTTGAAGTTGCTTAGGTTAATATTAGTTGCCTTAGATACCAACTTTGATGTTTAAGCAGTCAACGGCACATAAAGTCTGCTAAAACACTAGCCTTAAAAGATTCCAGATTACGACAGCAAAGCAAGTAGATTTGCTAACGAATTTTAAGCCAAAACAGTAAAATGAAATAGTCAATAACAGGATATAGCGTTGGTCCAGCATAGAACGAAAACCAAGCAATGTAATTGAACTCCAACATCGGGCATAAAGCTGAGCACATAAAGCAAAGCACCTATTAAATAGTAGTAATTCACAGTATCACACCTTAGCAGCAATAAGTCCACTTATCTGAGCCATATCACAAAGCAAAACAGCACCACACTTATCCGCAATCTGTCTAAACCTTGCATAATCCCATTCCCTAGGATATGAACTCCCACCACAAATTAATATCTTTGGCCTGAAATCAAGTGCCCT
Organism: Gossypium longicalyx; assembly: GCA_025698465.1. Taxonomy (NCBI): domain Eukaryota; kingdom Viridiplantae; phylum Streptophyta; class Magnoliopsida; order Malvales; family Malvaceae; genus Gossypium; species Gossypium longicalyx. The sequence continues at coordinate 108,619,077 of CM046997.1, read as the reverse complement.
TTCCTCCAATTTCTCATAATCAATGTACCCAGTTTGAGGATTCACTTTATAAGGCAAACTCTCAAAGAAAATAGATGCCCCAGAAACTTTCCTCCCATTTGGGGTATAATATCCATGACTAGTATTCCCTCCAGACGGTGTATCTAATCCCATGATCCTATCACCGGGCAATAGCAACCCAGTAAAAACCGCGAAATTCGCTGATGTACACGAATAAGGCTGCACATTGACTCCCCAGTTCTCGGCATCAAGCCCGAAAGCTTCCAATGCACGTTTCCAACACAGGGTTTCGATTTCATCTATGTACTGATTCCCGCCGTAATACCTTGCTCCGGGCATACCTTCGGAGTATTTGTTGGTTAAATGGCTTCCGAGGGCTTCCATCACAGCACGGCACACGAAGTTTTCCGAAGCTATTAACTCAATACCCATGAACTGCCTCTTCTTCTCCTGTTCCATCATGTCGAACACATCAGGATCAGCCACGTGGATCGGCTGGCTACCCGACGATTTCACGGCCGCTTTTCTCTTCTCGAGATCCGTTTCCACCGTCATCCGCTTCGTCGGCGACGGCGACGACAAAGAAGAACTATCTCTCCGCCTCTTAAGACACATGGGATGCCCTAAAATACGAAACTCTTCGATTTCCCTACTCTCATCATCATTATCATCGCAACGCTCCCTTTCAATCGTGTTCCCGTTCTGATGCGGTTCGAGGAGTTGGAGAGGAACCGGTCGGAAAGGGCTTCGGGTAGGGTCTCTCGTTCCCAGCTGTAAGGTAACGGAATCATCGGCAATCGAGTTACGGTGAGAAGACGACGGCGACGGAGATACTAGCCCTAAAGTTAGGGTCGATGACGTGTCAGTCGATTGAGACGACAAGTCCATGAAACTCTAATCACAAAATATATAATAATAAAAATTGATTGATTGATTGAATCAATAAAAACAGGAACAGTAATTGGAATTGAAATCCATGTAAAAAGAATATGAGATTCTATGCGTAACCCAAAAAAAAAAAAAAACAACTAATCTCTAAACCAATATTCAAATTGGTAAAATGTAGGGAACGAAGGGCTCAGGTTCGGGACAAAGGAGAATGGGGATAGGCGTGACTGCGTAAGAGGGTGGTGTCGACGGGGACCGGTAAATTCCAAGTGAAAGGGGGGGATGAACCTAGAAATGTTGACAATGGGTTAAACGAAGATGGTAACCGGGGAGTTCAGTTATCGGTTACCATTATTAAGTCCTGTTCCGGTTTGGGTACGAGAATGGATGCAAAAAGATAAACCCATTTAGAAGCATATATTGTCAAGTGGGTTTGGTAAAGCCTAAGCCCAACTAATTTGATCAATCTTTTTATATATAGGAAATTTTCGGACCTAATTAACTTGATATTTTTTTTGTCAAGTTTATTTTTCGTGTCTATATTTTTATTTAAATATTTTTATTTTTCGGACGAGCCAAGTGGCTCGGTACATGATCATGTCTATTTGTGGGTATGAAAATCGATGATCAAGCTTATTCTCTTGGACCGACATTTGTTTTGAGCATTGGTTAAAGTTGAAATGAATATAATTTATGTCAAATAAAAGAAAGTTTATCTCCTTCAAGAGCGAAACTAGAAAACTTTTTGGAGGGCCAAAATTAAATTGTATATTTTCACAATAATAAAAATATAATTTCATTATTTTAATATTCTATATCTTTATAATTTTTAAATGATTAAATCAAGTTTTTATCATTTTTTGGAGGTCAAAGTGCAATTTTATCATTACTAATTTAAAATTTTATAAATTATAAAGAGGCCTAGATATAAAATTTTCCATTTATTTGTTGGTTAGATACCTTACTTGCATTCTCTCTTTTAAAAAAAATATGATTTTTATTGCTACGAAGAAGTTATCACAGTTCATTTGGAGAGCATAGAGCATAAGAATGTTAGGATAATAGAATGTGAGCTACTAGAAATGAGGAAAAACAAGAGAGGGTGTGTGTGACTTGATCCAGCGCCTTGTCGCCATATGTTGGTGGGAGATACTCTATCCATATTAGGGGCGTGGCCTCGATAGTACAGGTTTGCAAAGTCTTAGTTTGTAGGTGTCGTTAGCTCGTGAAATGGTCTCTTTTAAAGTCTGTGTGTATTGACCCATGAAGTACAAATTTATAAGGTTTGGGGTTCACAAGTGTCTTTGGCTCGTGAGATGATCCTTCTCAACCAACGACATTAACTATAAGATTAGAGAGAGACAAGGTAAGCTTGCAAGGTGTAAGCATAACTATTTTAATAAATTTAAATGTATTATCAAGTCGAGATTGAAGAGAGAGAGATTAGCTATTCATGATTTATCTATAAAGGCTTTAAGTTCAAATTTGACCAAATGTAATTACGTATAATTTGCATTCTTAAACATTTTACAATACACTCTTATTTTTTGAGCTTACAATCTCTTAAATTATTCGAGCTTATAATAAAAGACAATATATTATGATAATATTTATGTGGAAGATAGATCACATGTATCATAAATTCCAACACTGATTCAAAATTCATGCTAAGATTTATTTTCATATTTATTCTTGATGATTTATGCTATTTGTGCTTCAATTATTCATTCAACATTAGACTATTATAAGCTTTGATGTTTATATTTTCTTTGTTTTTTCTTATAAATTTAAAAAAAAAAAAACCATATTTTTATGTTGAATTTTTTTTAAAGATTTAGCTATCATGTCTAATGGTGAAATATACCTAATTTGATCAAAATTCAAAATCCCATAAAAAGAAGATAAACAACTTAATTTCTCACTGAACCCAAACCCAAAGTAGTTGACTCAGTTCATTTTAATAGAAGATTTTCCATTTTTTATATAAATAATATAAAAAATTAAATAGTTATTAAAATGAGAGAATTTGAAAATTAAATATGAAAATAGATAAAATATATCGTATTTATTGATGCTTCTTGACACATTGACGATATTATTTTTATTTTTTCTATCACTCGATCTTCATGGCTGATTTCAGAATTGATATTTTATTTTACTTATTAATTTAATAAGCACAATTAAATATAAATATAAATACTTTATTAATTGATTCAATAAAAAAGAATAGCAATTATTAAATAGCCGACTTAATTGAACCAATTAAAATTGATAATTATGTCAATTAACAAACAAAAAACATGGGTTGCGCTTGGGTTGAATGTGTATATCTTATAAAGGTATAATGATTTATTTGATCCTCTAATTTTTTAAAAAATTATTTTAGTTTTTTATTTTATTTTGATATCTTAAATTTACATTTTTTGTCAAAGCATCTTAAAATAGACGAAAAAACAAAAAAATTAACGTTTGACAACTTTGCTGACATAGATACCATGTAAACAATTAATTAATTTTTTGAATTTTAAAATATTTAAAAAATATATATAAAAACTTATTTAAAAAGTTAAAATTATTTCAAAGAGTATAAAAAGTATTTTTAAAATTTTTAAAAATAATTATTAAATTGGTATACATGTGAATTGCCACGTGGTATCCACATGGTCAATTTATGTGTATGTCAAGTCAACAAAGTTACCAAACATGAACTTTTTCATCTATTTCTTGATAATTTGACAAACAACACAAGTTTAAAAGAATAAAAGAGGTTAAAAATAAAATATATGGCTAAAATGACTTTTTTGTAAAGTTTGACGGTCAAATATGTCATTATGCCCATAAATAATATATATTGAGGTTATTACCAAACTATCAGTAAGTTTACATTTTGGTCCATCAACTTTAAAAAGTTACAAAATGGCTATTGTCTTTTTTTTTTGAAGTCAAACTAGCAAGCTCAAAACGATGATTCGGCGATTGGTAAAGTGAATCAGTACCTATCGATGAATAGAAGAACATACCTTTGATTCAAGTTGATTTAACGGTCAGTGTCAAAGATTGGAGAAAAAAATTGTTTATATTTTGATTCACAGATTCGTGACATTCAAAATTATTTCATGAAAAAAAAACTCAACTATAAAAAATAAAGAGAATGAGAGCTTTCCATTGATACAGGCAATGCGAACAAAGAAGATAATACAACTTCAGTTTTAACAGCCTAATAACTTAAATGAAAACTTTCAAATAATTCAGTGACTATTTTGTAACTTTTTAAAATTGAATGTCTAAAATATAAACTTACTAATAGTTTAACAAACTTAAATATAATTTACCTTAATATTTTATACGATTTCAATTCTCACCCACATCCCAAATTTTTAAATCGAAATTCGAATTAACGCTCAATCGAAAATATATTAAATTATTTATATTTAAAGATTTAATAATAATTTTTTTTATAATGTATACTTAATATTCACTCTACTCGAACATAATTCTATTAGATCATAATCATAATTTATTTTAAAATTAAATTTTATTCAAATAATTAATTTGATTAACTCAATTAAACAGAAAATCGACTTGTATGGCACTAGTTTATAGAGTTGAGAACATCCGGCTGCTTTATCTCCTTGACACACGCGTACCCCACACGTGTTTTCTATGACAGCCAGCCACCTAAGCACAAAGCCCGGATGTAAACGTCTCTGGCTGTGCTTCTCTGGAAGAAGTAAACCAAATAATAATTTGTGGATCCCACCTTCCGGCTGCTCCAGCCAATAGCTCGGCGTAAACTAGGCGACACGTCACGCTTTCATTTTCCCTTGTAGGAGTTGCTTTGACGCACTCGACGGACAGGTGAGTGAAAGGCGGAGCGAGTTGAATTCGATTAACATACTTGCGAGGGTGTGATTTGGAACAAAAGTGCACTTAAAAAGCGGAGCTTGTTCGATTGACGTGGCGGCTTAAACAAGGAGACGCGTTGCGTCATCATGAAGCATCGCCAGCCGCTCGTTTTCGGTGGCTTGGCTTGAGAGTAAATTCAAAACTGTTTAAATGACGGAACCAAGAAATTACGAAAGTATCCCTCTTATTTAAGTTTATGTCCTTTTCCGTCCCCCACTTTTCGGCGTCTTACTAAATGGGAAAATTAAATGCGGCCGTAGGGTCTTTTGTGAGATTCTGGCTTTCTTTATTTAAATAAAATATTAAACACGTAATTAATGGGATTGCTATATAAGATATTTTCTGATTACGATTTTAAGTGATTGGAATTAATGCTTGAAATTGGTTTAATTTTGACATAATTAGTTACGTATTAAATTCTCCCTTCGATAATGAGAAGCAAATAATTTATTTTTATTAAAAAAATTATAATTAGTAATCTATATTACAAATTATATGTATTCGAATTAATTATGATCAAAATCAAATATTATAAACTGAATCTAAAAGTTTAGCGAAAATTAAGTAAATTAATCCATGCACATTAAATTAAACAATAAACTAGTCATTTTGTTAAAAATTCCATCCATTTCTGTTACGAAAAACTGATCGTTGTATGTCGACATGAGGTATACGTGACACGCTAGGTGTAGTTGGTTGATTATTACGTCAGCCACATCAATTTTTAGCAGTAGAAATGAATGAAAATTGTAATTGAAACTAGTTTGCTCTTTGATTTAATGTGAAAAGACTAATTTGCTCATTTTTTAAGCAAATTGGGCAAAATACAATTTGACTCTTAGTACAGAGGCATTCATGATACTTTTACTTGAAATTAAATTAATATCCAAAATATATCATGAGTTAATCTAAATAGTTCTGAAAATGATCCACTGAAATTTAAAAATATGTTCACTATTTGTACAATTCTTAAACAACACGTAAATTGAAAGATATTAGACGCTTAAGCATGCTCGAAGCTATAACTAGTGGAGGAGCTAGGGGGTGGCAAGGATCTCGGTCCCCTCTAAAATAGAAAATTTTCTATTTAGATTATTTATAATTTATAAAATTTTAAATTAGTAATGATAAAATTACACTTTAACCCTCAAAATGATAAAAATTTAATTTAATATTTTAAAAATTATAACGAGACTTTTAAAATGGTCAACTCTTCTAATTTTTCCAGTGACTATGACCTCCAAATTAATATAGTAACATCAATGTCATTTGTGCTAATTCTTGATTGATAAAAAAATATGATTTTTTTTGAAGAATTTTAAATATTTGCATCAATAATTAGATTAAAAATATTCAATTGTTACTAACTTTTTTATACAATAGAATTTTAAATACGCTTATATACACGTTCATTTAAACCCCAAATAAAAATACAATAAATATCCTTAACCGATAAATTAAATATCGAGGTTTACGTTACTATTTGAATATTAAAATCCGATAATTTGTATTTTCTTTAACGTATTTATAAAGTTAAATTTTTTTATGAAAAATAAATAAACCCAACAACCAAGTGCCTCTTTACGTTTATATAATTTGGTCTGGTGAGCATGTACTCTGAACCCATTCATCTATGAGTGCTTAAATTCAATTTTAGTTGACATCATTTGCACGTCATCCATTGATAAGAAAATATTCACATTATTAAATTTAAAATGACTTTTAATAGCTTTTTAAGATGAAAAAAAAAAACTATTTAAGAAATAATAAATATATTCTTTTGGAAATTACAAGAATAGACATACTAAAGGGTTCGGCCTTAGCCAATAATGCCAAGATCACAGTTAAACTGATGATTGAAGCACATTTGAACAAGGTTCGTACACAGTAAGACTTAAAGCATAATACATCTAAACAAGAACTAGTTTTTAATGGAATGACCAGTTTGCTATTTGATATGATGTACAATGATTAATTTGCTCATTTTTTAATTGAATGAGCAAAATACAATTCAACTCATAATATAAGGGTCTCTATAGTACTACATTTTGAGAAAATATTCGAATAATGAGAGGGGTTAAAGAATATATCTCCAATTAATAACATACATGATACTGCATTTTTATTTTGAATTACCAGTTAATATTGAAAACAATTTTATTTTATAAAACATCCTCGAATTATGATCTTCATTTTAAATTAGTCCTTAAATTTTAATTTTTATGTGACATGGTTTAAACTCGTACCGAAACTTTATTGTTCGTTCATTTTTTAGTTTTACTTTATTTTTAGTTTTTATGTAATAAGTTCTATTTATTTAAAATTTTCATTTCAAAATTAGTTATGTATGATTTGTCATATCATTTAACAGTTAAATTAATAGTTTTAATAACGAAATGATTTTATTGATATAACAATAATAGTTTAGAGATGTAATTAGAATGTTTTGAAGTTTGAAAATCAATTTAAAATGAGATTACTTGAATATTTTTTACAATATTTGTCATACTATACATCGATAATGGTAGAAAGAATGATTGTAAAGCAGTAAGAAAGAAAAATAAGAACACCCGGATTTTACGTTAAAAATTCTTATTGGGAAAAATTATGAGTCGAAGAGAAGAAATTCATTGATGTTGAAAAATAAGAATACAAGAGGTTTTCGGCCATCAAACCTGCCTCCCCCCGCGCATATTCTCAAATTTGTCTCTATTTTATTTATTTAATAAGTGAGTTGCACCTCGAACTTTTCAGACCAAATCATACAGGATAGCCAGACAACTTTAATAATATTATTATTTTAACTATTTAAAAAAATAAATTTATTTAAACTCGAAAAAAATCGATAAATAAACATCTCTATTTAATATTCGAAAGATCATAGGTTAATTATCAAATAACAACAATGACGTGCAATCCATCATTTAATATTAAATTTATCAAATAATAATAAACAATAATAGAGGATTATTCATTGCCCAAAATTATTAGCAAAGCACATGCAAAAACCAAAAAGTAGGGAAAAAGTAAAGATTGCTTAAGAAATTGGAAAAGGTAGAAAAAATTCCTTTATTTGACTATGTTTTTTTTTTTTTTTCAATTTTAAATGATTTCCATAATTTCATTTCATGTATGTTCAATATAATTTGCATTTATAAGATTAAATATACTTATTTTTTTGTTTCGCGTTACAATATTTAATTTTATCGTTACGGTTGTTTTTACATTAATCGCAGTTAAATGCACTGCCCGTCCAAACCCACCATTTAGTTTTTAGATTTTTTTAAATAATTTCATTATATGTTCTGATTGTATCTGTTTTTTTTTACACAATACCTAGAGTTACTCACATCCCCTTTCCAACCTATAAATAGAAAAATAACGTGTTTCGGCGTATTCAAGCCCATGTCCTCTTGCATTGGCAACAATACTTATACCAATCAAGCTAAGATTCAACCGACAACTTTTACTCCATTATTATTTGGTACTTTAATTTTTCAGCAGTTTTATATTGAGGTTTGGATTTTTTTTCCAAATTTACTCTATTAACTTAGCAAATGTTTTCATATTGGGTTTTAAATTTTAGGGTTTTTAAGAAAATATCAAGGACTAACTTGAATAAAAAAAGGTTCAAACCCCAATGTAAGAACAATTGTCAAGTTTAAGAACTAATTTAAATAAAAAATCAAACTCCAAATAAAAATAATTACTAAATTTAAGCCCAAAAAAATGATTTAACCCTTTGTTAAAAATAAATTAACTAAAGGTTTTATCTCAAAAAAAATAAATTATTTAGAACTACTCATAGTTCCTCTTCAACCCTTAAATAGGAGGATAATACGTTTCGGCACACTCAAACTCACTTCCTCCCATACTAACAATAATATCGATACTAATTGAACTAAGACTTCAATAATAATATTTTTTTAAACAAGCCTAATAAATTAATATAATATATGTTCCTATTTTTATTATTTTAGCACCCCCTAGGCCCAAAAGTCTATTATATAGATAACAATAAATATGTTGGCACAAAGTGGTCTACATTGGTCAGTCATTTATTAATTTATTTTATTTAAATGCAACGTTGAAAGTGTGCCTTTATTTATGCTTTCCTTTCGCTATTGTCTTTGTTTGACAAATTATTAAAGTTAATATTCTCAAAAGAGAATGGCTAATTATTTAAATATTATTTAATTTTTGTTCGAGATATTTTTTTCGATAATTACATTAAACTCTGATAAAATGTGTAGTTAAATCGAGGTTGGATATTTTAAATGGAGGTCAAGCTTTCTTAAGATTGTATTTTCTTTACATAATATTCAGATTGATAAAAGTATTGTAGATATTTTTATATTAAAAGTTTTATCTCTCGTATTTAAAAATGGACAAATTATCTATTTGGGTTGTTAAAAATTAGTGTGACTGTTGAAATTACAAAACAGAACACGTGTAACTCATGTTAATATATAGTAAACAATTTTTAACAATAGAAATAGATAAAAAATTTTAATAGAAAAATTAATTTATTTTTAGATATAACGTATGATGACTAATTGACCTATTTTTATTTAAAGAGATAAAATACAATTCAACTTCTAAAATATTAGACTCCGTATTACTTTTAACTAGTAGAAACTCGAAACTTTTTTTAAATAACATCAAATTTTCTATATCCAAAAGGATATGTATTAAGTATATGTAATGGGGTTTGCTCTTTCCTTAAACATAATTCAACTTTCTAATTTGATCAAAGCCCTTTTAGAAAATTTCAAAAGCAAATAATACAATCCAAAACCCAATCATTATCTAACTCATGATTGATGTTGAAAAAGCTAATTTAATAAAAAAAGAAGAAGCAAATTTTGATTAAAATTATTAAAAAGTGAAATTATTTTTATATATAAAAAATGAAAAATAAAATAAAACTAAACTCTAAATTTAATTTAATTATTTTATAGGGTGGAATTTAAAATATAATATTTAATAAAGATAAATCGTAAAAACTATACATGAACTATGGTTTAATGTGTAATTATATACACGAACTTTAATTTGATCCGACTCTTGTAAATTATTAACACAATTATTGATATAATATCATTTTATGTTTATATACTGCATACATAAATAATTATATTTATCTAATATAAAAATAATTTAATTTATTTATTCTTTTTAATATGTATAATTAAATCAAATTTAAAGTTTCAAATATAATTTTGAACCACAATTATTGTTTTAAATATATTATACCTATTTAATAAGTCGAATTATTTTCACCTCATATTTTATTGTTAAAAAATTGAATATATATTTTCTCAAAAATAATTGAAAAAGTGGAGTTAAAAAAACTTTATTTAGGTAATATTAAAAAATTAAAAATAATTAATAAAAATAAATAAAATTTATTTAATAAAATTTATTGATTTTAAAATTAGAAATAATAAAAAATAACATTTTTATAATAAAATTATAAATTATTGACTATACAATTGTTTACACTTATGTATAATTTATATAACTTATAAATTTATTTTAATTAAATTAATATCAAGAATTAATCGAATATTAATTCAATAAAAAAATTTTAAACAAAAAATTATTATAAAATATTAATTTTATAAATTTTAAATAAAAGGTTTAAACTGCAATCTTAAAAAGATCCCATGCTTAATATCTGGTATTGATTTAGGACAATTAGGGTGGGTTTGGGGCGGCGGTGGAGTGCGGTGCGTTTAGCTTACTTTTTGTCTCACGCTACAGTATCACTACAGTATTTAATCTCACAGTCACTGTTGTTTTTACACTAATAACAGGTAAACGCACCGCTCATCTAAACTCACCCTTAATTGATATCATGAGCGGAAAATTTTTATTCTACAAATCAGTCAAAATTTTACTATTTATTTTTAAATTATATTTTAAAAAATTCATGATAAAATCTAAAAATTCACTTGTTAAATAGAAATTTTAACTATCGATGTGTCAAATAATTATATATGAATAATTATTTTATCGATGATCAATCGAGTAAAAATAAAAATAAAAACTCCACAAATTAGTTTATAGTAATGTTGACTCTGAGATGTATCATCTTAGACTCATTTATGAATTTTTTTTTACTCGATTAATTATTTGTAACATATAATAATCATTTTTAAACAATATTTTTATTTATTCACGTGTTATAAATATATTAACTAATATTATTATTTGTATATATATTAAAAGAATAAAATATTTTTTACCTTATCCAGTGGTTGAAAGTGTCGATTATGCTCTGGGTATAGAGTAATTTTAAAATTTATGACTAATATTTACCTATTAATGGGTCTATAAAATACAGATTATTAGTTACTGAACTCGTTCCGATAAATATATAGAAAAATAAAATATATTTTACGAGATAATAGGTAATTTCAAAATTAAGGATGACGTTGGGACCCATTATCTGACGTGGAAAGCACCCTATTAATTAGGATTAAATAAATTCCCCATATTACATAAATCACATACAGAGACACACATCACAATTGCGTCTTCCAATACGCTTTATATTTATTTTCGACAAAACATTTCCATCAAAATTAGAAAAAAAAAAAAAAACCCCAAAAGCATAACTCTCTCTCTCTCTCTCTCTTTAAAGCTTTCAAAACAAGAAGAAGCAAAGAACTGCGATACTCATTTCTTCTCCAACTCTCTTTTCTTTTCATCTTTTATAAAAATAATTGAAATTTTTTTCAATTATTTTTAAAATAATAAAAGTTCATGTGATCGGTTGTTATTTTCTGATCAGTTTGGAAATTTTTTTACGGATCGTCGTGATTGTGGAATTGTGTCGATACGGGTTTTTTTTTTTTGTGTGTGTGAATTGTGGAAAATTTGTTGTATGTATAATTGATGATGATGGAGACGCGGGAGGGAGGGAGAGCGGTGGCGTTGGAATTTCCGGTGAGTGAAACGCCGTCGTTTTCGCGTGTGCCGAGGAGGATTCGGAAGAGGCTTCTTTCGGAGTGCAAGACTCCTACTGTGGAAGAAATCGAAGCCAAGCTTCGACACGCCGATCTTCGTAGACAGGTAAACTCAAGAGTTTTATTTTTTTTTCTCTCCTATTTAAGTTTCTAATTCATTTCTTGAAAAAAAAAGTTTGTTCTTAATTAAGAGGAAACAAAAGTTACGGAGAGAATATATTTGAATTTTTGAAGCGTTTTTTCTTTTAAATTTTTAAAGAACGATCAAAGATACTGTTATAACTGAAATAACCGATTGATTCAGTCAAGTCTAGAGTTTTTTTTTAAATTCAAAATTTAAAATTAACAGAGTTTTATGGAAAATATTTTAATTTTGAATTTCAAAACTTTGTTACTCATGGCTGGTTAAGATATTTTCATGGAGACGAAAGATAGTACATAACTTCACCTAACTAAAGTGGTTTAAGTTTAGTCGTTCTCTTTTTAAAATGAAGAGAGCAAATGAACCGAAATTTATTTATTTTTTACTTTTTTTACCATTTGTTTTATTATCTGTAAAATTTGAAGTCTATGATTCTATTTGTCATGTCATGTAATTGATCATATTTAAATGAAATCACCGGTTGGAAGAAGTTCGTTATTCTAGAATCATCACCGAGGGTTTTACTTTTACCTATATATCACTTCAGTCTGAACAAGATTAGTCTTCGACCGGACTAGTCTCTTTAACTGTAAAACAGACGAAGACATTTTTTTATTAAACCAAAAAACGAAATCAAAATTAAAAGATTTTAGAGCATGAAAACTTAGAAAGTCTTCCTATGGTAGAATCTTTGTTTCGAAGTCATTTTTATCTGTGTTAGGTAAAAAGGGTGGGGTGGGTGTTGCTGCCTGAATTAGTTTTGCAATTTTTGGCACTTTATTTCACGTGCAAGCCTGTGTTTCTTTTCCCGGGAAGTTTGATTTTCTATTATTGTTTTTGAACCATTTGTTTCTTCAATTTTCACTTTACATGCCTGCCAAACACGGCTGAGGTTACTTTGTTCTACATTTATTTTCTGTCCAATTTACTGCAATTTTATTAGAATATGTGGCAAATTAACTAGAGCTTGAACTTTTTTTTGCATGGACTACTTTCTCTTACCTTTTTTTTTTTTTTTTTGGTGGTGGTTGTATGGTTTAGCAATTCTATGAGAGTGTGTCGAGCAAGGCAAGATCAAAGCCTAGAAGCCCTTCTAGATCCTCATCAAATGAGGAAGACCCTGGTCAGCGCCTTGAAGCAAGGCTCCAAGCTGCCGAGCAGAAAAGGTAAAGTCCAGTCTCGTGCTACCTCTGATGATAATTAGTTGTTGCATTCTCATTCTCTGCACATTTTTGACTCGTGATTCAATTCCTACAGTGTCCATTTTTGTTGTTTCCGGAAGTTCACAGTGTGATTTATTTATGTGCTGTTATGTTCTTTTATATGTAATTTTACAGTGCAGAAATTATTCTAGTACATTTTTCTAAGGGATAACAAATTCAAATTCTACATTGGTGTTGATATTTTTCATTTATAATTTGAAAGCTCACGGATGGTGGATCAACAGGTTGAACATTTTGGCAAAGTCTCAGATGCGCCTAGCCAAGTTAGATGAGTTGCGGCAAGCGGCAAAAACTGGTGTAGAAATGCGTTTTGAAAGGGAACGCAAGAAGCTTGGCACAAAGGTTGAATCGCGGGTTCAGCAGGCAGAGGCAAATAGAATGCTTATCCTTAAGACTTACAGTCAGCGAAGGGCAACCCAAAATGAGAGATCATCTCAATCAATGTTACGAAGGATGGCTAGAGAAAGTAAATATAAGGAGCGTGTTCGTGCTGCTATTCATCAAAAGCGTGTGGCTGCTGAGAAAAAGCGATTGGGACTGCTGGAAGCAGAGAAGAAGAAAGCCTGTGCTAGGATTTTGCAAGTTCGACGAGTGGCTAATTCTATCTCTCATCAACGTGAGGTTGAGAGGGGGAAAATGAGAGACCAGTTGGAAGACAGACTGCAAAGGGTATGCATGTTCTACGATTTCTATAGTATGATTCTCTGTCTTCAAGTGCAAATGTGCTTTTTTCTTTATATTTTATTGCATGTACTATGTGTTTCTTATTAATTTCTTGATAAAAGGCAAGGAGACAAAGAGCAGAGTACTTGAGGCAGAGAGGAAGGACACAGAAATCTATTCGAGTGAATTGTACCAGGATGCACAAACAAGCTGATCTGCTTTCTCGAAAATTAGCAAGGTATAAGACCAGTATTTTCTATTTGATAGCATTTATTTATACTCTGTTATAATCTTTAAAGGACATTATTTGCAGTAGTAGAGAACATTATTGTTATGAAATTATAAGAAATCACTTTTTGCAACACATTTTGGTGGATAGTCTAATAATTTTGTATTATTCAGGTGCTGGAGGTGGTTCCTTAGGCAGAGAAAAACTACTTTAGACTTGGCAAAAGCCTTTGATTCCTTGAAAATCAATGGGAAATCGGTCAAGTCGATGCCATTTGAGCAACTTGCCCTTCTAATTGAATCAATAGCTACCCTTCAAACAGCGAAAGCTTTGCTTGATCGTATTGAGAGCCGCATTAAGGCCTCTAGAGTTGGTGGTGCTTCTGATCTCCTATCCAGTTTGGATAACATTGATCATCTGCTCAAAAGAGTTGCTACTCCAAAGAGAAAGACCACTCCCAGGCCTTCTATGAGAAGCAGAGAGGCTAAGAGAGTTGCCTCAGTGAGGGAGGCTGCCAAATATCTTGCTAAATCATCTAGATATCCTGTCAGAGTAGTTCTTTGTGCATACATGATATTGGGCCATCCTGAGGCAGTTTTAAGTGGTCATGGAGAGAGAGAGATTGCTTTGGCCAAGTCTGCAGAAGCATTTGTTCAAGAGCTTGAATTGTTGGTAAAGATTATTTTAGAGGGTCCCATAAAGAATTCCGACAAAGGATCTGGATCTGCATTGACCGAACGTTTGACCTTTAGATCACAGCTCACAGCATTTGACAAAGCATGGTGCTCCTACTTGAATTGCTTTGTGGTGTGGAAGGTAAAGGATGCTCAGTTATTGGAGGAGGACTTGGTAAGAGCGGCATGCCAGCTCGAGCTCTCTATGATTCAAAAGTGCAAGTTGACTCCAGAAGGAGATAATACTGCTCTTACTCATGATATGAAGGCTATTCAAAGACAGGTCTTACTTTTCATCCTTCTTGGTAGAATTATCAATGAAATTGAAAATCACTAAAAATTTATGGATATGGTCAATCAGTTTGACTACAATACGTCAAAATGCTTGCAGCTTAATGATTCAGAAGTTTACTGAATTTTAAACATACAATAATTTTGCTTCTTTTTTTTTTTTTTTTTTGGAGTTTTAAGATATATATGAGGTCTCTACACTTGATACAGAGATCCTAATTGAATTTTCTTATAATTCAGGTTGTGGAAGATCAAAACCTTTTAAGGGAGAAAGTGCAACACTTGAGTGGAGATGCTGGGATTGAAAGAATGGAATGTGCACTATCCGAGACACGGACTAAATTTTTTCAAGCAAAGGAAAGTGGGAGTCCAATGGGGTCACCACTTACCTCCTTTCTTTCTCCAAATATCCACGGTTCCCCTAGTTCTCCTAATGCTCGAACGCATAATAGCAGCACTCCGACTCAGAAGCCAAACCGGGTTGTCCGTTCTCTGTTCAAGGAAGATGGCACAACCCCTTCTAAAAGTCATGGTTCCTCTGTGGCTAGCAGCAGCCATTCGGATGATCAGTTGGGTTCTTCAATTGAAAAGCATATGGTCATTGAAAATGTATTGATTGTTAATGAATTCCTTCATGGGCAACATGTTTTTGTTGATAATTTCAGTGCCATTGACGAAGATAAAAACAGCATAAAGGTATGTGCATTTATCGGTAATTAATCTTTGGTAGAAGAAGCGGACAATAAGAACAATCTGTAGAATTTTTGGCACTTTTGCAGGCTTGGGATAGGAATTGCCTCAGAAACTTGTCAATTTTTTAGTTGACATGCTCAATGCTTGTATGGTAACATTTTTTTCTGTTCTGCAGTCAAAGATGAGAGAAATAATGGAGAAGGCTTTCTGGGATGGGATCATGGAATCCATGAGACAGGATGAGCCTGATTTTGATCGGGTTATTGAGCTTGTGAGGGAAGTGAGGGATGAAATATGTGAGCTGGCTCCTCGAAGTTGGAGAGAAGAAATAACTGATGCTATTGATTTGGAAATTCTTGCCCAGGTACTAGAACACCAGTACAATTGTTGTATTAGTATTCTCATCGTTTACATCCGAAGTCTTTTTAATCTTCCTCTTTCTAAGGTGCTGAAGTCAGGCAACCTGGACATTCATTATCTTGGACGGATTCTGGAATTCGCTTTGATCACTTTGCAGAAGCTCTCCGCTCCGGCCAATGACGATGAAATGAAGGCTGCTAACCAAAGTTTATTGAAAGAGTTAGCTGAGATATGTGAAGCCAGAGAGAACTTGGATAATTCTCCTGCCCTTGCAATGATCAAGGGTCTACGTTTTGTCCTAGAACAGATTCAGGTGTTTTTACATTTATTTTCCTCTCGATTCTTCATGTATCACCTGTTTCAAAGGTGTTGAATTATATGCATTTTCTTGACAGGTTCTTAAGACAGAGATAAGCAAAGCTCGTATAAGGTTGATGGAGCCATTGTTAAAGGGACCCGCTGCTATGGATTACCTTATGAAAGCTTTTGCTAACCGTTATGGCTCACCTTCTGAGGTGTGCTCGTCTTTACCGATGACCATGCAGTGGCTTTCATCTGTCTCCAACTGCAAAGATGAAGAGTGGGGAGAACATCAAAATTCTGTGTCAAATTTGAAAGCAAATGATAGTTCATCTCAAGAGCTTCTTATGTCCATCACCCTTAAAACCGGTGGAAGCTATAATTCAAAAAATTCAACCCAAATTCCATTTGTCAACCCTAATTCTTCTAATGTTACAGGTTCGAATGTGAAACCATTAAATTAGATGAAGCGAAGCTTATTTCTGAGGTTTTAAACTTCTCGATATATCAATTCCTCCGATCATTTTTAACAGTTCTTATGTTCTTTGGTCAGGTCAAGAACAACCAGAATGCAAGGGAGACAAAGTCGATGTACTGGTTAGGCTCGGTTTGCTAAAGCTAGTAAGTGGAGTTTCTGGTCTAACGCCTGATGCTTTACCTGAAACCTTCATGCTTAACTTCTCTAGATTGCGGGGTGTTCAGGCCGAGATTCAGAAGATCATTGTAATATCAACAAGGTATTTGTTAGATCTTGCAAACTATTTGTTGGTCGGAACTGGGACATGCCTGGTCAGGTTCCCAGATGAAAAAAGAATCTAATATTTTATTTTTCGTCTGCAGCATTCTTATATTTAGGCAAATCCTCTCGAGCGAGCAAGCCTCTGACATGGAAAGAACAATATCAAATTGCACTGAACAGCTCTCAGAATTCTTAAACTGTGTCGAAGATGCAGGTATTGAAGGGATTGTCGACACAATCATCGGGACCTCAAGAGATGGTGACAAAGTAACAGATGACAAAAACCTTCAGTTAAGGAAATCTATGATGGCTAGGATGCTAGCAAAGAGCTTGCAAGCTGAGGATCCAGTGTTCGAAAAGGTATCCCGTGCCGTTTATTTAGCTTTCAGAGGGATTGTATTCGGCGGGAGCGGTACCCAAGGTAGGAAGTTAGCGGAAACCACTCTCCGCCGAGTCGGAGCTGCTTCCCTAACCGAAAGGGTCGTGAAAGAAGCCAAGGTGTTGGTGGTTGCTGCCACGGTGTCTATCGGGGTCCACGGACCATGGTACGCAACCTTGATTGGTAACATGTGATTTGTGAAAATAATGGCAATTTGTAATGTAAATAATGTGTGTTTCAAAATATGGTTAGAATGGACTCTATTATATTTCCTATGGTCGGTTCAATAGAACATATATTGTAATGTAAATATTTTTTAGGTTATTTGGAAAAAAAAAGGGGGATTTGTGTTGGCTTTTCTTTCTTTTCATTGGGAATAAGCCAAAATGTAAGACGAAGTATTTTAATATTAATAAATATGTTTCTTAAAAATTTTAATTTTATGTAATATTTTGGGTTAGTTTTCTTGAGTAAATAGTACTTGATTCGTATTTTGTATTACTTGTGGTATTTCTTTTATTAATATTACAGTCAAGGTTTAATCGGATTGTTGGTTTTTTTAATCATATTTTGGCGTTTGGACTAGAACTCATGTTGTATATTGTCTATTTTTTTACAAAAAATGAGTAAATTGATTATTTTTATTAAAAATTTTACTGTTAAAAACTAATAATACGTAATTACGTATATCTCATCCAGATGTATAGTATATTTTGTTTTAACTATAGAAATAGATAAAAATTTTAATAGGAGGATCGGTTTGTTCTTTGATCTAATAGATATGGATTAATTTTCTCATTTTTTGAGTAGAGAGAGTAAAATGCAATCCGACTCCTAATATAAAGGCATTCATGGTATTTTTATCCATATTTTCATTGTATTTTGACATGTTCAGTACAAATTTAAGCGGGAGAGATTTGTCATATTTAATCCTTTGGCCTTTTTTGTAATACAATCTGCCACTTTATTACTCTTTCTTAGTATTTGTCAAAATTTCACTTCCCAATCTTATGACACTAATCTTAAATGAGCTTAACTTAACTTAGCTGTAATTATTGTTTGTTGCTAGCCCATTTTGTATAATGGCTACCCAAAACTGTATTATCACTCTCAATCTCCACTCTACGATACCCTTTTTCTCAAGTAACCTATAAGCCTTCAAGTAATGCCCAAGTTCCAACCTGAAAAACGTCGGATAGTCCCACCACCATTTCAAAACCTCCCGTCCAATTACCATTCAGTCCTCTCACCACTTCACTTATACATTTATTTAAAATTTCATTTTTTTTCCTAGTAAGGATAACTCAAGGCAAGTGCCCTAAAATGAATGCAAGAAATTCTTTTGAGGACTAAGATAAATTTATAAAGTCTTAGAGGGCCAAAGTTAAAATAATTTTGTTAAAAAAGCTTAAATTGAAGGGTTAAATATAATTTTTCCATTAATTGAAGGGTTAAAAAGTTTAAATTAAATAAATAATTAATAAGAGGGGCTAATATTGAAATTATTACCCTAGCTTTACCCTAAATCGAATAAATAAACACAATGTGTCATCCCTACATAGAATCCATGCTAATTTTTGCTATATCGTTTCGATTTTATTAGTATTCTTTCTTTATTATTATTTTTATTTTATCAAATATTTTTTTATCAATTTTATTACATATTTGAACTATCTTATAATATAATTAAAAAAATTTAAAATATATTTTTTAAAAATATCAATTGAGGATTGTGTGGATCGCGACACCAATAAAATCATCATAAAAAGGGATTAATATATTATTTAATATTTAATATTTAATTTTAATATTTAATTTAATATCCATAACAAATCATTCAGTAAATGTATGATATGTGTAAAAAAATAGATGCTTAAATTGAGACCGAGAAAAAATCATGTATCAAATTAAACATTAAAGCTAAACTCAAATATTAAAGTCAAAATTGAAACCAAATTAAGTACCAAATTGAACTAAAATCAAAACTCTGATACCAAATATTATATTAACCCTTAAAAACAAAATTTAGATATGCAAGCAATCATAATTCGCCACGTGGCAGATAATATTCACACAAACCAGCCAATTCTTTATCCTCAGCCGTACTTTCCCCTATATATCAACTCATCTGCTATCGGCTCTCCAGCCAATTCTTTATCCTCAGCCGTACTTTCCCCTATATATCAACTCATCTGCTAACTGCTCTCACAACATGGCCTCCTCCACCACAGCCACCCTCTCCACCGCTGTAAACATTACCTCGTTCCTCCGACGCCATCCGGCGGCGGCGACGACGACGACCCTAAGTTCCCTTCCATTTAACCAATCACTTTTCGGGCTAAAGTCCCAAAGAAAAGGCCGCTTTACCATGGCTTCACACAAAGTAACACTGATAACTCCGTCGGGAACCAAGAAATTCGACTGCTCGGACGGCGAATATATCCTGGACCGTGCCGAGGAACTAGGAATGGATCTCCCGTACTCGTGCAGGGCTGGGGCTTGCTCTTCGTGTGCCGGACTGATCAAACAAGGCACCGTCGACCAATCGGACAATAGCTACCTTGATGATGAAATGATTGATGCAGGCTTCGTCCTAACTTGTGTTGCCTACCCTAAGAGTGATGTTATCATTGAGACACACAAAGAGGACGACCTAGTATCGACCTAGTATCTTAAAATGTGTCATTAAGCATTTGTTTTTCAAAAAAATAAAAATTAATCCTTTCGGATTTCAAGTTTAGTTGGTAATGCTATTAATAATATTAATAATTTTTAAAAATAGGTTATAATTTTTATAATCTTTTATTTTTTTCATATGACTAAGATAGAATATTTCTCTAGTTTTTATAACATAAATAGAACCTTTTTTAATTTTTGTGGCTCAACTATACATTTACGAAAATTAAGTTCTCAACGAAATGGAACGAGAGTGATAATAAGTCTAACAATAAGCTCCTTTTAATAGTTCGTTTTTTTAGTGGTATCAGAAACGACAGTTTCGAAACTCCATTTTTAATATTTGAATTCGTAAATATTAAATTATTAATATTTACGAGGTTGGCATAAAAATATGTTAAAGTTTGGTTCATTTTTAATTAACTAAAAGATCAAGTGAACAATTAGAACCTTTTTATTATGCCCAACTAGTTAAGTTAAATATAAAACAACAAATCATTTTTATTCATTTTCTTCATTTCGCGGTAGCAACAAGGAGAAAAGATAGGGTTTTAAGCTTCAAATTTTTCACATTCATTTGATCTGAAATTGGATTGCATTGAAAATAATCGGGGAAAATAAAAAATTATTGAATAATTCTTGAAGTTTCAACTTAATTATTGATTTTGTCAGGTAAGTTTATATGGTATGAATTTTATTTAAATTTTTATATATCTGAATTATGCTTTTGTGTATGTTTGATAATAATTTGAATTATTTGCAATTTGGTACAAAATGTGAGATATGGACTAAATCGTAAGGAAATGATAAATTGAATATGATGAATTGTAATTTGAGATTAATTAGTTGAATTGGATTGGTATGTAAATGTTTGATTTTTTGAGATGGATGATTAAATTGAATAGAATCGAAAATAGTGAAGTTCGATGAAATTATGGAATTAACTTTGAATTGGGCTAAAATAGAATTTGCTATGTGATGAATTGATGATTGAACAATGAATTGAATTGATGAGATGCGAACTAAACAAAATGATGATCGAATAAATTATTACCCTATTAACTATTCGGGCAGAGTCAGATATAGTTGATATCCTATAGGATAGATTAAGTATTGGTTCCTTTGACTACATGTTGATGAGTGCTAGGCACAACTTATACTTTGATTATACCGATGAGCGTTGAACATAAAATATTTACTTTGAACTTTTTAACGAGGCACTGAGTGCCAAATTTAGTGTGTTGGCTGGATTTGTGTATCTGTTTGAGCCCGAGCCAAGTTAGTATGGATATAAAATGTAAAGTTGATAATGGTATATCAACTAAATTGATATTTTAATATAATCCTTAAAAGAAGTGTAATAGCCCAATTCCAGTGGTGTCAAAAGCAGTGGTTTCGAGACCACGACTTCGATAAGTGAGTTATTTAAGGTAGTATAAAATTTTCTTAATTTAAATGGTTAATTAGGTAAAAAGGACTGCATTGAAAAAGGTGTAAAAGTTGAGTTCTATTAGTTAAATGGACTGAAAAGCTTTAATAAAATGAATTAATGAACTTAGATTGTAATTATACCATATATGTTGATGGTGGACAAATACGGACATATTTATGTTAGTTTTTAAGTTATAATATAAGGGTAAATGAGTAAATAATAAAAAATCATGAAATAAACAAAACAAAGCTATCATCTTCTTTTCATTTTCCTTGTTTTCACATAAATAGCCATTGAAGGAGGGAAGAAAGCTTTGGTTTTGAGTTTCCTTTATGCATGGTATGCATTTGAGCCCCGTTTTTAGTGATTTTTATGTTTTTGAACTCATTTTAACTTAAACTACTTAGCCTGGGGATTAATTTGTAAAACTGTTAAAGTTTGATGGATATGTTAGGAATGAAATTGATGAATTTGTGATGTTAATTGATAGATTAGTAAATTTCATCGTCAAATGAACATGTTTTGTTAAGTGATTTTTTGTAAAATTGTGTTTAGGGATTAATTAATTAAAATAGTAAAATTTCATGGTAACATTATGAGATGATGTCTTGAATGGGTTGTTATTAGTCCTAAGAGGTTCGGTTAGCATGTATGGAGGGTAAAAATAGTATTTTTACAAGTTTCGAACTTAAGGACTAATTTGTGAAAAAGTTAAAATAGGAAGGGTAAATTTATAATTTTATGATAATGTGAATTATTGATTGAATTGAATACTTGAAGTTATTTGACGTACTTAATTGAATGATAAGATAAACAACAACCAGAATTAAATCAGGAAAAAACTAAAGCTTTGGACTAGACTTCAACTCTGTTATTGCAACCATAGTTGTCGAGATAAGTTCGTATGAATTATAATTTTATTAATGATAATTTTATTGGTTATCTGTTATATTATGTTAGTATAAATCAATTTGATTTATTTTTAAATAAATCCCAAGTCTAACCCTAAGACTTTGTACACAACTTAAGGTAATGGAGGTAATCAAAGCTTAAGAGAAGAGTTTTAAGACTTTAATACCTTGTAAAATTGCCATCAAAGGTTCAAAACAAGAAAAAAGCTTCTTCTTTTTTTCATCTTGAACATTTTCAACAAAGTTTAGAACAATTTGGTATTAACCCCAAAAATATTTAGATAAATTAAAACACATTTAAAACATATTTTTGAGTATTTTGCAATTTTTTGAAAAAAATTTCAATCATATTTTCACAATTTTTTTTAGAACATATAATACATATAAAATTTGTCTTAAATGTTGTTATAGCAAAAGCTTGGGACATTAAAGCTGACAGAGTAACTCACTGTAAATCAATTTGTACAAGACGTAATTTAAGTCTAACTCACTCACCAAGTTACGATCTCACTCTTATACATAATTTAGATCACACTCTCCACTAAAATTTTCCCCTTAAAAATTTAGTTGCAAATTGAACAATGAAAACAACTTGCTTATAATAAATTTGCACTAAAATAAGTTTCTCGCCTGTTGAGTGATAAGTTAGGTGGTTAGTTTGTTAGTATTTGTTAAATAATTGTTAAAGTAGTTAGACCTCATTTTCCTTCTATATAAAGAGTTGTATATACTGTTATGAGGCAAGTAAAATGTCTACAGAGTATTACCTTATTTAGCTTTCTATTGTTCTACTTAAAGATCTCTCCGTTCTTTTCTTCTTCTTCAATTCGTTCTTCTGTTCTTCTAGCATGGTATCAGTCGTTCAGTGAGTCTCGGGCATGGCTGTCACGCAATCCGTTGGCTCTGACTCTGTCGAACAAGGAGGCTCTGTCTTCATTGGTGACCGGGTTTTTGCTTTATTTCCTAGACATGAGGTTATTAAGCTTGATGAAGGATCGTTTGTTCAGTGGTAACAACAGGTTCGTTTCATTCTTGCTGGTTATGATTTGCTTGGCTTTCTTGATGGTTCGTTGAATACTCCGAAGAGATTCGTTCAAGCTCCCGATGGCTCTCTTCTTTCAAATCCGGCGGCCTCAGTCTTACTCAACAAGATGGATCTTCTCATGGAAGATGGATCTTCTCGTGGTGGCCGTTCGTCGATCCGTGGTGGCCGTGGCCATGGTTTTCGTCCTTGGCTTCAGTGCTAGATTTGTAGTCAGTATGGGCATATCTCTCAGCGTTGCTATTACCGATATCATCGGGAGGATCAGTCGCCGGTTGTAACACCCCTAACCCGTATCCGTCGTCGAAACAGGGTTACAGAGTGTTACCAGTACATACAGAACATTTACAGATTAATCAAAACATTACTATTCACTTTCTGAGATCATATATATATATATATAACGATCTTTATTTGGGCCCTCGAAGCCCAACATGAACATTAAAATCAAGTCAGAACTCAACTGATTTCTCATAAAATTTTTTGCTTAATTTTAAATTTTTTTTTAAAAAATTTTACTTGTGAACAGTACCCACACGCCGGTGTGATTAGGCCGTGTGGATTCCACACGCCCGTGTGGCTTGGGACACGCCCGTGTCCCTTGTCCGTGGAGCTTTCTGTTTATGACATCATTATCAATTTAGGGGCACACGGCCACATCGCACGCCCGTGTCCTAAAGTCGTGTTCCATATACGGCTGAGACACACGGCCGTGTCTCTGCCTGTGTGGTCAATATCTAAGCTATTTTCCAATCCTTGTTCAACCTTAATCTCTTACACATTTATACAAAATCAAAAGCACATAACATAGTATTCATTTAATGATTAAACATTCTAAATTAAACTACAAACATAGAATTTGTATGTCATCATACATGTGTCTCTCATACTCATTTTACCTTATTTATTATGGTACAACTTATACTTTTATACCATGATTACCATCTTACCAAATATTTTCAGCTTAATCATCAAGCATTCATATTTAAAGCTAGATCATATCTTTACAAATACCACATTTCAGACGCGCAGAATAAAATACTTGCCTTAGACATTTCAATCCAACTTCATACCCAACAAGCATCATATTGAAACTAGTCGTATATATACATGTCATGATATATATCATTCTCATACTATTTTCTTATAAACATATATCATTTATTTTCCTCCTCCTCCTCTCCATTCCACATCCTTAACGTATATAACATTCTTGTAAGTACGATTTCACAATTTACTTATTAATGCTCACATCAAGCTGTTCACACGAGTCATAGTCACTTGATTATTTATAATTCGAGCTACAGAGCTCTAAATTAATATACGTAAATTTTTCCTGAAACTAGACTCACATATCATTCCACCATAAAATTTTCAGAATTTTTGGTTTAGCCAATTAGTACAGTTTATTCATTTAAGTTTCCCCTGTTTCACTGTCCGACAGTTCTGACCTCTCTTCACTAAAAATTATTTATATCCCAGTACAGAACTCGGATAATGTTCTCGTTGATTTTTATTGAAAATATACTCATTAAGGATTCTAAGCATATAAATTTGAGCCTCTAATTAATTTTATCCAATTTTTGGTGATTTTCCAAAGTCAAAACAGGGGAACCCGAATTCATTCTGACCTTGTCTCATAAAATTCATTATATCTTATAATTTACAATTCAATTGCTTACACCGCTTCTTCTATGAGAAACTAGACTAAATAAGATTTAATTTTATATATTATTCATTCTCTAATTCGATTTTTACAATTTATGGTGATTTTTCAAAGTTAACCTACTGCTGCTGTCCAAAGTTGTTTTAGTTCAAGATGTTTATTACCATTTTTCCTCTAAATTTCACAGGTCATACAATTCAGTCCTTTCTCAATTAGCCCATCTATTAAGATAATTTTTCTCAATTAACATTTTATTCCACCATTCTAAACTATTACACAACCTTTGAAAATAATAATTTTAACACTAAACCTTAATTCACAACTTTTTCACAATTAGGTCCTAAAATCAATTTCTATTGAATTTACTTGATAAAATCATCAAACAACAAAATCAAAGCTTAAAATTCATTTTATTTCATCATAAACAGCCAACACTTATCAATTATAGCTTTTAATTTTGTCCATAAAATAAAAAACTAATGAATTAAACACTTGGACCTAATTGTAAAAGTCATAAAAACATAAAAATCTCAAAGAAAAGGGCAAGAATTGAACTCACATATGTCAAAGTATGAAAAACCAGCAGCTTTCAGACCTCCCATGGCGTTTTTTCTGAATAAAAATGATGATATCTCTAGATTTTTCAATTTTGTCTTGTTTTATATGTTTAATTTGCAAAATTTCCCATTTTGCCCTTGTTTCTCCTTGTCTTTTTTGCTGATTTTCTTGCCCAACCGTCCAGCCCATACAATTTGGGTTTAGTTGCCTTTTAAATCCCTCCTTTTTAATCACTTAAACTATTTAATCACAATTTAATAAATTTTGCACTATTTTCAATTTAGTCCTTTTTAATTAATTGACTAACCAAACATTAAAGTTTTCTAACGAAACTTTAATACTAACTTAATAACACTCCATAAATATTTATAAAAATATTTATGGCTCGGTTTATGAATCCGAGGTCTCGATACCTTGTTTTCCACTCAATTTACCTGGTTAATTCTTTTAAAATCGCAAAATTCACTAATTAAAAATAATTATTTTAAGTTCGCATTTAGCCTATAATTATTATTTGTTAAAATTTCTAAACTTACTCGTCGGATTTAGTGATCTCGAATCACTGTTTCTGTAATATCCTGATTTTGGGCCTAGTCGGAATAGTGGCTTTGTGACCACAAAATCCGAGATAGAAATAATTATTTTATAATTATTTTGATGTTTATGATATGATTTCATAATTGTGTGAAAATTTCGTGATGAAATCCTATGCCTAAAGTGCTTAAATTGAAATTAGGGACTAAATCGAATAATTTGCAAAACTTGCATTCTAGAAGTTTCTAGTATGAAATTGTTTTGAAATATTAATTAGTAGGTCTTAAATAAAAATTTTACCAATTTCTAAGTTTATGGACAAAAATTGGACATGGATGGAATTTTTGGAAAGTTTAGTAGTAAGGGCATTTTGGTCATTTAGGGGTAAAATGAATTAAAATACAAAATTAAAAGCCAATTTTGCTCATCTTCTTCACCATGGCTGAATATAGCAAGGAGAAACCATGGCTAGGGTTTTTCAAGCTTCCAAGCTCGATTGTAAGTCCATTCTAGCCCCGTTTTTCAAGTTCTTTACGTTTTTGGAGTCCCAGTAGCTCGATTTAGCTTATGCTAGCAATAATTTAACCTAGTGTTTATATTTGGAAAAATACCCATAGGTGAAATTTGTGTATTTTGGTGTTTTATGATAGACTATGAGGTTTTAAATTATGTTATACAACTTGTGCTACTCGGTTTTAAGTGAAAACGAGCAAAATGGCTTAATCGGTAAAAATATCTAATAGTCATAAGTACATGTTCGAGTGAGAATTTGATGTTTCCATAGAAGGGAAAAATGATCAGCATGTCATAAAACATAAGAAAATAGGCTGAAGTTTAATTTACGAGCTTTGGGGCAAAAGTGTAAATATGCAAAAAGTTTAGGGGCAAAATTGTAATTTTTCTAAAATATGATTTTGGGTCAATTTGAATAATGTGAGTCCTAATTAGACTATATTTTAAATGATAGAGTAAGGAAAACTGAAATTCGGGCTAAAATGGGAAAAATACCAAGTTGTGGACGAAATGGCAAAAGTAGCCATTTTCGCATACTAGGTAAGTTCATATGTAAATGTTGGCAACATAGTTATTATTTTAAATGTTTTTATGTTATTTAAATGATATGATAATTATTATGAAATATTATACTCGTTATAATTGTTTGATAATATGTCAAATTATGTGATATACTTGGAAAATGTGAAATACTACAGAGTATCAGTATCGGTATTCCGTAGAAGATGGTTGAGACACATGATTGGGAAAAAGGTCCCGTTGAACCTTAGGAATGGATTAGGATACAAGTGACATGTCACTAGGATGGCTGGGCATCCGAACTCGTTGAGTTGAGTCCGAGTTCACTTATGGATGCGAATGTCTGAACTCGTTGAGTTGAGTCCGAGTTCGTGAGATGTAACTAGGCATCCGAGCTCGTTGAGTTGAGTCCGAGTTAACTTATGGATGCGAATGCCCTAGCTCGTTGAGTTGAGTCCGAGTTCGCTTATGGGCAGGTTACATAGTAGCTTGGCTACATATGTGGCACTTATGTGCAAACTTTCCATGTATCCGAATTATATTCCGATGTGTTCAACGGGTAAAGTTCTACTCAAATGGAGGAATACTCAAGATGAAAGGGTCGTATTGGTAAGTGTTGTGAAATGGATACTTTGAACAGGTATGTACTTAACCCTCGGGTTGAAAAATCAATATAACAACAATATGGTAAGATGATAAATGAAAATATGATATGAATGTCTTGGTGATGATTATGCAAATGATGTTTTATGTTTGCTTATATGGTTATGTTACTTGCTATTTGCATGTGAACTTACTAAGCATTTATGCTTACTTCCTCCTTTCATTCCTTGTAGTGTTGACAAGCCAGCTCGAAAATCGGGGACGGTCGAAGGCACGCTCACACTATCCGTATACCATCTTGGCATAATGGCTTGTATATTTTGAGTATGGCATGTATAGCATTATAATCATTTTGTATATATAGTCTTATGATATGGTTATTGAATAGTACAAAAATGCTTGGTAATGATTAGCCATTGGAATGGCTAATTATGATCATATTTGGTGTTATGTATGTCAAATTGCTAGCTAATCCATGGAAACCATGAAATAGGTAAAATTTATCATAAAATAGATTCAGACAGCAGTAGTGACGTGAATTTGAAAAATCACTAAAAATAGTAAAAATGGAATTAAATAATGAATAAGTTATGGAATCGAAGCTTGATGAGTCTATTTTCATATGGAAGAAATGAAACAGGTAAATGAGTTATATTTTATGAGATATTTAAGTTTTGGTGGAACAGGGTCAGAGTGATCTTTGAATCCCCTGTTCTGATTTTAAAAATTCACCATAAATTGTACAAAAACAATTAGGATTTTTTCCTTACATATATGAAATCCTTATTGAGTCTAGTTTTAAGAGAAACAAACTTCATAGTCATTGAAATTCTGTACAGAGAGATATCTGATTCGTAATATACAGAGGTCAGAGCAGTCGAACCCTAAAACAGGGGAGATTTAACTAATAAACTGTACTAATTGGCCAAGCAAAAAATTCTAGAAAAAAATTAGTAAATAGATATATGAGTCTAGTTTCAGAAAAAATTTACAGAATTGGATTTTGAGTTTCAAAACTCGAGATATGAATTTTTAAGCGACTGTGACACAGTTAGCCAACTTGTCTGGAATTTCTAAAATTAAATTGTTTGAGTTGTTTAAGCAAGGAATTAAGTCTGTTAACACCTCGTGTTCGACTCCGAAAACGGTCTTGGGTATGGATCATTACAGTTTCTGACACCATTGAAAAATTTGGCTGTTACACAGGTGGTGGCGCAACAAGGTGGGATGGTCTCTGGTCTATTTCGTGGCTATGGTGGAAGTTATAATGCTGGTCAAAATTACAATGATGGTCAAAATTGTAATGCTGGTCAAAATTGTTCTCTACCCATTTTTGATAAACCAAGTTTGGGGATGGATAATATGGCTCCACGTGGGCCGCATGCTCCTCATGTGCCATTTGGGATAAATCATACTAGGCCAAATGTTTATGCGCATAATGGTGGCCAGTTTGGGTTTGCTTCTATGGGCCCGTATGTTGATGTTGACAAGGGCATGACTGATCATGTGCGTGGGCCGACTAGTGCAGGTCCTAATTTTGGGCTAAATAATTTTGTCAGGCCTCGTTTGGATGATAGGCCTTACTCCTTCAGGCCTAATGCTAATTACGTTCACTTTGGTCCACGTGTGTCACCCACCACACCTGAGGTTCTGTGGTGAACGAAACCGCGTGCTCGTATGTTCGATATTGACTCGTTTCCTACGATTCTTCTCAATTTGTTGGGATACCCCTCCCCCGAGTTTCTAATTTGCGTGCCTCTGACTATTCTGATGCCACTGAGTATGGTTCGAATTTTAATAACACTGATTCGTATGTGCCATTACCGGTTGAGAGCACATCTTGGTGTCCTGATTCTGGAGCTACTCACCATGTCTGTCAAAATGCCTCTAATCTTCATACCTCTAATCCGTATTCAGGTAATTCGTTTCTTCTAATGGGTAATGGAGCTTCTACTAAGATTTCATTTATTGGGGATACTGTTATACCTACACAAAAGAAAATATTTCATTTGTCGAATGTTTTATGTGTTCCAAGCATCCGAAAAAATTTGTTGTCTGTCTCTAAATTTGCGACTGGGAACAATGTTTTCTTTGAGTTTCATCCCTCTTATTGTGTGGTTAAGGACATTCAGACACAGGAAATCTTACTGCGGGGCCAAGTTCGTGATGGGCTCTATCATTTTTCCACAGATTCAGTTGCTCTCCGTCCATCTGCTTACAACGCTGCAGTTCAGGATTGCTCTACGGGTGATGATGTTTTTACTGTGGCATAAAATACTTTGTCATCCTTCTTCTACTATTGTAAAGACTGTTCTTGATCAATGTCATATTACTTTCAATAAAAAATGTCTTGATCATGTTTGTGTAGCATGTCAAAAAGGCAAATATCATAAGTTGCCCTTTTTCCAATCTCATACTGAATATACCAAATTGTTTGAATTAGTTGTCTCTGATTTGTGGGGACCTGCATCTGTTTCTTGTGAAGGTAACTTGTATTATGTCTCGTTCATTGACATGAGTAGTAGATTTACTTGGGTGTATTTGTTAAAACGGAAATCACAAGCGATGGAGTGTTTTCTACAGTTTCAAAAAATGATATTTACTCAGTTTGGGAGGACTATAAAGAAATTTCAGAGTGATTGGGGTGGAGAGTTTCATGCTTTTGCTTCTGTATTAGCTGATCATGGGATCATTCATCGTCTTACCTGTCCTCACACCTCAGAACAAACTGTTGCTGAGCGTAAACATCGACACATTGTGGAGACCGGTCTCACTCTTCTAGCTCAAGCTAATTTGCCTATGGCTTATTGGGGCTATGCTTCCTGTAGTGCAGTTTATCTCATTAATCGTCTCCCTACTCCAGTTCTGAAGGGGAACTCTCCGTATCAAAGTCTGTTTAGTCATATTCCAGTGTATGATCATCTTTGGGTGTTTAGTTGCTGTTATTTTCCATATTTATGACCGTTTGCTACTCATAAGCTTGATTTTCGCTCACAATCGTCTACTTTTCTTGGGTATAGTTCGCAACATAAAGGCTATTATTGTTTAACACCAGACGGTAAGGTCATTATCTCTAGACATGTTATTTTTTATGAGTCTAGGTTTTTATTCCCTGTTACTTCGACATCTGGTGATCTGGATTCTCCGTGTACTACTACATATGTTCCTATTATGCGCTCTGTTTCTTCTACGTAGACTAGGAAAGTGTTTGACATTAAGGTGTCTTCGACCAGTTAGACTCATGTGATGTCTCCCTCTACTTTATATGACTCTTCACCAGCTCTTCTAGTTAGCCCCGTGTCTGCATTAGGGTCTAGTGCACGATCTGATTCTTCATCTTCTAGAAGGGTTTTATCTTCTCTTGCACAAGTTTCTGTTCCTGCTGTTTCAACCAATAATACTCATGCTATGGTTACTCGATCTAAGGCTGGGGTGTTTAAACCTAAGGTGTTGGTTGTGGATAAAAGTGAGTCTGAGCTAGTTTCTGTTGAGGAGGCACTTGCTCATCCAGACTGGCATCTAGCGATGCAGGCTGAATATGATGCTTTAATTACTAACTCAACATGGGAACTTCATCCTCTTCCTCCTAGTCGTAAAGCGATTGGATGCAAATGGTTGTTTAAGGTAAAGACCAATCCTGATGGATCTGTTGCTCAACAAAAGGCAAGATTAGTAGCCAAGGGCTGTTCTCAGGTTCCTGGCTGTGACTTCAAGGAAACGTTTAGTGCAGTTGTGAAATCGGCCACAATATGAACCATTCTATCTATTGCTGTGACTGAAGGTTGGTCTCTACGACAAGTTGATGTGAATAATGCCTTCTTGAATGGAGATTTGACTGATGAAGTTTTCATGCAGCAACCCTCGGGGTTTGTTTAGTCTGGATCAAATGGTGAAAGGCTTGTGTGTTGCCTGAAAAAGGCCTTGTATGGCCTACGGCAAGCCCCGCGTGCCTGGTTTAACAAGTTAAAACAATTTCCAGTGTCTACTGGGTTTGTTCTTTCTAAATCAGATGCTTCTTTGTTTGTCTGATTCTCCTCCGAGTTTAAGCTTTATGTGCTTGTTTATGTCGATGACATTGTTATCACTGGCAATTCCTCTGACGAAATTAATTGTTTTGTTCAGCAGCTACATAATGAGTTTTCTTTAAAAGATATGGGTGAGCTCCATTATTTTTTGGGCATTGAAGTAATCCGGTCTTCCTCTGGCAGTCTTCACTTATCTTAGCGCAAATACATTCGTGAGCTTCTTGAGCGGGGTTCTATGTCTAATGCCAAAAGTGTTCATACGCCTATGGTAAGTTCCTCTATGTTGTCTAAAAATGAGGGTGAACTTCTGGCTGATCCAACTGAATATCGCAGTATTGCGGGAGCACTTCAGTATATTGTTCTAACTCGACCCGACATTGCGTATGCTGTTAATCGGGTGTGTCAATTCATGCATGCGCCTACTACTTCTCATATGGTGGCGTTAAAATGGATTTTGCGATATCTACGTGGCACTCTTTCTCATGGGCTGGTTTTTCGCCAGTCTGATCACCTCTCTTTGGTCGGTTATGCTGATGCGAATTGGGGTCTTGATTTTGATGATCGGAGGTCTACTACGGGGTACTGTGTATATTTTGGTCATACCCCTATTTCACGGTGTTCTAAAAAGCAGTCGGTTGTTTCTCGCTCTACAGCTGAAGCTGAATATCACATTCTTGCAGCAGCCACTAATGATATTACTTGGCTCGTCTCACTATTAGCAGAATTGAATGTCAAATCTGTTGATCTACCGACAGTCTGGTGTGATAATTCTAGTGCCGTGGCTGTTGCAGCTAATCCGGTTCTTCACTCCAAGTTCAAACATGTTGAGCTTGACCTGTTTTTTATTCGTGAGAAGGTGGCTAGTGGCGACTTGGTTGTTAGAGAAGTTCCAGCCTGTGACCAAGTGGCAAACGTTCTTACTAAGCAGTTGTCTGTGTCTCTGTTTAGTCGTTTCCGTAACTTTCTTGGAATGTTGCCACTCAAGGAAGCTGGGTGAATGTTGAGTGATAAGTTAGGTGGTTAGTTTGTTAGTATTTGTTAAATAATTGTTAAAGTAGTTAGACCTCATTTTCCTTCTATATAAAGAGTTGTATATACTGTTATGAGGCAAGTAAAATGTCTACAGAGTATTACCTCATTTAGCTTTCTGTTGTTCTACTTAAAGATCTCTTCGTTCTTTTCTTCTTCTTTAATTCGTTCCTTTGTTCTTCTAGCATCGCCTAAATAAGAAAAGTGCTCTCGATCTTGTACATAAAACTAAAACAAACACTCTCCTAGATAAGCATGTGTCGGCTTGCTTAATTACAATCAATGTGTATCCTTTGTCTCCTTGAATTTAGCTTAATGAAGTCTTCAACATGTATTACAATTAGTAGAGATCTTCTCGGTACAGTCTTTTATGAAATCAAATCTCTTTGATAAAGAAAGTTCTATCACATTAAAAGTCTTCAATCAATCATTATTTGAAGTTACATTGGCTTGCTAGATGCAAGTTAAGTTACAACTAGATTTGCATTAGACCCGTGTAATTGGTATTGTAACACCCCCTTTAACCCTAAACCGTCGCCGGAATAGGGTTACGAGGCATTACCAGACATACCAGACAACTTACAAAATAATTCACAAATAAATAATAATATTCATAGTATAATATAACAGTTAAATCCTAATAATAGACGCTCGAAGCCAAAACGCAAATTAAAAATGAAACGGAACTTGTTTAAATTCTCCGAAAATTTTTCGTAATTTAATTTAATTTTAATATTTTTTTAAAATTTTGACAGCATTTCTTCTTATTTTTACATATAAACCCCTACAAACTTTAAACCCAAAACAATCCAATATCAATACTCCAATCAATGATTAAGTATACTCAATTTCATCCAACTTATATTAAATTTAATACTTAGTTTAAACAATATAACATGTTAGTATATATGTATAATTAATAATATTTATTTCATTGCAATTATTTAATACCTAATCTACCATTTCATAACTTTATATCATATTCATAATCCAAAACATTATAATCATTTATATACAACCAAAATTATTTAACTTAATGTATATACATAATTTATATTTAACTACCTAGTACATGCCACTTAACAAAAGGAATAAATACATCACCAAAATCTTCTTGTTGGAGACGGGTTTGTTTTGGATGCTAGACCGGATCCGAAACTCTAATGACTGCATGCACTAAACAACCGTCTGACACCGAGTATTTCATACTCAGTGGTATTACTATAAATCAAGACTATTTAACATTAATAAATTACAAACATCAACCATAAATTTTATAATCATTTAAACTAATTATATATATAATTATATTACTTCATAAATCTTAAATTCATATTTCATTTTTCACATACCAACTCAATTCATAATTTAGTTCATACATTCTTTCTCATACTTTTCAATAGTGCTAAAACAATTAATCTTATTTTCAAAATTTTATTTCAATTATTTACCCTATTAACAAGGCTCGGACTCTGACAGATACGCGGATTCCACCCAAACACACCAGAATGTCTAACCCAAACACACCCGGAATATTATAAATCATCCATAACACACCAGTAAGGCATTAAATGCCTCTTCGGATAAACCGAAGTATATAATAACAGAAACATCTTCTCGGCCGAACTACAAATCTCCTCATCACATCACAAATCCAATGGCATGCCATTCGTATCAAATCTAGTCCGACAAGTTAATAGGGTATTATTTTACTTTTCCAATTTCAATTTCATTTACACACAAATTTTCAATTCACAATCAATTCAAACATCTATTATCTTAATTCATATATAAATTAATTTTCACACATACTCATATTTAATTTCAAATATATTACTTATCTTAACTTAATTATTCCATAACTATAAATTCAGTATACATTTAGTAAATAGTTTGAGTTATAGTAATACAAACCCGGAATACGAGTTTACTCCTCAACGATCTTTTCTTTTACTTTGGATGTCGATGCCTCGTTTTCCTTGTTAGCTACGAAAAAAGAAAAAAAAATAACAATTTACATTATTAATTACAGCATTAATTTAATAATTAATTGAAATTTTATTCAAATTTTTTTCCTAATTCCAATTTAATCCTAATTAACTTTTTTATTTGTTTAACTTAATTTATACTTCATTTCTACTCAATTTCCTTCCATGTTCACCCTAACAATCTAATGTTCATTATAAAGCCCTAATTTAAAATTTCTTTCAATTTAATTTCCTAAAACACAAAACTTATAGCTTCTTTTACAATTTAATCCTTTTTTCAATTTCTAACTTAAAATTTATTCAATTAAATCCCTAATTCTTCTTTTTCTTCAACATGGACTTTGTTTAAAAGCTCATAAACTTTCAAACTATCAAATTAATTTCATCAAAACCTTGTTTTAAGACTTCTAAAACATCAAATTTAAGAAAAAAGAAC
Source organism: Gossypium longicalyx (assembly GCA_025698465.1). Classification (NCBI taxonomy): domain Eukaryota; kingdom Viridiplantae; phylum Streptophyta; class Magnoliopsida; order Malvales; family Malvaceae; genus Gossypium; species Gossypium longicalyx. Next base: position 108,583,684 of record CM046997.1, on the reverse strand, counting down.
TAAATTTAGCTTACCAAACAACCTTGAAGCTTTAAAATCTGAATTTTCCCCTTTTCTTTTCTTTCCCTTTTCTTCCCCTGTTTTTCGAATGCTCTCTCTGTTACTTATTCTGTTTGTTAGCTTGTTTCTTTTTCCTTTACTTTTGTTTTGTTCTATTTACTTTTACTTATTTTATTTGTTTTATAATAATATAATAACTTAATAAACATATTTTTATTAATCAATATATTTATTACAAGTGTAATATTCTTATATTTACACATGTACTATATCATCATCATACATTTGTCATATTTTAATTTATTTATCACATAAAAATCTTATAATATAATTATTTAATAAATATCTATTTACTTAAATAGTAAGTAATTTAAATTCATGAATTACAAGTGTATGCTTATTATTGTTACATTTGTATTTTTATTTAATAATTTTTATTTTTATCACATCCACTTGTCAAAATCATACTTTATTATCATATAAAAATTTAATTATTTTAAATTGATTTAATTAAATATTCATATAATCATTGTTTTTAAAAAAATCTTAGATTTTTACTCCCTTTTACCGCCTCACCTTCCTAAATAGACTTAATTGCCTATTTGGTCCTTATTATTTCCTATTAATTTATAATTAGACTTTTACTCCTTATTCAATTTAGTCTTTTTTACTAATTACTCTAAATTAAGCTAAATTCACTTAATTTAAACATAATTAAACACATCCCTAAACTCATAAATATTTCTAGTAATTATTTTCGAACTTGATTTACTAAGACGGAGGCCTGTTAATGTACTTTTCCGATGCCCGTAAATTTTAAGTCATTACAGATACAAACAATCTACTTTGGGATTTAACCTAATCCAAAATTAACCTAACTTATCCGATATAACATAGTATACTTTGGGATTTGAAAGCAAAAAAAAAGGTATACTCTCTTGCCATTTTTGATATAGTGTTAAAGAAATGTAACCCAAATTCTTATTAAAATAAAATACAAGTGAAATCTGTATAGAAGTATACTACCTCTATTTGAGGTTGATTAGAATAAGGTGATTTAATCTTACTACATTACTTCTATTTAACTTTGATTAGAATATGATTTTACAAACCTATAAATAGACATAGTCGTCTCTTCTCTTGTATCATTCGAATTCGACATAGTAAAATTTCCTTTCCTCTGCCCCTCCTTTTCTTTCTTTTCTTTGTGATACATTGCCATTATCGATATTCTATTATCACATATAGTATTATTGTCCTTGATCAATTTTTTTCTTAAATTAAGATACTTAAATATCTTTGTTCTTTCTGATGAAACTTTGATATTGTTGGCAAAAGTTAAAACTTTAAGTACTAAGTACTCAAGTTCGAGTCTTATGATACGTGAGTCTCCAATAAAAATATACTTGAGCCTGACGTATAATGAGTAAGTAATTGATATTCTTGGCTTGCTTTGAATAAAAACCAATGTTTTAGAAGTGTTTTTATGCATCATAATTTATGAATTTAGTGCATTTTTTTCCATGTTTCATGAATTTTTAATATTCAAGAATAATCTCATGTTGTTTGTGCTCGTTTCATAGGTAAAAGATCCCCGAATTGTGGAACTGCACTGAAACAAGAATGAAGTTCACAACGCGAAATTGATGAGCAGTCGTAACCCTGAGCCTGGAGTTGCAGTGAAGATTTGAGACATACACGAGACTCGTTACGTTGAATTGACGTGAGCTGCAACGCAGGATGCTAACTTGTAAGAACATTAGTAAGAATTTGCCATAACAGAACTCTTACTTAAATCACAAATAGAAATGCCGGCAGAGTTTTAGTTTTATTGGCATGAGTATTGTTGCCAATGCAGAAGGACATAGATTCGAGTGCGCTTAAGTGCATTATCCTCCTATTTATAAATTAAAAAAGGGCTATGAGTAGTTCTAGACATTATATAAAAAAGATCAGATATAATCAAGGTTAGAACTAAACTTATATTTTTAATTATATATAACCAATTAAACAAACCAATTTTCAAAAATACAATTGAGATTATGTTTTGGGGAATGAAAATTGTGGTCATAAATTAATTTCATTTCCAATTTCATATTTTGGGTTTGTAATATTAGCTCATTGGATTAGTTTTATCCAATCATTTCTTATCAATGAACTAAAAGCCTCTGAAAACAAAAGGATAGGATGCTGTTGTTGGGTTACATTTCCTCACTAAATTATTTGTGGTGTAACTTTCTCTCCTCCTTGTTTAAAATAAATTAAAATTAATATATTACATATAAAATAATAACATATTATATGCAATTATTATATATTTAAAATAAAAATAATTTTTATTTAAGTTGGTTGATTCAGTTATGAAATTCAATAATTGATAATCGACTAATTTAACTATTTTAGCAATTAATTGATTTAATAGACACAGTCGATTTAATCAAAACCGACAAAACCCAATGTGCCGATTAAGTTGATTAAGTCAATTTTGATTAAATTTTGCTCACCCCTACACAAAGTAACAATATCATATCAATTAGGTTTTTTTGTTAACCTAACTATTAGCTTTGGTCTTAAATATGGGTTGAGATTAGAACAGTAAACGCGTATATAGCTATTATATAGACAATTAGAATCTAACACATAAAAAAATAGTTCTTTTAAATTTTACCATCATATCCAAATTCCAAAATATCTATATATTACATGTATTTACAATTTCATTCACATATTTTAAATTAGGGAGGGATCCACTTTAAGTGATTTTATACGGTTTTATAATTTTTATACAAATTTACAATTTAATTGTTGAGTTTATACTTGCAATACATGTAAATTTTTTAATCAGTTCGATGTTTCTATTACATCGACCTAAAATATTATCTATATCAATATATATTTATTTTTTTTACATAAAACGAATGATCAAGAATTTTTAATTTATACCAAATTTGACCATAAATAATTCACATGAATAAAACATGAAATGTGATGATTAAATTATTAAAATATTAATAATTAAAAAATGATGAAAAAATATAAAAATAATCTTATCTGTAACCCATAAATAGAAAGATAATATATTTTAACATAATACTCGAGCCCACGTCCTCCAATAATAACAATAATACTCGTATTAAATCTAATACTCAATTGAGAAACACAAATAAAGTTTTACATCTACAGTAAAAAGGGTATCATGGGAGGATTGTGGCGACCACGTTCACCAATGAAATAAGATGATTCGTATGTGGTGGTTGATAAGAAAAAAAATAAAGATAGATAATGCAAGCCATGCAGATTAGCCACGTGGCGAACAAGCATCCAGTCGATGCCTCTTGATACTTCATCCTAAACCACACCTTCCCTCGTTATCAACACCCCTTGCAAAGCTACCACTGCCATAGCCATTTTAGCCTTTGAATTGAAACCCTCAAAATTCCACTAAAAAAATGGCCTCCACAGCTTCCCTCTCCACCGCCGTAGCCCCAACCTCTTTCCTCCGCGGCCACCCGGCGCCGAAAACCCTAAGCTCCCTTCCTTTCAACCAATCTCTTTTCGGGATAAAACCCCAACGAAATGGCCGTCTCACCATGGCTGCATACAAAGTGACACTGTTAACACCCGAAGGACCCCAAGAATTCGTGTGCCCCGACGACGTTTACATCGTTGACCAAGCTGAGGAAGAAGGCATTGATCTTCCGTTCTCGTGTAGGGCTGGGTCTTGTTCTTCGTGTGCCGGAATGATTAAGCAAGGCTCCGTCGATCAATCCGACGGTAATTTCCTTGATGATGACCAGATTGCTGCAGGTTTTGTCCTCACTTGTGTTGCTTACCCTCAGAGTGATGTTGTTATTGAGACCCACAAGGAGGAACAGCTTACCGCTTAATTATAGATGATACTGTATAATATAATCATCAACTAGACCAAGATTTAATCATCTTTTTCCTGTCTGTTTGATTTATGTTTGTTCAGTTTGGTCGGAGGGATGATGTTCATGTCCCTGTTTGTGGGAGCCTTTAACGAGTTCATTTGTAATGGCATTTCATGTTTTATTTTTTAAGGCTTTTTCTTCATTTGTAGTAGTAAAAAATCAACATTGTTGTTAACCCTAATATTCTTACATATCTCTTCTCTCTCCAAATGATGTTTATTCGGTCCGACCAAGAACCGATCGAAAGATCGATCTGGATGAAAACTGGTATAAACCGATTGAACGGTTAAATTAAATTTTATATATTTTAATTTTTAATAATTTTTTAATCGAATAAATTCAATTCATAAAAAAATTATGATATATTTTAATTAGATAAAAAATTATAAATAAATATTAATAACTTTATTTACACTATAAAAATTTAAAATTCAAAATTCAAAACTTAAATTTAACATAAATTAAAACTCAATATAAACGAAAAAATTATAATAAATATAATAAATATTTAATTATATTTAAATAAAATAATACAGATTAAATAACCAAAGTGACGAATCACAAGGGTTTGTGTTGACTAGTGTGGTACAATATTCGTACGAGGAGCAAGGTGCACCTAATGAACAATTTTCTTTTTTACATCTATTAAAATTTCGATTTATATTGATCGCGTTTAATTTCAATTAAAATTTTAATTCGTATTCATCGCGTTTGATTTTGATGGTATGATGTATGAATAATATTAAAAAATTATATAATTTTTTTTAAATTTTATACTATTATGATAATAAATAATAATAAATTTTCCCCGAAGCATTTTGTATCAATTTGTGCATGAATATTTTATATATGAAATTTATTTAATATTATTCATTTGATATTTGTAAATATATTTATATAGATATATATTTTATACAAATTTATATATATTAAATATCATGTTATTTTTATATATTTTGTAATTTTAAAAACATAAAAATTTAATGAGTATAATATAAACATTAAAAAATGTTAACATAAATGAATATAAAATTTTAATAAATAAAAATATTAAATATTAAATTAAAAATAAGAATTTTTTTAAAAAATAATATAAATGAGCCTAAAATGTGTTTGAGTTAATTATACAAAAATTAGTGGACTCGTAATATTATGCCTAAACCAGATCCGGTCCATTAAAACTTCTAAAACTATTGAAGTCTATAGTCATTTTTACTAGAATCAAGGGTTTTGCAAACATTCGGTTGAATTGAGTAAAAAATTTCAAATTAATCGAATTGATAGTTTTATTTTATCATCTTACTTTAATCTAATTTTTTTTTCAAATTGAATAAATTTATTCGAATTAAATTAAATTTAAAAAAAAAAAACCTGAATTGTGATTCTGAAAGACGACACTTTCATCACCAAAATTATGTTTGTTCATTAGTTTCACAGATTAATTATAATGAGACAAAAAACCAATAAGAAATACAGTAAAGGGACTAATTTGATCAAGTTACCATAATAGAGAGACTTTTCAAGTAAATTCCTCCGTTAAATTTGGGGATGAAGTCGTTTTTGATATGGCTTTCATCTAAAGGCTAAATTTAAGGTTACAATTATGTTAAAGAAGATTGTAAGAAAATAAATATTCTCACACGGTCTAATTACACTACCAGTTCCTGTACTTTAGGCACAATTTCGTACAGGGACTGGGAGCATAATTAAACCTTTTTAAATTAATTCAGGTTCTTTGAAACAAGTCATATAGAGTGTCAACTTTTGTTTCTTCAGCAATGCCTTGATTATCTTCTTCTTCATCAATGGTTAACGGCTGTGATGTAGTAATGTTTATAGACTCCGATAAGTACTCCTCCACCCTTGATGAGACCGCATCTTGTGCGGCATTGGACGTCCCGAGAATGGCCGCAGCCTGTTCCGAAGACGTTATCGTTACTTGATTCAACGATTCCATGGACGAACTTCTCGATAAAGTCCCGACGGTGATTTCGTCCCTTTCATCATCGATGATTGATTCGAGCGAACACACGGATCTCGCGGTGTGTGAGTGTACGGATTCACGTTTGGACTTCTGTTTCACTCTTTTACGCCAACTATGAAGTGATTCCCGTACGCTTTCGGCAACTAAGGCTTTCTTACATCGTGATCCCATCTAAAAAACATGCATATATCGAAAGTTACGATGTTGGGTATGCATACTCGTCGGGTTTGGACAAGATAACACGAAGAAGAGCTATGCAATGTGATGAAAAAGTAAAGTTTTGTGAACCTGTGTGACGATTACATTCAAAGGCACCGTGCTATAGCTACACCAGAATTGAACGAGAACCCTGCATTTACGAAAATCGAAATCTCATTATAGTCGAAAATGTTTATTAAAGTTTCCTATTGAATCTCTAAAACGTACCCTGAAGTCAATCGGAAGACTATCATAAGATGGTTTTTCATAAAGCACGATCTTTGCTCGAATCCCCACTAGACAAATCGAGAATACGAAAATTAGCAAACGATCTATTCAGTCTAAACGAAAACGGGCTAGAACGTAAAGCTTACCAATGACCAAAGAAAGGTGGCCATCTCAAAGGCATTCTGCATGAACAAAAAACGAGGAATAAAACCGGATATCGATACTAATCCGAATCATACACAAGACATAATATGTAAAGCATAGGGTCTTACCTGAAAAATGATGAACTGAATCAACCTGAGTAATATATCCGGTTTCCCGAACCAAAACAAATCGTCTCGTGGTTTTACTTGAGCTCCAGTAGGTGGACCGGTTTGTTCCTTGATCTCGAGTGCTAATGAGGAAACAACATGCTGAAGTTTCGTCCCGACTAACATCACAAGCTTCGAACATTTGAAATAAATTCGTAAGACATAGTCTCATTTCCATCGTTTTTTCCGAGAACAAATTTCGGGTTTGAGTCGGTAAGTACTTACAATGGCAGGGATGAAAGATAGCCAGAAGTAAATATTCAATCCTGAAGCACATAAGGCAAAGTAGAACCGAAATCACAAATAATGGCCCTTTTTTTCTATTATTTGATTCAGGAAGTAAAACTGTAACATATATACAAAGAAACAAAAAGGAAGTATTGTTACCATGAATGTTCACAAAGATGCAAATTATTGCATATCCCCAAAGCGCCCAGCTGCAAACCGAAACACAATTCGATTACATTGATTTGTATCAAAATATATAACCGGCATCGAGACATAGCAAGCAAAGTACGATCCAAAATAGAAATCCAACTTGTATGAGCACTTACCTAATACCGAGCATGCCATGAAACTCGTCTTCCATGCTTCGAACCATATACTTATGGAAATCATACGACAATGGTAGCTTGTGCTTCTGAAAAGTCAATAAGCACAAAAATGAGAATATATAGTTATAACAAGCTCGGCGAATGGTAAACTGAGAAAGTAAGCAACATAGGTAATGAAGGGAACATAAATAACCAGGGAACATAAATAACCCACAGTAATGAAACCGAGACGTAGTGCGAGATAATCGGATTTCCTTATAGAGCTCTTAAACTGCCGTAGGAAGCAGAGCTGTACGCACAAACCACGAAATCAATAACTAAAAGACTGAAATGAAACGATATTGGGAAATATAACAGATAATCTAACAAGCATGCAAACGCGATTTAAAGATGAAAACATCGAGAATGGGAATCACCATCCAAATGAGAATCCGACTCCTGCTCCATGGATGAGATGTGTGATGGAAAACAAAGGTAGTTTGTCGCCTCATCACTTTGTTTCTCTTTGCTACGCAAAAGGGAAGTCGTAATCGGAAAAAAAGTACCGATGATAAAACGAAAACTAGTTTCGAGAAACGGCAATTAGGCCATGTTTATCATCATTTCATTACATACCTTGTAAATTCCCATCAGCTATGGAGTTGGCTTGGTTTTCCCATTTTCTCCAGCTATAAATCTGCATCGATACGGAATGCAACATCATTAACCACTTTTCCGATACAGGGGAAATCATTTCATACGATATAAGCAATACATACACAATGCAAATCAACAAAACTACAAAAAAGTCATCTAAATCGAGCTACGCAAGACCATGGTGATGTTCAACTTTCATGCAGAATTCAATTGGATCTCAGGTTATTAGAAAGATAGAGACTGTACCGTACCTTGCTCATAGCCAGGCCAACTGCTAGACAACTATAGAGGACATGAGTGATACCAAGAACGAATAAAAACCGGTGAAGTTGCTCAAGGCCTTCAAATGACACAAACGGTTCACGACCCTGTATTCAACCATTATCGGTAAGACAACTAATTCAATGACACTAAAACGAGCAATGGTTTTACCTCGCCACATTGATGTGATGCAAGAGTATTTAGTCCTTTCGGAGGAACGACACTCTCATTCGGGAAAGACGAAGTACTTTCAAGAAACATGTTGTATTTCATGTCATAATCCATCTCGGAGCATGTATAGAACCGGCTAGAGAAAAGAGATGAATCTACACAAATCTCCGAGATCCATCGCGCCCATTGTGCTAACAACAACGATATAAGACCGAGCAACATCAACTCTAACATGAAGAAAGAACCAAATTACTCAAAAATTATAATATGAACAATGCTTCCATTATCAACCGAAATGACCCCGACCTCGATGAACTACTTACTCACCTTCCTTAATCTTCTCCAATGAAGCAAATAAAGCTTTTCGCCTTGTTTTCTTTAACCACTATACAGAATAAGAATCAAATTCAGATAAAATAACCAAATTACTAAAAGTCATGTTTCTGTATATGTTTCATTAAGTCAATGCACATAAAATAGAAAATGAAACAAAAGAGAAAAGACCCAAATTCACTATGGAGGCCCCTGTGCTAGTAGTAGGATTGCATTTTACACCTTCTACTTATAAATGAGTAAATTAATCCTTATATCAAATAGAAAATTGGTACTTTCAGTTAAAATTTTCGTCCATTTATATTGTTAAAAGCTGATATATGTGATGAAATAATCAAACAATGACAAGTATGCCTCGTACTAATGTACAATGGCAAAATACGACTCTTGCCACCATGATTTCTCCAGAACAAGAAAAACTTTAATTCATTTAAGCTAAACAATGGAGTAGTTCAACAGTCGGCATTCAAAACCAGAGTTTCTATCATGTTTTCCACATTTTCTCAGAAACCAAACATATCATATAAATCTATAGCTACCTTTAAATGAACCAAAACAACAAAACTTTCATTTTCCCAGAGCTACTTACCTTTCCAAATCTATAAATGGAGCGTTCAACCAAAAAGCAAACAAAAACTAATACTGTAATAACAGTAGCAACAGTATAAGTGGGAGTCTCGGCTAAAGACCTTCCTTCCATCGTCATCTTCCCCATGTTTTCTTCCATTGAAAAACCTTAACTTTCATGTTAACGCCATTGTTATAAAAAAAAAAAGAAACCTTTAGAGAGAAAATAAAGAACCCAGTTGGCAAAAGAAAACACGAAAGATCCTGGAAACAAGGAAATGGGGGTTTGTAGTAAAGAGATTAAACAATGGGGATTCAAGGGAAAAATTGAAACTTTTTTTTATTTGTTTAAAATGGTCATTTAGATTGAGAGAGAGAGAACATGGGAAGTGTTCATGAACAATTAGTTTAATGATTATTGATTTGTCGTTGTTTGTGAATTTGCAAACAGACCCACTTTCGTTTTGCATTGAAAATCGATTCTAATAAAAAAAAATTTAATAACCTTCCTTCTTTTTTTGATGCTTCACCAAATCCAACCTACTCACATGGGAGGATGAAAGTCTGTTTTTTTTTTTTTTTTTTTAACTCTTCTGGGTGCTTTTTGAGCTATGAAGATCCTTTATTTATATATTGTATAATTGGCTGGCAAAAAATAATTGAGGTTTGGTAAAATTATATAGAAAGTCCTTATATTATGTTTTTTTAACTGTTTTACTTTCTCTATTTTTTATCTTTTTTTTTTTGCTTAACTTTGTCAAATTATTGGACTAAATTAACAGAAAATGTTGACTTTAAGATTGAAAATACACTTTTCAAAAATTAAAGGACTAAAAATGATTAAATTATAATAAAAAAGACTAAATTTGTCAAAGATATATAATATAAGGACCTTTCTTAGAATTTGACCTTGAAGATCTGACAAAATAAATAATAAAGCTCATGCATGCATATTTCTGTAGAATCTGAGAATGGAATTTTATTTTATTTTAATAAAATAATAATTTTTCAAGGTCCTTGATTAATATAAAATTATAAATATTAGTTCACGTACAAAATTTAATTATTCTTTTTTGGGGGAGAATTACAAAACAGACCACATGATCCAAAAAAGTTTATTAATTGATACCATAAAAACAATTATTGAACAACAATTAATTAGTTGTTAAATTATGACCAAATTGTACTATCGATTCTTATATTTTAGTAAATTTGTGGATTTACCTTTTTGACACAATGCTCAAATTTAATATATTTCGGTGTACTTGAACCCACGTCCTCCTGTATTGACAACAATATTCATACAAATCAAGTTAAACTCAATCGGCTATTTCTTGAATTTTTTAATCTAAAAAATTGGGAAGTTATTATTAATATGTGTTGGACCTAGTTTATTAATACGAAAACCATATGTGTGGACAATAATTAATCATGTAAAAATTAATCAACTTAAAGGGAAAATTTTATTAAAAAAGAATTCAAGATATCTATCGAAGTGAGCTCAGTAACTCATTATTCACATTCTGTAGGGCCATGAAGGGGGTAAATACTGATCACGAGTTTTAAAATTGCTCCATACCCAGAGCAAGGATTGAACCTTTAACCACCTATTAAAGTAGGAAAAACCCGTACTATCTCGCCTAACTATGTGGTTTTCATTAATGTTTTTAGTTTGTCACTATTTAATACATCCATTATTATTATGAAAATTGTAGAAATTGGTTACAAAAAACATAAAGAGATAATATATTTGACACTAAAATAAATACTTATAGATATTTTTATGGTCATAAATGCTTATTTTTACAGCTAAAAACAATGTTCTGCAGAACAAAATATTACAGCTTGAGCAGCTCAGCCGACCTATGCCATGAACCTCAAAATATTGGTTGGTGGTCATTATTATTAAATTAATTCAGTTGGGTTGATTGTATTAATTTTGATTAAATTAATAAAAATAATAATTTTTTATCCACGTAACTGAATTTGACAATTGAATTTATTTTGGTTGTTGAATTTAAAATGTATAAAATTTTGATGACGTGGCACTTTGTGATCGTGCCACATCATCAGTTGGAATTTTTAAAAGATTATATAAATTTTTATGTGATGACGTGATACAATCTTAAAATGTCACATAGTGCTGTAATAATTGGATCAATAGATGAATTGGCTAGATTGTTCTCGATTCAATTGGTTTTATGGGTTTAATTACTAGACCAACAATAATTAAAATTCAATAGAAATTCTTTTTTAAAAAATATCAAATTGGTTCAACCTATTCAACTATTGGTTTTTGTCTCAGTTTTCGATTTTTACCAGTTTCAAATAGTTTCCGATTCAATTGGTTCAACCCTTTGTTTGGATCAGTATACTGGTCTATTCTTGGCCCAATCAGTTCAACCGATCAATCTAATTATATCTCTAAAATATTGGTCCCACCATCAAATCTTGACAAAATCTAAATTTAGGGACAAAAATAGATTTAGTTGTTAAGTTCAGATCTCAAATTGAACAGTAGGTATCAAAGTAGACCTACAAACACGTCAAAATGTATAACCATGAAATGCTATATGATTGTCATATAACTCATCCAAGACCGCATAGCGCAGTGGATTAGCGCGTCTGACTTCGGATCAGAAGGTCGTGGGTTCGACTCCCACTGTGGTCGCTGCTTTTTTGATTATTTATTTTCAGGCCCAAATCTGCTGCTTTTTTTATATAATGTTTGGACTTGGGTTTTTATTTTAGTTTCCAACCTTACCTGAGGCCATTAACACACAGCACTCTGCGTCTTCATTAGCAACATGAAACCAAGACCCTATATTCCTATGCTTACCAAATGGGGCTGCTGCCATTCAACTATATATATATACATATATCTCAAATGACTACTGAAATTGCTTCCAATGCAAGAGGTCACGAGTTTGAATGCACTGAAATACGTTATCCTTCTATTTAAGAGTTAAGATGGACTATGGATAATTCTAGATATTTTATCAAAAAATAGCAGATATAATAACAACATATAATGAGATTAATGTCTAAATATATATATATACAAAACCAACCAAAACCCATTCTCTGGGTTTTCTAGTGTTATTGCTTGTGACAGTGAAACTGCAGATGAAATGTTGTTTTCATGTTTCCCTTTCTCTCCTCTCTCTTTATATATTACACACTTTTTCCATCTATATGACCAACCAAATTTTGTACACGAATGAATAGATTGGCATTTAATGTTTGTAGGGCAAGCAAACCATATGTTGTTTTCTGTATTGAAAGTGCTTGCCTTCTTGTCTCAACCATATATTATTTACTTTTGGATAGCTTTAGTATTTTTCGGCTCTATTGTGTTATTTAACGGATTGATTGAACTGAAAATTGATTAAAGAATCAGTTCGAGTAGAGGTATAAAATCAATTGATTCATAAATCGGCTAAATCAGATTAAAAAAATCGATAATTTTGAATAAACTTTTAGATATTGATGGCTTAACCCAACTTTTAAACAAGTTTAAATGGACTAATTAATTATATACATGAAATAGTTGAAGGGGTGTATTTCTGATTAGTCAAATTGAGTTAAGTTGTTAAAATAAGATTCGTCAATTCGATTAACTCGGAAATTTTTTACTCGATTCAACTCAACTTGATAGAATGCTCACCGCTAAATTCGTAAGTATTAAATTCTTTAAACTAAGTTATGTTGTTTTTCAAATTTTGATGAGACAAACATATTACTCACAAAAAACTAGTCAATAAATTTAACGACTGCTGTTTGCATTAAGACTAAAATTTTGAAATTTGAAAAATATAGTAACTAATAATGATCCAGTTGAAGAATATGCACTAAATCTACAACTTTAACTATAATATAAGACTAATAGTAAAATTTAACCATGACATTGTTTGGTCAGGACTAAAAGTTAAAAATTCAAAAAGTATAGGGACTAAAATTGACTAATTTAAAAAGTATAGGGACTAAAATTGATCAAATTAAAGTACAGATACCAAATCTACAACTTAGGCAAAGTACATGGTTTAATAGCTGAAATGGACCTAGTATTAAACATAAATTATGGATTAAAAAGAGAAAAGTAGCAAGTAGTGGGGTTGTAAAAAGTTATAGTGAGAGTCAGATCTCTTCCCTATTTTAGTATATCTTGTGGATTGCAACTTGTTGCAGAATAGGGTTTTAACCTTTTTTTTATTTTTATTTATTTGCTTGGAATATCAATTAAAGAATGGGTTACCAAAAAGAATAAAATATTTAAATATCAATGAAAGAATAAAAAAGCATGGGGCAAATTGCTAGTAATGGAATGGTAGGTGGACCAATCAGTAAATTTTGGGGATTTACTTAAATTTTATAAAAAAAAAGTAATTAGGGGTTTAATAGGAATTTTTAAAATTTGGGGGTTTAATTAAAAAATTAATAGGATTGATGAGAAATTTTAAAAAATATCGGAAGGTTTAATTAAATTTTTTAAAACTTTTGGAAGGCTTAATTAGAACTTTTAAATTTTTGAGGGGGCATAATTAATTTTTTATTTTATTTTATAAGGTATAATGGAAATTTTATGGGGAAAATTTTAAATTACAGTTTTTTTTTGTTTGTTTGAAACCTGTCAATATATTGTAATTATATTAGGCTTCGATTAAATTTAAAGATCTCTTCGATTCCTCTTAATTTTGATTTTGAGCAAATTAGTTTCTCTAAAAAATCAGAGCAATTTAATTCATATCTATTTCGAAAGCGAGTAATTAACGATAATTATTTGTGATATTATTTTTTTTCCCATCAATTGTATATAATTTTGATTGGTACCTCAAAGTTTACGCATTCTATCAATTGATTCTGACTTAACAAAATGTGTGAATGTTGTAGGATAAATTCGTTAAATCAGGACTCATTTAACAAAAAAATGAAAAATGTTCCGGGTTAGATTTAATAAATCGAGATTAGTTTGATAGAATATGTAGTTTTTAAGGGCTAAGTTTATTATTATATTAATTAAAATTATGTACAATTCATGAAAACATTAACGTTTTGATTAACTGTTCTCACTTTTGAAATTGACAATGATTAAAATACTTCGACTTTTTTTAAAGGGATCAATTTACTCAATATTGAAATTGTAAAAAACCGGGAAGGTATGTTGACCAATTTTCTTGCCATACAACGTACTATCTCATCACAATATTAAGAGGTTGACGATTACCATACTTAACGTTTTTACATCAGAGCAATTTATTAAATTAATTGGTTAAATCAGATAAATCAATTAAATTGATAATAGAAGATTTAACCGGTTTAATAATTTATTAAATTTTATTTTTTTCAATATTGTATTTTTCATTTTAAGATATAAGTTTTTTTTTTACTTTTTTTCATTTAAAATTGCAATTTCCTTTCGATATAAATATATGTACATTTATACATATAAAAACTGAGATAAATTACACCTAATGTCACTAAATTGTTTGTTTACGTTTTGATTACCTAACTTTAAAAAAATACAAAATGATCATTAAACTATTCAAAAGTTTACATTTAAGTCACTCGATTGTTATAATCATTATTATATGACCTTTCTTGTTCGCACCGCTTGCACCAACAGATAGCTTTCATTTCTATTCTCTATTCTCTTCTACAATTCACTTTTCTTTTTTTAATGAAATAGCTTTGAACAACATAGGTTTAAGAACCAAAATTCAAACAATTTTTTTCTCCAATCTCCGACACTAATTATCAGATCAATTTAGATCCAAGGTATGTTATTCTACTCATTGATGGGCACTAATCCACTATACTGGTTATCGAATCATTGTTTGGAGCTCACCGACCAGGCTTTAACAAAAAAACTTAACAGCCCAATGACTTGAATAAAAACTTTCAAATAATTCAGTGACTTAAATGAAAACTTTTGAATAATTTAATGACCATTTTATAACTTTTTGAAGTTAAACAACTAAAACATAAACTTACTAATAGTTTAATAACCTTATACCGAATTTACCCGAAAATTATTGTCCCTTATGTGTGCTTTTTTTGATGTTGTTGGAGTTTGGTTGGCTTTCTTCCTTTGTGCACTTTCTTTCATCTCTCATTTGTTTTATTTTTTGTGACACTTTTTTTTCTCATCACGCATTGATATATTAATAATGATTTAAAAACAAGTTGCACCGCATTGCCCATTCACTTTACGTGTAATAAACTCACTTCCCAACTCATTATTGACTAAATCCAACCTTTTTCTTGAACACCCCCCTAAATAAGGTTAAAATATGCAACAGGTCCCTATACTTTTCATAAATTTAGAATTCAGTTCCTATACTTTTATTTTTAGAAATTTGGTCCCTCTACATTTCAGATTTTAAAATTCGAATCCAATTGTTAACACTGATAGTTTTTGTTAAAATTTGTTGACATGACATTTTGAAATTTGATAAGAAAAACTCAACAGGTAACAATGTAATTAAAAAATGACGTTATAATGAACTTGAATTTAACGAAATAGTTTTAACATTGTTAATAGTTAGATATAAGTTTTGAAATTTGAAAAGTAGGACTAAATTCTAATTTTACGAAAAGTATAGGAATTTATGATATATTTTAAAAAAATAACAAAAAAATGCAAATCTTTACTTGTTAATATTGGTCTTAATCTAAATTGGGTCAAGATTTAATTGTAAATTTTTGAGACATCAAAAATATAATTTTATCGTGTTTAAAAAATTAAAAATATTTTTTTTATTTTTAAAATGTTAAAGTGTAATTTTATCATATATTAATTTGTAATTCCATTATTTATAAGAAAATTGATCTGGTAATTTCATTTTAATATCCAATAAGAATGCACCATATATCACGTTCTTATTGGTAATGTTTTTAAAAAGTAAACTAAGACGAAAATAACAATTTAAATACCAGTGCAAGACTATAGAAATTTTAGAGGCTAAATTGTGACTTAAGGGTATAAAATATAGTAACATCTTTTCTTATACAACAAATTAATAAATTGCCATAATCGTATCCAGCAACGATGTTAGGGGTACGTAAGGACCTTAGCCTTAAAACGGTGAAATAAATATTATAAATTTGTAACTTAATATAAAAGTAAAATTATGCTTTGCCCTAAAAATTTATAACTTAAATTAGGCCGTCTCAAAAATAGTGAAATATTAGTTTAACTCATCTATAATAAATTACATTAAGATCTTTTTAAAAAATATATAATTTAATTCTACTCTTGAAGAAAAAGAATCTGGCTTCGTCCCCGATTATAGCAATTAGGATGAGTTAAAAACACATATCATAATTTATGATAATAACATAATTATATAAATATTATGATCTAATTATGATTTTATCCTCTTTATTATGCTTAAATTTGATATTTTATCATTCTATTTTAGTTTGACACAATTTAATCCACTACTAAATTGATAAAATCATTAGCTCTTGTCGTTGAAGTGAAAAAACGAGTATATTTTTTTAATAAACCGATAATAATTATTTACATTTTAGCTAAATATTTAAGGTTATTTTAAAAAATACCTCATCACTTTAACGTCATCAACTAATGGTGCTATAAGCTCGGACCTACTAATAACATAGTAAAAGTAAAATGTAAAACATATGTTAACAAAAGAGAAAAAAGACTAAACTGTAAATTTTAGTTTAATATAAGGACTAAAATAGAATTAGACCAAAATTGTACAATTTAGAAGTATGTAAATAACTAAAAACAAAATCATTAACGAACATTTTAAAATCAAAAGAATTCGCCAGGGCTAGTATATAATATTAGTATTTTAAAGGGGTTAAAATGTAAAATATATTTCTTTTTTGCTAATTTGTTTCAGATTTTATGTTTTTTAGTATAGTCCCTGATTCCCACTCCCAGTCTTCAACGCAGAGAGAGAGAGAGAGGGGGGGAAATAGAAGTAAAAGTACAGAGTAAGGGAGAAAACGCCTTCAAAAAAGAAAAGAAAAAACTGAAAAAAAAGGAAAAAAAATTAGTAGGAAATAATTAGCTTTCGATTTAGAAACATTGGATTTCAAATCTCAGTTCTTCAATTTCTGAAAGGTAAGTTCTTCACTTTTGTTGTTGTGATTTTTTTTTTTGTAATTTTTGTAATTTAACATAAAATAATATTTTATTTGTTATTTGTTTTCCTTTTTTTTTTCTTCTTAACTTCAAGAAATCAATCTTCCTCTGTTAAATCTTCGAATATATATATTTTTAGTTTTTTTTTGTTCATCTCTTACATTGTATGATTTCCATTTTTTTAATACCTAATCTCAGTTCTTAGGCCTTTTCTTTCCTTTTTTTATAATTTCATATTTATTCATATTGATATTATGATGTTTTTGGTTGCTGAGGAATCGTGGAAAATCGAAAGAATCAAGAGTTTTCAGTATTTGGATTTTCACTTAGTTTTAGCTAACGTTATTTGTCATTTATTATTATATTTATTTTTAGAACACAATTTAATTCATTTTCTTTTAATGTTCGGAATGAGAAGCTATAAATAGTGCCCGAAACGTTATTCTAAGTTAATTTAGAGAGACTTTGTTTTTTTTTTTTTTTTTTTGAATTTTTTCAAGTTTTTTTGGAATAAATTGAAGAGTGTCATTTAAGGCAACGAATTATACTGTTAATGTTTAGAGGTTTTTTGTGAGGATTGTCTTGATCTGTTTGCTGTATTATCTGCGGCTATTTCAATGGGGAGGATATGCATTTGTGGTGATATTTCTTCTTTTTATGTTGTTTGTATGTTTATTTTTTTTTTATAATTGATTTTGGGCCATGCAAATTAAGGGTTTACTTCCTGGTGAAAGTACGCTTTTTTTTTTTTTAAATTGATCTTTGCTACAGTGCTATGACTTATGAGAACAGTGAACACTTTTGAACATGATCTGAATATAATTTACACATCAACAAGGGCATTTAATTTTTTTTTTTTTGTTTGAGACCCCAGTGTTTGATATATTAGGTCCCAACTAAATTTGGGATCGAGTCAGGTCGGAACCGTGAGTGCATTGAGCTCCTTACCACTCAATAAAATAGGCGTTGATGACAAGGGTATTCCATGGAGATAGGGAGATTTCTAATAGTATTCATGGTGGTCTTTTTTGCATGGTTTCTCTGCTTTGCATATGCTGTCTTTGGGACATGGATGTTTTTATGTTTCGTACCTGATATGCTATGTAACAGTAGGTTTGATGCATGATACCAATATGTGATCTGATTTTCTCGTTGAATGGAGGGCTTATAGTTTCTTGGTTTGTGAAAATGTTACTGCAGTTTTCTTCTTTTTTGTTTGTCCTTTTCGTGGGACCCTCATGTTTGCCTTTCTTCTTTTCATGACTAATTAATTTTGTGATTTGTCTCTCCTACGCTCTTTGCAGGAACGGGAGGTTCTTGGCCATGGCAAATTCTAAGGGTTCAACGAACATAAGGAACTTTATGGTTTCTGGAAAGCATGCTTTACTCCCTCCGAAAAGTCCATTTCCCACTGTTTCCCCAGCATATACTGATTATATCCCCAACAGTGTTATTGGGTCAAAAGCAGTTCAAAAGCCTAGAGAAGGAAATACACATCACCAACGCACTTCCTCCGAAAGCCTCCGAATGGAGGAACAGCCTTCTTGGCTTGACGATCTCCTTAATGAACCAGAGACTCCTGTGCGCAGAGGAGGTCATCGACGTTCTTCAAGTGACTCTTTTGCATATATTGATGCATCTAGTGCTCCTAACCTAGATTATGCAGCTCAAGATGAGTTCAGATATCAAAATATGATTAACACACCATCTTGGGCATCTAAAGATGCTAGGCTTTCATCTCTCTACAGTGATGTGAACTTGGTAAAGCAAAATAGGGCATGGGATTCATCTTTGAATGTTATGACTCATCCAAGCAGGCTTCCTTCTCTCAGAGAAAATACCTTTCTTCAGAGTTTAGGATCATCATGTGCACCACGAGAACTAGAGGGTGCTCTCTCAACTGCAAGTGAAAAACAAGATTCTGCTGAATCTGCTCCTCCTGATGCAAAAGCTTCTTCTGAGAAAAAGGATAATTCTCACACTAAATCTTCTGCATGTGATGGCGATAGTAAACGTGCCAAGCAGTGAGTTGCCTATCTTATTGTTCCAATTGTTGGGGTTATGGAATTATTTTGTCGAAGCAACATGATGAACATTAAAGTTCCTGGTTGTGTGATCCTGTTTGTTACTTTCTGCATGAGCATACTTTTATCCAAATCTCACACTATTAGCAATATCTTTTACAAGTTTCATTTTATGAGCTCCAGGAATGCTTGCAATTGCCTTTACTGTTGCTAATATTGCTACTTGTTAGTAATTAATTAATTTTTTGTTTATAATGATCATATTGAGAAGGTGCTTGTCAAATGTCAATTAATTTGCAATGGGATTAGGAAATGATTCTAGCTGGAGCTGCTCAGCATGATTGCATTGCTTGGAGTTTTCTTGTGGTTGCATTCACTTTCTATTAGTTTTATGCATTTTTGGCCTTGTTGTACCTCTGGTTCTTTGGCTGGAAAATTTCAGCCACAGAATAGACATATTTGATTCTGGTTTCCTGGAAACCTCTTTGGTTATCATGTTATGGAGCATGCTGATGCTTGTCTTTAGTCTGTTTCGTAGGTTCCTCCTGCCTACAAAAATAAAAAAGGATAATACTAGTAGATATTGTTATGTTTTCTTTTGTTTCTAAATGGAATCACATTTCAATTTCATTCTTTTTTCTTTCTTTCTTCAAATTTCTTACTTTGTTGCACCTGCTGTTTATTCAGTTGATATTTTTTTTTTATTAACTTGCGACTCTGATCTATTTTTTGCTGTATGGTTCTTGGATTTTTCTTATTAAAATTCATATATGGTTTATTGTGCCAATGCGCATGCTCTACATTGGTAGAAAGTATTATGTTTGAGTACTTTGTTACTGTCCATTGCAGGCAATTTGCGCAACGGTCAAGAGTGCGTAAACTTCAGTACATAGCTGAGCTAGAAAGAAATGTACAAGCTTTGCAGGCAAGTATTAGTCCAAAATCCAAATAGAAGCGTTTTAAAATTGACTTGAAGTTAAAAAACAGTACGCTTTACTATGAAGTGCTACATGTGTTTCTTATTAACAGGCAGAAGGGTCTGAAGTTTCAGCTGAGCTTGAATTTCTCAACCAGCAGAATCTTATTCTTAGCATGGAGAACAAAGCTCTTAAGCAACGCTTAGAGGGTTTAGCTCAGGAGAAAGCTATCAAACATTGTATGTGTCTAACCTATGAACTCTAATTCTACGATTTTATGCTGTTTTTCTGAATTACATATTGCATATTAACTTGTTATCTACCTTTATAATTAGTCCGTAGTTTGGACCTATATGTATTTGAATCATTGGGGTGATAGATCCCTTTCAAATTTTATAATGGTATAAAGCAACATTTAGTTCTTGAACTTAACAACTTTTCCCAGTTTTGGTCTCTCTGATGTTATGCCACGTCATCACTTAATATTATGCCACATCATCACCTAATATTAGAATGCCATATCATCACAGGGATCAAAATTGGGAAAACTTGCCAAGTTTTAGGACTAATGCCGACCAAAAAAAATTCAAGGACCAAGTTGGGTAAAGTTGTTAAGTTCACGGACTAAATGTTACCTTATCCCTTTTATAATCCAGAGGTTGCCGATTAAGTTGCTTGTAAAGAAAAATTAGCATAGGTGAGAGGAACTTTGACCAAAAAAATGACTGGAGATTTGGGTTTGAGATGGTTAGAGAGTGTTGGTAAGACAAAGTGAAGTTTCTTGTCATGTTCTAAAATGGTTGGTAAGAAGGAAGAAAACATATGGCGAAATCTTTACAAGACAGTGCCGGTTTCTTTGGTCACGATTTTGTTTGTTACACTAATAAAACGTAGAAATATCTTGCTGTACTTAAATAGGATGTTGTGGTCCATGCCTTGTGTCTTGGGAGCTGGGGTTCCTTGACAACGATATTCCGAAAGCATGAATATGTAGAAAACTGCTGATGTGTCTAGGGGACCAGTATTGATCTGTCTTGTGATTAACAATAATTATTTTAATCGATTAAAATCTAAATTATGCAATCACTGTGATACAGTTGAGCAGGAAGTATTGGAGAGGGAGCTCAGTAGGCTACGAGCCTTGTATCAGCAGCAGCAAAATCAACCGCAACAACAACAGCAGCTATCATCTAACCATCGACGCTCTAGCAGTAGAGATCTCGATTCTCAATTTGCAAACCTCTCTCTTAATCATAAAGATGCCAATTCTGGTAGTACTCCTGTAACGGGTCCACTCCGCATTTGAACATTTAAAATTAGCCGGAACCGCCACGTTTTCCATAGTGCTCGGATAAAGCCAAGTTCATCCTGTTCTTGGTAACCCCCTCCCCCTCCCTCTTCCTTGTCTTTATTTTTCCCTTTTTCGGTTCTTCCAACCGATGAATATCTTCGATATGCACCTGGTAAGTCCATGCTAGAAAAACTCGATTTCAGGGCATATGATTTACCTGAGGTGGTAAAAAACAACATAAGAACAGGTTCCGTGTTTAACTCCCTCTTGTCTGTTTCATTAGTGGTTAAATATGATACAGAAATGTGATGTCCTCCATTTTCGAGTTAGTCACCTTAGGTTGTTTGGATGTGAATTATTTATAAAATGCATAAATGGTAGGAAAAGAATATTTCTTGTACAATGCTTTTAATGAAAATCCATGTTTTTCTTCCTTCTACTTTCCTTCCATATACATATTAGCACTTGTTAAGTGGCAAAATTGGGAATTTTGTGTTGGGAGAGCCAAGGTAGACCTATAAGTTTTCGGAGGATCAAAGCTAAAATTTTGTCCTAAAAGGATGTAAATGGAATTTTTATTTTTTAAAAGAGATCAAAAATGCAATTTTTCTCATTTTAATCAAGTTGGCCAATATGACCTTGAGCTCTATTCGAAATTTGGGACCAAGCTTGAGTTGATCATCAATATATTAAGTTAGCGAAAGTATACACATTATATTATATGTTATAAAATTGTATATATAAACCTGTTAAAATATACAAAAAAAAAAAATCCTTCACCAAAATTTTAATATAAAATCATAAATTAATATAAATTTTAACTTGTACTAAAATGGTTTAGTGTTTTATCCAAATAAAATTATATATAAACTATTTTTTTTTTACTTGAGTTGTGATTTAAATCTTGGATCATCCTATTTTATCATTTTTTACCTAAACATGTCAATAATTTTTTTAAAAAGTAAAATTGGACGAAAATTATAGTTCAACCTCAAAATGATTGAGAAATTATTTCATCGATCATAAATGTTTAGGATTTAGGGTTCATGATAAAAAATTATCAAAATTATATGTTAATGATATGGAAAATTGTTGAAATGTCATTAAATAATTAGAAATGGACTATGGATGATGTGGTGGGGAGGGTCCATAAAATAATTTATCCAAAGTGAGACCTAAAAAAGTTTAAATACCAAATAAAAAAAATATAATTTAGGGGTCAAATGGTGAATTAACCCACAAATGGTGAATTAACCCATACCTTTTTCCCTAGAATTTCCTTTGAAAATTCCCGGCCCACGCAAAATCTCTCTTCATTCCTCTC
This sequence comes from Gossypium longicalyx, assembly GCA_025698465.1. Lineage (NCBI taxonomy): Eukaryota > Viridiplantae > Streptophyta > Magnoliopsida > Malvales > Malvaceae > Gossypium > Gossypium longicalyx. The sequence continues at coordinate 108,560,837 of CM046997.1, read as the reverse complement.
CTCCTCCTCCAGTGCGGCGGTGCCTCACCCAAGCCCTCTCTTGCCTTCAGATTTCCGACGGATCAGTAAATTAAATAAAGGTAATCTTGAAACCCTAATTGAAGATCGATTTCTACTTGAGTCATCATATTTTGAGTAATTCTGGTTTCTGCCTCTCAATCACTCTGCTTTATTTGATTTTCTGTTTTCAATCCTACTGCTTGTTACTCTCTCTCTGTTTAAGGAGAATTTTTTTTAAAAGCTATCGGTTTATGTCTGTTTTTTTCGGTTAAACTGCTTATTTGCGGCGGCGATCGCTGCTATTGAGATCTTTATCCGCCGCAGCGAAATAGCGGCGGCGACATTGCTACGCCACTGCTACTTGAAACCCCGGAACTCGGTGCTTAGAAACTACAGTATTATCTGTGATATGACTGTTAGTGAATGACCGTAGTGGAGATGTAAAAGTTAAAGATGGATGTGTGGTAAGATTAAGAAGGATATCATTGGAGGAGGGTTCATGTATGAAATATATGTGGATTAAGGCCTGTTTGGTTCGATTAAGGTTTAGTATTTGGGGTCTAGGGTTTTCATGAATACCATAGGGGGATATTTTGTGAAGTTCATCATTATATTGATTACCTTATCTGTTTGTTAAGTAAAAATGTAGCGGTTTAGGGTTTAGGATCTAGAGTCAGTAGAGGATATTTGTGAAGTTCATCATGTATTGGTTATCTTGTCCATTTGTTTACGTAGAAATGATTGATTTACTTGTAATGGTTAAAGCAAATACCAAATATTTCAAATGTGTTGATGGCTTAAAATAGGGTTTAGAGTTAATCATGAAATGTGATATGGTGGTTGCTCATATCATCCTTTAACCATGTGGTCGAGGGATCAATCCCCGCTCATGGGAATGGGTCATATTTCATGATCAACCATTTATCTCTTCGAAGAGCACCTGCAGCGAAGGGATTAGTCACAGCCACTCGTGGCGGATACCTTGGTTATAAAAAAAAAAAAAAAAAAGGGTTTAGGGTTTAATGAATACCATAGGGGATATTTGTGAAGTTCATCACGATATTGATAATGTTATCTGTTTGTTTATGTAAAAATGATTGATTTCTTGTAATGGTTAAAGCAAATACAAAGTATTTCAAATGTGATGATGTTCTATATGGTGATTTAAAATTGGAACTCTGCCATTATCAATTCTGTTGTGGTTAGTACAGTGGGGAAGAAATGAGTGCTTTCAATAAGTTCAAAGCAAGTGTTCCTGTTGCATGGAGCCCGAACCTCTATATAACCCTTGTGAGGGGAATTCCTGGCACGCGAAGGCTTCATAGGCGCACCTTAGAGGCACTAAGGTTACGTAAATGTAACCGCACTGTCATGCGTTGGAACACTCCCACTGTCCGGGGAATGCTTCAGCAGGTATTGCTATATAGGCTCCTTAACTGATTTTTGTCCTTTTGTTTTTTTTTTTCCGAGTTTAGGGATTTTTATCTGAGGCATTTTATGCGTAGGTGAAAAGGTTGGTTGTGGTTGAGACAGAAGAAATGTTCAAGGCACGCAAAGAGAATGAATCCAAACACCGAGCTCTACGTCCCCCTATCGTCATTAATCATCTCCTGGCTTCTGCAACTGACTCCACTAAGTAGCCTTATAAAGAAGAGAATAGTAAGTTTTTGAACCTCTGTTTTAGTAGGGATTGTTCGGGTTTTTTCGACATATTTTCTCTATGTTTGAAGAAAATAATCGGAGTAAAAATGGTGAACTCGAAATAACAATGTATTGAACTCTTTGTGTTTTTCATGTATGGTGATTATATTTAGTCCTTTTTTTATCATAGATTCTTAAAAGATTTTGATGTTTGAAATTGTATGTTTTATGCTCTTGTGATTAAGTAGTTCTACTTTTGGCTTTCTTGTATATATATATATATATATAGTAATTTGCTTGTAAAAGTGCTCTATAGAGCGGACTGCATTTTGATCCTTTACTTTCAAAATAAGCACGAAAGCTCTAAAATGAGCCTTGGGTTAAATTTAACGACTTGAGTTACAATGGTATAAGGGTACCTACTACATCACTTAAAATAAAATATTTTAAAGGGATAAAAGCTCAAAATTATGTCATCTTTGGTCCAATGTGTAATATTGTACATGAATTTTAATTTTGTGTAATTTTATACATGACATCATGATTTGATTCTATTTTCATAAGCAATTAACATCATTATTAATATACCTTCATTTTACATTTACATATTGGATACTCAAATGATTATACTTATATGATATAAAAATAAATTGATTTTTATATCTTTTTAAATGTCTACAATTGAATCCAAATCCAAATTTAAATTTCCCGTATATATTTGAATTACAATAAAAAATATTATTTTAAATCAAAATTTATGTATCAAATTATACATTAAATTAAAATAAATGTATAATTTTAATATTTAAATTAATTCTACATCATTTAATCATGCCAATCCCACAGAATTAACGATATGACAAAAGTTAAAAAATTTACTATATATTTTTTTCAATTATGACAAAAATTAACCAATATTTAATTCATTTTAGAAATACTTAAAGGAGTTTACCCCTTTTTTTAATAAGTTAAGCTAGGTCCAAAAAAGCATATTAAATCAAATTTCATGATATTTATCCTTTTTCTTTTCATAACCGATTAAATTTGGACTGTAATCACAACTAAGTTCAGCTAAGGATACATCAATAAAAACAAGCCACTTACTCAAACTGCCATAGGTTAAATTGAGTAATAACGACTGATCCAGTTTAGGGTTTCTTAACAAAGAAAAGACGTTATACATACATACATATATGTATGGAAAAGATGGATTAATGCCGAATAAATTGATATCCATGAGCTCAAGTTGCTGTTACGCCTTCGTCGAGGAGTAGTAAAGGCTAGCATTTACTGGTGTCGCTGCTCGAATGCTCGCAACCCCTGAAAAAGATGGGGACATCTGTTAGTGATGTTAAGAAACCTTGCGCTCGAAGCAACGATTATTTATACCTAGAAGGGTAAGAAACGTAAGGTTTTGCAGAAATGGTGTCAGATAATAATATTTACCTTAAAAAGTGAACATGATTATTAACACATTGAACTTCTGTGCCTGTCAATGTCGGTCACGCATGCCTGCGTCTTTTGACATTGTCGTCGGTGAATAACTGCCAATTACTATGATCAAGAGCACTCAAGTCATCGAGTTCTGCAATGGCTAACAAGTATCGAGTGAGTTTTACAAGCTCTTGATCAGTGTCTCGGTTGGCATGAGCTTTTCGGAATGGCTTAATTGTCAAACCATTCTGCGGGTTCATCACAAAATTTCTTCGGAGATCATCAAACATTATAGTGTTTTTCGAACTGTAAAACTGAATACGTAAACGAAACCATACATCAGTCAGTGATTTTCGTTTGGGCATACCAATCTAACGAAGCAAAAACAAGAGCAACTTTGGTTTTTTTATGTACCTCAGGAAACTTTGCCCAAATTAAACCAAGTGGTTTGCAATCAAAGAGTCCACGAGAATCCGATTGAACAGTGATCATTGCTAAATGGTCTAGAAGGGCCGTAATTTTGTAGTTCGGGTTATTTAGTACCCCGAGTTGTCCCATCTTCAATTCAACCCATTTCATGCTGGAGAGAGATACAAATGTAACCTTTAGAAACCCGAGAAAGCCAGACCATATGCAAAGAAATTTTACAACATGCATCTTTATGTTGTTCGAATTCTTCATTTTTTCTAGAAATAACTGTCCAACATTCGCATCAAATGCATATCCAAAAACGGTTATGGGAATATGACTCTTCAAAACATCAAAAAAGACTGAGAAAGTAAACTAACATACTCGAGTAAGCTACAGGTTGACGATAAAATTTAAGATGGCTATGGGAATATGACTCACCTGGTCGCGGACCAAATCATAATATCGTACTCGGCATAAGCAGCTGTTAGAAACTCATGAAGATCTGCCAAAAGAAAAAAAGGTTATCTTCAGCATTAGCACCTACCAAAACATACCGAACGTATAAATTCAAATAAAAAGACAGTAGACTTACAAGGCCGCATAAGTTGAAGTGGATTCTCAGCAGACGATCGATGATCGAATAAAGTATAGTCTATATCCAAAACAAGCAGTTTCTTTCCTTTACGGCATGGAGCTTTTAGTTCGATCTATATGTAAACAAGAAGAGAAGAAATCATTAACTTGTATGCAAAGAAGAGAGTTTAAAAAGACACAATAAAGGGTTTAGGGTTCCTAACTACTCGGTCTCAAGTAAATGAGCAATACATACACACAACCATGATTAGTGAAACCGCAATTATAATAAGAGGAGTTATACTAAACCCTCAATAGAATCAAACCTAACAATGTATGATAACTTTTTCAATTCACCGAAGCAAATTTCGTATTATTTTTTTCACAATCAACACTTTAGATGTAAACAAGACAAGAACAAATCATTAACTTTTATGCAAAGAGTGTTTAAAAAGCCGCAATATAGGGTTTAGGGTTCGTAACTACTCGGTCTCGAGTAATACATATGTACAACCATGATTAGTAAAAAGCAATAATAAGAGGAATGAAAAGAAGGTTCATATACATGATGTATGATGTATGAAAAGAAGAGACTCGAACCTTGTATTGATCTATACGTCTCTTCAATTTCTGCTTGTTAACCTCTTTATCTTTAATATCAACAGCTTCATCTTGCCCAAGTTCAAAATCATCGATAATCTCCGGTGCCTCGACTGGATCGACGATTATATCATCTTCAACAGTTCTACATATTCATAACAACAACAACAAGAACAATTGAAATTAATATTATTTATACCATCATATAAAGCCACATTCATCAATGCAAAGATTAATGATTTTCTACAACGACATGTTTCAAAAAAACTATAATTATAAGAATTTAATAGTTCAAACAGCTAAAAATTCCCATAAAATGGCATTCTAAAAACAAAAGAACCCAAATTAGAGAGTACCCAATCATGGTCATCTTAAGAGAAGACTTAAGGGGGATCTGAGAGAGCAAAAGGGAGTCATCGGAGAGCTTATTTCCGATCTTAGGGTAAAGAAGCTTTTGCCTTTGGGGTAAAACGTTCGTCATTTCACAGATCCTTCGTTTCAACTCGGCTACTGAGTCATCTCCACAAACTCGAACCGTGTACTCTTTCCCGCTCCATTTTACTGTCAAGGTCAGCTCCTCCTCCGTCACCGAAGACGATGCAGTGGCAGCGGCGTCGGCGGCCATTTCCCTTTTTTTTTTTTTTTTTTTTTGTTTAATTAGCAAACCAAACTACAAAAGAATCTCAGTTTCTACTGTAGAAGCTGAAGCAATTGCCCTTCATATAAAGAACCCAAACAAAATTGATAGTGAAAACAATTATGGGTCATGGATCAATTCCATATATATTTTTGGATCACCGTAAGCTTCTTTGAGCTTTTTTATATATTGGGTAAAAGATGGCCCATAGGTGTAAGTAAACCCTAAATTTTTACCTTTTTGTTCTTCAATTGGAGCTGAGCCTGTTGGGTAAGCTATATTTGTATGGGTTTAATTCTATTTTAGTCCTCTATTAGTCTGAAATATGAGATTTGATCCCTTTGCTTATATTTGATGCAATTTGGTCTGTATTTTTGTTATGTTATTACTAAGTCTAATTATTAGTAACGACGTGACTTACGAAAGTAATTTGAAGTATTCTGGCGACATGTAAATTTATTATTAGTTGAACATGGTTAATAAGATTTTTACGTAAGTATATTGAATAATAGTAAAAAATAATAATGTCATTGTTATTAATTTGGACATGCTAATAACATTATAAAAATAGAGGGACCATTTTTCTACAATGGGTGATAGTAAGGGTTGTTCAAGTATTGAATTCGAGATTTCTATCAACTAATACAAGTTTTTTGCCACTCTACTTATGATATAATCAATTCTAGAAGGACCACATTATGTCAAATTATAGTAGTGAGACTAAATATTAAATTTCAGCATGGTAGGGTGGCTAAAATCATAATTATACCATTTGATTGAAAGTGATTATATAACAAAGAATAATTAATTGGCTTTATTTGATACATTATAAGTGTATGAATTTATACACTGACAATGATCCATATTGGCATAAAATGAATATTAGGTTACTGAGTCTATTTAATTTTTGTTAATTATTTACTTTTCTTTTTATTGAGTTATTTTTTGTTTAAAAAAAATGTTCTCGTATTATAAGAGAATCTTATGAAAATAATTATTAGTTTATTATTATTGCTTTGTATGTAAGAACTTAGAGTAAATGAATCAAGATTATCAACATTTTATTCCTTATCATTATATTTATATGGTATCAGAGCTATCAAAGCTCACCAGAGTTTGATTTAATTTTTTCCCACTGCCTCACACTCAAACAAGTATTTCTAAAAGCTACTATACTAAGTAGCCTCCACCAATACTTTCATTACATTGATATTAGTGGCCCCACTATGGTGATACAATTCAACCTTACCTCCTAACTCCTCATTAAATGAACTGAAAGTATTGATTTCTCGACATACAAAGCATAATTTTCAAAGCTTATCCATGGCCATGATCTTTTCGACCATCTCGATGGTTCTAAACCAACCCCTTAACCATTATTCATGACTGTCAACAAATCAATTCATATCATTTGATTTCATCAAGACCAATTTATCCAAAATGCCTTAATGGCGTCCGTTAACCTAATAATAACGTCCACAATTGCCAATGGCGGCTTCACCAGTTGAGCTTGGAAGTTCCTCTACGCCGCCTTTGCTAAAAGTCACAAACTTGGGTATTCAACCTTTAAGATAAACTAGCCTACTTCAGAAAGGAGAAACTTAACATGGTCGCCTATTTGCATCGTGTTTGTCCTCTTGCTTGTGAACTTGCTCAAGTTAGAGTCTCAATTGCCAATGAAGAATTAATTGTTCAATTTTTTGTGGCTACTGCTTTGAGTATAATGAAATATCAATTGTAATATGCACCAAAGATAGTACTATCTTAAATGAAGACTTTTATGACAAACTAATTGATCATGAAGTCTTCTTTAAACACGATGAATAAAGAAATCCAAGCCTAAACATTGTTGCAGTTGCCATGCGCGACTAATGGAACAACAACAATCACAAGTGCTACCCCTAACAACACCACCACTCAATTGCGGCGCCAAAATAATTGTTTGAAAAATTGGCGAGACACCAACTTGTAAGGCTTATCTAATTTTATTAGATGTTAGCTTTCCAAACATGTCTAGCACATTACCATCATGTGTTTCTCACTATGTCATGATTATTTTTTAGGCTCAAGCCAATTATGTAACTGCTCAACAATCCAATGCCAACCCTTGAGATCTAAGCTATAATGCCACCTATCACATTACTACAAAACCACATGGCCTCACCGAGTATCATGGATCTAATGGTGTCTCTATGGGCAATAGTAATCATACATTGGTGTCTCATTAAAAGTCCCTTAAAAATACATAAAATTAAAAATTTAACCTTTAACCAAATTTTTAATAGTTGACATGATATAATTTACTATATTATATAAGTTTACAAATAAGCAACGTTAGTGTTGGGTTGCTTGTCAATTATACGTCAAATTGCAACTAAAGAAACAAATGAAAGAGTAAAGAGCAGAGAATGATATAAAAATTGATTATGCAATTCGAAACCCTCCTACATTTGCAAGGATTTTGTCCAAAGAGTAATGCACTATGAATCAACAATAATACAAGATATGATTTAAGTTTAACTCATTCATCAAATTACAACCTCCTTTCTATAACATGAACATAAAATAATTTGTTTACAAGTACTTTTACACTAAAAATAAGTTCTTTTCAATGAACAAAATAAGTGTTCTTCTCAATTCACACTTAATCAAACCAATAAGTCTTCTTTAATTAGGCAATTGCAGACTTGTAATTCTCTAGCTAATGTGATCAAAATATGCTATTAGGATCGCATTCCAATTGGACTTCAGATAAGGAAATAGAATAATAAGGGATCTTCTTACTATAGTCTTTTATAAAAACACGATCTCTTCAAATATGGTAACCAATTTACATTAGAACTCTTGGAAAATATCATTGCTTGAAATGATATCTTTATCAATCTTATATAAATTATAATCACTTGCACCGCTGCTCAAAATTCTCAGAGAGTTGTAAGAGGTCAAACACAAATTTTCAACCAAAATATACCAACAAATATGCATGGTAAGTTGGGTAAAAGTATCATGGAGGCCCTTACACTAGGAGTCAGATTACATTTTGCCCCCTTTTCTAATTAAAAAAATAGACAAGTTAGTCCCTGTACATTAGATCAAAGAGCAAACTGGTCATTTCTGTTAAAAATTTCATTCATTTTTACTATTAAAATTGACGCGGTTGACAGAATAACTAGAAAGTTACTCGTGGCATACTAGATGTATTTCATTTTGACATACAAAGACCAATTTTTAATAGTAGAAATTGATGAAATTTTTAACAAAAAGATCCGGTTTACTATTGATCTAACATATAAGAACTAATTTATGTATTTTTTAAGTAAAGTGGATAAACCGCAAAATATCCACTTCATGGTAAGTTGCAACTGCAAATGCTAAGAGAAAATGTCATAATTAATTCACTTTTTGAAACAAAAAATCTATAAATTGAAACATACTTTTGTTGCATAATTTCCATGTAAAAAATAAAAAGCCTTACAATTGTAATATTCCCATGAAAAAGGTGTGTAACCCTAAACTTTTAGCCGACAACTAAAAATAATTTTCCATTAATTAATGGCTCCATTTTTATTCGAAATTTCTTTTTGGGCGGCTTGTTTATGATTGAAATTTGTCGGAAGGGGCATCGAATCTTTGTCATGTTTTGTTGCTAAAAATGATTGTCGTAGGATTGTCCGCACATCCATTAATTAATAAAAAAGTCATAATAATCTCAAATCATCCATTTTTGTCAAAAAGTGTGAAATATCAGTGCAAATCAATTGCGGATTAAATTTTAATTTGATTAGTATGAGTATTATTGTTAATTTAAGAAGATGTGAGTTTAAGTGTGTTGAAACATATTATCCTCCTATTTATGGGTTAGAGATGGACTATGAATAGTTCTAAATATTATGTAAAAAAAACAGATATGATCAAAATCCACAATGAAATGCTTTTAAAAAAAATTGTGTGGGCTAAGAAGATGGGTTTTTTTAATAGAAAAAATATTTAAAAATGAGGTTAGTTTTTAGATAATTTTGAAAAGGGAAAAATGTGGTGACTAGTTTAAATTTTTGAAAATTTAGAATTTAAAATTTTTTATTTCAAAAAAATTAATGATTAATTTTTATATTTTAAAATTTAGGTTTAAGTGTTAATATTGTTAAAATTATTTTTGTTAAATTTAAGTTAATATAAAGTTTTTTTAATTACATAAATTCTAAATGATTTTTTTAATTTTAAAATATCACAACAACAAATTTAACAAGGTTAATAATTGGGCCTAATTTGAGAATCTGAAAAGTAGAGATTTAATTCCTGAAAATAAAAGGATAAGAACTAAATTTCCTAATTTTTGAAAAGTATAAGGACTTATGACATATTTTAATATTTTAAAAATTAAGATAAATTTTCAACATTTGAAGAGAAAAACAACCATGTTTAGTGATAAAAAAAAGATTAAAAACAACAAGCGGCTCTCTCATAAAATCGTCACATGATAGTTTCTCTCTTCTTAAGAAAACGATACGTGGTATCTTTAATTTTTTTAACTAACACGTGTCATCACTACGATGAACTCGTCTTCTCTTCAATTTTTTCAAAAATTATCCTGTATTTTTAAATTACCTAAAAACTAACTTAATTTTTTTAAAAATAAATTTACAATTTAGTAAATTCTTTAAAAAAAAAACAAATTAAACTACGTAAGCATAGAAGAGCTTTGAGGCAAAACAGACGCATGGTATGACGTCATAAAGAAAATCTTGTCTTTTATCCGATAAAGTATTATTTATCGTCCAAATACAATTTAATGTAATCGCAAAAAATATTATAAGAAATTGAAGAAAATAAGGGTAGATTTCGATATATGGTGGGGTGAGTGCGGTGCGTTTAGCTTTTTTTTGTCTTACGTTACACTATTTAATTTTACCGTCATTGTTACTTTTATACAAACCGCAAATAAATATTAATTTTAGTAAAATATAGTTTGTATTTATATATTTATTATTTTAAACATATATTTTTATAACACAATAAATTAAGTTATAATAAAAAATATATAATTTATTTTGATATAATTATACTTATGATGTATGTAAATTTTTTAATCGATTCGATATCTCTATTATATTAATCTAAAAAAGTGTATATATTAATATTCATTAAACGATTGAAAGTTTTTATACATAAAAAAATAGTTAGAAAATTTTAATTAAAATATTAATTATATAAAAAGTTATGGAATGATACAAAATCACTTTAGTTTTACACTGATGTAAATAGATTTCTCCTCTATAAATATATTTAGGGAATTGTTAGCACCTCGCCCTTTTTGGATTTCTCCTCTACATATATATTTAATATATGGGAAAGGATCGTATGAAACAATGACGCCATGTTATCTGTATCCCTTTTACAATAGTTTAATGCCACATCAGCATTTTCATCTTAAAAAAAATCAAATCCAAATGAAAATCCTGAAATTTAAGATAAAAATACTGATCTGGCATTAAACTAATGAAAATAGATAATATCTCTATTTTATACCATCCTTTCTCGTTAGTATATGGATATGCCAACTAATTTAAGTGATGTATATTGGTCAACAACTTATATTGGTTGGCATGAATTTATTAATGAAGAAAAATAGAAAGTAAGTACACAAAGGTAGGTTAAATTTTTTGTATATTTAAAATTTAGTCCATTAAATTTTATTTTAAGGAATTTAGTTTATCTATTTTTTGGATTTAAAAATTTAAGTCTAATTATTAACAACGTTAAGATTCTTCTATTAAATTCAGGTTTATTACAACGGGAGGCAAATCTAAGCAGGGTAGGTAGAGGTATTGAACCCCCAAAATGGGAAAAATTATAATTCAATCCTCTCATAAATTATAAATCAATATATGATAAAATTACATTTTGGCCCTAAGAAATGAAAAAAATTATGTCGAAGTACTTCCTTAAAAGAAGATGGAATCATAAATTAATACATGATAAAATTATATTTTGATCTTTAAAAAAATCAAAATTCAATTCTGCCCCCCTAAATTTTTTCTAGATTCTCCATTGGTTATGCTATTTTTATGTTATATAAATTATCAGGTGATTTTTTTTTTAATTTCAAAATGTCACAGCTGCTAATTTAACAAAGAAATTTTAATAGTGTTAATAATTAAACATGAACTTAAAATCTGAAAGGTAAAAAGACTGAATTCCTAATGAAAATAAAAATACAGGGACTAAAATTTAAATTTACAGAGAAGAATACAATTACTTATGGCGTATTTTAACCTTAAAATAGCATTTCATATCTTATACAAATTGAACTTACATTTTTTTTTTTAAAAGCCCTATGGTTTCCATCTGAGCGTTTTCATTGTTTGAATATTGAAATTTGATCCAAGTTCTCTCCATCAAATCCATCTAAAAAGCTATAGTTATAGTGCTATACCAATCTCCATTATCCAATAACTTTCAATACTTGAAGTTTCATAGGAAATTTAAACTTGGACTTAATGAGTTGAAAAAATACCCTATCAAAATAGTGATGGCCGACGATTATTCAATCACATATCTATAAAAGTAGCTCAACTCTTATTAAAAAAAAAAAAAACTGGGGTTTTCACTAGCTTTTAAACCATGCATATGCAATCGAGCGAGAGTGAACCAGTTATGAAAGAGCTTTGTTCTAAGATATTAACAGCTACTGATGTTGGGGTTCGTTTTTCATTCCCTACAGCTACGATGAGGGAACATTTCAAGCTTTTAGAAGGGTCACAGTCGTTGGATTTTCAAGTCAGGGACAAGTATAGTAAGGTATGGACCTTTAGGCTTTACACTAGGAAAAATGATGGTCACCCTAAGCCAGTGTTAACCAAAGGGTGGCTTGATTTTGTTAAAAGAATGGGTCTCAAGGTGGGTGATAAGGTGATTTTCGTTGTGCATGGGAACCATAATGATCATCTTGGGATTCTAGTTAAGAGGAACATAAAGTTACTTGGTTTTGAGCATTGGGCTGATTTGTAAGTGACTTTGGCTTAACGAGGGTCTAAATTTGGTGAAAATTTCATGTGAAACAAGTAGGGTTAGTTTTCATTTTCACATAGTATACTTTGATGGGTCTATCCTACTTGTTTGATGCTTGTGTCTATGTTAAATATTATATACATAGCTAGGTTTCTGTTTCTTGAGCTACAAGCTTCTCAGTTAGTTTTGTGTCGTATAGGGGTAAAAGTTTTATAGATGTCTTTATATTAGGAGTCAAATTATATTTTACCTCCTCTACTCAAAAAAGGGCAAATTAATCTTTATATGTTAAATCAAAGAGCAAACAAGTCCTTCTGTTAAACATTTCATCCATTTTTACTATTAAAAATTGGTCCATATGTACATCAAAATGAGGTACACGTGGCGTGTCCACGTCAGTTTTTAACAATAAAAATTGATGGAATTTTTAACAAAAATGACTGGTTTGCTCTTTAATCTAACATACAAGAACTAATTTACCTTTTTTTAAGTAAAAGGATCAAAATGTAATCTCACTTTTAGTTAAGAGGGTCTATATGATACTTTTATAGTGTGTTTTATCAAGGTGCTATAAAATATAATATATTTACACTAACATTGTAAGGGTGCAGTGGTTAAGCCACCATGTTGGCATCTTAAATATGCCGAAGTTCAAATCATGTGGTTAGCATTCCCTCTCGTATTCGTAATATGTACCAAAAAAATTTATATGATGTATTTGGTGTTATATAATTAAAAAGATAAAAATAAAATTATGACTGTTTGTTTTCTAATAAGCTAATTAATCTTTCTTCAATTTTGCTCGAGCAATCAATCGTTGATCATGCCACGTATGATTTGCATTAAAAAACGTGAGTTTACCCTTTAACCAAATCAACAAGTTTCAACACTAAAAGAAAAAGAAATTGATTTCCATGTAAGGGGAGCTAAATTAAGAAATTGATTTCCATGTAAGGGGAGCTAAATTGATAATTTGCTGACGAGTTTTGTCAAAAAGTTAAAAGGGGAGACTGTTGAGACCTTAGTTATCCTTGTATATGAGGTTTCTCCTCGTATTCAAAAGTTTCTTGAAATGAATGGTTTGTCACCATGTTCTATCCAATTTGTTCGAACAGTTGTTTGGATAGACCTTTGGGCAACAATTTGGACATGTCTTCAAGACAATTAAGTGTAGTATAAAGTTGACATTTTTTACTTTGATCTTCATGATGTATTACACTATTAGCAAATGATCCTCAGACCATGTTTTATTCTATCGTTAATGAAGTTGATTGAATTTGGGAGAGGAAGAGAAGTAAGGATCGATTTGCACCATCTCATACCCTATCCTTTTACTTGGAAGCCAAGCTAGCCGTTTTACTTGGATATAAAGAAAGTTATTGGATAAATATTCAAGATAATTCAAGAGATAAATTCAACTATTAACTTAAAGTTTTAAGCTTATCAAAAAGCTGCTTGAAGAGCTATTGTATCAGCCTATATATAGGTTGCTAGTTGACTACATTTGGAGTGGTTGTGGAGTGCATTTTGAGAGCTTTTATCGAGTGTTTTATTGATCTTTTGATTTGTAGGATGTCGTCGATCCTTTCCAAAGTGTCGCATGTTGCTTTCTTATTGGTTTCACATTTCTTATAGTTCAGCTAGCCATTGGCATCTTCTTCGCTTAGTTGTGGATTTTCATATCAGAGCAACGAGTAAATGCAATATACAAGGTCATGTGCTCATTTGTATCCATAGTTTGTTGGTCACTTCATGAGATTGCCAAATTGTACGATAAGGTTTAAAAAAAGAGCTCATGAGGTATAGGTACAAACAATGTTTTTTACATTGATTCATTAGTCGAAAACTGGTTAAATAATTGATTTGGCTGGTTCAATTAAAAAATTATTAATTTTTTTTTAAAATTAAAAGAACCCAGTTCAACTAGTTTAATTAGTTTTTATAGTTGATTTAATCGACTTATATTGGTTTTCAATCTAATTGATTTAAAATCCTCTGGATCACAATCCGATTAATTCCTAATGTATCGATTCGACCAACCAATTGTATCCAATTTAAACATCCTTGAGTACAACCGGTCCTGTTCAAATATCCTTAAATACAATTTTAATTTTAGTAGAAATTGAATGATACTTCCCGATAAAGAAAAACACGGATATTCATTACTTTCGAGGAAATGTTCCAAAACTAGAAAACAAAATCACAATTTAATTTTATTTTTAGGCTTAATTTACGATTTAAACTTTTTTTTTGAAATAATTTCATTATATATTGTGATGATATTTGTTTTCTTCAACACAATATTTAGGACTACTCTCAGTCCTTTCCCAACTTATTAATAGGAGGGTAATGCGCTTAAGCGCATTCAATCTAACGTCTTTTACATTAACAATAATGTCCATACTAATCCGACTAAGAATTAATCTTTAACGAATAAAAAAATGCCATCTAGCATTCCTTCTTCGTTTTGACCGAAAAATAAAAAATAAAAGTAAATATTTTTTTGATTTTGAACTCTCTTTTTTCTTTCATCTATTTCTACCCGATCAAACTCCTCACCGTAAATATTTTCCCCTTTCTTGCATCTTCTTCACGGCAGCACCATCCCCATCCTAGCGCACTCTCCCCAAGCTCCATTACAGAGGCCCTTCTTCACTGCAACACCATCGCACTCCCCAAGCTCCATTTCAGCTTCTGTAAAATATCTTAAAGAACTGGGAAACATAAAAGAGAAGAGAAGAATCAAATAGTGGCTTATTTCATTAGCTTTTTATAGCCATAGAGAAACCCTCACGTCTAAGGAACTCCACCACTCAAAACAAAGTAAAAACCAACCAATCGGCTACTTTCATTCTTAGCAAACTCATGCACCAAACTTGGCTACCATAGCAAAGGGTTATTGACCTTTATTATAGAAAGTGGATGCCTCGACCAGAAAAATTCTTTTTTCTTCTTTTTTATATTCATCATTACAGACATACGATATTATAAGTGTGGGAAGAGTTGGCACTTGGCACTGTCCATTTGACCCAAAAAATGCAAAGACAGTGAGGGACGAAAGCTAAAGTCTTTTCCCCTTTTTCATCTGGTGAAGAATTAGATCCAAAGGTGCACACTTTCAACCACAACAAAACCAAAGATTGTTGGCTGATTATTTTTTGGAAGGTTTATGATGTAACTCCATTCATGGATATTGATCATCCTGAAGGTGGTGAAGTTTTGCTTTCAGCAACAGGGAAGGATGTCACAAATGATTTCGAAGATGTGGGTCACAGCGACTGGGAGCTCCAAGAATGAGGTTGAAGCTGGAAAGGGGTTTGTGAGCTGGTCAGAGGAGGTTGATGGTGGTGATGGCAGGTGAGAAGAAGGGAAATAACATGAAAAAGAGGGGGAAAGAGATAGACAGGTGCCCTTCTCTAATTGGTGAAAGTTTAGGTACCCTATACTTGAATTAAGCTTTATTTTTACTACAATTTGATCCTCTTAGTATTTTTTTTAACAAAACATTGCTTGTTTATATTTCCAGCTCAACCATTTACTCAATGTAATTAATTTGGTTAATTTTAGTTCTTATATTTTTCTAATTTATTATTTTAGACACTATACTTTTTTAAATTTAAAATTTTAGTTCTGACCCAAATAACAGTGGTTAAGTTTGTTTGGTTAAATTCAATTATAAGTCATGCACTACGCGTAGAGTTGTAGCTTTAGCCCATATTCTGCAATTGGATCATTCTAAATTCCTATACTTTTCAAATTTTGAAATTCTAATCTTAATGCAAACGTCAATCTTTAATTCATTAACTGAATTTTTAGTAAGTAATATGTGGAAATAGTAAGATGACATATCGTTACACGTGTGATAATATATTTGTCGTAACATATTTTTGAAATAGTAGAGCTTAACTAAATGAATTTTAACAATTATCGTTTGGTGATGATTGAAATTTTAAATTTCGAAAAGTACAATGATTAAAAATACCAAATTAAAGTATAAGAACTAAATCCATTACTTTCATAAAAGACAGGGACTAGTAGCAGAATTTAACCTAAAAATGAAAGTCAAATGAATATTCGTTTGCAGTAAAATTATTGAAGGACAGCCCATATATCTTCACCCATCAATCTAATTTTCCTCTTCACTTCAATTTTCAACTTCGCCGACGCCGTCAAATCACCACCGCCGTCGTCCACTGGTTTCCGAAGAACAAACACCGTATCACCAGCTCTCACATCTTTACCGCTCAGAAACCGAAGCCAACCAACGGAAACAATGCCCTCACTTTGCTGAACAAAGCAAGGGAAGTCCCAAGCTTTTCCGGTCCCATCAATGGCGGTGACGTTGAAAAAACGATCACCTTCGAACGGCACCGGGAAGGTACTAAAAGAATCAGTGGGCATCAGTAAGCTCTTCTCGATGTCGCTTTTGGTTAACTGCTTTGAAATCATCGACATTTTCATATGCTGCAAATTGCAACTCTTTGGGATTTTACGAATCAAGTAAAGTTTCTGAACTTTTTTACAGCTGCTGTGTTGAATCGATTTGCTTAAGTTTCTCTTTTCTCAGTTTTCAGCAGTTGGGTCGATTGTTATATACACACATATAGAGAGAGAGAGAGAGACAGATGAAAGAAGCGCGTTCATTTGACAGTTTCGCACATGGAACTGAGTCAAATGAAGTATTGGTTAAATATCGGTTTTAATCCCTTTACTATGTTTAAATCTGGTATTTAGTCTTTATTTTAATTCGGTTTCTATACTTTTTAACATTTCATTAGTTAGTTTAACGTAGTTAAATATTTGATCATGGAGGTCCTTGTATTAGGAATCGGATTATTTTTCACCTTACTAAAAAAATAGACAAATTAGTCTCTATATGTTAAATCAAAGAGCAAACAAATCCTTCTGTTAAAAATTCTATCCATATGTACCGTTATAAACTAGTTTATGAATGTCAGCATAAGGTACATATGACACGCCATGAGTAACTGTTCAGTTATTCCGCCAGCCACATCAATTTTTAACAGTAGAAATAGATAGAATTTTTAATAAAAAGGACTAATCTGCTCTTTTTGTAGTAGATGGGTAGTAAAATGTAATCTAACTCTTAATACAAAAGCCTCGATGATATTTTTACAATTTTTCGAACTAAAAGCTCCCATTCCAACACTAAAATTTGATTTTGATCTATGATATTATAAAATTATCAAAGAATTAAAACATGGAGATACCAAATCTCAAACTTTTAACATAGTAGAGGATCCAAAATTAAAATTTGACCAAATGAAATTTCAATGGCGATTCCAAGAAATTAGAGAACATTTGTATATAACACTAGAATTAACCAGACAGAAACCCCGTTTATTTTACTTCGGTGAGCTCTTAATTTTGGTAGTTTTTCAATTAAGTATTGGTTGGTCAAAGACTCAAATCAAAAGGGTTTTTCATATTTTCCCATGCTGTACGTCTTTTGATTTTCTTTTTCTCGATTTCTTTTTCTCGAGAACCAAACAAAACATTACACTTTTTTTTTTCCGTAGAATCAATATTAGAAAAAAGAAGGTTTAAACTCCGGATTTTAATTCTAGTTGATCAGATATATATTATTTATAATTATAGTTTAATTATACACGTGATCAGATGATACTCTCTATCATTAAACGAGAGAAAAGAATATGCATGAATATTAAAAATGTATTAATACCTACGTGTAAATCTGTTAATTACGATCTAAATTAAAATTTTGTTTTGATTAATTTGAATTTAATTCAATCTAACTTAATTTTAATATAAAAATCATGAAATAATCCGAAATGATCCAAATCTTAAATAAATCGAACAAATCCGAAATGATGTAAGTTTTTTAATTTTCTTCCTTTGATTAATTTTTAAGAATATCCTTAAAAATAGAAAAAAAAATAAAAAAATTAAATTTGATCACACCCACCATATATAGGTGAAAAAAATATTTTATGTTAAAATTATTATTTTTAATTTATTAATTAATAAATATAAGTGGAGTGGTAATGGATTTATATTTTAATATTATTGAATACATGTTTAAAGAGACGGACCGGACAAAATCCTTCTAAAATTTTTGGAAATTTCAATTTTCCTTTGAATTTTTTTTGAAAATTTTAATTTAGTCCTCTAATTTTTGTGAAATTTTTTTCATTAATCTCACAAAATTTTAAAAAAAATTAATTAGATCGCCAATTTTTAAAAAAAATCTCATTAAACTCCCTAAAACTTAGTCCCCAAATTCATCACTGATGTTCTATCTTTGGACTTGTAATTATTTTATTTATAGAAGAAATAAAAGTATAAAAACATAAAAATGAATATTAATTATAATTTAAAAGAATGAATATTTTTTTTATAATTTCAACCTTATTAAGGAGAAATTATTTTAAAGATTTTTCCCACCATATTACCTATTGGGTTTTTTTTAAATATATAATGTATATAATGACATTTCAGTAATTTTTTTGCATGTCATTGACACATAATTTTTGTAATTTTTTTTATTCAAAACCCAGAACCTCAAACTTTAAACTCAAAACCTTAAATCCCGAACTCAAACTTTAAACTCTAAATCTTAAACCCTAAATAACAAACCTGAATCTTGAACTCAAAATCTTAAATCCTGAATCTTAAACTTTAAATCTTGAATCCTGAACATGTTTGTAATTCATGATTCGAGTTCAGAGTTTGGGATTTGAGTTTGAGTTCGAGGTTTAGGGTAAAACAAAATATGAAAATTTTGTGTCAATGATATGAAAAAAAATTGTTGAAATGTGATTAAATAATTAGAAAAGTACCATGGATGATATGCTGGGAAATGTCTATAAAGTAATATCTGCTAACACAGTAAAGTGTTTAAATAATAATATTAGATTAAATAAGTATATAATTATTAAATAACAAACATAATTTACAAATGAATTACAAACAAATCCACCTTGGAATTTTCTATTTTTTTAACAAATTTAAATAATGCTCCCACAAATTACCTAAAATATTAAAAGTTAAATTTCATGTAATAATTTGAAGTAAAATAATTAAAGAAGGACAGCCCATATATCTTCCCCCATCAATCTAATTTTCCTCTTCACTTCAATTTTCAACTTCGTCGTCGAATCATCACCGTCGTCGCCGTCCATTGATTTCCGATGAAGAAACACCGTATCACCAACTCTCACATCTATACCGCTCAGTAACTGAAGCCAACCGACGGAAACAATGCCCTCACTTTGCTGAACGAAACACGGGAAATCCCAAGCTTTTCCGGCGCCGTCAACGGCGGCCACTTTGAAAAAACAACCGCCTTCGAATTGGACCGGGAAGAAACGGAAAGAATCAGTGGGTATCAATAAGCTCTTTTCAATATCGTTCTTCGTAAGCTGCTTTGAAATCATCGACATTGTTATACACTGTACACTGCAAAAAATCTTGAAGAAAGCTTTTGGATTTCGCCTTTGCTGTGCTGAATCGATTGTTTTTAAGTTATTTTTTCTCAGTTTCATCTTATATATATAGAGAGAGAGAGAGCGAGAGAGAGAGAGAGAGAGAGAGAGAGAGAGAGATGAAGATTGAGTGTTTGAATGCTTCATAGCTTTTTTCTGGAATGAGTCAAATGAAGTTTTAGTATTAAAGGTCAAATTATGGTTTTGATCCCTCTATTATGTTTAAATTTTGGATTTAGTTTTTATATTTTTAATTTGGTAAAATTTAGGGTTTATGCTTTTAAAATGTTAGTCTAGTTAAAATGCTTAGATGGATTTTTTAAACACTTATTTCAATACCAAAATGGAAATTGAAATAGTGTTGATTAAATAAAATTATGTCACATATGAGGACTAAATCTTCAATTTCAAGTGATTAAAATAAAATTTTAACCAATGAAGTTTCAATGGCGATTCCACTCATTATTTTTAAGAAACTTTCCGACATTATTAAGAAAATGGTAAAATTAAAAAGGTCTTTTAAAACATTAATTTTAATGTAATGATAAAATTAACTTTTTGCCTCTCAAAATTTAATTTTGGTCCCTAAAGTTTTCTTCTCCCCTGCAATTAAGTATTATATTAGTTGGTCAAAGACTCGAGGGGTTTTTCGCATTTTCGCATACCGTACGTCTTTTGATTTTCTTTTTCTTGAGAACTAGACGAAAAGATTACACCTTTTCTTTCTTTCTTTTAATTTTTTTCGGGTTAATATACACCGAAGTACCTGAACTTGACAATTTATATCTGTTTAGTACCTAAATTTCTTTTTGAACTTAACTGATATCTAAACTTGGAAATCGTAAAAACCTTGATACTTTTTTCAAGTACCTAACTAACACTATTAAAATAGGTTGACGTGGTGTTGATTTGGCACTAACGACTAATAACATAGTGACACATGGCAGCTTAACATTTTGACATGTGGAAAAAAGATTTTTTTATAAATTTTATTTTATTTTTTTTCACCATGCTATTAGTTATCAGTGCCACGTCAATGTATTTTAACGGTGTTAGTCAGGCACCTAAAAAAAATACCAAGTCGACTTACGATTTTCAAGTTTAAATACCAGTTAAGTTCAAAAAAGTTTTAGATACCAAGTAGGTGCAAATTACGAAGTTCAAGTACTTCTGTATGTATTAACCGTTTTCTTTTTCATAGAATCAAAATTTGAGACTTTTGAACTTAGAATATATATATATAAGTGTGTTACACATTTTTGCATACAAAGGTTTGTAACTAAAACGTGCATTATAGACCCAAATTGTTGTTACTAGTGATTGGAGTTTACTTTGATCCACGAGAATTCGCCTAGTACTTGAAAGATTCAAGGCTCATTTATTGTAGAAGTGATCAAAACTCGATTCGAATTGAAAATTTTGATTTTTTTTTCGAATTTCAAGTTAATCGAATTGAGTTATTTGAATTTTTTTCTAATAAACTCGAATAAATAATTTGATTTTTCGAGTCGAGTTGAATTTATGACTTGAATAATTCGAATAACTCAAATAACATATTGATATAAATACCCCTTAGGTCTCTCACAATTTTGAAAATGTGCAAATTGGTCCTTCTAGAAAAATAACAGAATATAAATAAACTTCTAAAATTTAAAATATTTATAAATTATTTTTCCCAAAATTTTATTAAAAGAAGATATAAATTCAAATAATTAAAAAAAGTTAAAAAATATAAAATATATATAATGTTAATTTATATTTTTTAAAATTATAAATATGATAAATTAGAGGCCTTAAATAAGTAAATTGTATTTTTTTTAAAATTATAATTTTTAGGGCCCTCTTAAGGCCAAGAAGGGGTATTTATAAGCAAAGATGATTGTCACCTTGGCATCAGATCTTGACATGTGTCTATGTCGACATTGTCATGGTTGGCCACCTGGAAAACATGATAACCTTCCTAACTAGGCGGTGATGAAACTAATGTAGACTTGGTGAGGCCTCATGTGTGTTCTATACAAAGGAGAGGCTTAACACCTATCTTTGGTGAAGGTTCGTTCATAAGCGATATCATAATCAATGAGATTATGATTAGGCCAGGTGATAATGACGAAGCTTATTCTAGTGAGTTAACTATAACAACAAACTTGATATTTATTATCCTTGATTCAAATTTTTTTTCCAAATCAAGAGATTAAACAGGATTCATATTTTTGAGTTACAATTATTAAAATGAATTAGAGTTTTCATCTCAATTTTTTTATATCTTTCGTATCCGTTTTATGGTTCATATTCAAAGTTCATGACTACCCCACTCAACAAAATTATCTCAAAATTTTGATTGATATGATAAAACCCATTGAACATATATAAGAGTTAGTTTCCTTTTAGTTTCCTTTCATTGTAGTTTAATAATACATATATACAATGCATACATATAACTTTACAAGTAGTAGAAGGTCTTAGGATTATCTAGCCGTAATAATTGCCATGAACATTTTTCTTTAACAGAAATTCCTTGCTCAATCCAACAGATATTAGTTTTGATATAAATACACAATATTTTAAAAAAAATAAAGGAATAATAATAATTGAATGTATACATGCCAAACACATAATTGGGTATCATACTCATCTGAATTTAAGTCATGGGATATTAGTGGCAAGTTATTCTCTGTCCCAGTTGATATCCAGACACAAGTTCAAACAAGATTGTGAAACTAAGGGAATAAACGAATAAAAGGAAGAGAGGAGTATTAGGCGCACAAACTTTGTTAATGAAGTTTGGAAAACAATCCCACTCAGTGGAGCCTCGCTCGGTGCATGATTTTATTCAACTATCATTTGAACCACCTATTAGCTAGCTCAATCTACCCTTACACAATAAATAATTATAGCCCTTATAACGACCCCAATTGTTACAAATTACTCACCCAAAATCTTGCTTACGAATCACAATAACTCTCCAACAAAATGCCTAGTACAAGAGTGCAAAAGTACAAATCAAAAGATCAATAAAACACTCAATAAAAGCTCTCAAAATGCACTCCACAACCACTCCAAATGTAGTCAACCAGCAACCTATATATAGGTTGATACAAGAGCTCTTCAAGCAACTTTTTGATAAGCTTAAAACTCTAAGTTAAGAGTTGAATTTATCTCTTGAATTATCTTGAATATTTATCCAATAACTTCCTTTATATCCAAGTAAAACGGCTAGCTTGGCCTCCAAGTAAAAGGATAGGGTATGAGATGGTGCAAATCAATCCTTACTTCTCTTCCTCTCACAAATTCAATCAACTTCATTAAGGATAGAATAAAACATGATCTGAGGATCATTTGCTAATAGTGTAAACATCATAAAGATCAAAGTAAAAAATGTCAACTTTATCTTGCACTTAATTGTCTTGAAAACATGTCCAAATTGTTATCCAAAAGTCTATCCAAACAACTATTCAAACAAAGGATAGAACATGGTGACAAACCATTCATTTCAAGAAACTTTTGAATACGAGGAGAGACCTCATATACAACACTATCCCCTTTTAATTTTTTTGACAAAATTCATCAGCAGAGTATCAATTTAGCTCCCCCAACGTGAAAATCAATTTATCTTTTTTAGCATTGAAACTTGTTGAATTAGTTAAAGAGTAAACTCACATTTTTTTAATGCAAATGCTACGTGACATGATCAACAGTGGATTGAATTTTTTTATTTTTTTTACCTTTTATTTTCTTATTTCAACCATTAATTTAAAAAAATCTCATAGAATCTAACTATAATGAAATTTTTAAATAGTTACCAAGCCTCGAGCAAATTGAAGAAAGATTAATTTGCTTATCATGCATGAAAGCTAGAAAACAAACAGTCATAATTTATCTTATTAATTATATAACACCAAATACATCATATATATATTTGATACATATTACAAATACGGGAGGGAATGCTAACCACATGATTTGAACTTCATTAGTGTAAATATATTATACTTTATAGCACCTTGATAAAACACACCTTCTATGAAGTAAAAAATATCATACAGAACTTTCTAACTAAAAGTCAGATTGCATTTGCCCTTTTTACTAAGAAAAAGGTAAATTAATCATTATACCTTAAATTAAAGAGCAAATCAATCATTATTGTTAAAATTTTTATCAATTTCTACTGTTAAAAACTGACGTGGACACATTACACGTGGCGTGCCACGTGTACCTCATTATGAAATGTATAACAGAATGACTTGTTTGCTCTTTGATGAAACATATAAAGATTAATTTACTGGAAACAAAATACAACACGATTCCTAGTATAAAGGCATCTATAGTAGTTTTACCCCTATAAGACACAAAACTAACCGGGAAGCTTGCAGCTCGAGAAACAGAAACCTAGCTATGTATATAATATTTAACATAGACACGCATCAAACAAGTAGGATAGACCCATTTTTCACATGAAATTTTCACCAAATTTAGACCCCCATTGAGCCAATAAGTCACTTACACATCAGCCCAATGCTCCAGACCAAGTAGCTTTATGTTCCTCTTAACTTGAATCCCAAGCTGATCATTATGGTTCCCATGCACAACGAAAATCACCTTGTCACCCACCTTGAGACCCTTTCTTTTAACAAAATGAAGCCACCCTTTGGTTAACACAGGCTTAAGGTGACCATTTTTCCCAGTGCAAAGCCTAAAGGTCCATACCTTACTATAACTGTCCCTGACTTGAAAATCCAACGACTGTGACCCTTCTAAAAGCTTGAAATGTTCCCTCGTCGTAGCTGTAGGGAATGAAAGACGAACCCGAACACCAGTAGGTGTTAATATCTTAGAACAAAGCTCTTTCATAGCTGGTTCACTCTCACTCGATTGCATATGCATGGTTTAAAAGCTAATGAAAACCCCAGTTTTTTTTTTTTTTATGAGAGTTGAGCAACTTTTATAGATATGTGATTGACTAAAAGTCAGTCATCACCATTTTGATATCGTATTGTGAAAGCCGAATTTCGTCGGCCCGGGCCAAAACAAAAAAACCGAAAAAAAAATACAAACAGAAAAAATAATTAAAGTCCAATAATAAAAAAACAACAGTCCATTTACAATAGCCCAAATTTACAAAAGCCCGAAATAAAAAACCTAATGGCCCGTCAGGCCCAAAACCTTAACTATTTTCAGAAAAAAGAAAAACCCTAGCGCCGCAGCCTAGTGCCGCCGCCGTTCCTAGCCTCTGCCACCATCAACCGCTCCTCAAACAAACAAAGCAATCGAAATACAAAATCGAAAAAACTTAAGGTAATTTTTTATTTTATTTTTCCTCTTTTTGAATCTGTTATTATATATATATATATAAATAGAATAAAAAGAAAAAAACTCACCTGGTGTTCGTTTTCTACCGTAAGTAGCCGAAGGGTTCTTTGCCTTTTTGGCGATTTTTTTGCCAGTTTCTAAAAAAACCGACCCTAAATTCGAACTCAGGGATCCGAAACGACCAAAAAGGAGGTTTCTTTTGTATCCACGGCGGAGACTTTAAGATATTTTACAGAAGCTGAAACGGAGCTTGGGAAGTGCGATGGTGTTGCAGTGAAGAAGGGCCTCTGTAATGGAGCTTGGGGAGAGTGCGCTAGGATGGGGATGGTGCTGCCGTGAAGAAGATGCAAGAAAGGGGAAAATATTTATGGAGGGTGAGGAGTTTGATCGGGTAGAAATTGATGAAAGAAAAAACTTGGAGAAAGAGAGTTCAAACAAATATTTACTTTTATTTTTTTATTTTTCGGTAAAACGAAGAAGGAATGCCACATGACAATTTTTTTTATTGATAAAGATTGATATGGATATTATTGTCAACGTAAAAGATGTGGATTTGAATGTGTTTAAGCGTATTTTTCACTATTAATAAGTTGGAAAAGGACTAAGAGTAGTCCTAAATATTATGTTAAAAAAATAAATATGATCATAACATATAATGAAATTATTCAAAGAAAATTTAAATCGTGAATTAAGCCTAAAAAAAAATAAAATTGTGGTTTTGTTTTCTAGTTTTGGAACATTTCCCCGAAAGTAATGAATAGTATTTTACTTTCCTTGTTTTTCTTTATCGGGAAGTATCATTCAATTTCTACTAAAATTGAAATTGTATTTAAGGATATTTAAACGGGACCGGTTGTACTCAAGGATATTTGAATTGGATGCAATTGGTTGGTCGGATCGATTACATTAGGAATTGATCGGATTGTGATCCGGAGAATTTTAAATCAATTAGACTGAGAACGAATATGAGTCGATTAAATCAACTATAAAAACTAATTAAACCAGTTGAACTGGGTTTTTTTAATTTTTTAAAAAAATTAATAATTTTTTAATTGAACCAGTCAAATCAATTATTTAACCAGTTTTCGACTAATGATTCAATGTAAAAAACATTGGTTGTACCTATACCTCATGAGCTCTTTTTTTAACCTTATCCTACAATATGACGATCTCATGAAGTGATCAACAAACTATGGATACAAATAAGCACATAACTTTGTATATTGCATTTACTCGTTGCTCTGGTATGAAAACCCACAACTAAGTGAAGAAGATGCATGTGATTAGCTAAACTATAAGAAATGTGAAACCAATAAAAAAGCAACATGTGACACTTTCGAAAGGATCGAAGACAAAGCTCTTTCACTATTTTTTTTTATTCATGAAACTCGAACTTTAAACCTTCCTTAATAAGTTTGTAAAATTGTTTTAGATATTAATATTATATGTAAACATAAACTCAACAAATTTAAAAATATAATATTATATTTTTAAAATAATTATTTATATACCAACTAAAAATATTACTAAAATACAAAAATTATTTATATACCCACATTTTCATGCACGGGCAACAATGTCGATACCAACTGAAGTAAGACTCAATCAACAAAGTAATTTTTTTAATTATTTATTTAATATACAAATTGCGAGGTTTTTAGACTTGACAATTATGATTGAAAATGTGAAAAAGTATCTTATTTTTTGATATATTAAAGTTTTTATTTTTTTTATTATACCAATGACACATATGTCACACTTTTAAAAAAAAATTATGTTTTAAATGGTGAAATTAGGTTTAAATATACGAGAGTTTTTGTACTCTTTTGAAATTAACCTCTGTAACTTAATTTTGAAGCATTGATTCCCTGTACTTTTTTTATTTAACAATCTTGGCTCTCGAGCTAATTTCCATCTACTTTTTTGTTACTTGTTGATGTAGGCATTTATAGAAAAAGGTAAAATAATATTTATAGCCCTTGATATTTACAATTTTTTGTAAATTTGACCCTTTCTTTATAAGTACATAAAAGTCTAAAATTAAAAAAAAAAATCATATTTCCAAAATAATTCTAAAAAATTAAAAAAACATACAAATTAAAAAAAACAAATTTGACCTAATAATTCTTTCAATTCCATTTAGTAAATACTGAGCATCAATTCTTGACTGCCAAACCCAATATACATTGGATAAGAACTCGACAATGTTCATCCCTTGGGGAAGTAAAGGAAAGCATCTGGTCCATAAGTAGAGGATATAAAAGTTTCAAAGCAAACAATACAAGCACAAAAACTCGGAAGATAAAAATAGAATATAAAAGAATTTTATATTAGGCTTAATACCTATTTTGACTCTTGTAGTATAGTGAAATTCTCACTTTCACCTTTTTACTATTTTTTTTTTGGTCATTTTGCTCTCTCTACTTTCATGACCATTTCCGTTAAAAAAAACTCAAGTGGCCAATCAAATGCGAACACATGAACAATAATAAAAAAGCCAAAGTGAATTTTACTGCAGTATTGGGTCTAATGTGAGAATTTCACTAAAGTACAAGGACCAAAATATGCATTAAACCTGTCAAGGGGCAAACACATGAACATGTGAGATTTTTTTTTTAATGAAATGGTCAAGGCGTTAACGTGATAGGTGGAATGAAAATAGGGGAAAAGTGACCCTCAAAATAGTAAAAAGGACTAAAGTGAAATTTTGACCATAGTATAGAGAAAAAAGTAGATATTAAACTAAATATTTTCTATGAAGTTCATCAACATGTACAACTTAATTGAGTGGATACTGTTGGTTAATTAATGCTTTCTTTTGTGTACTTAGTTTTAGTTGAATTCCATGGCATCCACTTTGACAGTGGACTCTCACTTTTAAAGTACCCTCAAATTTCAAACACTAATTATTAAAACAATTTCATCAATCAAACCAGCCAACTTGTACAATTAGAACATTGATTCTTGGATCACACCATCATATTTTTAATAAGTGGTAAACTATATATATACTTATATCATATAGTGGTAAACTCTATATATATATTTATATCATATAGTTTTAGTATATTGACTACCTATCCTGTAGCAGTAAAACTACCATGAAAATCCTTGTACTAGAAGTCGAATTACATTTTTCCCTTCTACTAAAATTTTTGTCCATTTTTAGTGTTAAAAACTGATCCCTTTGCGTCAACATGAGATACACGTGATATATCACATGTAATTGTTTGGTTATTCCATTAGGTACTTCAGTTTTTAACAGTAAAAATGAATGACATTTTTAATAGAAAGGACCAATTTAATCTTTAATCTAACTAACAGAGACTAATTTGCCCATTATTTGAGTGAAGGGAGCAAAATACAATCTGACACCTATTACAGGGGCCTCCATGGTACTTTTACCACCAGGTAGCAGAAATCAACATTTCTACTGCTATGACTTCAGTTTACCCTCATGCATAGGCCTATATACATACACAAATATACACATGATCCTTATCTCCTTCCATCGTATGGTTAACAACTGCCTATCAATGACAACCATAGCTAATCTATTATCACGAGATAAACCGGGGAAGTCAAAGAAGCTAGAAACAACTGATCCACATCCATGAAAGACCAGCTCTAGAGACTATACAGCATCAAAGTATCTTTAGGAATTCCAATCCAAGCAGTAAATGGAGCTTTTTTTTCCACCAAAAATAAAAGACCATAAAGTCAAGTACCCATTTTTTTCAATCTAGTTCGAGTTCAACTTCATTGGGCAATCTATTTACAGACCTAGTCGAGACACAAAATTTTCATATCAACTCTCCTAAGCAGGAAAAAAGTTACCATTATAAAAACTTATGAACATCAAAATGGCGGTAGAAGCCAAATTTCTTATGGAGGACTGTAAAAGTTAGACGTCACCTGAAAGGAAGAGTAGCTTAACAGAGTTTAATATTCCTTAAATTACCAGCCGGGCAGCCACTATACTTATAACTGGTTTAACTCGAGTTGGCTTTTATTGGGACCGGTACATTAGTCCAGCGCTTTCCATTACACGAAATACGGTGACTTTGAGCACAAATTCCCTCGATCTGAGCAGTTCAAAGACACAGACATCTCCTTCCCCCAAATTGTTCTCCAATGTAAACTCATACCATCCTTGACTGAACTTAGCCCTGCCTCCTCTATAAAGGCATCGGACAGGCCACTGTCTACCATCTGGAAGCTGAAGTTTAATGAATCCTGAAACCCCGCTTAGATGTTGCTCAGCAAAGCACGATGGTAAGTACTGCAATAGAGAAAAATCAAAATGTTGACTGAGGTGTACTATAAGGTGAAATCAAAAGGGCATGTATGGCACATCGTATTCAATGCTTACCATTATACATCCCCTGTATAGATAAGATGGTCGCAAGACGACCCTGCAGAAAGGGTTAGTCGGCTCAAATGCTTTGGCTGCATTAATCGCTCTCTCTCTTTCTTCAGCAGTCACAATTCTCTTCCTGGCCGAAGCACTTTCATAAAATCTATTACGCATTTCCATGTCATCTTCATGTCCAAGAGATGAATCCTCTTCACCTACATTTCATTGGACAACCAATGAAAATTTCCAAACCTTATATGCTGCAAAACAAATAAAGGACTTACTAGGCTCAAACTTCTGCTTTTTCCTCCCTGGTTTTTTCAGTTTTGGTAGCTCTGCACCTGAAGAATGCAATTTCACTTCATTAGCAGAATCTTTTTAGGTTCAAATACAGTAATGAAAAGCCATACCCCGAATAGGTTGATTATTAACACCCTTAGGTGCGTGATGGTTGACTTCTCCACTCCAGTTTATACAGTTAAGTTTGGACCCACTAAACAAATTAGGCAGCGCTGGAGAGACACATTCATCATCTTCAAGCTCTTCAAATGGATATTGTCTTCCGAGATTGTATTGATTACCAACAAGAGCATTTGTTTGATAGTTTATTTCAGAGTTGTACAAATTAAATATGCTAACACTGAAAGCAGAATTCCCTTCATATCTGAAAATCAAAAAGTAGCCAACACGGATATAGTAACGTTCGACAAATTCCTGCCAACCCTCCTTAAACCAAGCCTTGTTGTCAACTTTCTTTATTCCTACACGCCAAACATGACCATCAGGAACAGTGAGAGCAGCAGCAACAGAAAGCTCATCCCTGAATTTCTTAATAAAGTTATCAGGTATCCTCTGCAAACACCGGAATGCAAGTGAGGCCTATTTATCTGGCGAATAATGAAAATTGAGATTCAAATGGTACTTGGCAGATTAACATTCAAAACATCGTGCTATTGCACCTCATGTTATATGAAGAAAACTACTCCCCTGTCTTCTTATCTAACACTAGCATTGAAATGAGAAGATCGAATCATTACAAAGAAAAGGATGTAATTATAAAAATCATCACACATAAACATGGCAAGTATAATCATAATCAATAACCTAATCCGTATATACTTGTTCCTAGACAAAACATAAAAAGAAACCGTAAGAGATTAACATTAAATTCCATGTACATGATGTAGATGAACTTTCTTGCTTGTTCAAAAAACACCATTATGAAATAGCCTCACATTTGGTGCATATTTGGTAAAAAACCCTGAGAGAAATATCAAAACAGACCTACGGCAATGTATTGATACTCGATAAATACCCAATTTAAGTAATAGACCCATAGTAATAAGCCTAGTTATTCTCTTCAATCCAACAAAATCTAGGAAATAAAAAACTTTATTTTACAGTCACATAGACCTGCTGTGCTTTCCCCACTTCCTGTTTAAGCTAAACAGTGCATACAAACGACCAAAGTAGATTAATACCAACCTCGGAAGATCAGACCAAACGTGAAAAACTAATAAGCTTTCACTCACATGAAGGAAGATCATAGGAAGGTAAAGTAAAACGTTATACTAATTAAAACTTCGACATTCAACTTTTTTCGCTAACGAAATCCATTAAAATGAGGACCATTTAAAACTATGAAGCAACAAGCATTTAACCCTATCTGGTTACAATTGTTTATTGTTTACAAAACAGACTATTTCCTGCAAAATCGAACCAGTAAAAATTTGACTGCTTCGCTCTGATATATACTAACTCAAATTCAGATATATCAATAGAATTTACTCAAAATGAAGCAAAATATATACCATGCATTTCAATTGATTCGAATAAGCACCCCCCCCCCCCCGCCCCAGCTTCAATACATTAAAAAATGACTTTACATCAAAATTTGAAGGATCTTCTATTTTCTTCTACTTTACCCAGTTTCATCCATGATTACTTAAATAAAATCGTATCACAATTCACAGCAGCTACCAAAAACATTAAGCTAAAAATTCTCAATTCTCCCTAATTTTCATCCAATTCCATCAACCAAACATACTCTCAGCAGGTCTTAACATTCAAATATTACCTCCAAATCTCATAAAACACACCTCAAACCCCAGAACCCAAAATTAAAACATTACAAACAAAAACCCATGATCCATTACCCCAAGGGAAAAAACCCTATATTGAAATTTTAAATTAAACCCAATATATATTTGTTCTTCCTAAACAAAAACATAAGCAAAAATAAATTTGGGTTTTGAGTAATTTTACCAGTTTCTTGTCCTGGAGAGTAGTGGAGAGAATAAGCTTATGGAAAAAAGGGCGTGGCATTTGGCACCAATTGTCAGATCATATAATGATTTTGCTTTTTTGAGCTTTTTTCGCTGTATATATCTAATTCTACTATATATATATATATCACTGGATCAAATCATAAGACTTTGTTGAGTGCTTACACATGGAAAATAGAGAATTTTTTTGAAAAAATGAAAAAGATATTCAACAGAGAGAGAAAGAAAGAGCTTTCAGATCCGGGCCTTCTCTTCCTCTTCTGCTTCCCCCACTGGTTTTTTTTTTTTTACACAAATTGTGCTTTTTTTTAAAGAAAAAAAAAAAACCTAAAAGTTGAACCGAGTTTTCATCATTGGAACATTTGTAAACTCAGCTACTCACTCACTGAGTTCAAATCTCGCTTTCTCTAAAACTCTGGCATTCTTCGTGTGACCCACCACCAGCTTCCCTTGGTTTTTAATAATAAAATATTCCTTATAAGCGTTACTAATTTTAAAATATTGGTAAACTACGTTAATAATCACTCAACTATTAGTAAATTCCTTTTTTAGTATCTCAACTATGAAAAGTTACAAAATAGTCACTCAACTATTCAATTTTATCTTTTTTGGTCACCCAACTATCTTATATTTTTTTTGTGTTTCTATTTGTACTTTAGCCGGTTGGTGACAAAAAAGCCAAATTTATGTTTGTTTTACGATCCATGTTCAGAATTCATGGTTACCCCTCACAACAATGTCATCTCCAAGATTTGAACTTAAGTCGTTCTCTTAAGAGTGCAATGTGTCTTACCATTGTACTCAATCACTTATTGGCAAATCTCTAGATATTTTAATTTTAGTTCTATTATTTGTAAACTATATAAAAGTATGAACAGACAAAATTGTTATCAAAATAATAATAGTAGTCATTTGATAAAAGGGTCGATTAGTCATTTACTAACCAAGCTGGTATCCAGTTATCCCGTATCACAAACTCAGTCACGAGTTTTATTAGTAATATAGACACTAAATAGTAATCAAATTCATTAATGTTAAAAGAAAAAACTACGAGAATTGAGACCTCTATTTGAAAAAAAAAAGAGAAGAAATAGTAATAAATTTAATTCTCAAAGTTTACTTCTTCTTTTTTTTTTGTCAATTTAGTATTTACTATTTTTAAACTAAATTTGGTCAATGACCTTTCAAAAAAAGTCAACCATTTTTATTTGACGAAAATGCTAACTAAAGCATTAATTTTTAACGACGTTGTCGTGACAATTCGTGTGACAGTCCAAATGTATTTCATATAGACATGATACTAATTATTTTATATGCCACATCAACAAATAATTTAAAATTTATAAAATTAAAAATATAAAAAGTTCATAAATATTTTTAAAAATGCATGAAATACATGTAGACTGCGATGCGGACCATGTTTAAATATTTAATATTTTAGTTAATATTTTCGTTAAAAAATATATCAATTCGATTCTTTTTAAAATATTGATGGTAAAATTTGATTTTTTTAAAAAGGTTAAGGAACAAATTTAGTTCAAAAATAAATAAATAAAATATCGAATCAATAAAAATAGGGTAAATTACCAAAATAGTCAATTTTGTTTGCCTCAGGTTATATTTTAGTCACTTACATTATCGTGTTGTAACATTTTAGTCACTGAGTCGTTAATCGCCATTAACGGTGTAATAGTAAGCTGACGTGGCACGTTAAATCATCATTTCAAACGAAAATTTTAGGTTAAATTCTACAATTGGTCCCTATATTTTTCCATTTTAAGAATTTTTTTCTTTTATGTTCTTTTAACTTTCCTTTTTTAAAAAAAAAAAAATCATTCTCTTCTGCTTCTCCCTCTGTTTTTCTCCCTTCTTCATTTATTTTAACATAGTTTTTCTAATATTTTTCATTTGTTAAAACTAGTCCACAAGCTCGACTCACTCAAAAAAAATTAAATTGTTCAAAAAAATAAAACTATAAGGACTAGTTTTAACTAATGAAAAATATAGAAAAACTACGTTAAAAGAAATGGAGAAGGGAGAAAAATAAAGAAAACAAAAAGGAGAGTTAAAAAAAAGAAAAAAATTAAATTGCTCAAAACGAACAAATAGGGGGACCAATTGTAGAAATTAACATAATTTTTTTATTGAAATAATTATTTAACGTGCCATGTCAGCTTACTGTTACACCGTTAACGATAATTAATGGCTCAGTGACTAAAATGTTACAACACGATAATGTAAGTGACTAAAACTTAACATTTCAAACATAAGTGACTAAAATGTAACCTAAAGTAAACAAAAGTGACTATTTTAATAATTTACCCAAAAAAATATAAATTAAAAATTAAATTTATAGTTATGCAAAAATTGGCATATTCCATATTTTTACAATGACTGTATAATTTATTGCTCTTATTAGCATTTTTTTCCTTTTTTAAAGTTCATTGGAATATTTTCCTTTTAAAGATTAAAAAACAAAAAAATATAATATAATATGCATCATAAATAATAAATGCAAATTCATTGTTGAATAAAACAAATATATTTATTAAAAAATTAATATAAATAACATAAAAATAAATAAACTTTGATTGAATGTAGAATACGGATATTGAAAATTATTTTGATACGAGTTTAAATTCTATTATGTGTATTTATATTTCTATATATAATATATGAAATGACAATAAAACCCACCCTCAAAGGGTATTTTTATTATTATATAATTGAGTTAGTATTTGATTGACTCGTGACACCAAACTTAATAAAAGTCTTAATATTAGTATATTTACTAATATTTTTATTTAAACATGATTAAATATTATAAGGATTATAAATTAAGAGATAAAGTAACGTTTATTCTTTGAACTTAACAACTTTTCTCAACTTAGTCCTTGAACTTTCTTTTATCCATATTACTACCAAAAGTTGGCAATTTTTTCTATTTTGGTCCGTGTGATGACATAATACTTTGAAATTGTATCTCATCATCACCTAATTAGGTGATGACATGACAAAATATCAAAGTATCACATTATCACACAAACCAAAACTAGAGAAAGTTGCTAAGTTCGAAGACTAATATAAACAAAAAAGTTTGGGGACTAAATTTAGAAAAGTTCTCAATTTTAGTGACTAAATGCGGTACGATCCCATAAATAAATATTAATAACTATCGAGTTTAGAATTTAGCGTATCAGGTATAGCATTATTAATAGCTAACTATTTAGTTATGTCTTTCACTATTTATAAGTTAAAATATGTCATAGTTCTTTGTACTCTTCACAAACTTGAAATTCAATCATTATACTTTTATTTTTAAGAATTTAGTCCCTCTACTTTTCAGATTTCAAAATTCAAATCCAATTATCAACATTGTTGTTTTTTTGTTAAATTTGTTGGTGTGACATTTTGAAATTAAAAAAAAGTTGATGGTAATGTACCTAAAAATATGAATAGTGGGGGACTAAATTTTTAAGGAAGTGGAGGACCCATTAATTCACCGAGTTTGGTTGAACTCAGTGTGGTAACCGAGTTGGAAACTCTGCAAATACAGAAAAAGTGCAGTGAGTCAAAAAAGGGAAAAGGAAAACGAAGTTTGTCCACTCCAGCAAGTCTCATATCTTTTTATTTGTCTCATTCATTTAGAAGTCAAATATTTTGGACACGTGTTAAGCTATCATAAATGGGGACCACACCCAGAATCACATGCACAGTAAAAATGGAGAAATCAAAATAAGCAATCTTTTCCAAGGGTTAAATTTTGGTTTTAGTCCCTCTATTATGGCTCAATTTAATATTCAGTTCATATAATTTAATTTAACTTCATCTCTCTATTTTTATAAGCAGAGGGTAGGGGAAAGGGAAGGCTTGGGTCTATTTGGATGAATGGTATAGTTTAATTTTAGTACCTCCCAAATGTAAATTGCTCAATTTAATTCTTTTTAGATTTTATTTAAATAGAATATTTGCATTTTATGCCCTTCTCAAAAGTTTAAAATTTATTTTAAGCCATTTTAATAATTTCTTTTAAGATTTGACTCCATCAATTTTATTTTTTTTTTAGTTTTATGTCAACTCTTATCACATGATTTCTGGCTTCACCTCATTATTTAGTTCAAAATTATTATGTTGGATTTTTGGGTAAATATACATTTTGGTACTTGAATTTAGCTTTAAGATTTAATTTGGTATCTAAAGTTTATTTTGGTCCAATTAGGTACTTGAACTTAGCTTTTTGGTTCAAATTAGTACCTAAACTTTGCTTTTTTGTCCAAATTAATACTTACAATAAATTATTTATTTGAACCAATTTGAATTATGAAGTCAAGTTCAATTACTAATTTGAACCAAAAAGCTAAGTTCATGCACTTAATTAGCTCCAAAAAAAAGTTTAGGCACCTATAATTGAACATTGAGGTCAAGTTTAGGTACTTAATTGGACCAAAAAAAACATTAGATACCAATTTAAACAGTAAAACCAAGTTTAGGTGCCAAAATGTGTATATACTCTTCAATTTTTACAATTAAAAACTAGCATGGTTAATAGAATAATCAAATAATTACACGTGTTGTGCCACGTGCGCACCTCATGTTGACGTACAAAAACCAATTTTAACAGTAAAAATGAATAATTTTTTTAACACAAAGATCGATTTCCTTTTTGATCTAACATATATGAACTAATTTACTATTTTTCTAAGTAGAGAAGACAAAATCTAATCTAACTTCTAATATAAAGATTTCCATGATATTTTTATAATAAAAAGATGAAAAGCTTGAGAGAGTTGAATATAACTTCTAAAATCATGAATGAGATGGTTACTAACATAAATGTCCATACTATTTAGAGTTCATATTTCTAATCACAGCAGCTAAAAAGCATGAGGTTAAAGAATATTGAAGGGATTGGATTATTCGAGAGAAGTTTTTGAAGTATAGTCATTGGAAATATCAATTCAATCCCTCAACAATAAAATATATTATCTCTCTCGAGAAAATTTTATCCCTCTTCAGTGGAAAATCGTGTTCACCTTTTCAATGGGATTGTTAAAATATATGGTACCACTTTAGCTACATTTTCGGAATCCATCTCCTCTCAACAAGCATATATATATATATATATATATATAAAAAGGGGTTTAACTACTGATTTAAAAACTATCCCATGAAATCCAAATAAAATATCACCTTACACATTACAGATCAAACTTGTGGAAAATGTGGCCTTCGATTTTTTGAGGAGCCACAGCTCAAAAACACAATTGTTACCCACCTTCAGCTCGTTATCCCTTACAAACTTGCGCCACCCATGGGAGAAAACCTTGTCGATTTCACTGCACACGAAACCCACCTTCCAATATCCCTGTTTGGTGGCCGAGAAAATAAATTCCTTCTTGGTTTCTGGAAGATATTGTGCCTTGGCAAATGAAGATGGCACGCTCTGCCAAAAAAAAACCCATAAATATCAGCCACTCATAAAATCGTAGTCATAATAATGTAATGCGAATATTAAGCATATATGTAAATCATACCAGTTGGATGGATGCTCCACATTGCACCTTGTTAAACAACGCTTGAAATAGGGGAACTTAGAACTGAAATCAATAGCTGCTTTACAATGCTTTCCTTTGCTTTTTTTTATATACAGGAGGGCATGGTGTGTTCTTTCGGTTGGCATCATCTTCTTCCTTGATTTGTACACTACAGCCTCGGTGTTTACCGGTCATCGGGCCAGTCTCCCTTTCGACACCGGTTTTGTCGAAAATCTGGACATCGAAACACATGTTCCCATTGTGACGAAAAACCAATAAATCATTGTCTCCCAATGAATGGTCTTTGTAAAATTGGTCCCAACCATGTTGGATTACCATGTTTCTTTTATTTCGACACAGTGTGATGTTCCAACAATCACCTGAAGGACCTTTGAAAATGGCTTCAATGGGTACTTCTTTTGATAAATGAGTTGAAACAAAAGCTGGTGGGATTCTCTGTAATAATAAAGAGAGAGAGAGAGAGAGTATAAAACAGAAAAAAAAAAAGATTAAACAAATAGTGAAACTGGTTTTTTAAGACATTGAAACTGAACATAATCACCAGAACCAGCAGTTCATAGCATTTATAAGAAAAAAGAAGAAGAAGGTACCCAGCTATGGTTGGCATTGGTATCATGTGTGATGAGCTTGAAGAAGCTAGGTCGGTTGTCATGATTGGGAATATTGCTGTTCAGGTCCTTTGTTGAGCTCCTCATCTTTTTCTGGCGATATAAGCACAAACGGAGATCCATTTTTCTGTTTTATAGGCTAGGCGAAGAAGCCAAGTTAGGGTAGCATCACGATTTCGTTCTTTGATTTTTTTTTTTTTAGAATTACCAAAAACCCTTACCCAACTCTTAAAAAGAAGATAATACTCTTCAACGCATTCCAATTTACGTCATCTTATACAGACAACAATACCGATACCTAGGTCTAAGTTATCGATACTCATATTTTTGCTATTTCACAATTTAATCCTTAATAAATAAGTCATATGTATAGTATCTTTTTCACAAGTATATTTCTTTCACAACATTTCAAACAAATATACTATTTCATATTCTTCCCGTATAATTCTATTTACAAATCTCGTAATTTTATAATTTAACCCGTTATTTAATATCTATTTATATATTTTTTTATTTCTACCCTAAATAATTTCATATTACAATATAAGCATTTAAATAAATTAAACTAAAATCTTACCGTATTTATAACAAAATGATTGAGATGATGTATTTTCTTTTTTTCTCACTCATTGGCCTTCTCTTTACCTTTTTCTTCAACTCGATCCTTTCATTTCTTTTCTTTCTTATCAATTTCATATAAAAACATATATCATTTATAAGTTAAAACTAAAATCATGTAACTTTCTATGCTAGTTAATGAAAATAAACATATATGACATGATAATTTCATCACCTCTTACTTTAACTCCTTAAAAACCCAAAACCGTAACTCTTGTTTTTATCTCTTTTAACACATCTATTGAAGTTTCCCCATGAGATTAATGGCCAATTTAGCAATACTTTTGAAAAGTGTTTTTAAAAAGTATTATGGAAAAGTGCTTTTGAAAAGTTTGGTTTAAGATTTGAATGTTTAGCATTGTTGTAAAAAAGTACTTTTGAAAAATAAAATATCAATTTTATACACGGTATTATCAAATAGTAAATATGCATTTAAATAATATTCAAATTAGTTAATATTAATATATTTTAATAAGAATATAAAAAATAATTTATTATAACTTGTTGTTAATATTTTAATATATGAAATGTAAATTTTAAATATTTTTAAGTAATGAATATTAATTATTCATAAAATTTAATTAGAATATATAAATTATAATTTAAATATTTAAATATAACCTAAATATTTGTAATTAGATATTAACATATTTGTATTATTATTTTTTTTGTTTTTAATTAATGGTTTTAACACATTTGTAATTAAGCATAAAAAAAGATAGGAAAATGTTATGTTGTTGGAGGGGTGAAAAGTAATTAAGTACTAAAAATATTTTTGGGAGAGAAAAAGCTAAAAATTTAAAAGTACTTTTCAAAATTCGAAAATTTCAGCCAAAAGTAATTTATGTTGCACATCTTTTTTTCAAAAAGTATTTTTTAAGCCAAACATATTTTTTTTAAGCACTACTAAATAAGCTCTAAGATACTCGCTAACCTTATTTATAGTTTTTACTAAAGAAATTTCAAATAACTGGAAGATTTTGAGCTTCGTTTGTTCAACAATAGAGGAAAGACACAAAGGGAAATAAAAGAAAAGTTAAGGTGGAATTTGGGGGGTGACGGTTTGGTGGTGAAAAATATAACTTTCATATTTTCCTCCACTTTTCTATACAATTCGACAAAAATATCTCACCATTTTTAATTAAAATGGTAAAATTGCTAATAAACCCTTTGGCCATTCACCTTTACACTATAGCCCCTAATCATTATACCTAATAAATATCCACTTGGCTAATTATCACATTATCCTTCTTTATCTTTCATATTTCTTGAGATGACTCATACTTCACTTTGGTTAAATTTCTTCTTAATACTTCCTTCCTTTTCACTACTATTATGTATCTCCTAACTTATTATTTTTTTCTACTTTGGCCACAACAAATTCTCTAGTCTTTCAATTAAGTCAATACATCTATTTAACATTTTCCTATCTAAGGAGTATTTTTCTAATTTCTTATTGGTTTAAATACTTCCTAATTTAATATTCAAAATTCCTATTTATTATATTTCAAGAATTTTGCACTAACTCTTGACCGGATCCATCACTGTACCTAACTTCGAATTAAAACGTAGATGTTACAAATTAGTCCTTATAAGCTAGATCGAAAAGTAAGTTGGTTTTATTTATTATTTTTTGTAGAGTATGCATAGGTGAATTTGAGGGGGGCAAATAGGAGCCTTGACCCCCAAAAATAAAAATTTTCAATTTAGTCCTATTATAAATAGAGCATGATGTCCCAAGAATATTTTTTAAACTTTCCGAGATCACTATAAAAATTATTATTATTTTTGGGCAGTTGAGCTTGAGTCTGGTGGTGCAAAAATATATTTTTCCAATTTTTGGGATAACTATATTAATAATTATTTATTATATTTCATTTTTGGGGACTTAGGATTGAGTATGGTGCCCAAAAAATATTTTTTAAACTTTTCGGCAAAATTGTACTAATTATTATTTATTATATTTAATTTTCGAGGTAGCTAGACTTGAGTATGCTAGTGATATTTTTTAATTTTTCAAGGATAGTTGTAAAAATTATTATTTATTATATTTCATTTTCGAGGCACTTGGGCAAGAGAATTGTTGTGTAAAAATATTTTTTTAATTTTTTTATATAACTATAAAATTTATTATTTATTATATTTCATTTTCGGAGCACATGAGTTTGAGTATGTTGTTGCAAAAATATATATATTTTTTTATATATTCTAAGATAACTATAAAAAATTATTTTTAATATTTCATTTTTGAGGCACTTGGACTTGAGTACAGTGCCCAATTTTTTTTTTTGTAAATTTTTCGAGATAACTATAAAATTCTTTTTATTATATGTTATTTTCGGACACTTGAACTTGAGTGTGGTGCCCAAAAATATTTCTTAAAATTTTTAAGATAACTGTAAAATTATTATTTATTATATTTAATTTTTGGGCACTTGAATTTGAGTACGATATTGCAAAAGAAATTTTAATTTTAGGAGTTAACTATAAAATTATTTGTATTATATATTATTTTCGGGGCACTTATACTTTAGTATGGTTTCCACAAAATATTTTTTAATTTTATGAGATAAGTGCAAAAAATATTATTTATTACATTTTATTTTCGAGACATTTGGGTTTGAGTATAATGGTGCAAAAATATTTTTTAAAATTTTCGAGATAACTATAAAATTATTATTTAATATATTTTATTTTTAGGGCACTTGTATTTGAGTATAGCACGCCAAAAATATTTTTTTTTTAATTTTCCGGGGTAACTATAAAAATTATTATTTATAATATTTCATTTTTCGAGCACTTGAGCTTTGAGTATGATGCTGCAATTTTTTTTTTAATTTTTCAAGATAATTGTAAAATTTGTTATTTATTATATTTCATTTTTGGGCACTTGAATTTGAGTATTGTGGTGTAAAAATATTTTTAAATAATTTTTAAAATAACTGTAAAATGTTTTTTTATTATATTTTATTATCGAAGCGGTGCAAAAAATAATATTTAAATTTTCTGGAATAACTGTTATTACTATTATTGCCATCTTTCCATCATAAGGTGTAATTGTTTGTTTTAATGCAATTGTTGTTACTGGCAATTTGAGCAAGTGGAGTTTAGGACAATGATCGTTGCTTTGTCGCTTTCTTCATCACC
Organism: Gossypium longicalyx; assembly: GCA_025698465.1. Classification (NCBI taxonomy): domain Eukaryota; kingdom Viridiplantae; phylum Streptophyta; class Magnoliopsida; order Malvales; family Malvaceae; genus Gossypium; species Gossypium longicalyx. Next base: position 108,519,187 of record CM046997.1, on the reverse strand, counting down.
TATCATCTTAATTTTAACTAAAACTTTGTATTAATTTCATTAATTATCATTTAATTTTAAGGCATTATTAACTATAATTAAAATTTTGCCGATCGAGTCTTAACTCGATTAGTATTAATATTACTGTCAGTGCAGGAGAATGTGAGTTTAAGTGCGTTGAAGTGCATTGTATCAAAAAGATCAGATATTATAAAAACCTATAATGAAATTAATGTTAAAATAAATAAATAAATAAAAGTGTTTAAAGATTATAAATCAATCCAACAGTTGGTTTTAAATGTTGGTTCAATCCTTGTACAGACCTGAACTTGAAACAGTGAAACAGGTTATTCGAGTGGATCGGGTCAAGCTAGACCCAAGTTCGGACTTCAAATTTTTTTTTTCAGAATTGGATTTCGACTCGACTTGACCATGAACAATTCTAACTACCATAATTATTATCAAATTTGATGTAACTAATAAACAAAATTGAAAATTAAAACATATTTACACATTAATTTTACAGGTTAATGCATTATTTGGAGCTTAAACTTGACAATTATTCTTATTATATGAAACTTTTTTTTGTCCAAATTAGTTCTTAAATTTAGAAATTGTTCTCGCGTTGGGGCATGAATTAGTCAATTGTTCCCGCATTGAGACATAAATTATTTTTTTAAATTAATCCCTGAACTTGGCAATTGATTCAACATTGGGGTTTGAACTTTTTCTTGTCCAAATTTATTTTTAAAAAAATATCACAGATTAACTTTTGAATCCAAAAAAACTTTAGGTCTCAATAGTGAAACAATTGTTAAGTTCATAGGACAAAAAATATTCAAACTGAAAAATAAAAACAATTACCCAATTCAAGGATTACCTTGGACAAAAAGATGTTCAAATATCAATGTGAGGAGGATGGCCTAATGCAAGCCTCTTAGACAAAGAGTGAATTAACCCTAATTTTATGAAAAGGGTAAATTATAGATAAGATTTCTAAACTATTAATAAATTTACATTTTAATCATTTATCTTTAAAAATTATAAAATAATTATTAAATTATTTAAAAATTTTTACTTAAATTCAACTAGCATATTCCAAACGAGAAATCGATAATCAATCAATGTGTAGAAGAATATGCTTTAGATTCAAACTAATCTTATAATTAATGTCGATAATAAAAAAAACTGTTTGAGTTTTAGTTTATAAATTACTCTCTTTCAAAGTTTTAACAGTGAGCTTGTGTAATGTTTACCTTCATTAAAATTACCATATCCGACCTATCTTACGGTAACTAAAACCCCAAAACAGGAAGGTGATAGAGACCGCCGGTGGCGGCTACACCGTCCACGTCATCATATCTACCCCACAACGACGACTCAGTGGGTCCCTGTCGGCAGCCAGCAAAACACGCCAAACAAGCTCCCACCAACGTTGTAACCGAGACCTACTACACCAGTCACCATTCTTTTTTTAACCCCAAACCCAGATCCACCGCCTCCCTTTATAAACCCTCACATTCCCTTACCCTTTTCTCTCCCTCTCTTTCTTTTCGATCGAAAAGAAAAAAACACCCAGAGTCTCAGATCACCCTGTTCTTTAAATCAAGATGCAGTCAACCAGCGGTTCTGATCTGAGCTCAAAGCACCAAAAACAGCAGCCCCCACCGCCGCCGCAGCCACAGCAGCCTCAATGGATGCCGAACCAGTGGATGGGAGCTATGCAATACCCGGCGGCTGCTATGGCAATGATGCAACAACAACAGATGATGATGATGTATCCTCCTCATCATTACATGGCTTATAATAACCCTCATTTTCATTATCAACAACAGTATCAACAACAACAGTTGCATAAACAACAACAAGGATCTAATTCAGATGAGGTTAAAACGATCTGGGTTGGTGACCTTCTTCATTGGATGGATGAAACTTATCTTCATAGTTTCTTCTCTCAATCTGGCGAGGTAAAAACAAAAAACCCATTATTGTAATAGCTTGAAGTGATAGATTTAAGGGTTCTTTTTGGTTTTTTCAATTTGTTTTAGTTTTTAGCTATGAGGTTTTAGATGATGAAATCAAATCTTGCTTGAAAATGAACTAATTCTTTGAGAAATTGAGACCCTTTTGTTCAATATACAAGATCTTTTGATGAAGACTTGAAATTGAATACTCTTTGTTTTGGATTCTGGATTTAGTGTAGAAGTTATGGTTTCTTGGTAGATTAGCCGATTGTTGCTCATTATACTTTTTGGGTAATAGTACCATGTTAAATTGTATTTTGCCCTTTTACTAAAGAAATGGCAAATTACAAATTAGTCCTTGGTCAAAGAGGAAACCGGTTTTTTCTATTAGAAGCTTCATTAATTTTTTTCTGTTAAAAACTGGGGTAATTGACTTGTAGCATGTCACGTGTAAATCATGTTGACTAAAGCGACCAATTTTAACAATAAAAATGGATGGAAGTTTTAACTTTTAACAGGACTAGTTTGCTCTTTGGTCAAGTGTACATGAGCTAATTCACCCATTTTTCATTTTTTGAGTAGAGGGGATAAATATAATCTGACTTATAGTAAAAGAGCCTCCACGGCACTTTTACCTATATTTTGCAGTGCTTTTTAAAAAAAAAAATATTTGATTATGCATATAATAATTACTTGTGAGTTTTAAGTAAATATGTTGTTCTTGTCATCATCGTTTGTTTAACATTTGGTATTTGAAAACCCAGGTTTCGTCTATAAAAATCATACGAAATAAACAAACTGGACAGTCTGAAGGATACGGATTCGTGGAGTTTAGCTCTCGAGCAACGGCTGAAAAGGTTTTACAGAGCTGTAATGGTTCTCTGATGCCAAATACAGAGCAGCCTTTCCGTCTGAACTGGGCTTCGTTCGGTGTGAACGAAAGACGATCTGATGCTGGCTCTGATCTATCTATATTCGTAGGAGATTTGGCTGCCGATGTAACTGATACAGTGTTGCATGAAACCTTTTCTAGTAAATTTCAGTCTGTCAAAGGAGCAAAAGTTGTTATCGATTCAAATACCGGTCGTTCGAAAGGTTACGGTTTCGTTCGGTTCGGTGATGAAAATGAAAGGTCGAGGGCCATGACTGAAATGAATGGAGTGTATTGCTCAAGTAGACCAATGAGAATTAGTGTTGCCACTCCCAAGAAAGCATTTGGATATCAGCAACAGTATTATTCGCAAGGTACCCTAATATTTTATCCTTACCAAGTTAGTCCAAATGTTTCCTGTCACATAAAATTGTAATGGGTGAAAATATAGGGTCCTTTCCAGGTTCTATATGACACCATAAGGGTAATGCTGAGATGATTGATACCCGGGTGGCCTTATTGAGCATTTAAGTGGAATCATATTGTGATTTTTTGTTCTTTGTATCAATTTTGTGTCTTAAAGCTCGGTGTAAATTGTAAATTGAATCATTATATCTATATTTTCCTTATTATTAGGTTCGGTATTGGCAGGTAGACAAGCATCGAATGGTGCTGTGGAACAAGGTCTTCATTCTCATAATGACTCGAACAATGCTACCGTGGGCCCTTCTCCCTCCATTCGTTCTATCTCACCACTATATTTTACAAATTGACCACAATATTTTGTTTCTTGCAGATTTTTGTTGGAGGACTTGACTCGGATGTTAGCGATGATGATCTTAGACAACCCTTTTCCCAGTTCGGTGAGATCATCTCTGTGAAAATACCACCTGGAAAAGGATGCGGGTTTGTGCTATTTGCAAACAGGTGACTGCTCCCTATATGTACTTCACCACATTGTAGTACTATTGATGAGTATTCTCATTTGGAGCTCCATCGGTAATAATACATTCACAAATATCAACGTACATATTGCGAAATTGCATGCAGAGTCATAGGTTTCTGTCAGTTGGTATCATGATTAATATCGTTATTTAATCATGATGCCTGTTGTAACGTAATGTGTTTGCTTATAGGAAGGACGCTGAGGAAGCAATCCAGAGCTTGAACGGAACAACCATAGGCAAGCAGACTGTCCGACTTTCTTGGGGTCGAAGTATTGGAAACAAACAGGTAAATTTATGCCGAAATAGTTATTCTTAGTAGGCAACCGTCTTAAATAGCCTAATTCTGCCTTGCTCATTGCATAATGCTTGGACGATTTAAATTTCCGAGGTCCAACTGCTAGAGAATTGAAATAGAATAAAGTTGCGTTATATCATGCACATCCTTTCACAATAGCATGAGTCATATTGCAGTGCACCAAAGCTTACTTAAAACTGGTTTTGACAGCGGAGAGCTGATTCTGGAAACCAGTGGAATGGAGGTTATTATCGACGGCAAGGCTATGGTGGTTACGGCTATGGTTACGGTTATGGCTATGCAACACCACCAAGTCCGGGTCCTAGCATGTACGCTGCTGCAGCTGCCGTTCCTAGTGCTTCTTAAGAGTGGTGAGGTACGGAAATTTTAACAATGGCATGTAATCTGAAATTAAAGAAAAGGTTATTCATTATTTAAGTAGGATTGGTTTTGATTGCTGCTTTAGCTTGATGTTCAGATTACATAAGTTTTGTAGCTGGATTTTGTTTTTATATCTTTTGGACATGTTTTTAGAACTTTATTAATATGTTATTTTACAATTTTGATTGTGTTTGAGAAGAGGTTTTGTTATTATTATGTTTGAGGATTTTTTTTTCAGCATTTAATTTAAGTTGAACAAGGTTGTTCTTGAAATTACCAAATTATATATATTGTCCTCTATTAAAAAAAGCTGGTATATGACATAATAATCAGACAATGACACGTGATGTGCCATGTGTACTTTGTGCTGATATACGGGGATCAGTTTTTAACACTAGAAATGAGTAAATTTTTTAATAAATAAGATGAATTTATTTTTTGATTTAACTTATAAAGATTAATTTGTCTACTTCTTGAGTTCTCCTAGTACAGGGCTTTTCATTATATTTTACTAATACCCAATTGTTTCCATTATTTGGTCAATCAGCTTTTCAGTGTTCTTGGAATCGGATTGGATTGATTTGTTAGATTAAGAATCAATCATTATATTGGTCCAGACAAAAGTATTGAACTAGTTTATGAGTTAACCACTTGGAACCGATAAAAAATCGAAAATCAAGACCAATCGACCGTTGAATCGGTTTATTGTTTCTTTTATAATATGTAATTAATTGTTTAATTATTATTGTATCAATGATTATATTAATTTAAACGATTAAATTGAAAATCGGTGATCTATCTGACCAATTAAAAATCATTGGTTAATATTTTATGGGTATCCATTTTTTCCATTTTCGATTTTATTGATTAAGGTTTTTTTTGGGTATCCATCTGTCATGGGTCGAATAATTAAATAATTTTTCAAAAAAAAAAAAAACTGAGTTTCAAAGATTTGATATTAATGTTTATCAATTTTCAACATTTGATATGTCTAATGAGAAGTTAAAATTAAAAAAAATATATTATGTTGGATATCTGTATTTTTTTTAATTAACCAAATTTAGACTCGTACCTTTGTCAAAAAAATTAGAATCCATTTATTATCGACAAATTATCCGAATATTATTATACAAATCCGAATTTGAATTAGATACTATTACTTTTTGGGTATCTGAATATCCGATTTTATTATTCGAATAAATAATACAAATTCGAATAATGAATATTCAAGATATCTATTTATTTTTACTTCAAATTTACAATAAATAATAATTTTAAAACTTAAATCTAAATATTATTTGAATCCATAAAAAAAATAAACCAAATATCCGCAAATATTGAATTATTATCCTCAGTTAAAATGATTACACTAGTAGGCTCATTTTTTTCTCATTAAAATATAAAAAGAAAAAGAAAATGTGTTGATCAAATTTGAGATTAAAAATAATAAATAAAATATCAAAATTGACATAAACATTAATCACATGTTACAAAATTGTATTATTAACCTTGTTTAAAATATCAAAGTTAATAAAAACATTAATATATTTGTACTTTTTTTAAATTTAGAATTTAGGTTTTATATTTTTATCTTCGGGAATTTAGTCTTTTTATTTTTCATGTTTTAAAATTCATGTCTAACTGTCAACACTGTTAGACTTTTCTTATTAAATTTGTTAGTATGATATTTTAAAATTAAAAAAAAATATACTTATTTGGTAGTCTTGTAACTAAAAAATGATGTAATGAACATAAATTTAACAAGATAATTTTAACATCGTTAACAATTTGACATAAATTTTGAAATCCAAAAAATAGAGAAACTAAAATTTTAAAAATAAAAATATAAGAAAAAAAAAACCCACACGATGAAATGTAAGCAATAATAATTCTGGTGATAACTCATACATAATTTACGTAAGGTGTGAGTCGAACTTGAGCCATCAAAATCTAGAATTTGATGGTATTTCATAGTTTAACAAACAAAAATTACAAACCCCTTTGCAACCAATAGAGTTGTCCAAGGGTCGGGTATTAGTCCCGCTCAATAGGTCTAACCCAACTTTAACTGGGTTTGGACAAAGATTTTCTTGTATTGAGCTAACTCAACCCAATTTTGATTTAAATAATTAAAACAAAATTTTTATATTTAATTTAATTATAAAATATTTTTATTTTTTTTAACTTAGCGAACAATAAAATGTGTTTATGAGCTGGGTCAAGCCACCTTGAAAACAGGTCTAGGTTTGAGAATTTTTTAGAATCAGATTGTAACCTGGCTCGACTCACTGACAACTTAGCCAAATGATACAATGGTTATGCCATTTAATATATGGGGTTAATTCAACATACGCCCTCAATTTAATATTTAGATTTTAATTTGGTTTCAAATTTTCAAATATTTCAATTAAGTCTTCAAAGTATCAATATCGTAATATAAGTCCTTTCAACAACCTATCGATTAGTTTGAACGTTAAATGCCTACTCAAATATGATGCGAGCATATTTAAAACACGTGAATTAAATTATAAATATATGTGTATCTATCGTATTGATAGCTTAGGTATGATGTATTAATAAAATTATCAAATTATGCTTTTTAAAGATAAGATCCAAGTCATCCATATAATAGGTACATCTATTTAGAATTTGATCCATATTTTTTTAAATACGCTTCATGTCATATCCGAACTGATTATTAATGCCTAGGTTGACAAGCTAACACAAACACAAAGACTTGATTGATACAATACTGATACTTTGAGAGCTCAATTAAAAACGTTTTGAAATTTAGAAACCGATTTATAATTAAAATAGTCGTTTAAAGATAGTTTGGTGCAATTAATCCTTTGTAGATTGTGATGACACCACGATGACTCCTTCGTGCAAGGAAGTCAATTTTGTATCGATAGTACTCATATAGACTGTAACAACAAATTCTAGTTTTTATTTTGGTGTTAATTTTGGTTGATATCAATTGTACTAGAACATTTCGATCCGTTTTGATATGTTATGATGCATATCGACCCGAATTAGTTGGTACATGATTTTAATATTTTAAACTACTTTTTAAAATATTTTTATCTAATTTTTTAATATTGTATTTAAAATATATAATATTTTAAGTTATTAGACAGAATTCATAATTTTAAATTAATATTTTCATATAAAATATATTTATATGTATGTAATTGAGTTATATTTATATTTTTTTAAAATTAACGATAAATCTGAAATATAGCAGTATAGATATATACCAATATTAGAATAAAAAAGATATATTTATCAGTAAAAGTATTATGGAGACTCTTATAGTAAGAGTCATATTTTATTTTGCCCCCCTTTACTCAAAAAATAGATAAATTAGTCCTTATGTGTTAGATTAAAGAGCAAACTAATTGTTTCTCTTAAAAAAATTATCCCTTTCTACTATTAAAAACTGTCATGGTTAACGAAATAACTAGAAAATTACACATGGCGTGATACATGTACCTACATTAACATACAAAAGTTAATTTTTCTTATTCTTTAAATAGAGAAAACAAAATGTAATCTGACTCTTACTACGAGTGAGACTACAGAATTTAACCTATGCCGAATATCTTGCATCCATGACTATTGACTATTGACTGTTGACTATCTATTACATTATAAAAACCTCCCGTTTCATCATCTTCAACCTCCGGTCCTAAACCTCAAAAATCTCTGATAGAACCCTAGCAATGGCGATGGAGATACAAGTTATGACCTCAATCCCATCAATGGAATTCAACTTCGATAGCGCATGTTCATCTCCATACATGACTGCTCCTTCAAGTCCTCAACGCTTCGGCAATTTCCTCTACAGCGTCCCAACCACTCCTACTCGTGTTTCTTCTTTCTATCCTCACCTTAAAAATGATGGAAGAGCCGTCGACGGCGGATGCGAAGGCGGCGACGGTGGTGGGAGTGAAGATTTCGAGTTCAATTTCATTGGGCAGTTAGAGAAAACTCCATTGTCGGCCGATGAACTTTTCGATGGAGGAAAGATTCGACCTTTGAAACCCCAACAGTTGGATCCATTTGAAACAGCCATGGAAGAGAGCCGCAAAAGAGTAACATTACTCAACACTGTTCATAAAAAGAGCAGATCTTTGTCTTCTTTTGGAGTATCCGATGATATTATTATGCTCGAAACAGAGCAAAGTTCATCGAAATCTCAAAAATTCAATGCTAAATCTTCTGTTTTTTCCATTTTTTCGTTACCAAAAGGTAACAAAAAATGGAAACTTAAAGACCTTTTGTTTTTTAGGAGCAAATCAGAAAGCAGAACAACAATAAGTGAAGACCCTGTTTTGTGTAGGAAAAATGTAAGCTTCCGGTCCGCTGAGAGCGTCGGTTCGGTTTCGAGCTCGAGGAGGAGAGGACCGGTTTCGGCTCACGAGTTGAATCATGATGTTTTGTATGGGAAAGAACCGGAGGATGTGAAGAATGCAAGTTTTCGGTCTACTGAGAGCATCGGTTCGGTTTCTAGACCGAGGAGAGGACCGGATTCGGCTCACGAGTTGAATTGTGCTGTTTTGCATGGGAAAGAACCGGAGGATGTAAAAAATGTAAGCTTTCGGTCTAGTGAGAGTATCGGTTTGGTTTCTAACTCGAGGAGGAGAAGACCGGTTTCGGCTCACGAGTTGAATTATGATGTTCTGTATAGGAAAGAACCAGAGGATGTGCAGAGTGCAAGTTTTCGGTCTACCGAGAGTATCAGTTCGGTTTCGGTTCACGAGTTGAACTGTGCCGTTTTGTCTAGGAAAGAATCGGAGGATGTGAAAAATGCAAGCTTCCGGTCTACTGAGAGTATCAGTTCAGTTTCTAATTCGAGGAGGAGAGGACCGGTTTCGGCTCACGAGTTGCATTACACGAAGAACCGGGCGGTCTCGGAGGAGATGAGGAGGAAGACATTTTTACCTTACAAGAAGGGACTCCTTGGATGCTTGGGGTTCAATGCTGGTTGTGGAATACATGAGATTTCTAGGGGTATTGGGTCGTTGACACGTGGATGACCAAAGTTTGCTATTTAAGCCCTATGTGGTTTTAAATCATTATGTTGTTAAAACTATTACTGAATGACTTTCTCTGTTCACACTATTTACATCGATAAAATTTTTTTTTATAGTTTCATTTTCTTTAATAAAATGGTTTTAAATGTCACGAATTTATAAATTCAAATATGAACAATTTTCTTCTTCGATCTTCGACGTTGATCATCAAGTCTACTTAGATTTAAGGTATGCATTTCTACTCATCGATGAGCATTGATTCACTATATCGTTTTTCGAATCGCCACTTGGAGCTTACTAATCAAACTTTAAAAAAAAAAAACTTAACAGTCCAATGAATTAAATAAAAACTTTCGAATAATTTAATAATCATTTTGTAAATTTTTAAAGTTAATCAATCAAAACGTAAACTTACTTATACTTTACCGAATAGTCACCTAACTATTAGAATTTTTTTTATCATCTAACTATGAAAAGTTGCAAAATGGTTGCTCAATTACTAGTAAATTTCATTTTTGGTCACCCAACTATGAAAAGTTACAAAATGGTCCCTTAACTATTTAATTTTATCTTTCTTAATCATCAATTAACTAACAATGGCAGCTTTTAATAGTAATTTTAACTCTCAATAATTACATATTATGTTAATTTAATTTTGATTTTAATAATCAAATTGAGAATTGGGGCAGTTAAAGATTGGATATTGACTAAAAGGCACTATAATTTTGACTAAGCCCCAAATCTTTGACGACGAAACCCTAATTGCCATTGCATGCAAATTGGGTCAATTTGTAATTAAAATATTTTAATATTTTGATATTATCTTTCGTACGTACATGGCTGGTTTTCTTTGACTTCAACACTCACCAAGTCCTCAATTCGACGAAATCAACGTTGAAAGAGATTTTCATGTTTTTATATATTTTTTAATGCTTTAAACTATTTTTCATGTTTTGTTTATATATCTTGATTATATCATTTCTAGTATTATTAAGTAATTATATTACCAAATAATCATAATGTATCTAATATTATCGAGTAATTATATTATATACATATTCGGATTTAATATCGGGTATTATTATTATAAAATATATTTTTTAAGATATACTTTGCTTGTATATGATTCGAGAAATGTAAAATTATTTTTTATAATAAGATTATCGAAATGTAAAATTACTTAACATATTATCGAGTATGTTACATTATCTAAAATATAAGATTTTGATATTTGATTGACGAAATCTAAAATTATCCACAAAAAAAAAATTATTTTACTAAATTGTCATTATTAAAATTTTTATTACAACCAATATTAATAAATTTATGAATCTTAATTATAATAACTCGATTTAACTCTTAAATGGTTAGAAAAAGCCCCACTTTTTAATTAGACTTATATTTAACGAAATTGATTAAAATAGTAAGAGTTAATTGCATAATGTTATATCGATAAGGTCTTCCATTATTGAAATCATTAATTAAATATTATATGAGAGGTCAAAACGCATGTGGCATAGTTTTAGAAAAATAAATATTGTAAAAATAAATATTAAAAACATTCTTTTTTCGATTTTATTTTCTTTAAATTTTAATTTTAAATTACGTTACATGAAATTTTATGTGCCATTTAATGAAAATTTGAGGACGAATGACGGTCATAATTTGGAGATGTCTTATGCAATTAACTCAAATAATATTTACCAAGTGACATTAAGATTATCCCCTAAATTTCGAAATTTGAACACTATTGAGAATGCGAGATTATAACCTCACGAGAATGTTTAAAATCTAAACACGATAATTACATTCTCAAAATTTTACATTACCACCGAGAATGTAAGATTCGACCAACCAAACCACCTCTTATTGCATTAGCAACAGCACTTCATTCCAAAGTTATAAATTACAAATCACTGGACTTTAAATCAATCAAGTATCAAAATGTCAATTAAAAGGAAATTTTGATAAAATTCCAACACAAAGCACCACAAACACTAACAAAGTTTTAGCACACAAGAAAAAAAGCTCAATATTTTACAATCACAACAATGTGTTAAGATATGCCATATTGGTTCATTGTTCAACAGCAATACAGCATTCATGTTATGTAAAATATCCTAACCTGCTTCGACTCGATCTCGGCATCTGCATATCGAAATACAATGAAAGTAAATCAAATCTAATGCCATAAATCAATTTGGTATTTCTAATTGTAACTAAGAGATTATAAAAGTGAATCACATGTTAGAGAAAAATGGTGACCACCTTCTAATCTATCCCATTCTTCTCATACAAAAATCTATGGTTGAGGGCACTGGTGTTGGTAAAAGTACCATGGAGGCCTCTATATTGAGAGTCAAATTGTATTTTGCCACCTTTACTCAAAAAATGAACAAATTAGTCCCTATATGTTAAATTAAAGAGCAAATTTATTTATACGGTTAAAAATTGACGTCACTGACAGAATAACCAGAAAGTGAATCATGGTGTGCCACGTGTACCATATATTGATGTACAAGGACCAGTTTTTAACAGTAGAACTGAATGAATTTTTTAACAGAATGACTAATTTACTCTTTGATCTAACTTACAAGGATTAATCTACTCAATTTTTTCAGTAGAGGGGGAAAAATGTAATTCTACTCCTAGTATAGAGGCCTCCATGGTACTTTTACCTCCCAGTGTTTTGTCCTAAGAAGCACATTTTATTAGCTGCTAGTGTTAGAAGACGACAAAAGGTATTTAAACTAAGCTTAACCAAGACTCGATATTGACTCTAAATTTCCAGCATAAAACATCATAAATTGATACGTTAAGATGCAGCTTGGACAATCAACCAGTTACTTGGCTATCCTACAGCCAAAGTTTGTGTCATTCACTCCTTGAAGACATTTTGCTTCTGCAGTTCATGCAAAATAAGGATAAATGCAAAAACAAACAAGGGATTAGACTAATGACTTCAATTATGGTCGTGCAACATAAGGAATGTGGTCAAGTTAAGTTGCCCCAATCCCCAAACCAAGAAAAGAATAAAAGAAAGTCTAGTAGGATGCTGAAACATACCCCTTGAATCAAGAATCGGCAGGCTGCTTGCTTGTTTGAATCATTCCGTATCAACGAGCTCCCTTGTACAAACCGAGCAATGGTTTCTCTCTCTCTTCAACTCTCTTCTTTGCAGCTTCCCTTGCTTTGAGTGCAGCCGCCTCTTCTTTAGATACAGCCTTGGGTTTTTCATCTTGTCTTTTTCTCTTAACAGCAAGTGAGGATGAAGCACCTTTAACAGATCTCATGGGATTTAAAGTAGCAGAAATGACAGGCCCCGGTGCGGTCTTGTTTTGACTTTTAGCAACACTTTGGCTATCTGCAACTGGTCCCGTCCCTGAAGTTGGAAATGGCTTTTTCAAAATAGGATCTCTTGATTTAGTATTTGATGAAGCTTGAACCTTGGAGTATGCCTCTTCCTGTGTCACCCACCTGCCTGTTGCATTCCTTCTAAGTAAATATACCAAAAACAGCATTTAATCTAATTTATTATAAGAAAAAAAAAAGAAATAAACTTTAAAGTTCAAGTGCGGATTAATACCTATAGCATCAGAATAGTAAAATCCCGACTTTGGATCATAGTATAACCCATTGTTTGGATTGTTGTAATAACCCGAGCTACTGTCATAGTCCCAATCTGCATCAAGCTGTAACGGTTAGAATAGCAATAAACCAAATTATATCATATGCCTTAATTGTAAATCAAAAGTAATATTCGGCCTGGTTAAGAATAAGGCTGCATATCCATCAAGCCTGCTTATTGGGCACCAACTACCAAGTCAGCACAAATATGAAGCAGCGGAACAAGGACAATGAAACAGGTGAACTGACTTTGAGGGTTTGACCAAGAATGCAACTAATGGAAGTTGTTGATTCTTTGGGCTCGCCTTACGTTGAATCGAGTCTAGGAATAAGTATTGCCACGATCAAACGTGTTTAACAAGACTCGTAATTCTAATACGTTTTTAAAAGAAAATAGACTAGATTAGACATTCATTTTCCAGATATAACCCAAACTCAAAAGTTCCACCATTAAGCACCCGAGCCTTGGTGTTATGTAAAGACTCAAGCAGACCTACTAATCAAAGCCAAGACAGGATGCATATAGCCTAGGCTCGATATTCTCGTATTTAAACCAAATACATAACCACACTAAACAAACTTATAACTTCTCGGAAAGTAAACATCTAGCAACCCCACAGTTTCATCAATACCATGCAATCAGCCAATTGCGCAGCCAACAACAGCAGCTCAAAGTTTCAAGAATAACCAAAAACTTGCATTACTACCATGACTTTTTACTGCTTAAAATAAAACGGAAGTAAAAAATGACTTGTACTTACCTTCTTGACCGTCTAATGCTTGGTCACTAGAATCTCTCGCCTCAAAACTAGCAACGTCCTTCTGATAACTCCGCTTAGCTTTCTAGCAAACATTGTTAAGAAATACTGTAATGATTAACAAAATAAGCATGAAGCATTAAAAAGCAAAACCTATTTAAGAGTTCACTTACAGCTTCGATCTGTTCAAGAGCACGAGCAGCGTCTTTCTGTTCCTTCTCTTTGGCTGCACTCTCTTTCCGCATAGTAGTAAGTCTCTTAGCAACATTCTCTTTGTGCCGTTGACCGAGCTCATGGTTTCGAATACTCGATGGGTTATTTGATATGAAAATTTTGCAGAAATCACACCATTTATTCCCCTGACTCACCCAATACTAAAACACACACACACAAAAAAAAAATGATAAAAGTTTATTCAACTACAGACAGATAACTGCGAAAACGACTAAAAAATAAACTTAATTCATTGAAGATATTACTGTAAGATAATCACGATAAACAATGTCATAAGAACAAATATCAAGAATCAAAGAATAAGGAGAGAAAAAGTTGAGGGTTTTGATTTCTTTATTGATTGTAAGTAAATAAATTTAAAAAAATAAAATAAAGCTTTGGGATTAGATTACCTCAGTCATAGCTGCAAAAACTGATCTTTACAAAGCCAATTGTTCGAAAATTGCTAAATGAAGGTGAGATTAGGAGTTTCTTTAAACCCTAAAATTATTTTTCTTCCTTTTTCTTTCAAAAGGGATTATTGGGGTGGGATTGAAATCATTGAATCGATAGCACGTTTTTTGCTTCCTATTTTTCTAACGGGATCCGGATCCAAATCGGATAACTAGACCTGGTTTGATGGATTAATATACCATTGGGTACCTAAATGTGGCTTTAATGTTCAATTTGGTACCTAGTCCCAATGGAATAATGTGGTCCAATAAACTTTTGACATTGGTGTTCTAGTAAAATAAACATCGGTACTCAACTGGAAGAAAAAAAAAGGATTAAATCCTAAATTGGATATTGAAGCTAAACTTAGGTACTTAATTTGGATAAAAAAAAAGTCAAGTATCAACTTGAAAAAAACCAATGTACTAATATGAATATTGAAGCCAAACTCAAGAACTAGATTAAAACAAAAAAACTCATACCAAATTAAATATTTGAGCCAAACTCAAGTACAAAATAATATATTAACCCTTTTCATCTTATCGGTTGATGGTCCAATCCTCGTTTTAGTCCCTCTACTATGATGAATTTTTATATTTAAATATTTTTACTTTAATTTGGTGTAATTTTGTTTTGGTTTTTTATAATGTTATTCATAGGTCCAAAATAATAATACTACTTTTTTTGTCATACATTTATAATTTGAAACTACTTATTACTCCTCCCCAACTCATAAATCGGAAGATAATGCGTTTCAACACACTCGAATCCATGTCTTCCCTGATTGACAACAATGCCTATAATAATCGAGCTAAGACTCAATCTACAAATCTGATAATTTAGTTTAATAATAAACACATAAAAGATGCTGGTGTTATATTTATGTAATACTTTTATATTATCACATATATTTGTATAAATATTAAAATTATGTTATTTTAGTAAATTTATATATTTATAAAAGATTTTAGGCAAATAAAATTCATATTAGAATTATTATAAAAGTATACAATTATTGAAATTAAAAAAAAACATTATAAGCGAATTTAAGAAACTATAATATAAGGATATTTGACAACTTTTTCTTCTACTGATGCATTCATCTATATTATTATTAAGATTTTTGACTAAGCTAAAAAATTATATAAAAATTAAATAATAAAATAAAAATTAGAAATTTATGAAGGTATAATTACAAAAAATTAAAAAAATTATTTAAGTCATTGTACCGATCTCTGATACTGACTGTCAGATCGACTTAAATCTAATGTATGTTATTCTACTCGTTCGTAGATACTAATCTATCGTACTGCTCGTCGATTTGTCGCTTGGAGCTTAGTAGAACTTCAAAAAAATTAACAGCTCAATGAGTTAAATAAAAACTTTTGAATAGTTGAGTGAGTTAAATGAAAACATTTAAATAATCTAGTGACTATTTTGTAACTTTTTAAAGTTGAGTGATCAAAACGTAAATTTACTATAATTAGTAGCATTGGGTGTAGTTTACCTAAAATGAAAGAGTCTAAATTCTAAATATATGAAAAGTAAAGGGACTTAAATCAAAATTTAACCTATAGTGTTTCAACAGAACTATCTACTTTCCCCTTACCTTGTAATTGCTTCAACTGAACTCAGAAACAGAGAACCCTTCTTCTCATTTACAACAAAGATTTGAGAATCAAAACAGAAACATACAACGCTTTGAATCCATTCTCAAAGCTAATGTTTTTCTTCAAATTCAACTGAAAACAATCAAACCCAAAATCCCCCATTACACCATCTTCCCTTCCCCCAAATCCAATCACAAAAAACCCTAAATCTTTCACTGAAACCCCCTTTTTTTTTGTGCTCCATCAATGGATGAAACATTCTTGCTCATGTTATCAAATCTCCTCCACCTTCACAACTCTCTTGATCCCACCACTTCCCTTCTTTCCCCTTCTTCTTCTTCTTCTCCACCTACTTCATCTCCTTCCCCTTCTTCTCCATCTTCTCTTCTTTCATCTTCTTCGCCTGCTCCTCTCCTCTTCTTCACTCTCGCTTCTCTCCTTTCTTTCCTCGCTACTTCTTCTAAGAAAGGGTCATTGGATTCTTCTCCTTCGTCGAAGAAAAGGGAACCCAATTCATCGCCTTCTCCTCCTCCGTCGTCTTCTTCTCACTTCTCCGTCGCCGCATTCCGTGCTCTCTCGACCGACCATATTTGGTCCATGGATGCCCCGATACGTGACGCTGAGTGGCGGTCCTTGTATGGGTTATCCTACCCTGTTTTCACCACCGTGGTTGAGAAACTCAAGCCTTTTATAACCGCTTCGAATCTTTCACTTCCTTCTGATTATGCTGTAGCTATGGTCCTTTCTCGTCTCTGCCATGGTTACTCTGCTAAAACCATCGCTTCCCGTTCTTCTTTGGACCCTTACATCGTTTCCAAAATCACTAACATGGTGACTCGGCTTTTGGCTACTAAGCTGTACCCAGAGTTTATCAAGATCCCTGTTTCTCGTCGTAGATTGGTTGAGACTACCCAAGGGTTCGAGGAGCTTACTTCATTGCCCAACATTTGTGGAGCTATTGATGGGAGTCCGATTAAGGTCCGTGGGTTGAAACTTGATAGGAATTCGATGAGTTCTTATAAATGCAAATATGGGTATGATTCAGTTTTGCTTCAGGTTGTTGCTGATCATAGAAAAATTTTCTGGGATGTTTGTGTTAAAGCTCCTGGTGGGGCAGATGATGCTACTCATTTTAGAGATAGTTTGTTGTATAATAGGCTTACTTCAGGTGATATTGTTTGGGATAAAGTGATTAATGTTAGGGGTCATCATGTTAGGCCTTATATTGTTGGAGATTGGTGTTATCCTTTATTGTCGTTTTTGATGACACCCTTTTCTCCTGATGGGGCCGGGACTCCAGCACAGAATTTGTTCGATGGGATGTTGATGAAAGGGAGGTCTGTGGTGGTTGAAGCAATTGGGTTACTTAAAACTAGGTGGAAAATTCTTCAAGATTTGAATGTGGGGCTTAATCATGCACCGCAAACAATTGTTGCTTGTTGCGTGTTGCATAATTTGTGTCAGATTGCAAGAGAGCCTGAGCCTGAGGTTCAAAAGGATCACGATGAAACTGGGTCTCCGGCGAGGGTGCTTGAGAGTGAGAAGCAGTTCTATTATTTTGGGGAAAGTTTGAGACAGGCATTGGCAGACGATTTGCACCAAAGGCTTTCTTCCCGATAAGTTATGAACTTTTGAAAAGAGGTTGATTTTTAACCTTGTGTTATCTGTAAGAATATGTATTTGAGTAGTTTCTAACATGGCTGAGATAACTTGCCCGATTTCAGGCTTATTGAATTTCTCATCCTCGTTTTAGTAAGCAATAGAAACAGATTTCATTAAGTAAATTTGAAATTTGATATGTAGGGACTTTAGTTTTAATTGCTATGGTAAACTAACCTGGTATTGGTGGAAACTAAGAATGTTCTGATTTTAAGAATCGGCGTTGCAAAACTATTACTACTCTGGTTAAGTTCATCTCATGAATTTAAGCCTTTGATGCTTTTATTATCTTCCGATGGATATCATTTGCTTTGATGTATCATATATTCTTAAATGTGAATACCATGTTAAATTGACTTTGTAGCATTTGATAGAAAAAAATTAGTGTATGCGTTCATAAATTGTGAGAGCTTGCATTAGCTTTTAGTTTCTTTAACATTCCCTGCCTGCCTGTGTTGCCTTGCCTTCCTTTTGCTTTCTTTCTCTCTCACTTGCAGTTAAGTATTATGAACACTTATTTATAGTATAAATCTTTGTGAGATGGTTTTAGTTGCTAATAGCATTATATTATAGATTTCACTGGTAAGGGAAATTAACTGAAATTGTCAGTGTAACTGTTGCCAGTGGAATATGGCTTTGGCTGCTTATTCTATCATGGCTCATCTGCCATTTCAATGGTTATATATAGATATATCATGGTTGTGAGTTCCAAGATCTTTTCCCTATATTTTATACTTCCTGTATTTTCAGGGAATGCTAAATAGTGGACTACGCACATATCATTTGTTTCCTAGGTACTGTAAGAGGGAATTTGTAAGGTTTTTCTGGTCTATAAAATCTTTGGCATCATGTCTTTTTGCTGCTATCCTAGTCCTTCATTTATCTCATTTTCCTTGATGGTTTAGTCTCTAGTGGCATCCTGCCATTCCGCCTAGTTATGGTCTTGTCATGTAGGATTTCCAAAACCAGATAACCTAGTTTCTATGGCCATAAGATGGATGTTCATTGACCTAAGCATGTTAGAGGAAGTTGAGGTAGATGTCGTAAGAAGCATCGTGTCTTCTTTATGGATTATCAGACCAGTCAATGAGACCCTCCTTTTCTTTTAAAGTATTTTTTAGACCCAAAGTTTGTCCTTCCCTTCTTAAAATCTTTGTTGCCTGAATTGCGAAGGAACCTTTTGTATGGATGCACTGCTTATTATCTGTACAATGAGTCAATTGTATTCAAGACACAATGAATGGTTGAAATCCCATCAATAAAAAGTTTATTAGTTCAAGCTGCCCAAAGAACAAAATGAATGAGATACAAGGATCCTCAATAAGTTGTCAGAACAAAATGAATGAGATACAAGGCTCCTCGGTAAGTTTGTAAGTTGTGCTATCTGTTGTTGCATTCCAACACAAAGGATGTCGCTGCGTATCAAAGTTCCCCATCTGTGTTTGCAGATCCACAATGCTCTTCTTTACCAATTCAATAATAACTAATAGTCAACATAACAACTAAATCAATCTTCTCAAATGAGCTATGAGAAATAACTGAGAATCCATATACAAAGTGTATGCAGATCCACAAGCTTTATTGTCGCTACTTAAGCATGTACATCATAATGGAACTTGAATACCAATTTGAGTTGCTAGAAGAAATAGAGATGCAGTCCCCAAAAAGAAATCCCAGTCCAGGCATTATCCTGACTAGCATGCATGACAAGATTCATTCATATTTGAAGATTGCAAAAATCAGGAACGCTTTGCCATTCGGCCAGCTTCATAATGTCCTCATAGCCATTACCTTTTATGGAGGACTCATGAGTTTTACGGTCCATTGTGCTCGGTCCTTCACCAGCATATGCAGTTCAGCCACTTTTTGGAAGGAGGCCATCCTTGGCCATTTCAGTAAGTACATTGAAAGCAGCATCCATGTTCCCTTCTTTATGGTTTATTTCAACAAGTATTTTAGCAAGCTCAGCATCAGTAAGCTTACAGCTTCTAAGTATGTTTGTTATGACTTGACTTAACTCATCGGTCTTGCCAACCATGAATAGCGCTTTAACCAGAGCAATAACAGTAACAGTATGAGGAACAAAACCTATCTTCACCATTTCCTTGTATAGATCATGCGCCTTCTGAATATTCCCACCTCTACAATGACCATGTATGATAACATTATATGCAGCTTCATCAGGGTTATGGTTTCTCTGAAGCATTGACTCAAAAACTCGATCAGCTTCATTCATCAAACCCTTCATACAAAATCCTTTTATAAGAGCTACAGCACTTTTAAATTCGATATTGCCGCAATTCTCTATCAGCGTATTATACATGACATCACTCGGGACAGATTCATCATAAAACAATTTAAGCAAAAGCCTTTTTGCTTCCCTTGTCCTAGCTTGTTTATTGAGACCATTAATAAGCACACTATAAGTAACAACATCAGGAAGGAAGCCCTTCTGAACCATTTCATCATGCAAATGAAAAGCCGTCTTTATATCCCCGTCTTTGCAATAAGCATAAATTAACGTAGTATACGTAAACTCATCGGGAGTCACACCTGCATTCAGCATCTCCTGGAAAAGATCACAAGCTTCAGCAAGTCTGCTTTGCTCACACAGACCCTGAATCAGTGATGAATATGTAACCGCATCCAGTTTAAGTCCTTTCTCGACCATCTCCTGCTTCATTTGGAACGCCTTCTCCAAATCCCGGTATCTACAAAAACCAGAAATAATTGTACTATAACTTACTATGTCCGGAGCTATACCTTTCTCTATCATATCTTCTATCATTTTTAAACCCTCTTCCACCTTTCCAAGCATACAATGCCCATTAATAAGAGCATTATAAGTGACTAACGAAGGTGAAAATCCGTTTCTAACCATTTCATTTAGTACTCGAAACGCTTCGTTTAAAAGTCGTTGCTGGCAGAAACCATTTACTAAAGTAGTATATGTTCTCTCGTTAGGACGAAGTCCTCTAACATGCATCTGTTCAAAGAACTCCATTGCTCTGTTCATATTCCCAGCTTTGCACATACTATTAATCAACGAAGTATAAGTAATGACGTTCGGAGTTAAGCCATTCCTCACCATCTCGGCATGCAAAACAAGTGCTTGATGAAAATTACCATCTTTACAATATCCATTCACGAGTGTATTATAAGTAACCTCATCCGCAATGAAACCTTTCTGATTCATCTCGTGAAGCACCTCACTCGTCTCCTTCATCCTACCTTCTCTACACAACCCATTGATGATTACGTTATAAGTAATCAAATTCGGCTTCAAACCCTTTAATGCCATTGCCCTAAACAACTTAAATGCATCATCGATCTTCTTCAACTTACAGTGTGCATCGATTAACGTGTTATAAGTAACCACATTAGGCAAACAGCCATCCCTCTCCATTTCACTGAAAAACCCTAAACCCATATCCAAATTCCCTGCCGAGCAAAAACCCCTAATCAAAATGTTATAAGTAAATACATTTGGTGAAACCCCATTTCTAACCATTTCTTCAAAAACTTCCTCAGCAAATCTAACGGGCTTTTTACATCTAATCACGGCGTCCAAAATAGCATTGTAAGATAAAACCCCAGGCATGAAACCATTAATTTTAGCTAAATTAACAATGTTAATAGCCTTATCGATGAATCTCAAATGGCCATAAGATTTTACCACCAAGTCGATTACCGCGGAGCTCGATGCACACAAATGGTAAGTTTCTTTAAGGCATTGAAAGACGAAATTGCCCTTCGGATCGGGCGTACGGACGGCGAGGTCCTCTGCTAAGGACTGTGCTGATTTGTAGAGCTTGAATTTGGTAAGGATGTGGAGGGCGAGGCATTTGCAGCGAGGGGTGAAGAACGGGTGAGGGTGCGCCCATTTTAGGAAATTTAGGATTAGGGTTTGGTCATTTTGGGACTTGAGTAGTAAAAAAGAAGCTGCTTCGGGGGTAAAATTGGAAGAGAGGGAGTTTAGCTGGTAAGGGTGGCGTTTGAGGAAAGTTAAAGCTTTGTCGGCGAGGAAGGCATCGGAGAAGGGAGACGAAAGAGAAGAGAGAGAACGGTGAATATGGAGGTTTGGGAAGGGCATTTCAGGAAAATCACAAAAGCTAGGGTTTATCAGAGGCTCTTTAGCCTTTAAGCAGAAGAAGCTTAAAAGGCCATTGAAGCCAAAAAAAAGAAAAAGTTCTCTCCTTTTTGCAGGTTATTTTTCTTTGATGTTAAAAAAAAAAAAAAAAAAAAAACCAATTATTTATTTATTTTCCTTCATTTGAATTTTGAAGAATTTATTTCCTACTAAATAAATAATTTAGTTGCCTTTAAATTTAGAAGTTTAATATACCATTTGATACTTATATTTAATTTTAATGTTTAATTTAGTACCTGAGTTTTTTTTTAATTTAATACTTAAATTTAATTTTAATGTTCAATTTGGTACCCAAACTAAACAAGATCATATTCGTGTGCTCTAATAAAAAAATATAAATACTTAAGACAAAAAAACTCAACCATCAAATTGAACATCGAAGTTAAGCTTAAATACTTGTACGATACAAAAAATCTTCAAGTATCAATTTAAAAAAAACTCAAGTCTCCACTAAACATTGAAGCTAAACTCAAATACCAATTAAACATTGAAACCTAATATAAGTAACAAATAGTACATTAACCTTATTTTAAATAAGAGTAATTTCACCAAATATCTCCCAATTATGACTAAAATTTTAATTTAGTCCTTAAATTTCAAAACATTATCATTAAATCCTAAATTTATCAATACCATATCGATTAATTTAATTATCAATTTGGGCTTTCAAGTTAATTTAATTAATTAATTTTATATAATTTATTTCATGTAAATAAAAGTAATTAGTTTCCCAAAGCTAAAATTAAGGAAATAATAAATCAAACATTTATATAAATAATAAAAAACGTGAAGAAAAAAAGACAAATGCAATTAGCCCCCATTGAAGCAACAAAAAGCTAAAAAGCTTAACCATATATATATTATATATATATATTTTTTTTTTCTCTACATTTTTGATTGCTTGCCATTGCCAATTATATATCTTTTTCACTGCCTTTTCAAAGTATCCCACAACTTTTTAAACTCCTCAAAGAATTTAACATAAAAGTTAAAGCCTTCATAATCCGAGCTGAACCTCGATTTATCGAGCTTCCTTCCGAAACTCCCCGGAAAAGATCGAATCCGTGTTTACATCCCTGTCTCGTTGAATCAACAACATAACATGATTATTGTGCCTTTGCAACGGCACGACTGGACGGACCGCGCAACAATTTCACAAACCCGAGGAAACTTAATTTCCCATCGGTATGCCTTATCCAGTCGTTAAGAACGGCATGAACCGGGATAGAGGGTCCGAGACCAAGTTCCTGAGTCATTCATTTGAAGATGATTTCGTTTTATGATACAAATCGTGTGAAGTGTTCTTTAGAAAGCTAAAAGAATTGCGATACTTACAGATGCAAGTTCCTCGATGACGATAGCCCGGTTTCCATCTTTCTCGAAAAGCTCATATGCACAACGAGCGTGTTGTTCCCAGTGATCAAACGCTTCGAGCTGATGGACGCTTAATGCGGCTGCACAAAATTCTTCGAAATCCATTCTTCTGTATTGAAGTGCATTTAGCTGTCATGCAATGGAAAATTAAATCGAAGGTACTCGGATAAGCTATGGCTATGAAAAAAGAAAGAATGGGAACCGAGTTCATACCGATAAGAGAAAATCCAGCATGTGAGATTCCTTCATTGCATCGGTTGCGTTTTTCATTAGGGCCTGTTTGCAAGAAAACACATTATCGTAGTAAGTGTATTAACGGAGAGGGAGGAAAGTGGGCAAAGATAGGGAGAGGGAGGAAAGTGGGCAAAGATAGGGAGACTAACCGTCTTAATATTCTCCAAAGTTATGCTACCATTTTTCGGATCTAATAACGCAAATTGCTCTCGAAGGTAAAAGAGTTCATCCGGAGTCAATGTCTTCGACAATGCCTGTATTGAGAAAGAAATAATAATGAGATAAATGTTAGCATAGAGGTTATGAGACGGTAAAAGTACAATGGAGGCCCTACTAGGAGTTGGATTGCATTTTGCCCCTTCAACTATAAAAATGGGCAAACTAATTCCTGAACATTAGGTTAAAGGGAAAATTAGTCATTTCTGTTATAAATTTTATCCATTTGTACTGTTAAAAACAGACGTGATTAACGGAATAACCAGACAGATGTGACATGTTACGTGTACCTCATGCTAATGTACAGAGACCAATTTTTAACAACAGAAATGGATGAAATTTTTAATAGAAAGACCAATTTACTCTTTGATCTAGCCTGTTAGTATACGCACCTTTAAAGCAGCTCTCCGTAGAGGTGATGATCGCATATACGCCTTTATAAGCCTAAATATTAGAATATCGAGTGGAACCTTGGCATCGTTACGACTCTGGATCCAAGGATGACCTGTAAAAGAAGATTATGGTCAGTTACTCTGGCTCAACGATGTTAGCAAAATGTAAAAATCGATGCACGTACACAATGCCTGAGCTGCTGTCATTCGTTTCCTAGGATCCTTGATCAAGAGTCGCTTCACAAAGTCCTTAGCTTCGGGAGACAAGGAAGGCCAAGGTGGTTCATTAAAATTTGGATCGGCTTTTAGGACTGCTCGGAAAATTCCAGACTCGGTCCTTGCCCAAAATGGTCGACTCCCACATAAAAGAATATAAGCGATCACTCCTATACTCCAAACATCACCCTCTGTACCGTAGGATCTATGTAGAACTTCAGGTGCCACATAGTATGCACTTCCCACAATGTCGTTAAGCCTTTCGTCTGGAAACATGAGAAGCGTTAGAAAAAAAAAAGAACCCCTGAAGGTCGAGCAAAAGGAAACTGAACAAGCTGAGTGCAAACCTGGTCTTACAAAATCCGATAAACCGAAGTCTATGGCTTTCAGCAAAGAGTTCTCCTCCTTCGAAATGTACAAAAAGTTCTGGTCGACAAAAGTGCAAATTTAGATTCCAATATGGTAACTAAAACCCGTATAAAAGTTGGAAATCAATTAGTCAATATGATGTAGTACGAAAATGTCCTAGAAAGTTTGGCAGACATGGGCTTGTGTGGTTCAAAATGTCCAAGTCACGCATTTACGCTTCTAAATATTAACAAAAACAAGACTTTGCTCTACCTCGGGTTTAAGATCTCGATGCACCACACCTTGAAGATGACAAAAAGCAACGACATTTAGTATCTGTACCATTACCGCCTTTGCATCGTCTTCTGAGTATTTTCCACCCCTACAGACGTTAGAGGCTACTCTTTAGGTACATACGAGAACAAACAATTCCGAAATGTAAGCTATATATTAATAGAATAATCACCTTGCGAGTATTCTATCCAAAAGCTCACCCCCTTCACACAACCTGTAATTTCAATCACATTACTCAAAATTTTATCCTGAAAAGTAAGAAACAGCCAACTGCCGTAGCATTCGGGCTTATTGTTCTTATTGACTTCTCGAATTAATTGCCATGCAAAATTAAAAACAAAGATAATACGAATAGCAGAACATGTTACAAGGCTTACTCCATTACTATATAGACATTATCATGATCTTCAAACGCATCGTAGAATTTAACTAGATTGCTATGTCCTGTCAAGGCTCGCAATATCTTCACCTCCCTTCTAACATCCTCGACCGCAATAGCTGTCGTCATCTGCCAACGTAAAATGATAGTAACTGTCATTAGCCGACAAAAAAATGCAAACACAAGACATAAGTGTTCTCTCGACACTTCATTTGCTATTTGATCAAAGAAGCTAGAAAAAGAAACGATAGAGGCTGGCAGGTCACCTCTTCTTCATTCTGTTGTCATCGTATTTTAAATGTCAACAAACAAATACTGAGAAACGGTAACACTTAATTCATCATTATAATTATCACAACAACATCCTTTATTTCCTAAATGGATACCTCGACTAGCAAAAAACACAAACACTTTTATCATGTGAATGACAGGTACCAAACCCGGATAACAATTTGCAATCAACTACAACACAAACCATTTCTTTTTTTTTTTTTGGTTAAGCCATAAGTACAAGCCAGTAAAAGAAAACACCGTATTAGTTAACAGGCTATAATTATCACAACAACGTCCTTTATTTCCTAGAATAAACCGACACCTCGACTACCAAAAACACAAACACTTTTATCATATGAATGAACGGTACCAAACCCGGATAACGATTTGCAATCAACTACAACACAAACCATTTGTTTATTTTTTGGGTTAAGCCGTAAGTACAAGCTGGTAAAAGAAAACACCGTATTGGTTAACAGGCTATAATTATCACAACGTCGTTTATTTCCTAGAATAAACGGACACCTCGACTACCAAACACACACGTTTTATCATACGAATGAATGGTACCAAACCCGGATAATGGTTTGCAATCAACTACAACACAAACCATTTTTTTTTTTCGGCTGAGCAGTAAGTATAAACTGATCAAAGAACACCGACTTAGTTAACCGGCTCGGCATGAAAACTACGAGCCGAAAGTTAAAGACCCCATTCGAAGCAAAGATATTTTCTAATTCAGTCTAATTCATAACCATCGAGCCGTAATTCTCCAATCGCGGCTGTCAATTCCGACAAGTCAACAAGTTCATTGGCAAATTTCAACAGTCACTTATCATACACTATTCACATCCAGATCCAACCATACACAAATGAATGATGCAAAAGAAGCACTTTTTAAGGTCAGATATGATTTAGACCTAATATGTGTGTGTATATATATATCTCCATGTAAATATGTGGTAAGCGTAGCCAGATCAAATAATAATACAAGTGGGTCATGTGGACCAATTGACCCTTTAAAAAATAATCAATAAACAAAACAAGTTGGCCACTTTATATTGTTTTACAATCATGAAAAAAAATGAACTCAACCTACCATTTTTCTCCATCTAGAAGATCTAAAAACAGTAAATTCACTCATATACAAGACTGAAAAGAGTGTCTTTAAGCAATTTCAAGCTAAAATTCAATATCTTAAAGCACATATCTTTGAAATTTTAATAGAGAAAAGTGGAAAAAAAAAAAAAGGCGTTACCTTGGATTTGGGAATCACTTTAACAGCAACCTGTTGTCCTTTGAATTCACCTTTCTTGAACTTAGCAGAACAAGTATACCCAAAATGCCCTCTCCCAACTTCTTCACCAATTTCCAATTTAGTCCTTAATTCTTTCGAAAACCCGAATCTTTTATCTAGTTCAACCCCATCTTCATCCTCTTCCGTCTCCGCAATCCCCGCCGCCGCCTCTTTATCCGCCTTCTTGTTAGGCTTCCTCCGTCTCAAAACCGCCCGGATGTGTTTCGCCGGAGAAGGAGGAGGAAAGGATTTCTTAAGAAACCTTAAAGGAGTCGAAGGAGTTTTGGGTTTGGTTGGGTGAGCTGGACTGGGAGTGTAAGTGGGAAGAAAAGGGGTAGTCGGAGGAAGGAGCGACGGCGGTGGTGGAGATTTGGGTGGTTGAGGAAGGGTAGGATAGTCATTGTGGTGATTGCCTTTGGGTTTTGAAGGCTTGGAAGTACAGCCTCCCATTGTAAAGGAAGAAGAAGAAGAAGAAGAAGAAGAAGAAAGAAAGAAAGAAAGAAAAACACTTAATAGGAAACTGGCGATGTTTGCATTTTTTTGCAGAGATCTTTAATGTTGTGTTCAGCTTATTGTAAGAAAAAAACAAATGGAGAGAGATTAAGGAAACAAATAATGATATTTATATATAATTTTATACAGAGAAGGAGAAAGTGAGATTTTGCTGTTTTCTTTATTTTTAATGTTTTTTTCTATGATGAAGAAGTAAAATATAAATGATTTAAGTAGGGCTGTACCCCCCTTGTTTTGCCACCTGGCATGCATATGATTTTTTCATATTTTCTTGGATTTTTTTTAATATCTATCCTTATCAAATCGGTGAAATTATTGGTTCTTTTCAATTGGTTTAATTGTTCGGTTTAGTTTAGTTCTGAATATTATTTTTAGAATTAGATCGGATTGATCGGTTAAATTAAAAATCGATCGACACACGAATTCAAAATAAGAGGTCAAATCAGTTGACCTATGAACTGATTTTATCTATTTTTAAATTTTTTAATAATTTATCTAATCGCGCTAGTCAGACCGATAAGATCAATTGAACCGAGATACAAATTCAACTCTTTGTTCGGAGCAATATACAAGTCAATTGGTTCCTGATTTGACTTGTTGTAAGTCAAATTCTAACTACAGATTAAATAAAAGAACACATAGTAATTTTTTAAGATTACTTATGGAATAAAAAAAAAGTATATTATCGTGTACCAATACTAATCCATATTTAAACACTCAACGTCACTAAAACTATTAGTAAGTTTACATTTTAGTCACTCAACCCCAAAAAGTTACAAAATGATCATTGAACTATTCGAAAGTTTCATTTAAGTTATTAGGTTGTTAAGTCTTTTATTTTTTTAAATTCGGTTAGCGAGCTTCAAGCAGGGGCGAAGCCAAAACAAATTTTTAGAGGGGCCAAATAAAAATTTAATTTTTTATAGTCTATATCTTTATAAATTTTAAAGGATTAAATCGAATTTCTATAATTTTAGGAAGGCCAAAGTATAATTTTACCTTTACTAATTTAAAATTTTAAATAATATCAAGAACCTAAATAAAAAAATTTCATTTTGGGGGGGGGCAGGGCCACTGCCAGCCCCCTTGTATCCACCTCTAACTTCAAGCGATGATTTAACGATCAATATAATGGATGAATACTCATCGACGAAAAAAAAATACACATTAAATCTAAATTAATCTAACCATCAATATCCGAAATCGGATTAAATAAAATAAAAACACAAAACTTATCATTCACAATATCATGTTTTCTTAAAGAAATAATAAAAGAATGAATAAAAAACTAATGATAATACTAAAATGATGCCAGGGGTTTAAAAAATTATTGTTTCTTACTTTTTAGGGATTGGATTTGCATCACTGACTAAATATTTTAAAATTTCCATAATCTCATATGGTTTAAATTAAAAATAAGGACAATCATTTACCATATTATTCAAGTTGACCTCTTTTACAATAATTTGCCCATTTTTGTTATATAAACAAACTTAACAATTACATCACTTAGTTAACAAGTCCTAATATTTTATTTTTATTTTATTTTTTACATTAATCAAAACTCTTGATGTGCAAATATACCGATATCTGTTGGGTCGAATGCGAAGATATTTGATATCTGTGAATAAAGAAAAATTAGAAAAACTTTATCGTTAATTTAGAGATTTGACTCTATACTAGACTTTGAATTTAGTCGATCTCGGTGTAACTACCAAATATTGAAAGGAAAAATGGCATAATATCAAATTTAATCATCAACATTTACATTTTTTATCAATTTAACTTTTGGCGTGACAACTCACATGATAGTCTACGTAAACTATTTATTTTACATGCCACATCAACAAATAGATTAAAATTTATAAAATATACAAAAAAAAACTTGGAGTCTATGTGGATTGCCATGCAGGCTGTCATGTGTAAAAAATTAACGTATTAATCAACATTTTCATAAAAAAGCCAACAATCTAACTTTTTTTGAAAAATTAAAGGTCCACATCAACTTATTTTAAAAGATTGAAGGTTAAATTTAATTAAGAAAATAAAGATCAAATTGATAAAAATATAAATATTGAGGACTAAATTTAAATTATTTGTTATTAAATCTCATGTGAGACAAAGTGAGGTAAAAAAAGGACTAAATTTATCTTTCAATTTACTACTTTGGGGTTTGTAGCATTTTGTTGCTTTGATTTTAAGGGTTTACAACAATTTTAGTTGGCCCTTTTAATGTACTCTAAAGTTGGACCACTATCCCTAGTGTTTTCTTAATTTAATTATATTTTTTTATTAAATTTATTTAAAGGTCGGGTTATTTGTTGAATCCGAAAATATTTTATTTAAATCGGATAAAAAAATTAGTTGGAATTAATTTATCTGGAAAAAAAAATTATTGTTTGTATTTTAAGTATAAAGATATATAAATATTAATATAAAATGATTTTTAAATACTAAAATGAGTTTTTTCGAAATTGATGGATAATTTTTATTAAACACGTGTTTGATTATTGAATATGTTTTTTTAGTTGTTTTATATCATGATTATTTCTTGCTTTCATTTATTCATAAAGTGGATAAACTAGTCCCTGTACGATATATCAAAGAGCAAATTGGTTATTTATACTGTTAAAAATTAGTTCCTATACATCAACATGATTATTTCATCAACCACGTCAGTTTTTAGCCGTATGTCACTACATGATTATTTCGTCAACCACGTCAGTTTTTAGCCGTACAAATGATTGAATTTTTTAATGGAAATGATCAATTTTATTTTTTGATTTAACGTACATAAATTAGTAGTGAGGACAAAATGTAATTTAGATCCTAGTACAGGAGCCTCAATAATATTTTTTCTGACGAAATCTAACGAAAACACCATCATTGGAATATTAGTTGTCATTTAAAAGAAGAGATATATTAGTATTTTCCGATAAAATTAGTACCCGATTAACCAGTAACACCAACCTAATTAATAATTTTATAATAAGTATATATATAAGTTTTTTTTAGAAGTAATTCAAAGAATCCAAAATATTTGACCTTGTAATAAATGCACATGCAGCCAGCAAATTAAATTGACATGCACATTATTTTAAATTTTGAGATGATTAAAAAATTTTAAATATTTAAGCAACACCCCAAGTTGGTTCATCATATTCAGCTACAATTTTAATTAATATATTTAATTTTAAAATAATTAATTATCGAGTATGAAAGTGGCAACAATGCTAAATTTAAATATTACTATCCATTCCGATTCAATCTCAGCTCGATTAATATTGGTATTATAGTTAGCGTAAGAGAACGTAAATTCGAATGTACTGAAGCGCATTATTCTCCTATTTAAGGATTGGGAATGAGCTATGAGTAATTCTAGACATTGTATCAAAAAAAGCAGATATGATATGAGAAAAATTCTTGGATTCAATGGATTAATTATAGGGTAAAACTACACTAGTAGTCACCTAACTATTAGTAATATTCTTTTTTGTTCACTCAATTATGAAAAGTTACAAAATAGTCACCAGTTGGCTAACAACGAAACTTTTAAAATTGGTATAATAACAATTTTAACCATCAACATTTATACATTATGTTAATTTAATCTTGATTTTAGAAAATCTAACCCTCAACGTTTACATAAGTCGGTACTACCGATACAACCCGAAATTTTCATAATTGCAAAAAAAAAAAAGTTTAATATTCTAATCTATTACTGAAACAATATACACCGACCAATACAAACTTATCTGCTTTAAATTTTTTACACTCATTTTTCTTTTTGTTCCTTAAAGACTCCTCAAAACTTATTATTTTAAGGGGAAAATAACTTTTTTTGAAATTTCTCTTCCTCTGTCCAAGTCTTAATGTCATCATTATAAATTAAAAGGGTACAAAAAAAAAAGTGGGATCCCACTAAAGGACTAAAATGAAATAATAAAAAATTGTCATTGTAAGGAATTAAATTCCCAAACAGAAAAGCTTTTATCTTTTTAATGAATATGTTTTTTGACCATTAAAGGGCAAAACTATGAGTGCATTCGATTAAAGTTAAATGTTCTCTATTTCATGTTTGGTCCCATTTATATGCACCAACAAGTTTTAGTTAAATCGGGTTGGATCGGGGTTAGGGATAGTAATAAATTTCGACTCGATTTTTACTCGTATGTTTAATTTTGTTTTAAACTTTGTTTAATATTTTAGCATCAGTTTGAAATTTAATCTCGAAATTTTATTTGATATTAATTTTATGAAATTAAAAATTAAAAAAATTTGAAATTAAAGAAATTGGTTTTTTTTTTCTAAAGAATTATGATTGCAACAAATCATTATTCTTCAGTTGTTTGGTAATAATTATTTAACAGAAGTCACTGCGGAAAGAGTAATTATAATGCTATTCATGAAAACAGTTTCAT
The DNA here is from genome assembly GCA_025698465.1 of Gossypium longicalyx. Classification (NCBI taxonomy): domain Eukaryota; kingdom Viridiplantae; phylum Streptophyta; class Magnoliopsida; order Malvales; family Malvaceae; genus Gossypium; species Gossypium longicalyx. Next base: position 108,487,287 of record CM046997.1, on the reverse strand, counting down.
CTATCATTATGGTCGGTAAGTCCCCAAAAGTGATTTCACATTACTTGTAATAGTTTGGTGTGATATCCGTATTTTCGTTTATGTAAAATTTGAATCCAAATGAAAATGTTGAAATTTGTAGTCATTTCTCATAATAATGTCATTTCTAATATTCGAATTCGAATTATCCTTTCAAAACTATAACGTGATTGAAATCTTAGTATCAAATATGTAGAGTGTGCCTCGTATTTCAGCCAAAACAGAGTTGATGTCCTGACGAGAAGTAAAGCCACATCCCGGCGACGCGAAGAAGGACTTCCCGACAAACCGATAGCGACGTGTTCTCCACTTAAGTGGGTTTCTTTTCTTAGTTAAACTCTGATATATTTTTTTAGTCCAACTCTAGTTATTTTAAGGATATTTTAGTCATATTTATATACGAAATTCAACCTATAAATAGACTTTTTAGCAATCATATATAAGAGAGTTTGTGAAAATTTCGTGAGAACATTGTATTTCAAGTTCAGGGTTTGTTTATTTATCCATCTTTGTATTCCCCTTTCGATTTTTGTCGTTTTAGTGATATTTTCTTTACTCGTGATTTTTTATCATCTTCGGACGAATTTTATATCCAATTTTCTTAATTTTCAATCGTATTGGTTGTATTATTTTTGAGTTCCACCCAACAAAACATAATCCAACATTCTCCGATGAGCTTAGCTCCCTCACCAAATCATGGGGAGTTTCTTGATCTTCAAACCTTTTGAAACCAACTCACGATATGCACCGCCATGGATGACAGACCAACATAAAAGAAAGCACCATAACCATAACCAAAACCAGTAGTCCCATATGTCAGGATTAATTATAACTAACTCCATAGACGATGATAGCCATTGCCATAATACTGTATAATATATAAGTCTGTCAACTTTGGGGTCGCCCCACGCATCTATGATGGGTATACATCTGCTGCTGCATAATGCACACGTAAATCATCCATCATTTTTCTTTCTTTCTTTTGTTTCTTCCTTTGGGTTTTTGGCATTGGCCCTTTGCTTAATTTATATTCATCATATACACTTTTTAAGTATATATATATACATCACTGTGTGGACTGCCATAAAACCTTGTTGCATTCATTGCAGGTATACCCAGTCTCTTTTTCAGCTTTCATCAATTACCCTTAATTAAATTCTTACTCTTTTATGCACTAGATACGAGTTTTGGATTGGGAACTGATACTGTTCATTAGGGACAAAGCTAGAAGTTTATTTTTCAGGATACAAAATTAAATTATAAAATTTTAAAGAAGTCGAACTTCAATTTTATTTATTTATATATTTGTTATTTTAAAATTTTAAATGGATTAAACTGATTTTTTTTTTCATTTTTTGAAGGATAAAGTGAATTTTTACTCTTAAACTAATTTATAATTTTAGAAACATTAAAGACTAAAATAATAATTTTCCATTCAAGGAGGGGTTAGAGTCCTTATCTGCCTCCCGGCGCCGTTCCTGAGATTCATATTCGAAAAGTAGAGAATCATAAGATCAAATGGTTAGAAATACGTTGAAGAAACATTTCTAAAAAGATGAGTTTTCTCGTGTGTTAATGAAATCTTAAAAATGAAATTTTCTCTAGGAAGAAGAGACCCTTTTCTTTTACCTTAAAAAATATGTAAAAAAATTCTTTTGCGAGGTCAAGTAATGATAGCCTATTATGTATAAATTAATGTATAGAGTACGAAAGAAATTTATGTACGACATTAGTTGCGATTCAAACTTATTAAATATCAATCCGTGTAATTGCGTAAACTCGAGTTAAGGAAAATAAAAGAATATATGGTGATTTGGTGGTTCATCATTTGTTTGCAACTATGGGAACATGAAAATAGTATTTTGAGAGTGCTTGAAGGAAAAGAAGGGATTAATGGAGTGTTATAAAACAGTTCTAGGGATGACACATGATAACCCAAAAAAGAAAAAAAGGGCTAATTTAATCAAATGCCCTCAAATTATGGTATAGATTTTAGATTGGTCTCCAAATTTTAAAGCATTTTAATTTAGTCTTTAAAGTGTTAATATTTTATCAATTAGGTCCTATTACTTTAACCATTAGCTTGGTTGCTAAAACATCAATTCTAATATGCCATGGAACTTATTTAAAATAAATCAAATTGTAAATAACTGTGCAACTATTGCAGGGTAGGGTAACGAGCTTTGGTAAATTTATATTTAACCCCTTTAAAAATTATGTAAAACTGTATTTGACCTCCCTTCAAAAATGGTAAATTTCTAATTTAAAACCCTCTAAAAGTTGTAAAATTCTAGGTTAATACAATTATATAAAAAAAAACATATTTTAACCCTCTCTAAAAATTTATAACTTAATTCTAGTTTCTTAAAAAATTTCTAATTTCACCCTTAACCAATCATATGAACAATTCGGATCAACGTGTTAAAAACAATACCCCTAAATTTGATTAATACTTGTTTTATATTTTAGCACGTTAGATTTAAGTACAATAAGTATATATATTTACAATTCGATCATCGTATTTTAAACATGCTTAGCATCATTTGCCACTTAAATTAACAAGTAAACTAAAAGGACACAACATTTCAGAATTTGAACAATAATTTAAGAATGTTTGATGCAATTTACACGAAAGAAGACTCGGGATGGGGTTGAGAGGGGTTGAGAGAATGATATTTCATGGGAGTTTCTACTTTTTATAGGGCCAAATAACAGCTATTGGGAAAGCTGAAGCCTCGACAGCTCATAGACCGGTGGTCCTCGGGACACATCGTTATCCATTTGATGCTCAAAAAGTTGCATCAAATCTGTAATGTGTACATATATATATATATATATACATAGCCATTGCAGACCAGATGGGTCTGATAGCTATCCCACTAATAACAGTGACCTATTCAATGCACACAAACCTACAAAGAAACTTCCAAATGGTCCCCCTAAAACAGCCCGTTTAGAAAATGGTTAAATTGTGATATTAGTCCCTGTATTATGCATAAATTATAGATGTACTTTTTAAAATTTAAAATTTTAGTCTTGGGGAAAAGATAATTTTCAAATTCATTAAGTTATATTATTTTCAAATTTTAATGTGGCAAATTTGAGAATTATAGCAATTAAGAATTATTTAATTAGAGAAAATAGACTAAATCTACAATTTTACACATAATGCATGACTAATTAAATTATTTTATAAAATCTAAATTCATTATAACATCATTTTTTAAATGCATTACTTAACAGTGTTAACAATAGGACTTTAATTTTAACATCTTAAAAGTACAGGGACTTATGACATTTTCATTTTTTTTCTTTTATTAACTTGTGGTCCAAGATCTGATACACTTTTTTTTATCTAGCATCAAAACTAGATTGATAAGTGATGTTCATACTTTGGAATGTGACCCTTTTTTTGGATATTCATTGGAAATGTTATGAATGGGTTAAATGATTTGACAATTTTCTTATAAAGTGAAAAAGATTAGTTCCCATTGTCCAAAGTTTATAAAGGGCTGTGTTTTTAATACAAATTTCAAGGTTTGTATAATAGACCCACCAGATGTTTGTTTAAATGCCTCTTCATAGATTGTAATCATGTGTCCAAAATGAAAATCCCAAAAATGTGAAATACAATGTACCATCCGTTGGAATTAGCATTGTGAGAATACAATGTATGTTTCATGAAAGATTTCGAAATTGTATTTTGATTATTTTATTTAAAAAATAAATAAATTAATCTATGTATATTAGATTAAAGAGTAATAATCTTTCTGTTAAAAATTTCACCCCTTTGTTCCATTAAAAATTGATCCTTGTATGTTAACATGAGGTAAATGTAACATGTCCTATGTCGTTATCCGATTATTGCCAAACTAATTTTTAACAATACAAGGAGGTGAAATATTTTAACAAAAAAAAAATCAAATTTACTCTTTAACTTAATATATAAGAACCGATTTACCCATTTTTTTAGTAGAAGAGACAAAATACAATTCGACTCTTAATATAGAGGTCTCCATGTTACTTTTACCAATATGTTTCAATTAGAGAAAGGAATACTTGCTTTGATTACGTGACATAATTTGAATAAAAGTGATATACGTTGGCATGGTGTCACCATTTCATACAATCCTTTCTCGTTTCATTAGCTTATCTCCTCTCCAGCACACTGTGCCTACAAGGGTTAATCAGGATCTTGTAACGAAACAAGTGCTCAATTTTGCATCCCACGTCCGCAAGTAGTGGACCGATGCTGAAATCTCCGGGATCTTCGATCAAAATGATGAGTTTGGATCTTCTTCATCCGAGTCAAATTCAACCTGCAAGCAAGTTACAAGGGGGAAATGGCGTCACTATGCAGAGATCATAAATCACAAGTGACAATAACAAATATTAAAGCAACTCAATTATCACTTAGCAACCCGATTGGGCCTTAACTTAGTTAGCACAGTTGCTGCTGCATTTAAGCGCAGATTTTCCTTCAATTTAAGGGTTTTGGGAGGATTAAAATAGCACTTAGCAACATGTTTACACTATATTAAGGTGAAAAGAAGCTCACATTTTCATCTTTGTACCATTTGCCATGACAATCACGTTTCCAACCTGCAGATGTAAACTTAAGTTCTCTCTCTCTACATTCCCGGAAATCCAGATGGTTCTGTATTAGCTTGTGGGATGTTTCATTCGAACAATTGTGATCCCGAGAGAAACCCAGTGTTGCATTTTTAACATCATTCTGTCTTGGTACCACCGTGTTGTGGTTTTCGTTTCTCAAGTCAACCTCGAGTCTTTTATTACCGAGTATCTCAGAAGCAGCCTTTTGTGCCATTTGGATCAATGGTTTGCTTTTGCTAGGTAAATGAGCATTTTGCTTGGTGGTACTCGAGTTAATAGAGGAAGTAGTCGAAGAGCCTTCCAGAGCTAGTCTCTTGTTTATTTCGTTTCGTCTCGTAAGTTCCTTTTCTTTCGCCTTCGACTTTGCAGCCAAATGACGTGATCCTTTGCAATGCATCTGCATTAATCACTTCAACAATCAATAAAACAGGATAAACTATATTACAACCAGACAGGAAAGGATAAAAAAGTCTCAACTGAAGTTCGAATTTCGTAAGTAAACCTTAATGTTTACGAGTTTGGTGCCTCGGAAACAACTTCCCCTACTCTTCCACCCAAAATCCCAGTGAAAAAAAGGAACAAAACAAAGTCCATATTCCCAATTCAAGCAAAATAGGCAAATAATTCAATCTAGAAAGAAAACATAGAAAGATGTATTCCATTCTCAAATGGCTACAGAGAAAAGGAAGTGACATAGTATATTGATATTCCTACAACTAGAATTCGAGGACTATGAAAAATCATAAGAAAAACAACATAACATCATACACATATCCATATCGATATCCATATTCAACGTTAGACTCAAAACGTTAATGGGTTAATTGCACCGGATGTCCACAAACTATAACCCAAATTCTAAATTGGTCAAAAACTTTAAAACATTCTGATTGAGTCTTCAAAGTATTAGTATCGTATCAATCAATTGCTTCGGTCAACCTAACTATTACCTCGAGCATTAAAAACCAGCTCAAATACAACATGCAACACATTTAAAATACTTGTATTAAATTGTAAACATGTATGTACTTACTATACAGACAGGCCCTATTAAATTTTATTAACACATCATATCCAAGCTACCCATGCAGGAAGCACACTTGTTTTAATTAAGCACAACATAGTATCCGAACCAGAATTTAACACCCAAGTTGACGGCTAAGCTAAGGAAGGACATCATCAATACAATACCGATATTGCAAGGACTCAATTAAAATGTTTTGAAGTTTAAGGCCAATTTAGAATCAATTAACCCAAACATTAAGCATAACTAGAACAATTAGATAAAAAGGATTTTCTTCCTTCACTCTAAATTTCTTTCCAAATTCATAAAATTAAGCAACAAAAAAGCCATTCTAGTCAATTCCCAATAATCAACCTATCGTATATAAACTAAAATACCATCAATTCCCCCCCCCCCAAAGTTCAATTAACATAATTATAAACATGGGTTTTTTACAATTTTGCAGAAAATTTTCATACGATAATAGAAGTATAGAACTTAAAATGAGTTAAATAAAAGCGAAGCTAAGCTTACCGAAAGCATGAGAAGAGTATCAAAGATGGGATTTTGAGGGCAGACAAGACAAGCGTATTTGCCGGAAGCGAGCTTCTTGTAAGAAGAGCCATGCCCATCATCAATTTCGATCCCTTCTAGAACAACTTCATCGATTCTTCTCTTTCGGTATTGTGCTTCTCTTCCCCAACTATCCCCTCCATACACACTCATTCTTCGTTTTCCCCCCTTTTTTTTCCGATTTAAAATTTCCAATGCTTTTTTCTCTTTGTTTCCACGCCGCCTCTTTATCGGGGTGTTATTTAGAGGGATTGATGGCCGGCCCGCTGCCCCTTAAATGGAAAATTTTCAATTTAGGCCCTCTATGATTTATAAAATTTTAAATTAGTAACGGTAAAATTGTACTTTAGCCTCCCAAAATGAAAAAATTTTATTTAATCCTCTAAAAATTTTAAAGATAGTTATTAAAATGGAAAATTTATATTTTTACTATCATAAACATATATAATTTAATTCCGACTCCAAAAAAGAAATTTTAACTTTGCCCTTGTCGACTTGATGAAATTTGAGTCAGGTTTACCCTATCATATTAGTATATACTTAATGATCCTCTAAATCTAGCTGGACCAATCTAAAATTTGTCTAAATTCAATCATATTTATAAATAGATAACATTAATTTGTTTAGTCCTAAGTCCTTGTAATTATCTTAAATTTAAAATTTAGTCTCTATATTTTTAGTTTTTAAAATTCAAATTAAACCGTTAACACTATTAAATTTTTTTGGTTAATTTCAGTTTATTACAATGCTATTTTTTAGTTATATGACTACTAAATGAGTATATACCGAAAAATTGTACAAAATAATTTTAACAATGTGAACAATTAGATCTAAATTTTGAAATCTGAAAAATAAGACTAAATTCCTAGAAATAAAAGTATAAGGACTAAATTCAAAATTTAGAAAGAATACAAGCTAAATTTCAAACATAGACATGTATAGTATATTATTGTATTATTATATTTTTATTTTTATTTGATATATAAATTATATAATATAAAAAAATAAAATAAATATATTATAAATATATAAAACGAGCTAAATCGAATGAAATTGGATTCAAACATTAAATGTTGAAACTTAAACCCGATCATATTTTAAATAAACTTATTTTATAAATCACTAAACTCTTCCATATTTTATATAATCCTTCAAATTAAATTATTTGTACATTAACAACTGGAAAGATGATCCATCACTTAGGCATACTTTTGTCTCAAATTCATTGGGTCTATGCTTTCTTCCTTCTTCTTTTTTGGGTAAAATTCCATAAAAGGTCCCTCCAATTTGATGTTATTATTCATTAATTTCTTCAAATTATTTGACACGACATTCTTTTTAAGCATCGTTAATTTATGTAGTATTTATTATATTTTTTATCACTCCCATTTGCCACCTCTAATCATAAAAAATATATATTCTTTTAAAAAAAATATTCTGCAGACCCCAACCAAATATAAAAAAGGCTTTATACATAAATTCATCCCTAAACTATAACTCAATTCCCAGGTTGGTCCTTTTTTTTTTTTGTCAAAAGTGACCCTAAACCATCAATTTTATCAGTTTTACCCAAAAAGTACACGACAGCTAATATTGTTATAAACTAGGACATAGTTTAAAAAAACTACTTTTGACCCCTAAAAAAACTTTAAAAGATCAATCCGAGAATTGAAGCATATTTTAGGGGCTAATTTACAATAAAGCCAATAATAAAAGACAGCTAAAAAAGAAGGTAAAATTTCCATGACACCCAACTAAAAAGAAATTGTTCCATTGATACAATACAAAAATTCTACACTTTTATTTTATACCAATTGTTTTAAGAAAAGGCCTAAAGGATCTTCTGAGGTAACTTTTTCATCATATCTTTTAATCTAACAACAATTGGTTCAAGCCTCATATTATCACAGTTCAATTTTTGCTTGAAATGCTTCCGTTTGAAACCTGATAATATCAACATAAAACATTTAATTTCTAAGATTATAGATAAGCCTTCACAGTTTCCAATTAGTTTCACAAACAGTTTCACCGGAAAAGCAGACACGGAACACCCGTATACCATACCTACCTAGTATTTTGTACGAAAGGTAAGAGACTATCTCGCTATACGTAAAAAAAGCAAAAGGTTATTGGTTATCTGCACCTGCATTGTACATTCGCATATAACATCAGGTATCGTTCATGTCACAAGTGGAAATAAGAAAAACGAGCAAAGCCAAAACCAGCACACTCGACATACCGGTTGAGTTTGGTTGAAACATCTTACGGTACCGCCTTCTCTCCTCGTTGCGTCGATCATTGATCTGTGCTCACCAAGTTTCATTGCGTAAATACAATTTGTTTTATATATGTTTGAGATTGCCACAAGATAATATGAATTTGGTTTTATCTACCAACCTTTTTCATAGCAACAGCAAGCTCTTTCTTTATTCCACCTGAACGCAGAATACATGGCAAAGAGTTAGTAAAAAGTCTCGATAAGTTCTAATGTTGACAACCAGATAACATTAACTATACTTCCTGGGAATCTCATAAACTTCTAAAAGGGAGAAAATCCAATACTAAGTTGATTACTAACCATCATTTGGTTCCAATTGCAAAGCTTTCTTGAAGCTTTCAACAGCAGCATCAACATCATTAAGTGCCATGTGTGCCTGGAAGATAATTATCGCAATCATTAGGGCACAAATACACTTGAATTAACACAAAGTAAAGCATATGAAAGATAACCGAAAAGGTAGCTTTCAAGGAAGGTCTACAGTATGCATCTCAACAAATTTTCCTGGAGAGATGATTAGCTTAAGACCGAATATAAGCTAAAGCCGCCAGCATCGAAGAGATTAAACTCGTTACCAACGAGAGACATACTAACCTGACCTTGCCGAAACAGGGCTTTCACGTTGTTATCTCCATCACGCATAGCAAATTCTGTGTCCAATAGTGCTCCTTTCAGATCCCCTAGTTTTAGTTTACAGGCCTAAAGCCGCATAATCCATAACGTAGTATAAAAAAAATGCAAGATAACTGTGCTTAGTCCGAAAGACAAATAGAATAAACAATAACAGTCTACGTTTAATCAACTCTAGGATACCAAGCTTAGGGGAATCAAGCTTACAGAGCTATTTGTGAATATCTGGGATTTCATTTTTCTCAAACTCGAAGTCTTCTCTGCAAAGCCACAACATAGAATATGCACGGTGAATCAAGAATCATACAATACAATACCCTTTAGAGCAAAGAAATGTAGTCACCTTCGTCAATGCCGTCTTTCTCCCAGCAGATATCTAGATATCGTAGAGCCTTCCTGTACTTTCTGAGAGCCATCTTATAGTCTTGCTTCTGTTAAGAACATTCATTAGCACAAACAAGAAACAATGAGCAATAAACCGATGAAGCACCATCAAGAGAGCACAATGCGGCAATGAACCGAATAATTCATTAACACATAAACCAATTACCTTATAATGTTCATTTCCAAAAGCCTTAATAGACTCCACAGCAGTCATCCACCAAGAGAGCTCGTTGGGGCTGTCATCAAGGTCAGCAGGCCAATCAGCATAAATATCGCCGTCATTGAAAAAATTTGATATCCCATCATCTGCCCCCTCTGGGATTTCTCCACAATCAGCAATTGTAACATCGACAGTGGGACAATCAGCTTCACCGGTTGTTACGTGTTCAATTGATCGAACAACTCCCATTCCTTTGACTACCTTACCAAACACAACATGTTTCCCATCTAAATGAGAAGTGCGAGTCGTCGTGATGAAGAACTGAGATCCATTGGTATTAGGACCAGAATTTGCCATAGATAACATTCCTTTCCTTTCATGTTTCAATTCGAAATTTTCGTCTTCGAATTTCAAACCGTAAATTGATTCTCCTCCAGTACCATCTCCAGCAGATATATCCCCACCTTGAACCATAAATCCTTTGATAACTCGATGAAAACGAACTCCCTGGAATAAGAATAGGAGAGATGATCATTTTTCATCCTAATACATAAAAACTAATGCTTCCAAATTGGAATGATGAGAGGAGAGAAAATGGGAGAGATGTGTATGTTAGTTCAAAATTATGCATTTTTCAAATGTTTTATTTTCTTTACTTTCATTTTTCAACTCTACCAAGCAATGAATGCAAATAAAACCTATGGAAAAAGAAGTTTATATTTTCCATCTTCCTATTTTTCTTCCCCTTCAATTTTCCAATTTTCTTTTCACTATACCAAGCAAAGCTTAAGGGTGTGCTTGATTTAGAGGAAAAAAATGAGGGATTGGAGGGAAAGGAAAAGTTGAAAGAAAATAAATTTTGAGTGTGTTTGGGAGGGGAAAAAACTGAGAGGAAAAAAAATAAAAGAGATGAGAATTTTCCATCCTAATACATAAAAATAAATCATTCCAAATTGGAACAATAAGAGCAGAGAAAATGAGAGAAAAATGTATGGAAGTTCAAAATTATGCATTTGTTAAAAATTGCATTTTCTTTCTCTTATTTTCAAATCTGCCAAACAATAAACGGAAAGAAAATTATAATTTTTCTATCATTCCAACCAAACACAATTATGGAAAGAAATTTTATATTTTCTATCTTCCTATTTTTGTACTCCTTCAATCTTCCAATTTTCTTTCCATTCTACCAAACAAAAGGCAAAAAGTCAATTAAAAAAATTTCAATAAGCAACAACTATCACCAAATGCATACATACATGTATTAAAATCAAGAAGAAAAAAAACTTATAGATCTCACTCTAAAGAAACTAATTCAAACAGTTAAAAACAAGTCAAATCTTTCATTCCAAGAATACAACCAGAAACAAAATATATATATATTCCCATGGCTTTGAACAAATCATTTAATATAACCATAAACCAAAAATAAACCCAGATAAGCAAACCCCCCTACATCCAAAAATACCAACAAATAAAGAGAAAGAGAGAGGCAGAAGGACCTTATAGTGAAGAGGCACACCAGTGTTAGTACCAATGCCTTTTTCACCAGTACATAGAGCCCTGAAATTCTCTGCAGTTTTGGGTACTACATCATTGAACAGTTCAACTATTATTCTTCCTTCAAGCTCTTCTCCTATACTTATATCCAAATAACACCGTTGCCTCTTCATCATATTCCCAATGTATATCGCTCTCTAATGTCTTTTTATTTTTCTCTCTGTTCTTGCTGATACAGTTTGTATGTTTTTATATATATATAAATATACATACAGTAAATTACCTAACTCTTTTATTTCTCTCTCTAGAGACTTCTCTTCATCTTCTCTGTAAAACCCTAATCCCGCTTCGTTCGTTTTAATTTTTTTTTTTCTCCCCCAAAATTTTCAAATATAAAAATGGGGGCTCACCTTCTCTTTGGAGTTTGGGTAAGCATTTTGTCCGTACCTCTCTGTTTATTTTTTTTTTATGTATAATTTTTGGTTAAACTACATTATTAGTCATCCGATTATGTTCTTTTTTCTTTTTTGGTCACTTTAATTATGAAAAATTACAAAATAGTCACTCAATTATTTAATTTTATCTTTTTTGTCACTCAACTATTTTGGAGTTTGTGTTTACATTTTTACATTAGTCGGCAGGTGAAAAAAAAGATAAAATTAAATAATTAATTATTATTTTGTAACTTTTCATATTTAAGTGATAAAAAAGAAAAAAAATAATTGGGTGATCTCTTCTGAAGTTTATCCATAATTTTTTAGTTTAAATGCAGGTTTATTACAACATTATTATTTTTAGTTACATAGCTATCAAGTGAGTATTTTTTTTAGATTTAATGAAAATTTTTAACAGAATTAATAATTAGACCTGAATTTTAAAACTTGAAAAGTAATAAAATTAAATTCGTAAAAGACTAAATTTTAAATTTCTAAAAAATATAGAGACTGATAGCACATTTTAATTTTTTTCAATAAGGGATAAAAATAGGAATTGTCCAAAAATTAAATTTGTATTAATGTATATATATATATATATAGGTTTAGTCTATGGTTTCTATCCTTATTATTACTAGAATAAATTTAGAATCGAATTCACACATTTACACGAGATAAGACTCAAACATAAAATGTCGAAGTTATAAAAAAATCTAACCCTAACATCTGTATAATGTTATTTTCAAACAATTAATATTATTAATTATTAGTATTGGTCTTTTGACTAATTGGCCAAAAATATTGTCGTATTGTCGTTATCGTTTTGACATTAAAATTTTTCCTTATTATCCAAATAAAACATTGTCAACAACTTATTGGGCCCTCCAATTGAAAAAAAAAATTAATCTTCCATTTAATTTTTCATCCTTTTTAGTCTTTAAATTAGTTTTTTTTTTTGTTAAATCACCCTAAAATGAATGAAAAAAATTATATTTTTTATCTTTGTTGACGTTGCATACACGTGACTGACACGTCAACATTTAATTAATTTTTTAATTTAAAATTTTTAAAAAATTTAAAAACTATTTTTAAAATTAAAAAATCATTAAACATTATATTTTTAAAAAATTTAAATAAAGTAATTAAATGCTGACATGCCATTTATGTGCCAATCCACGTGTATGTCATGTCAGTAAAGTTAACAAAAGTTAAATTTTCCATTTATTTTGGGATGATTTGATAAAAAATACAATTTTAAAAACTAAAAAAGGCAAAAAATAAAATGAAAGACTAAAATGATTCTTTTTATAAAATTGGAGGGCCAAAAAATCATTATACCTTATTATAACATTGTTAAATATGTCAATGGAAATTAAAAAAAAAAATTGTGTAGTGCTATTATGTTGTCCTGAAAGTGGCCCCACACAAACACATAAATATAAAACAATGTTTAACCCAAATTTCAATTGGGGTGGCGGTGGTAGTAGTGGCGGTGATGGCGATGATGGTGGTGGTGGATGATTTTCAAATTACAAGTTGCAGCCACTTATATCCAATGATCATGCTTCATGATGGCCTGCATTTTGGGTATGTTAAAATTGATTCCATGTGTGTATTGATATTTTAGGATAATTATTTTATACGCTACCGTTGAGGGGAAAATATAGGTAAAATGATTTTTTCGGTTTCTCTCAATTTTAAAATTGAACAATTTAGTCCCTCTAAAAAAAGGAAGTAATTTAATCTTTGTAAATTTCGAAAGGGAGTAACTAAAGATAAATAATCACAAAGTTAATACCTTTCATCAATTGTACATAAATTTGATTGGTATAATAACAAATTTCGCTCTCAATATTTACATATTTTGTCAATTTAATCTTGATTCTAAAAAAATTTAATAAATTTAACCTCAACATTTATAAATTTACACAAATGTTTGGGGCAAAATTTGTTCGATCATGACTGCATTGACAAAATGTGTACATATTCAGGGCTAGGTTTGTTATTATATAAATCAAAATTATGTAGAGTTCACGAAAAATATTGACGCTATGATTAATTGTCCTCAATAGTTCACTTTTGAAATTCACAGGAACTAGATTGCTTCGATTTTGATGAAAGAGACTCATTTATTCAATTTCAAAATTGAAAGAGATTAAAAATATACTTTTACGAAAAGAATTATAATTAGATTTATGATGCTATTGTGTGTATTTTTTTTATAAATATATATATGACAATATTTTAAATTAAATTTTATTTATTTATTTCACTGATAATGTATAAGATAATTACTCGATATTTTATTAAATCACTTAATTGACTAAAGAAAAGTTGTGGGGTTTTTGAGAACGAGAAGATGATGCAATTATATTGAAATGTTTGGAAGTTTTCATTAAAAAGCAAAAATTGGATTGAATGAAATCTTTCATCAACACCCACCTATGGGACCTTAGAGAAGGATTGATTGATGATTATTACTTTTTGATTTCATTTGATTTTTTTTTAATTTTATAAATATTGAAAAAATTGAAGAGTTATTTTTTTAATAAATTCTTTAAGGTTTTGGTTATACATACTTTTTTTGAAAAAATGCTTAAAATTATCTATAGTCTTTCCTTAATCTATAAATTGGAGGATAATACGCTTCAACACATCTACGCCCTCCTACATTGATAACAATATTTATACCAATCAAACTAAAACTCAATCGGCAAATTAAAGAGTTAGTTCAATTGAATAATATTATTCCATGCCTTAAATCACTAACTTAGAAATAACATGTCAACAATTTATACGAAAGGAATTAGTAAAAATTAGTAATTTAGTTGGTTATATTTTTTAATTTTTATAAAATACGAAACTATATTTTGATGAAGTAAAATATAGAAATTAATTTTCATTTTTTTGTAAAATAGAGAACCAACTTCATATAAAAAGCGATTGAGTATTAATTCGATTGTCATGAAAATTATTGTTAATGTAGGAAGATGTGAGTTCGATTGCACTGAAACGCATTATCCTCTTATTTATGAGTTGGAGTGTAAATATATATATGTATATAAATATAATCAGAACCTATAATGAAATTATTAAAAAAAATCATAAAAAATCACATTTAAAAACAAAGAGAAAAGAAATATATGATTCATATTACATACTAATGAAAATATTTGAAATGGGCCAACATGAAAGCCCAATTTTCAGCCCCCAAAGCCCATCAACCCAGCAATAGGTTTGTAAGTTCATTATTTTGGGTACAATTGGACTAGTTTGGTTTATTTATTTATATTAAAGTATTATCGAGAGTTGAATTATATTTTATTTTTTTACCAAAAAATAAGTGAATTAATTGACACCCTATATTTGATTTGATCATCGGATCCAAATATATGATATCGCATTTCATTGTCAAAACAATTCACGTCAAACAATACTAAAATCCATATAATTAAATCACAAATACATATCAATCATAATCTAATTAGTTAAGATTTAGGTTGAGTCTAATACGAAATTAAGAATCGAATTCATTTTTTTTTTCTCAAGTTTTAACAACATGCTCGAGATAGGCCTCTTTATAAATTTTGAAATTTTACTTTAATATTTACAAGTCTCGAGGAAATGAAGTTCATGCCTCGAGACAAAAGTGATAAATTGTTAAATTGCTTATATTTTTACTAATATTTTGTATATTAATTTTTTAATTTTTATAAACTAAGGTGATGAAATTCATAAATAAATTTTAAAAAATGAAGTAGAATCAATAGTTA
Organism: Gossypium longicalyx; assembly: GCA_025698465.1. NCBI lineage: Eukaryota > Viridiplantae > Streptophyta > Magnoliopsida > Malvales > Malvaceae > Gossypium > Gossypium longicalyx. The sequence continues at coordinate 108,471,923 of CM046997.1, read as the reverse complement.
TCATCTAAAATTTTCTTGTAATATTTTTTATATTAAATTGATGATCGAACCACTTAAATTATTAATTTATTGGTTTGATTAATTCAATTTAATCGATGGTTCAATCTATTTGTATATTAAAAAAAAAAACTATAAACTGATAATAATAATAATTAAGTTTCACTCCTACTTTCATGTTGCTTTTGTCCTTTAACTCGAGTACCTTTCTTCACTCTTTTCTTCCTTGATTTCTTGGTGAGTATCCTCTATAGGAACCGTCACAACCTGCGCCTCCCGCGGCGGAGATGAGTCGGGTCGACCGTCAAGGCAAGAAGAGCACTTCCTCTCGACCCAACTTTCACAATCATACGATGGAGCATGGCCCATGATACGACGGCGGCCTGAACACAGTCTCCCGATCATTGCAGCAATGATACCGAGGATTGTGATCACTGCAAGAACGGCTATGACAGGTCCAACCGACCCGTGACCCTTATGAACCGTGTAGGCTTGTTGGGTCACTCCTCCATATGGTGGTGGTGGTGATTGCTGCTCTAATGGTGTAGAAGACATCAGCAAAAAGAAGAGAAATTTTATTTATGAATATATGTAAATATTTGAAGGGTTTTTTTTTCTTAATTAATTTATGGTGGGTTTTTATAGGGTTTTAAGATTCTTAGTTTGTAATAAGACTGGATGAAAATGAAAATGGTGACTGATTTATTGGGGTTTTGCTTATTGGACAAGTTTAGTGTCATGAAAATGAAAACTAAAAAGGAAAAAAAAAAGTTGATTGGGCATGTAGGAGAGATAATTATTGAAAAGGAAGCCAGGATACGGATTGAATCGTAGTTCAAGTGATATAGTTATTATTGCAACAATAACGAGAACATAGATCGAACATGTTTAAATATGTTTTTTTTAGATTTAAAAGATTGAGAGAGAGCTATAGGTAGAAATAGGTATTGTATAAAAAAAAGTATTTGAATTATTTTCTATATTTATTCTAATTAGTTAGAGTTAGATCTATTTATAGGTTGGGCCTAAGTGAAGTCGAGCTTGAATAATTTTTTTTATGCTTTGGCTCGGCTAAGTTGAAATTCAATGTAAATAATAAAATATATAAAATATTAATATAATAATATTTTATTATCTTTTGAGTTGTGAAACGAGATTTATGGGCAGGTCGGGTTGGGCTGGAAATGGGCTGGGCTTGAAATTTTTTTGGAGCTGAGTCACAGCTCGGCCTATGAACATATCTAAATTAATTATGTTTAATTCCAATTGATATGTATAAGTAAATTATGTGGGAGTGAGCATTCGATTGAATTGTGTGAAAAATTTCGAATTAATCGAGTTGACGAGTTCTATTTTATTATCCTAACTTGATTTGAATTTTTTTCAAATAGAGTCAAGTGAAATAAAATGCAAGTGGAGTCGAATTGAGTCGAATTGTTCGAGTTAAATTAAAAAATTAAATATGTCAAATTAAAATCTTATTATAGTATAACTAATTCCACGTTAGAGCACATAAATTTAAATTTTTTCCCAAGTCAAAATAATAAAAAATACTTAGTATGATAAACTTGAATAATTTGTAACTTTCTTTATATATTATTTAGAATTTTTTTAAAATTTTTAAAATTTTTTTAAAAAATATAAATTTTAAAATTTTTATAAATATTTTGAATTTTAAAAATTATTTTAATTTTTTTTTGTAATTTTTGTTCAGAGAGAGACTAATTTATTCATTTTCAAAGTTGACAGAGATCAAAAGAGTATTTACACTAATCTGTTATTCGAATTGTAAAATTCAACTCGAAACTCAAATTATTTATTCGAGTTGACTCGAATAACTCGAAATTTAATTTTTTTTTCAATTTTCTTAAATCGAATCGAGTTTTAGTCCCTAAATTGATGTATTAAGTTAGGAAATGCATTGTTTAATGCAGTGGATAGAGACTGAACTGCCTTACTCCATAAGGCAAAGCAACTTATTAGTTTATACAAAGTTGTTTTCCTATACTTAATTGCCATTGGATTTAGATGACTGTGCCTTTGTTAGAAAGGTCATAAAGTTAATGTAACATTATATAATTTTCCCTTTTTCTACAAAAAAAGAAAAGAAAAGAAAAAGGTTGGAATTAAAGTTAATTTAACATTATATAATCTTCCTCTCTATTTAAATAATAATAATTGTCCAATGTTCTTCCTCTCTATTTAAAATAATAATAATAAGGAAACTTTTAATTTAAAAATGGGATAATATATAATTTGGCCTCTAAATTTTTTCATTTGTACCTAGTTGGTCCCTAAATTTGTATTCTGACAAGTAGTTTGCTACCTCCGTATTAACATCATTAGTTTACCACATGACGTTTTAAGAAGCTACCACATGGCACCATTGGGCTACAAGTACAATGGCAAAGCCTGAAAATTTTTTTGGGAGGTTGGAATTAAATTGTATATTTTTACTATAGTAAAAATATAATTTCGTCATTTTAATGGTATCTTTATAATTTTTAAATGATTAAATTAATTTTTTATCATTTGGGGGAGAATGTAATTTTACCATTATTAATTTAAAATTTTATAAATTATAAAAGAAATAAAACTCAATTAGCCTGTGTGATATCACAAATAGTAAAATCCATAATTTTTTACAACGAAAGTATTCAATTTTTTTCATGAGTTTTAATGCTACCAACCATAAACCATAAAAGTACGTCAGAATCCCCTCAACATAAAGTTGGGTGGTGATGAAGATGGACCAACATATTAGTAATGTTGCATTTGCTTAGCAAAATGGTTAGGAAAAGGAGGCTGATTTAAGCTTGTTGTCGTAAGAATCGAGTTTAAAACCACACGTGATTAGAGCTAAAGTCTTGGCTTGTAATACTCTTACTCTGTTGAACTCGTTTCCATTTCAGAATTTCAGACAGTCTTAAGTATTCATGCTCTCAAAAGAGGAGATAAAACCTTAATAGTAGACAATACCAACTTGTTCCCAATGAACGGTACTTCGAACTCTTTCGAAGAAAATCTCTCGATACTTTCATATTCGATTTTGAATCTAAACACACATTGTTGGCCTTTTTATTAAATCTATACACATTTCGAATTGTTATAATAATTAACCATTTGCGCAGTTTTAAGATCTCCTATCATTGCTGTATCAAGGAGTCTATGGTTTTCAAGCTATCGAGAGAGCCGAAGCGAACGAGTGCCGAGTTGGTTTATCTGTTTAGGTCATGTTTATTGTTCGAAATAGACGTAATTTCACCGGTTTGACAGAAAAAGAGAAAAAAACCGTACGCGACGTTTCCGGTCTTATTTCGGATACATTACAGAACCAAAACAGAATGATGATGTGCCAAAAGAAAATGGCTATCTAAGGAAGAAGCAGTACTAAACTATACAACCTTGCATTATTGGTATAACATATTATATAGGCCACACTATGCATGGCTACTAAAGCATTTCAATAGTAGTTTGGTTAATGTAGATTGCAGACAAGAAAAATGAAAATGAAAATAATGTGCGGTCGATCACTCCAATGGCAAACTTAACGGTTTGCCTCGTCCCATAGTGAAACCCCGAGTTCCATCCGGCATTCTCGGTCCCTTGGTAATCTGTTTCACAGATGCCTCACATTGGACTGCATTGCTAGGTTGAGGTGATGCAGCGAGTAACCCGCGCCCGCTGTGGTTTTGGGCACATCCCCGGACTTTCCCGCGCCCTTTAGACCATCCCTTTTTCGATCCCACTGTGTTATCTTCAACCTACCAGAAGAGGTAAATTTTTTATCCCGTCAACTCTTAACACGATAGTCTAAACTTAGTAATGGACGTGATTTAGGAACATTGATGCTTACAATGTTTTCAAATGATTCAGCATTGTTTGGTGGAGAAGAACCTTCGGAGTGTTCACCGCGTGGTGAATCATCGTCGTCTAGTATCCCATCGAATTCCGATTTTCTAGTTTTCAAAACGGATTTTGGCTGCACTTTCATATCAGAATACTTAAACAGACCGTACATGAATCGTGAAAGACGCAATGCAATGAATACTAAATCCAGACATACCGAGAGTCTAAGCAACAACCTTACTCGGAGCCCTTTCCTCCAATTCCTTTCATCATTTAACTTCTCAACCTGATTTGCAAAAAAGGAACTTACAGAAACAATTTGATTAAAAACAAGAAGTTCTAGCAAGCTATAACGCCTTTAACATACCGCCTTCTCGGCGACCTTCGTTGACTCGTATTCCACAAGTGCATGTAGCTTAAAGAACAAGAAAAGGAACCATAAGGCCAAGTTGTGTAATAATCTTTTAGTCTTAACTAAAAGAACATGTTTGGTCCCTACTTCCATTACCTTGTTAGACATAACAAAGTCGCTTTTCGAGCGAGACGAATTCGATTCTTGGGGATGACATATTCGGATGTTCTTCACACTGTATCGAAAACATTAATAGCATGAGTTGCAAGCGAAACTTTCCACACATACAGAAACAACAAGAAACAAGAAACCGAAAGTGACGAAAAACCGAACCTCCCAACAACATTAAAAATTTTGTCAAGGTTCTGATGAGAGTGATCTTCAGGTAAATTCTCAACAACAACGGTACGAGACTGCACTTGTTCTCGTTCTTTTTCAGTGAATGGGTGCTTACGACGGACCTTCTTGCCGTCGTCGCTCACAACCTTATACCGTGCATTGCACGTCAAAAGAACAAAGACATCACTTTAAAAAAGAAGAAGGAATTTTGCAGTTGAACAAAGAACAACGAAACTAAAAGAACTTACAAGCTTTAAAGAGGAACGAAGTGCTTGAGCTAGCAACTGGTGATTGGTAATAAGGGATTTGATTTTCTTTGTTGAAGCAATGAAAGATATCGGCACTGAAAAACAACGCCATGATGCTTATTGAACTTTCAGAGTTGAAATATGCTCTAAGTTCTTGTACTCGAATGACATTTTGAAATAATAATATTATAGAGGTCTTTTTATTAGGATTTGATTGTATTTTACCCATTTTACTTAAATTAATCATTGTATGTTAAATCAAATAGCAAATTAGTCAAGATACATCAGGATGAGGCTATGTCTGGTTATTCTGTCAGTCATTTTAGCTTTGAACAATAGAAATGGATAATTTTTTTAACAGAAAAGACCGATTTACTCTTTGATCGAACATAAGTAAAAGAGGCAAAATACAATCTGACTTTTAATACGAGATCTTTCATAGTACTTTTTATAAATAAAAACTCACTTGATAACTATGTAACTAATAAAATGATGTTGTAATATTCATGAATTTAGCAAAAGGATTTTACCAAAATTAATAATTTAATTTATATTTTTAAATCCAAAGAATAAAAACACTAAATTCTTAAAAATAAAAGTAAGAGACTAAATTCTAAATTTACAAAAATTATAAGGACTTAGAGCATATTTTAACCCGACAACAAATGCTAATAGATTCATAAGTTTCCTCACCATAACCTTCAGGATCTTTACTTGTTTGCTTTGACAAAGATTCATTTGCTAGAAGACTCATGTCACTGAACTGGTATTCCACCTGTTTTACACACACAATTAGTATCATATTCCAGATTAAATTAGTTTATTTATTATTTAACGGAGTTGTATTTTTATATTATATGATTAAATTGATTTGTTTAATAATAAAAAATGTAAGGGGGTTTAGATGGGGGATTGAGTGTGATGCTGTGCGTTTAGCTTACTTTTTGTCTCACACTGTAATATCTAATCTTACTACCACCGTTATTTTTACACTAACCGCAGATAACGCTCCATCTATCCAAACCCATCCTAATTTGATCCAATCACTATACTAGAGTTATTTTGCAGTTACTTTCACACAACATTTTCACACCACATCTATGCATGGATACACCCTTTCAATGTCTTAAAAAGGAAGGGTTAATATAATTTTTAATCTCTGAACTTTAGTAATTGTATTCATTTTGGTCCCTAAATATGACAAACGTGCAAGTTTGATGATGTGGCACAATCATCATCAAATCTTAATGGAATCCAAGTTTAGGAACCAAAGTAGACATAGTTGACAGAAAAGTATAGGTACCAAAGTGAACATAATTACCAAATTTAAGGACTAAAACTTATATTAACCCTAAAAGGAAACATAATCAAACAATTAATGAATCGTAAAAAGAAAAAAAGGAAAAAAAATGCCAGAATGAAGATAGACCTGTTTAATGATCTTTTGTCGAAGATCATCAGTAAGAACATTCTTAGAAGAACAATTAGGTATGGAAAGGTTAGGGTTAGAACTCAAATAAGCAGAAGGTTCTTGTTCACCAAGAAAGAACCAATCGGAAGCAGCGGCCGCAGCACCACCTAGGTAATGAAAACAAGGGTAGTAATAACCCGAAATGGGCATTTGTGTATGTGATTTAGGCACAAATTCCGGTGCATGTGCATTGAATTTGAACGTCACACCATTGCCATTGCCATTACCATTACCATTACCACTACTACAACTAGTCCCCTGTTTAGCAGCAGCCATGGAAATGGCATTATTATTACAACTGGATGTAGGTTTTGTAGAAGAAATCATAGTAATGGTTTGGGGTTCTTCTTTAAGCTTTTCTTCAGGTTGGATTTGTGCCATATTGTGTTGTTTTTTTCAATGGGGTTTATTAATTACAAAAAGAAGAAGAACTCAAAGTGATGTCCTGTTTTTTTTCTTTTGGTTCTCTGTTTTGCTCTGTTTCATTTGTGTTTTTTAAGAATTGTTGATATTGTGTATGTCTGTCTGTCTGTTTGTTCTGGTTTTTGTTTTTGATCTCCTGAAGTTTAGCTAACTGTAAAGTATGATAAATTTGAGTGCTTTGAATCCACATTTCGTGGCCAAGGAGACAAGAAACAGTCGATTTTCTTACACGTTACCGCTGCTTTTTTGGGGTTTGACCCTTTCTTGAAGGGTCTGATTTGGCTATTTGCTGAGGAGGAACAGGTTCTGGTTAAGGTTAGGTTTAATTCTACTTTCAGTCCTTTTACTCTTTGGTTTTTTGAAATTTTGTCTCTCTTCTTTTAATTCTAGGCAATGAGGACGTGGCATTATTTGCAAAGGCCAACCCATGTTTGAGTCTCAATGTGTAATTGTTATGTGAGAGTTGAGTGATGGAACATGGCATTAAGTTTTAAGGGCCTAATTAAAATTTTTAAAACTTTTGAATTGCTTAATGACAACTTTCACGTATTTTTAAGGTCATCTAACTCCTATTACGTCCCACCACCGTGTTGGTCTTCAGTCTCACCATGAGCAGTTGTGACATATGGATTTTGTCCGGTAATATTTTGATTCTTCGTCCGTTTATGGTTTATATTAATTTGATTATATGTCATAATTATTCGAGCATATATTTTTACGGATAATTGTACTATATTTATATTTGTGAACTACCTTAAAAAAAATTAGCTTAGAATATTTGAATAGAAATTTTTAAATTTTTTATTTTCAAATTAGGCAAATAAAAAGATTGAATTTATAGAATTAAATATGAAAACTAAATTTACAAATTTTAAAAAATAGGTTTTTATTTTATTATTTATTTCTCAATGTATCTACTAGAGTGAGCTCAATAATTAATTTTTCACGTTCTACGTTCTGTAGGCCTATTAAGAGGTAAATGTTGGCCACGAGTTTTAAAACTACTCCATACTCAATGCAAGGATTGAACCCTCGATCACTGAATGATATATAATTCATGAATAAAATACATTGATTTAGTTTTGTGATATTTAATATATTTAATATCTACAATCAACCCTCTCTATAACAGGCTCATTTGTTTGTCCAGATTTTGCCCGTTATAGAGAGATGGATAATCATTGTAAACTTACCACAGAATCCATATCGTGAATTTTCATTGAATAAAAAAATTAAAGTTATGTTTAAAAAAAATAAAGTGGGAATCAAATCAACAAAATTACAAGATGTATAACAAGTGCATGTATTATTGCATTTATGCATATTTTATTTTTCATTCTTTCACATGATTAATTATACAGTTCATAAGTTTAATGAGTTCAATTAATCAATATGAATTATCAAATTAAATTAATTAATTTATCACTGGTTACTAAATTCAAGTAATCAGTTTATAAGTTTACGATGTTTCAAATTTATAGTAGAATATTTAGTTAGAAAATTTAATAGTTTATTGGATTGATATTTTTAATTTCACTCATTAAAATAATAATTTAATTAAGATAATTTTCATTTCATAACTGATAATTAACAGGCTTTTTATATGAAATGACTATAATTTTATTTAAAATTTTAGTCAATATGTTGTTATTTTAAGTGAAAAGTTGTTTAAAAGGATTAAAATAAAATATAAAAAATCGATTCTACTAGGAACCTGGTTGTTATAGTAAGTTGTCATAGCGAGTGGCTATTATGGAGAGGGTTTACTGTATTTGACTATTGACAAAGTTGTTTTCTTTTTAAAACTATACTGCAGGTCACTCTAAAATAGTATTGTTTCAATTTTGGTAACTGTAAATTTTTTGTCAATTTAGTCACTTTAATTAAGATAATTGCTCGAATTGGTCACTGTCGTTAAAAATTCGTGAATGCAACAACAAATTATCGATGTTGCATTTTTTTTTTAATTTTGACTAAACTTAAGAATATTTATATAATTAAGCCAAAACACATTTTTTTAGGTTTTTTTTTTTTTTTTCAGCATAAGAAGCACCAATACGCATCACCGTCCATTCCGTGCTCACCCATCTATATTGCTCCTCACTCCATCACCCCCGCACCATAAGAACCACCTTACACAACTGTTTATGTTAGCTGTGATGGCAGCTCCTTTTGAAGATGTCTACATTCCATAGAAATTTCAAGGTTTTGATAAATATTGAAATGGCAGGAACTATTTTAAGATGAGGATTGGTGCTTGTTGCAAATAAATGATAAAAAAAAAAAGGATTTTGGGTTAATTATAGATAGGTACTTAGTTTTAGTCAAAATTTTAAGAAAATGTCATGTCGATAATTTGTTAGTGGATTAACAAAATGTTTAACGACAGTGATCAATTCGAGTAATTATTTTAATTAAAATAACTAAATTGAAAAAAATAAATGATCAAAATAAAAACAATGCTATTTTAAGGTGACATGTGATGTAGCTTACCCTTTTATTTACTGGATAAAGTTCTTATGTTAAAGTGGTTAGTATGCATATGTATATGAATAGTTTGATTATCAAGTAATCAATATACATAATTTAAAGATGAAGTTGGTAAAATGTGATTTTCAATATAGTTGGAGAAAGATTCACTTACACAGATATAAAATTAAAATAATTTTTTTATTTTTTCAAAATATTTTATACGGTTAATATTTCAACAATTCAATCGTCATATTTCGTACTCTGTTAATATAAATCATAAATGTTAAATTTTGCGTAAATCAATAAATTATAACTATTTGTTTTATATAAAAAAGCTTTCAACCATTAACTATATATTAATATAAACAATATTTTAGATCGATATGATAAAGATTTCAGATCGAATTAAAAATTTACATGCATGATATACAAAAATACCTTGATAAATTCAATATTTAGATTGTTGAAATATTAATCATATAAAAATTACAAAAAAATTTAAAATCATTTTAGTTTTACATGTGGATTCCACCCATTTAACTTTTTAATATACGTAATTCAACACTCAAAACTAATTGCAAGTTAAGAGTATAAATAAACAAATTATAACGTATATAGATAGCGTTTGAAAAGTAACCTGATAATTGAATTTAAGTGTAATTGTTTGTAATTACACAAAGTTGATATGCTCGGGTAATCATTGTAATCAATGAATTTCACCGAATTGGGTGTAATTGAGATTCTCCAATTACACTTTTCAATTATTAAAGAGGAATGTGAGATAATTACACCCAAATTCAATTTTAAAAAATCATTTTTATGCAAGTTATAAAATTATATTATAAGTAGGGCATGTATGAGTGTTTTGAATAGTTATTGACAAAAATTTCTTATATTATAAATCCTAAAAAATTATATTATAAAAATAATGTGTATTTTATAAAATTAAAATAAAAAAATATTATTTAAATCTTAAAAAAATTCTAAAGCAACGGTTAAAAAGTTTATTATAAAAATATAATTTATATGTTATAAAAAAGTTATGATAAATTTATTTATAATAATTTATGATGAAATATGAATATAACTTATTTATAAAAATAACTTTTGAAAGTAATAACAAAAAATTATATTATTTATAAAATGTGTTATGAAAAATTTGGATAACTTATAAAACATTTTTTATAAAGGTTAAATATTATATATTTTATATCATTTTAAAATTTACATATTATAAAAAATGGATATAAACCTAACATAATAAGTCTTTCTCCAAATTAAGTTTATATAAATTTTTATACTTAAAGCTACAATTTATTTGAACCATGAATCTAAATATTATAAGATCAATACTAATTATACAAATAGAAAAAGTTTTCTTACACCGTATGAGGTATGATACCATTTGAAAAAATAGTACTAGACACGACCACCATAAACAGCTCACAAACTCTTTAATTTGACACATTAAAAACTTCTGAAATGTGGTTGAAAAGATATTTATTATTTTAAAAAAATGTTTCTCATGTTAACATCACATTAACATAGCATAAAAAGAAATAGATCGTACTAACATTTTGAATGTTTTACAACTTTAATCATAAGTGAATTGTAACTTTAATCGAATCGAGATAATTTATATATTTCGAAGAGTATATGGAAGATGAACACGATCAAAAACTAATAGATGATGATAAAAAATATATCTTAAATATTAAAGATAGAACAATCCAATAAATATACACTAAAACAATTAGATAAAATTATATACAATGTTTATTTTTTTTTTGCTAGTTTTATTAGTAAATTATATTACCATCTACTTTTTTAAACTAACATAATTTTATTTTAATTTTTATTACTTGTTTAAAAATTAATTTTATCATACTAATATTTTCTATAGGATTTAATATTTTTTTAAAGTATAAATTATGTAATTATATAATTACAATTTGTATTACTACACATAAATATAAAGATTTACAATGTAATTACACTAATAATTACACTTTTACTCAATGTGTTGTCCAGCCAAACCCATAGAGATATCTTATCAATCAATAATCCTTTAATTAGTTGAAACTTTTACCACCCAATAAATTAAAATTCACTAAAAACTATTTTAAAAACAATTATTAGAAGAAAATATCAAACTACAAATTTGATAAATTAACTAAAAATATCAAACTACTATTTTAAAAAATCCATTTAATAATAATATCACATGGAGGATAATAACAATAATAATTTATATACAAAACTATATATAAATTTGATAAATGAAAAACTATACAAAAATACACATACATACCCATCTGAGGAGCTAATTTGAATGATACATGAATTGATAGGTTGATCATGCATTTTAGTCTCAAACACATTTTACCTATTAAATATGCATGCATAAAATTTGATAATCATGGGGGCTAACAGCATGAAGTTTTTAAACAACTTTCCTCAAAGATGCTGCTTTCCATTTCTAGCACATAAGATTAAAAAGAAAGTAACAATTACCAGACAACAGCAAGAACCCTATTTTTCATCTCCAAGCAAAATTGCCCATTTTTTAAATCATGGACTTTATGTTTATGTTTTGTATATACAGAAGAAAACGGGCTCACTGTTCCATCTTGATGAAATGGGTGGTCAGAAGCTTTGTCATAGCAAAGCCATTGAAGGAGTCCACCTCGAAAAGTTCTTTGAGCTTATCGTCACATAAAATCCTCCTCTTATCAGATGGATCCTTTTGGAATAGAAACACCATAATAAGATAAAGAGTTCATACTAGACAATAGATTCAAAAATTGCAGATAAAATTCCAAAATGCTGATACGAGGACTGAAAGAGACATCTTGACAAGTAATTGTTATAAAACTAGGACACTATTCAAAGGAACAATATCAATATCAAATGCACCAAAAAAAGTGCAGGTAACCGAATGGTTTTTTTAAAACTTACAACAGCACCACAACTAGGGGCATATATAAGTAAAAGTATCATGAAAGCCCCTTTACTAGAAGTCAGATTACATTTTGCCATCTTTACTTAAAAATGGGCAAATTAATCCTTGTATGTTATATCAAAAAGCAAACAAGTCCTTTCTGTTGAAACTTTCATCCATTTCTACTAGTAAACACTAAAAATAGATGGAAATTTAAACAAAATAACCACTTTGCTCTTTGATCTAATTTATAGAGACTAATTTGCCCATTTTTTTAGTAGAAGGGGCAAAATGCAATCCTACTCCTAGTACAAGGGCCTCTATGATACTTTTAACAGCATATACATATACATATACACATACACATATATTGCATTCAGTGCCGAGATGTAAATAGTGCATCCCCAACTTAGGAAATGGGTAAGAAGCCTGGGACTAAATCATAAATTAGGGAGCTTGGCATGGTATATTTATCAAAATAACTTTTGGAAGAGGTTCAGATGCTCGATGCATGAAATGGAGATCTTATCATCGAAAACATGTTTAAAGTTTACCAAAAATCAGAACCAATAACAAATAATGATAGAAAACAACAAAGCAAACCTGTAGATCATTCTGTTTTATGTACTCCCACATTTTCTTCACAACATCAGCGCGAGATAATGCATTTTCACCAGTGGCGAAAAATTTCACTAAAGCATCTGAAAGTGGAAGAGGAGCAAGAAAACCAGATGCCCCTTTCTTCTGCTTCTTTTCTTTCTGTTTTGGTTCATCTGCAACTGATAAGTTAAAAACAAAAAAACAAAATTGTTAGATAGAAAACCTCACATCCATCATCAGTAAACCAAGGTAAATTATTCATTGCTTCACATGGGCAGCCAAAATCTTGTAGGACCCTCATAATTAATAGAACGGAAAATTTACTCACCCCGTTCCCTTGCTTGTTTAGATTTTCTTTCTGTTTTTGCAGAGTCAGCTTGAACTGCCACTTCAAGGAAAAAACACCAGTGTAGTGCAAGTCAAATGGTAATGCATATGAGCAAACCCGCAAACAAATATTAAAGCTATCAAATTTCAATAAAGAAAAAGTATTTGGGTAATGTTTCTTGGACAGCACCCAATTGTCTTGCAATGAATGAATTCAAATCTTCCAATGAATAAAACACAAAGAAAAACATAAGCCCTTCAAGATACATGCTCACACTTCAAACATAGGTATACACAAATAGAAGAGTCAAAGGATCCCTTAAAAGAAAACTCTACCAATTTTGCATTTAGAGAAGTAATTTGAAAGGGCCAAAATTGCTAACTTTGCAATTATGCAAAATATTTTGAAAAGGCCACCTTGTTCAAGACTTAAAGCAATTGATAGAATAAAAGTTAGGCAAGAAGAGTCATGCTAAGCTTTGCCAACAAGCCAACATGTGATGTTAAAAAAAACAATTGAATAAACATTTATATCGAAGTCTCAAAAACTAATAGGGGAATTGTGCTAAGTGATACCTTCTTCCCCATTTAATGGCCATATGTGTTTAGACAGAGCTTTATTCATCTGAAACATGTTGATGGACTTCACACGAAAAAGAGCATACAATGAGTCATCACATAATACATTTCTTTTGTCCTTTGGATCTTGCAAATTCTTCTCTCGGATATAGGTCCACAACCTCTTGACAACCTAGAATTAAAGAAAGAAAAGGCAAGGAAGAAAAAAACATCAACAGATAACCAATGTATGATTTTGATTAGAAAAAAATTACTTGGTTAATACAGATTAGCGTGTTGAAATGGAAATTTCTAAACCTCAGTTCTGGCCAACTCAGATTCTCCAATAAATGCCTGAAGCTGTGGAGAAAGACTACACAGCTTAGTAAACCCACCTCCTCTTCTCTTCACATCTTTATCTCCTTTAGATGACCTACAATAATTTGTTTAAAACTTGCATTAGCAACCAGTAACTTAAAAAATATTTCCCCTTAAGTAGATACTCAATAGCAACATATTGCAGAAATAATCTATTTTCACTTATCTAATGGAACCAGGATACTACCAATAAGGACAACCTAAACCACAGAATCCAGGGATCTTGCAAGTTCACAACTTGATAAAAATGTTACAAACCTTAGCAAATACATAAGCATATAACAGAAACTAACAGTATAGTTGCATTAAGTATCAGTCTATCTGACAATTGATAACCTAGTTTCAAAAGGAACATGCATCACATAAATACAGGCCAACATTGAGCATATAAATTTGACAATGAACTTGTACAACTTGATCAATGGTTAGGAGGGTATAGGCAAAAACCAGCAAAAGTTACAATAAAAAGGGAAAATAAACCTTTTTTTCTTGCTTCTACGTGAATTACCCTCTTGCTCTTCTTCTTCTTCTTCTTCTTCATTGTCCTCCTCCTCCTCCTCATGCTCCCCTTCCTTTTCCTCTTCTTTCTCTTCTTTTGAATTTTCAGCATTTAAAGATTCAGAGTCATCTTCTTCCTTTTCCTCTTTGTTCTCTTCTCCCTTTGCACTTTCAGCATTCATGGATACAGAATCATCTTCCTCCTTTTCCTCTTCTTTCACTTCTCCCTTTGCACTTTCAGCATTCATGGATGCAGAATCATCGTTGTCTTCACATTCCATCTCATGATTAGAATCTTCTGAATTTAAATTGATGGGACAGCATCAAAAATTAAACAACCACAGAAATTATGCAAGTTCACGACAATGCCTTCAGAGGAAAGACATAAGAAAATTACATTATACCATTAGTGGTACAAAACTGTAGTTCAATGTGGAAGCCTGTTTGAGGAAGTTGAAGTTGAAATTGCAGAAAAATGTAAACATCCTAAGGTAATCCAAGACTGGAAGAAATAGATTAGTTTGCACATTGGAAATATTACGTATGACATCCATTAGAAAGAAAAATGACCGACGGAAACAAAGAAAATAATGAGCATAGAAATTACTATCAATACATAATCCCTAATTTTGAAATTTTCTCCATTTTTCAGCAACAGGTCATATATATTTTTGTACATTACTTATCCACGTTGAATTAAATTTTTATAACTGTTTCAATTTTATCATTTCCTGCACAACTTTTGGAGATAGGTCAATAGCGAAGGCACAAGGGCCCTCATAGTTGATGGAAAGTATTGCGTCAAAATTGCAACCATCTTCAGCTAAGACTAGCATTAGCAAATTATAAAGAACTGACATAAATAACATGTGTTCATTTAGATTGGAAAAAATGGTGCCTTACAAGTTACAACTCCAGTAGAAAGTTCTCTCACCAAATATTTTCAGTCAGATTAACCGCAATAAAGGAGTCATGATAAAGAATGACAGCATTCCTCACAGTATTTGCAAGTAATAAATGCAGCAAAAACTTTTAGCAAAGTTAGAATTTGAGATCCTCGTGTGTCATGTGTCCAAGAGTCATTTCATGAATAATTGTTTGATTGCAATGATCAATGTATAGACATAGAAGGTAATCAAAATGAAATCACCCTGATAGACTAAATATAAGTCACATAGGCAAAAAATTTAAGAAAATGAACACTCATGGCAAATAACATTAACTGTGTTTAAAGTAAATACCATCTTCTACGCTTAACGGCCAGATATGCTTGGTCAGGGCTTTATTCATTTGGAACATATTAATAGAATTTACTCGAAAAATGTCACGAAGTAATTCATCACAGATAATATTCCGCTTGTTCTTTGGGTCTTGCAAATCCTTCTCCTTGATATATACCCAAAGTTTCTTCACAACCTGGTAGCATAATGAAGTGGAGAAAATAAAAATTCAAAATTAGGATTCAAATAATCCAACAATACCATCCTGGGAAACTAAAAGAATAAAAAAATATTATATATATGAATCAAACCTCAGTTCTAGCCAATTTAGACTCTCCTACTACTTTTTGAAGCTGAGGAGAAAGGCTACACACTGTCTGAAAACCACCTCCTCTTTTCTTCGCTTTCTTATCAGATTTACTTCTCCTGCATAAAGGAGAAGGGCGGAAACTATCCATAATATTAATACCAGAAACTTGCTACCAGAAACAACTATATATACTTGCATTTTTTTTTATGACAAATCAATACTTATAAACTGAACTAATTATTGTCATCGACAAATCTATTCTTATGTGAATGAACTGATTATTGAAATGCAAATATAACTGACAAGAAAAACCCAAATTATATATAACTTTTGCTTAATTCATTCTTCAAAGAAAAGAAATTACTTTAATTTTTAAATAATCGAACTCGAGAAATCATTGCATTCAAAATTGAACACTGAACAGTTAAAGCGCCTAATTTCTGTACAAAATCACTATTTATTCAACAAACAAACGAAAAAAAAACCTGCCTTGTATTTTGACTTCCTTCTCCCTTGCTTTCCTCTTCTTCTTCATCATCGTTTTCCTCTTGAAGCTCCTCATTTTCAGATTCCGGCGTTTGTTCGTCTTCTCCTTCTTTTTCATTATCTCGATTTAGGGTTTCGAGGAAAATGTCGATTTGGTCCCTAACGAAACTTTTCCTATCAGATAAGTCGATGCCAAAATCTTTCTCGAGTTGTTTCCTTACGCTACCGGCGGTGGCGGTGTCGAGGTCCGAATCCCGGAGGATTTCTCGGAGCCGGGCCACGAGGTCCGAATCCGATACCATTTTCTTTTTAAAAGTATAATAAAATGAATCCGGTTTCTTCCGGTTCGGTGATGTTTTTGCCGGTAAGAAAAACGAGCCGTCTTTTCCGAAAAATGGAGTCGCATGCAAGTTAAGGCTAATAAGCTTTAAAAAGAACAAATAAAATATAAGAAAGGGCAAGCCAAATAAGGGGCATTTTTGGAATTTCGTTTCTTCTAAGAGAAAATGAGAACGACATTTTTTAATAATAATATCCATTTGTCCGAGATATTTTTTGACAAAAAAAAATTATCGTTGGGTTTAGGATTAGAGTTTGGGCTTTAAACCCTCTCGGCCCATTGGTTTGGGCCGAAGCCTTCTAATTATATTTTTTATTTTATAATTAAAATTAAATCATTATAATATACAAATGAATTAAAATCAAAATATATCCAATTTTAAAGGGAAATAAATTTGTCAAGTTTTGCTTTGAGTAATAATTAGAGTTCTCGTTTAACACTTAGATGACGCAAGGAGAATGGCAGGCTCTTAAAATTAAAGATTATAATTTGATAATGATAAATTTGCATTTTGATCTTCTTAAAATTATAAAATTATGATTTAGTTTTTTTTTTAATATAATTTTTTTAATAATTTCGTTATAAATTCTGACCATATTTGTTCCTTTTTAGATAATGCCTAGAACACATATAACCCCTTTCCAACCTTAAATAGGAGGATAATACGCTTCAGCGTACTCAAACTCAAGTCCTTCTATATTAACAATAATAAGTATGCCAATCGAACTAAAATTCAATCAGCAAAAATTATAAAAAATTTAAATTTATAATAAAATAATAATAATTTAATTTTACCTCTCCAAAAAATTTTTTTTGACTTCACCCTAATGCTTTTGCTCAAAGACTTAAACCAACATAAATGTAAAAACCAGTTCACGAGGTTTAGTGAACCGTGGCCCAAAGTTTATATGTATCTCTCAAGCAATGTTGAGCCGAATCAACTTGGCTAAGTTTGATGATTTAAATTTTTTAGGGTTAATATATCACTTGGTACTTATATTTATCTTTAATGTTTAATTTGTAACTTAAACTAAACAATATCACGTGGTTCAATAAATATTTGATATGTGTGTGCTCTAGTAAAAAATAAGTACTTAATTGAGAAAAAAAGAAAACTTAGGTACCAAAATAAACATTAAAGTAAAATTTAAGTACTTGTATGGAATAAAGTAAAACTCAAATTTCAAATTGGAAAAACTTACGGACCAAATTTCAAAATAAACATTATTATTTATTAGATATCTGAATTAAAAAAGAAAAATATTTTAATTTTATTAATATTTTTTTGACATCTAAATCCACAAAAATTCAAATTTAAATTTACATTTCTTAAAAAAAATTCAAATTAATATCAATGAATATTCAAATCTCCTTAAACCCGCTTTCAAAAACTAAATTAAGTAGAACATCATATGATGGTGAAGAGTGTTCATCACCTTAAATGTGGCTTGGGTTCGAGTTGCGCTAGTCGCGTTTGTTGTTCGGACTTTACCGTGTCATTAAAAAAATTAAGTAGTAATTACTTCAGACATCAAAAGTATTTTTCGAATCTACAGATATTTCTATTTCAGTCCATGATTTAATCTTTTTGCCATAATTTAATCCTCAAAGCTCTTTTCTGTTGGCATTAGATCATCACAAGCCTGAATTGCAAAAGGCCCCATTTTCACTTATGTTTTATTCATTATTTGGTCCCTGAAGTATATCTATCTTTCTATTTTGACATCTAGACTTTTTTTTCATCTCGCTTTGGTATTTGAATTATTATTTTCAACCCATTTTACCCCAACCGATGACCAATAAGAATATGTCATGCTTCACATTTTTCATTATTTGGCCCTTGAATTATACATGTTTTTTTATTATTTCAGAGCCTAAACTTTTTTTTGTCTCACTTTAGTACTCATTATCATTTCCATCCATTTTAGCCCCTAATTTACCAATGTTCTTAGTAACAACCTTTTAATTTCAAGATAAAATGAGACAAAAATGATAGTTCATGTCCCAAAATGAAAAAAAAAGTATAATTCAAGGATCAAATCGTAAAATTAAACTTTTTACATAACAAATTTTCATCTCTCACAATTAAGCCACTATATTTTTGACACATGTTCAAAGCTCTCCAGAACCTATATATGATTCATAGGGTAAACAGAAAGTAGCTCCTTTGGATAATGTATGGATAACTTTATAAATTAAATTGATGGGTTTTTTAATTAAGGAAATCACAAAGTTTCCATTTCAGCCAAACAACATAATATTAATGCTTGGGCTTTTCCCTCTTTGATAGGGAAACCCTAAATTTTTTTCTTCTAAAAAGTTCCAATAATTTGGGGGCATCAAATTGAAGTCCTTGTTGGCAAATTTATATCTACTTTTTGAACTGCAAAATCCCCACCACCAACTTATAACTAAAAAGCTTGAAAATGACTCTCATCACCCGATCTGTTGGGCAATTTTTATGGGTTAATTTCATCAAGTGTCCTTGAACTATTGTTCAGATTTTAAATTTTAAAATGTTTTAATTAAGTCCTTTAAGTATTAGTATTGTATCAATAAAAGTCTCTTAAGGAGCTGGAGCATTTTTTATGGGTTGATTTACCATGTGTCCTCGAACTATCGTTTGGATTTTAAATTAATTTTAAAATTTTAAAATGTTTTATTTGAGTCATTAAAGTATCAATATCGTATCAATAAAGATCTTTCAACCATCTTAGCCCTTAATTTAGACACTAAATGCTGATTTGGATATGAAATGGAACATATTTAAAAGGCTTGATATAACATTTGGTACCTAAACTTGGTATTTTTTTCTAATTTGGCATATAAACTTTTATTTGGCCCAATTTGATACTTGAACATGACACTTTTTCCTAATTTGGTACTTAAACCTTTTTTTAGCCCAATTTGGCTCCTGAACTTGACATTTTTTTTCCTAAATTGGTACCTAAACTTTTTAGGATCAATTTGGTACCAAAATTTATTAAATGTTATACAAATTACGCAAAACACTAATGGTATTAATTTTTTTTATAATGCTACAAAAATATTGTTCGTATTAGAGGAAATAAATGTTAAAAATTAAGGTGTTGAGCTATACTTAACGAATTAATACTAAATAAGAAAAAATGAGTTTTAAAAACCCAATTTGAAATAAATTTATTATTTTCAATTAATAAAATAAATAAATAAAACTAAAAGTTATTGAACATATAAAATACATCATCTGTCATATGTCGATCATACAGTGATTATTTTTGCTACCTCATAAAAAAACATTGTTAGTATATTGGAGTATTTTGCAAAATGTTTGACAAGTTTAAGCACCAAATCGAACAAAAAAAAGGATTAGGTACTAAATTAGGAAAAAAGAATCAAGTGCATGTACCAAATTGTACCAACTTAAGAAAAAGCTTCAAATTTAGGTACTAAATTAAGAAAAAGTGTCAAGTTTAAGTACCAAATATTATATTAAGCCTTTTTAAAATAAGTATATCAAATAGTTTGGCTATTACATATACAGCTTGAACCTGACGTGTTAAAAAAATAGACAATATCAATAAAATTTAAAGGGCCAGCTATTAATTTATCTATACAATAGGTACATATTTATAATATGATCCATATATCTTAAATATGCTTCGTGTCAGATTTGAGTTAACATTTAATACCTAAATTAACTGTTAGATTAAAGAAAAGACATATCTGATATAATACTATTACTTTAAAAACTCAATTAAAATGTTTTACGATTCAGGGACCAATTTAAAATTTGAATAGTATTTAAGGGCATCCGAGGAAATTAACCAATGAAATTATAACCTTTTTTTTTTTTTTTTTTTTTTTTCTATTGGGGATTTGGGGACCATGAAATAAGGAGACAATCGGCAATGCTGAAAACAGTGGGTCGCCCATTGTTTAGCAATGACAGGCTTTTCTATGTTTGGGAATTTGGTCACGGCTCAATCATCACCTTTGTATAAAACAATATATTATGAACTAAAAAAAAAAAATTAAGAAATTCTCAAGCCTTAAATGTTTGAATTCGAATTTAATCTATATTTAAGATAAATCTATTTTTTTTATTAAAGTCTATTTTCTAAATTAAATATCAATGGTGGGGTCAGGAGGCTGGTAAGTCCCGAACACCTTAAAATGAAAAGTTTTTTTATAGTTTATAAAGTTTTAAATTAATAATAGTATAATTACAATTTAACCCTTAAGATAATAAATATTTAACTTAATTTTTTAAATTTTATAAAGATATAGCCCATTAAAATGATGAAAATATATTTTTATTGTCGTAAAAATATACAATTTAATTCTGACTCTCCAAACAAATTTTCCAACTTCACTCATGTTTAATACTTTTGTCGAACACTCTTAAAATTCGGACGACCCTTCAAACTTAAATAGAAACAAAATGAATAAATTAACTTAAATTTTCAAAACTACTTTTAATAAAATAAAAAATCCATTGTTTAGCATTGTTATCCCGATTTTCTCGAGACATTAAAAAACAATGCCAAATACATCCTAAACGTTTTTCAACAGCAACAACAATATTAAACTACCGATTAAACTACATTAATTTTTTAGTAAAGAGATTATATAATTTTTTTATTCGTGAACTTGACAATTAAGTTCATTTTGGTACTTGTATTTTTTTTTTATCCACTCTGGCATTTAAACTTGATAGTTAAGTCCATTTTGATCCCTAGTCTGGAAAAATATAAGACTTTGATGATATGACATTATGAGATTATGTTACGTCATCACTTGAAATTTTTAAATATAAATTTTCAGGTAATGATGTGGTACAATCTCAAAGTAGCACATTCAATGTTTTAATAACGATGGTTGAATAGGTCAGAACATCGGTTCTGAATTCAACTAATTCGATTGGTTTGACCGTCAAACCAACAATAATTAAATAAATACTTAAAAATTCATAAAAATGTAAAAAATAAAAAACTGATAATCTGGTTTAACTTGTTCAACTATTGATTTTTGTTTCGGTTTTCAATTCTTACCAATTTCAAGCACTTTTTGAATCAATTGGTTCAACTATTTTGTTCAGACTGTTACATCGATCGGTTCTCAATATACCTGACTTGGTATTATTCCAGTCACATCGATCACATCATTAAATCTTGACAAAATCAGAGTATAGGGATCAAAACAGATATAGTTTCCAAGTTTAAAGATCAAAGTGGACTTAATTGTCAAATTTAAGGGCTAAAAATTATATTATCCCGTAAGTTTGGGAAGTTGGCCTCCTAAGTTGCGAAACCTTATCCAAGGAAAGTGAAATAACATCACTTGTCCCTCACTTGAAAAGAAAATCCGGGACATTTATGTAATTCGACCACACTTTATTTTTAGTTTAATTCTTTCCTCGATCTATATACTCTTTCAATTTTTGTAATTTAATCCTTCCGTAGGTAATAGGTTAAAATACGCTCCAAATCCCTGTACTATTTATTTACACATTTGGAATTTAGTTCGTCTACTTTTAATTTTAAAAATTTAGAATTTTTTTACTTTTAAATTTATGTCTAATTGTTAACATTATTAATTTTTTTCTTTTAAATTCAAGTTCTAGAAAATTTCTTTTCTGTTACATGATTATCAATTGAGTATTTTATTATTTTAAAATTTCATAACAACGAATTTAATAGAAGGATTTTACCGATGTTAATAATTGGACTTGAATTTTGAAATCTAAAAAGTAGATGGACTAAATTCCTAAAAATAAAAATAAAGAGACTAAATTTCACAAAATGAAGAGTACACATTTGAACTTTCAACAGTGGCAGAGTCAGAAAGTTTTTTTTTTGGAGCTGAAATTAAATTGTATATTTTTACGATAATAAAAATACAATTTCACCATTTTAATAGTCTATATCTTTTATAATTTTTAAAAGGATTAAATAAAGTTTTTATCATTTTTGGGGGTCAAAGTAAAATTTTACTTTTATTAATTTAAAATTTTACAACTTATAAATGGCTTAAATGGAAAATTTTCTATAAACGGTTTCAACAAAAGAATTTTATCGAGTTAAATTTCAAAATCTAAAAAGTAGATGAATTAAATTCTTAAAAATAAAAATACTAAATTTCACAAATGCAGATATTAAAATTGAATTTACATTATCAATTAAACTTTAGTTTTAAAATTAAACCAAATTTAACCAAAGAATATTAATAATGTTTTAGTTGAATCGAAAAAGTTTAGGGATTAAATTCTTAAAATCAAAAGTAAAGTGATTAAATTTAAAAAGTTTTAAAAATACAGGGACTTAATCCAAAATTAAACCTATCTTTTTTTTTTCACTGTCTTCATAGACCAATCATCGTTCATAAAACTTTCTTTCCACTGAGAATTTTTCCCAAAATTTTTTTCCTTCCTGTCACAATTCATGTCAGTTTTGGATAACCAAAAACAAAAGTTGGTAACTTTAAAAAAAAAAAGAAGATCACAACCTTTTTTTTATTATAAAAAGAAGGTAAAAAAAAAAAATTGGGATCAGAATTTAGAAGAACGAAAGGCAAAAAAAAAAAAAAAAAAAAAAAAGCCACAAAATTTCACGAGTTTTCTTCTGTGTTTATTTCTCAAAAATCTGTCATCAGACCCTTTTGAATTTTTTTTTTTCAAGTTGGTGAAGATTTCACGGGCAAAATCCCATTTCATCACCAACCAAAGCTTAAAAAAAAAATTAAAAAAAACCCATCAAACGATTCTTGTATTGCCACGTTACCCTCATCAACATCACCGCCAAGCTTGATCTCAAACTGGGTTTGTGTTTTTTTTTCCTGAAACCACCGCATGATGATAATGTGAAAAAAAGCTTTGGGTTTTGCCTCTTTTTAAAGGTTTAAGCTTTGAGTTTAGCAAATGGATCGATCAGCACTTACAGTGGGACCAGGGATGGATATGCCAATCATGCATGATAGTGATCGTTATGAACTTGTTAAGGATATTGGTTCTGGGAATTTTGGTGTAGCTAGGTTGATGAGAGATAAACAAACAGAGGAGCTTGTTGCTGTTAAGTATATCGAGAGAGGTGAGAAGGTTAGTGTTCTTTTAATTTTAAAAAACCCTAAAATTTTTCTAAAATTTTTTGTATTTTTTCTGGGTTTTTCTTGTTTTGGTGATTGAGAGCTTGAATGGAGTTTAATTTGGTGAAGAGTTATGTGAATTTTTTGTCTAGTTTATAGCTAGTTCTGGTGATCAACTTAATTGAATTTCTTATTTGAGTTCAATTTTGCAGCTGCAAATTTTGATTCATACTTCCAATTTATTACATAAATGGTATTCAAATTTAGAAATTTCATGTTTATCAGTTTGATTTTCCGTTTATTTTCATTGTTTTTGTGTGTGAACAGATAGATGAAAATGTACAAAGGGAAATTATCAACCATAGATCACTAAGGCACCCTAATATTGTTAGATTCAAAGAGGTTTGTTCCATTGTTAAATGTTTATCATTTTTTATTTATTTAGGTTGATGTTTGCTTAACTACTAATATTATTAGTATGTAAAAGTATCATGGATGCTTAAGTCAGATCGAATTTTACCCTTTTTACTCAAAAAATAGGTAAATTAGTCATAAGATCAAAAAGTAAACTAGCCCTTTTTGGTAAAATTTCATCCATTTTTATTGTTAAAAACTCGTGTGGCTGATGGAATAACCAAATAATTACACGTGACTTGCTATCTGTTTTTAACGGTAGAAATGGATGTAATTTTTAATAGAAAGGACAAGTTTGCTCTTTGATCTAACATAAAGGGGGCAAAATGCAATCTGACTCTTAGTATAAGGGCCTTGGTACTTTTACCAAATTAGTAACATCAAAAACTGGGGAAAGGGATGCAGGGTTTGAACCTGTATCATCTAATTGCCAGACAAAAGCTCTAAACACTGCTCGAAGCAAGTCTTGGCAATGTTTATCATCCTCGAGAAAGGTTTTTAAACTTGTATAAAGGTTTTTAAACTTGTGAAACTGTTATGTCACATATAGGTAATATTAACACCAACACATTTGGCTATTGTGATGGAATATGCTTCCGGTGGCGAGCTATTTGAGCGGATATGTAATGCAGGCCGGTTTAGTGAGGATGAGGTTACTATCCTACAACCCCCGTCTTTGTTGTTTTAGTGATAGTGATGTGGAATTTTCATTTACCTGTCTTGGTGTATTTGCAGGCACGTTTCTTCTTTCAACAGCTTATATCGGGAGTTAGTTATTGTCATGCAATGGTGAGTAACTTTGGTTCTGTTTGTGCCTTATCTGAAAGAGAATTCGAGTTGTGATTCAACTGACCTCCCTTTTTGCTGATTTTCTATTTAAAGCAAGTATGCCATCGAGACTTGAAATTGGAGAACACGCTACTCGATGGGAGTCCGGCTCCTCGTTTGAAGATTTGTGACTTCGGGTACTCTAAGGTACAAGATATGTCTATTAACATTTGCTTGTACCATTATTGATTATTGCATCAAAGGGTGTTTGCAAAGCATGCAAACATCATTATCTTGATTTCCTGTATAAATTTATGTTGACATCGCATACTTTTTTCCAGTCCTCAGTGCTGCATTCTCAACCAAAATCGACGGTCGGAACTCCTGCTTATATAGCTCCGGAAGTGTTACTTAAGAAAGAATATGATGGAAAGGTAATATTGCTTTGTATTTTCCTGATTTAAACTTCTGTATACCAGTGGTAGTGCAACTTACATCTAGCTACGAACGTTATGTTCTCAACTAACTTATTCTAATCTTCCGGTATTTGCACCCTTTTCCTGTTGTAAACATTTGATAATAGCATTAATGATCTATTCCGATTGTCGTTTATTAGTTGCCATACTCTCCTGTCTCAATTATTCCATTGCTATACTGTTTTGCTGGCTTCGTGTTTAGTGTTTTAAAGTTTACCTATCATTTCGGAGTGATAACATTAACAGTATGTTGGCAAAAGTATTATGGAAGCTCCTGTAGAAGGAGTCAGATTGCATTTTGCTTCTTCTACTAAAAAAAATGGGCAAATTAGTCTCTTATACATTGGATCAAAGAGCAAACTAGTTCTTCTGTTAAAAATTCCTTCCATTTCTACTGTTAAAACTGGTCTTTGTATGTTAGCATGACATACATGTTACTGTCTGGTTATTTTGTTAGGCACACCAGTTTTTAATAGTACAAATAGATGAAATTTTTAATGGAAAAGACTAAGTTGCTATTTGATCTAATGTACAAGGATTAATTTGCTTATTTTTTGAGTATAGAGTGCAAAATTCAATCTGACTCCTAGTATAGGAGCCTCTATGGTGCTTTTACCCCGAATGTCTTACTATAATGTGGCCGAAAATGAACAGTGCAAATCTCAGGGGTTAGGCAATGTAAACTGTTCAACATCAAGTTTGGTCCATGTTTTCCATGCTTTTATGTTACTACATGTCTTCTACAATGTCTAGTTCGGACAGGTTAAGAATAGCCGCTAGCGATGCATTCTAGCAATTGTGACAACTTGATAATATGTAGAACGAGGGATGTAGAATTGTTTGAATCATCGTTAGCCGTATTGGTTATGGTTAGGATCAACGGATAACGTAGGACTGTAGAGGCCGATTAGAATTGTAGTCTGGCAGGAATGACGTTGTCACTTACTTGCCCAGGTTATTTTTAATAGCTTCAATGGTCATGTCACTTGATTGTTGCTCTGCTTAAGGTTTTATGGTTAAAATTATACGCTAAAATGTTCTTTTCCGACGAAATATGTCAGATTGCAGATGTCTGGTCTTGTGGGGTAACCTTATATGTCATGTTGGTTGGAGCATATCCTTTCGAAGACCCCGAGGATCCTAAGAACTTCCACAAAACGATTCATGTAAATGCATTCCTTCTTCGGTAACCGAAAATGGAAACTACTATAGAATGTTGACTGACTGATATAACCGATTTGTTCTTGCAGCGGATTTTAAATGTCCAGTACTCGATCCCTGACTATGTCCATATATCTCCCGAGTGCCGTCATCTGATCTCGAGGATCTTTGTGGCCGACCCCTCAAAAGTTAGTTCTCTCTTTGTTGAAACCCAAGTTAATTTTTCTTGCCTTTTGGTTCCTAAATTCTAATTGTAGGAACTTCGATTCGATTTTTTTTGTAACAGAGGATATCCATTCCCGAAATTAGGAACCATGAGTGGTTTCTAAAGAACCTACCGGCAGATCTCATGGACGAGAACACAATGAACAACCAGTTTGAAGAAGCTGATCAACCGATGCAGAGTGTCGACGAAATCATGCAGATCATTTCCGAAGCTACTATCCCTGCGGCCAATACAAATAGTCTCAATCATTATTTAACCGGTAGCCTTGACATTGACGATGATATGGAAGAGGACCTGGACAGCGATCCCGAACTTGACATTGATAGTAGTGGAGAGATAATATATGCAATGTGATTGTGAATCGTGTCCGTATGCTGAGAAGGATGATCATCTGATGTTAATCAAAGTGTGTACCCTTTGAACAACCTTTTCCAGGGACGAAAAATGAGAGACCGAAAATATGGGGTAAGGGATTTCTGTTTAAAGTGTCCATTATGTACTGTTTTTTGTAACACAATGTAATGAAAGTGTTGAAATCTGTCTTTAAACTGCAACTGGTGTGGTGACTCATTGTCTCCATTTCTGGCAAAGTTTGTTATATATAGACTTTTACAGTTCATGAAATGAATCCTATGTGCAAACCCTAACTGAGCTAACCGAGCACCTTCTAGAAGTAATTATATAAATCAACTGAATTAGGGTAAGAAGTTATCTATCGATACGAACATGATGTGAGAAAAATTATTAAAATACGGGTAGAAGTATCATGAAAATTTTTGTACAAAGAGTTGCATCATATTTTAACCTATTTTTCTAAAAAATGAAAAAATTAATCTATTGCATTAAATCAAAGAATAAACTAATTTTTTAATAAAAATTTTATTCATTTATGCTATAAAAAACTGATTTATGTCAAAATAAAATATACATAGCATGTCACGTGTGTAACTGTCTAATTATTTTATCGATCACATTTATAAATAATTTTTTTAACAAAAAATATCAACTTACCTTTTTATTTAATTATAAAGATTAATTTACTTAATTTTTTTGAATAAAAACAAATTGCAATTAAATGATCTCTATAATACTGAAAATATGTAGTTTTGATTGAAAGAAATCGCGAGGTATACTTTCTTTGATTAGATATACAATGTCAATGTTTGTGTAAAAAAACAAATAAAATAGATTAATATATATATATACAAAATGTAATAATTAAGATCAAATTTTACGACTTAGGCTATCGGTCTAATGTGGAAAGAAATGGCCTTTTCGGGGTATGACAGTTTTCATCTGTTCTTGCACTCGCCGGGGGTGAAGTCTGCGGCATTAGTTCCGACAATCTGCTTCTTTCACTATAAATCTTATTCTGCACAACAAAATTTGTTTATTTATATCAGTTGAGAAAAATGTGTATGCATGTATGAAACTTGCATGTAATTACACTCTTGCTATCATAAAAAATTTAATGTAGATTGAATTAACTCGAAAACCGGCTTCCGGTTTATAACAATATAATCAAGTAAAAAGCTAGTGTGTTTATTATTTATATACTTCTATCTGACACTCATCACAAGTTAGGGCATAAAACAAACATGTAATTAGTTACATGCTATCATCAGAAATTTATGTAGATTGAATTAATTCGAAAACCAACCTTCAATATTTAACAATATAATCAAGTAAAAAGCTTATCTGTCTGTTATTTACACACTTTTATTCAACCCTGATCATGAGTTCGGGCATAAATTGGAAGCATGTTATGTAATTACACACTTGCTATCATCAGAAATTTAATGTTGATTGAATTAACTCGGAAACCGGCTTTCGGTGTCTAACAATATAATCAAGTAAAAAGCTAGTGTGCCTGTTATATTTACACGCTTCTATCAGACACTCATCGCGAGTTCAGGCATATAGCAAGCATGTACATATGCATGTGTATGCATGTATGAAACTTGCATGTACATATCGGACAATAATACTTCTATCCAACACTCATCACGAGTTCGGGCATATTAGCATGCTTGTAATGTGATTACAAGCTATCATCAGAAATTTAATGTAAATTGAGTTAACTCGAAAACCAGCTTCCAGTATTTAACAATATAATCAAGTAAAAAGCTAGTGTGTGTCATTTACCTTAAGTGTCAAACTTTGCAATTCTCTTTCAAGTGAGATGACTTTATTCTGGAGTTGTTCAAGTGCCTCTTCAGCAGCCGCAGGGCATATATCAGAAATAGGCATTGTTATACCGGCAGCCTGAAAGTTTGGTTTGAATGAGATAAACGAAATCTGTGATCGTGATAAAAGAAATCCTTAGACATCAATCACCATTGACTTTACCTTTAAAACACTTGTACACAATGCCAGTAACTTGTGCGCTAGTTGCACCCGATCTTCATCAGACTCCTGTAAATGATTTAAAGATGATTTTAAACAAACTCTTAATACTCTGCTAAGCCTACTATAAAAAGGACATCTCTAGGGACTAACCCTCAGTTTGTTATTCAAACGTTGCTCCTCGTCAAAATTAACGCAAGGGCTTTTCCCGATAGAAGCACGATAATGACCGAGCTCTTCTCTTACACGTGAAAGTACAACCTCTGTTCGCCGCAGCTTGACGCCAAGCTCTTCATTTTGGATTTTTAGCATGTTATTTTCTTCCTAATGCATTGTTCAAAACATAATAAAAATAGATTCAGAGTTGGCATTGATTTTGAAGGAGATAGTCCACTAGAGGAAGAAAATGCATAAAAACTTGCCTTAATTTTGGCATGATGGTGAATTCGTTGTTGGAGGTTTTGTTGGCCAGATAGTTTCTTTACTTCTCCTTCAAGTTCCAATACCTTTTTCTTGTAGTTTACATTCTCCATCTGCAGATAGTATAGTGAATTAGGTCCAGGAACCAACTAAAACTGACACTTCACTAAGGATGAATGTACCTGAGAGGTCCTTGTATTATAGGAACTGGATTAAATTAGTCCCTCTTCTATTAAATGGATCAATTAGTCCTTGTACTACTAAAATAAGTCAAAATTGGAATAGAAATAACATTTACTATTACCAGAGTTAATATTTTTTAAATTATTATGATTCTGTAAATGAAATTTTTGTTTGGAATTGAACTGCAATTGAAAAAAATAATTTTCAAAACATTTTTTATACAATAAATATCAATTCTGTTACAATTTGGACTTATTTGATTCTTTTTACCGGTTTAGGGACTAAATTGATTCATTTAATAATAGAGGGACTAATTTGATCCAGTCCACAGGACTTTCAAGGTATTTTAACCCTTTATTAAGTACAAAAGTTCAAGATCTTAACCTTGAGCATTTCGTTTTCGGTTTTAAGCAACTGATCTCGCTGACGAACATTCTCCAATGCTACTTGCACTGCAGTTAGCTCAGCTTGTTTTCTATCAA
This sequence comes from Gossypium longicalyx, assembly GCA_025698465.1. Taxonomy (NCBI): domain Eukaryota; kingdom Viridiplantae; phylum Streptophyta; class Magnoliopsida; order Malvales; family Malvaceae; genus Gossypium; species Gossypium longicalyx. The sequence goes on along the minus strand of CM046997.1, from coordinate 108,441,576 downwards.
TTTCCTCAAGCCACCTGTCAAAATAAGATGCAACAAAACCTGAACATACTGAACAATATGAAATAGCTAATAGGTTTATTAGCCCACATTAACATATCATAAATTCTATTGGTAAGTTATGTTTGCTTACCCTTGCCTCTCCTCAACAAATTCATTGAGCTGCTGCTTGAGCTTGACAACCTCGTGATCCTATCGGCATGACATAATTCAAATAAATCTGAACAGATAATAGTGCCCAAAATTCAAAGTAACCCAGAAATCCATACCTTCACTTGAGATTCTAAATTATCAAGTCTAGCCTTCTCTGTTATTTTCTGCACTTGCTGATTATCCAGCAACGACTGCATTAAAAGGAAGAGAATAATAAGATAGGAAAATTTGGTTAGACTGTTGTTTATTTTGCTGGGGGCAGGGTGTATTATTGAAATTCTTCCAACGAGGAAAAAGTAATTTCTTCTTTGATCCGGAAATTCAACATATATTATTAAGTTCCAAGACCCATTGTTAAAATGATGGATATAAGTAAATTTGGTTACCACATAATTGGTCATGTCCAATTTGACTCCCAACAGATCTCGAATCACATCATGGGTCATGCTCTCTGCAGCTGCTAGTCTTGCATTGAGAGAAAATATCTGTGGCAGGTAACATGTTTAGAGAAAGTAATTAGCAAGTGCAAACTCAAAGCATAGTTGTTGGAACCGAACTGGCCGGTATACTGGCCTGGGTTAAGAGGTCGAATTTATTGGACTGCGAACAGTTTTGAACCAGTTGTGCCGACGGTTAAACCAGGTTTATAACTTTTTAATTGAAACTAGACTGACAGTCAGACCAAGAACCGGTGACCTGACCAGTTCAATCACCGTCCGATTCCAAAAACCATACTCTAAAGTTTATAAGAAAGTTGTAAAATCAGCATCCATGTGATAAAGCCTACCTCTTTCTGGCGATTTGCTGCTAAGGATTCTAATTCTTCAATGCGCAGCCTTGCAGCAGTAAGATCCTCATCTTTCTCTAATTTCATTTGTTGTGCCAAACCCAAACCAATGCATTTGAATGGGGAACCAGAGCCTCGAGGCTTTGCCACATTTTTCTCTAACTTGTTTGATGAATGACTTTGGGCATTGCTGGCATAACCTTCAGGTTTAACTTGTTCAGCCATGGCTTCCAATGCCTTGAACTGTTTCCAATTTTAATAATTCTTGAAATGGTTAGAAAATCAAGGAAAAATGGCTAGAAAAAAATTGCAGCAGAACAGCCTAATCCAATCAAGAACCTTTAGCATACCTTCTGCTTATACTCCTTTGCCTGGGCTTCGGCATGCACATTTAGTTCAGAAATATGTGTTAAGCATTGGGCAATCTGTTGAACAATAATGAAGACTTACCAATAAAAACACAGAACATATCTTGAAAAGCAGAAACCAAAGACGTCAAGAATTTTTCAGAAAATTGCATTTTCAGCATTATAAGCTCAAGAGAAAGTCAATGATAACTAACTAAACCAAATCTAAACAAAAGGGTTTCACCTCTCTATCCTTGTCAGATATGTCAGTTTCAAGAATTTGTATCTGATCAAGTGCTTGTTGAAGATCCTTCGTCTTCTCATCCAAACACCTACAGATAGAAAGAAATCATATATTGCCAATTGGAACAATTTGTCATCATTTAGCAAGGGTATAGGCATTACAAATGAGATAGAATTGGCAAACCTTTTCATGTCTGCATCAGCATTTTTAACATTCTGCATCTGAACTTTTATAGCATCCAGCTCTGATTCTAGCTCCTCTCTTTGTAATCGCTGACGTTCAGCTTCCCCTTTGATAATGTCAACCTAAAACAAGTTTGGGATTTATTAACATGGTTTTGACAGAAGTAGTACCTTCATACAGCTTTATCATTGTGCGACATCTTACCTTGTTCTCCAACACATTTATAGTACATTCTAGCTCTTCAACAGATCTCTCTAATAGTTTTACCTCAGCTTCCTTCTCTTCAGCATAGGTCTTCTTTGATTCAGCCATCTATCATCAAATTGTATCCATACAATTATAAGATAAGATTATATATTAAAAGGAAACAGAAATAATATTTTACACAATATTAAAATAGACCGTACCTGTTGAGCTTCCATTGCAATGGCTTCACTTTGTTTCGCCTCAGCCTGTGCCTTTCTAAGCTTTTCTTCCAAGCTAAGCACCTCCATGTGAAGCTCATCTCTTTCACCCGAAACTTCATTTAGATTACTACTCAAGAACTCTATGGTATCTTTCATTTCGGAAAGGGTATTATTCATTTCTGAGATTTCCACCTCTAAGCTCTCAGTGATCTTCTTTCTCTCTGTTAATTCATCTTCAAGAGAACTTTTTACTGCCAAGGCATCCTCAATATGAGATTTCAGCTCCTGATTTTCAGAGTAGAGAAGCTTCAAAGATTCACGTTCACCTTTAATATCCAACTGAAGACTGGTGATCATCTCTAGCTTCTCCTGCAGTTGCACTTTGAGCATATGACTATGACTAACAGCCTCGTTAAGTTCACTTGATTTTACAGCAAGCTCGTCTTCTAAAGCCTCCAAAGTAGAAACCATTTCCTCCATTTCATCTTTTTGATCCTTGGTATTAGAAGCAGACTCTTGTAGCAGGCTGAGATCAAATAAAAGACCCTTTAAAACCTCATCTTTCCTTGATAACTCTGCATGAAGATTCATATTTTCAGATTCCAGCTCTTCAGTTCGGTTCTCTAAGAACTCAAACTCTTCTATAAACTTTGATATTCTTTCCTGCTCCTCCAATAGCTGCTCTTTCAAACATGCATCTACTTTTGCAAAAATTATTTCTTTCTTTAAACCATCAATGACAGCATAAGCATTGGTAAGCTTTTTTCCGGTGTCTGCTTCCTTCTTGTCCAAATTCTGGAGAAGCAGACAGTTTTCTTTCTTCATCTTTCTTAACTCAATTTGTGCTTCTTCAACTTTTTCTTGTAGAAAAGACAACTCACTTTCCTCCTCCACCAATAGCTGCCCTTTCAAGCATGCATCTAATTTTGCAAAAATCATTTCTTTCCTTAAACCATCAGTGACAGAATAAGCATTGGCAAGCTTTTTTCCAGAGTCAGCTTTCTGCTCCTCCAAATCCTGGAGAAGTAGACAGTTCTCTTTCTTCAACATTCTTAACTCAACCTGTGCTTCTTCAACTTTTTCTTGGAGAAAAGACAACTCACTTTCCTGCTCCACCAATAGCTGCTCTTTCAAACATGCATCTAATTTTGTAAAAGTCATTTCTTTCTTTAAACCATCAAGGACAGCATAAGCATTGGTAAGCTTTTTCCCAGAGTCAGCTAAGTGGCCAATCATTTGTTCCATCTCTGAAGAGAAAATAAGAGACTCAAAGTCTTTTGTACATAAGTCTACCATAGAAATCTCAGCCTGAGATTCCAGCTGCACTTCTTTATCTTTGAGCAGTTGCTCTTGATCAAGAAGGGAAGATACAAAATTTGTGTTACTCAAATCTAATTCCTTCATTAAAACTGCAAGCTGAGATCCCATATAGTTAGACCTTTGCAACATAACTTCCTCTTGAAACTGTAATGCAGATATCTTTTTCTCAAAAGTGACTAATTTGATACTAAGCTCACCAGTTTCCTCTTCCTTCTTTGATATTCGATCAAAACTATTCTTAATATCAGCTAGAAGTTTTCCCTTAATATCTCTACACATTTCAAGCTCTCTTCTTGACCTGGAATTGTGTTCCCTCAAATCAGCTATAACAGCATTTGACTCTGACAATCCATGCTGAAGCAAACCATTTTCTGCATTCAGCCCTGTCAAAGTTTCCAACAAAATTCCCATATGACACAAGTGAAGAACTGACACTGCACAGTCTTTCACAATTATCTCCGACCAGACATCTTCAAGCCATGAGCATGCTAGCTTCATTGAATCAAACAGAAGAGACTTAAGGCAATGACTATCACAAGCTACAGCCTTGACACTCTGAGAAAAAGCAGTTTTCAGTTCAGTGATGAGACCCTCCAGTTCAGCAACCATAAACCTCGTCTCTGTCAAACTTGAACCAAACTGCTCTTCAAGGTCTTCAAGTTGCTGATCCTTCACAGTATTAATGGATTGCAAACTTTTAACCTGATTAATTAGTTCATCCCTCTCATTTAGTAGCGCAGTTTCCACTTGCTTCCGCCTCTTGATATCAAGTTTCATTTTTTCATTAGCAATCATGAGCCCATTGATCATAATATCTGCTTCTGTTATGGTATCTTGCGCCTCTTCAAATTTAGCGAGAATACAAGATGCCTCTGAAGCTTTCTGAGTTGCAATTATCTTTGCATCACCAACTTCAAGTTCAAGGAACTGCCCAAGAACATTGAAAAAGGAAAATATAAGGTAATTATTATTTAAACTAAAATATGGGTTACTTCTACTTATAAGGTAAAAGTAAATGAGAATGTGTTATTGTGACTGTCCACTTGACTAAGCCACTCCACTCTTCTCTTGCAAAGTGCTCTTTTGTTGGCTAATTAGTGGATAAAAAGCTCTGTGGATGATGAAACGGCCAAACCAACCAAAATAGAGGGATGGCTAGCCTAAAAACCAACGGGCAAGAAAAATCTAACCCTTGCAAATAGTCACCTTTTAAAAACACTCAGAGGCGTAAACAACATCAGAAATGTTTTTTTCATGGTTCTAAAATTATACATCTAAACATTTTAAACAATTTACCTCTTTTGTCTGGCACCAATGAGTACTGATTTCTTGCATGGTTTGCTCAACAGTATTTATCTTTTGATGGACAGCTCCAATCTTGACTTCCAACAGCTTTCCGAAGTCATTCATTGCTTCTTCCAGAGCAATTGCATGTGCTGCAAGGCACTGTAGGCCTTCCTTGCTCTGTTTCTCAGACAACCAAATCTCCTCTTTTTCATTGCATATTCTGGCCATCTCAGCTTGAACCTCTTTTAAGCTTTCCATGGCAGATTCTATTTCCTTTTTCAGAAGAATAATAGTCACGTCTCTATCGCACTTGTTCTTGCAAGTGTTTCCAGACTCAATAGTTTGCTCATCACATCGAGATCCATGTAGACTCTCTACAACTTTTAAAGAACAATCAGGTCTACCAGTTTCCTGCCTCTGAAGAGAGTGCAAATTCTTGGCATCTGCCCTTTTGTTTGACTGCAATAACATCCAGGTGGAGTAAAAAAATCGATCACCCATTTCAAAGAATAACTACAACAGAAGTGAATATCTGCAGTGAATGAGCTGTCTATCAGAAACCAAGAGCATTAGCTTACCCGTCTTTCATCTCTGCCATCATTAGAGGTATAAAGGTTTTCTTTAACACTTCTTTCAGGGCTTCTGTCACTATCTCTATGCATGCCCATGTGAGCCCTGAGTGTGGATACACCTGTTCTTAGCTTAGACAGCTCCTCCTGTGTCTTCAAAATGTCATTCTCCACCATATCTTCAAGCTTTTGTTCAATAGCAGCAGCATGCTGCCCCTCCTCAAAAAGCCTTTTCTGGAGATCAGTGCAAACTTCCTCTGACTTTGCAACTTCAATTTTAAGGGAACGAATATGTTTTTCAGCTTCTTCAATCATGGTAGCTTGGTCGATTAGAAGAGCATCCTTACCCTTCAATGCATTGAGATGATTATGGTTTGCCTCTGATAATCTATTCACAAGTACAAAAGCAACAGTTGCACAAGTAGATGCATTTCTTAGGTCATCTTCAGCCATCTTCATTCTGTCCTCAAGTTTAGACAGCTCCTGTGTCTTCAAAAAGTCATTCTCCACCATATCTTCAAGCTTTTGTTCAATAGCAGCAGCACACTGCTCCTCCTCCAGAAGCCTCTGGCGAAGTTCAGTGCAAGCTTCCTCTGACCTTTCAACTTCAGTTTCAAGGGAATGAATACGTGTTTCTGCTTCTTCAATCATGGTAGCTTGGTTGATCAAAAGAGCATCCTTACTCAAGATCGCCTCCGCTGATTCTGCAAGTTGTTCGTCCTTACCCTTCAATGCATTGAGATGATTATGGTTTGCCTCTGATAATCTATTCACAAGTACAAAAGCAACGGTTGCACAAGTAGATGCATTTCTCAGGTCATCTTCAGCCATCTTCATTCTGTCCTTAAGATTAGACAGCTCCTCCTGTGTCTTCAAAATGTCATTCTCCACCATATCTTCATGCTTTTGTTCAATAGCAGCAGCACGCTGCTCCTCCTCCAGAAGCCTCTGGCTAAGTTCAGTGCAAGCTTCCTCTGACTTTTCAACTTCAGTTTCAAGGGAATGAATATGTTTTTCTGCTTCTTCAATCATGGTAGCTTGGTCAATCAAAAGAGCATCCTTACTCAAGATTGCCTTTGCTGATTCTGCAAGTTGTTCATCCTTACCCTTCAATGCATTGAGATGATTATGGTTTGCCTCTGATAATTTATTCACAAGTACAAAAGCAACAGTTGCACAAGTAGATGCATTTCTCAGGTCATCGTCAGCCATCTTCATTCTGTCCTCAAGCTTTCTAATGATTGATGTTTTTATGTTCAGTTCTTTCTTCAGTAGAACAATTTCTTTCTCTTTTTCATTGCATTCTTGCTGCTGTGCTTCATTAAGAATCAGTGCAGCACCTCTTAAAGACTTCAGCATGCACTCCAGCTCACTTCTTTTATCTGTTGCATCCTCCAGGCATCTTCCAAGCTCTTCAATCAGTAATTCCTTTTCCGAGAGTACTCTGACCACCCTACCAACTTTCTCAGAAATCCAAATCCTTCTCTGTGGAAAAGAACTGGAAAGGAGTTCCAGTTGATTACCAGCATCAACAAGTTCCTCGTGACCATCAGCTAGTATAGTTTCAATCTCAGAACTTAGCAGTTCCCACTCTTCCATTAATGTTCTTAGTTCCCCATCTTTCATTTCAAGCCTTCCAAGTAACTGTTTATTATCCTCAGTCAACATACCTACCCTTTCTTGCAATTCCTTCAACTCAGTTTCTAAAAAGACAGCACCATTTTGAGCCTCCACCTCCTTCAAATGACAATCTTGGATTTGTTGCTGAAGAAGAGTAAGTTCTTCCTGCAAACAGACAATAACCTCAGCAGTTTCAGCTTCAGCCTGCCGACAGATTTCATCCACTTCTTCTTCATTAGATGCCTTAAAAGCACGATCAGTTTGGTACCAGATATTCATCTTTTTGGCATTCTCAAGGGAGTCGTGCATCCTCTTCAATTTCAGCCGTAGGCTGGATTCTTCACTCTCTATCTTTTTAGGTGGTGCAGCATCTTTAAAAGTTCTACCGGAAAGTTGCTTTTTCAAGGCAGTAATTTCAGCTTCCTGTTCACTCAAAAGCTTTACAAGATCACTTTTGCTTTTCCTCAAGTCCTCCATCTCGTTGATTGAAAAAATCTGTTGGGACTCAAGTGCTTCAATTACAGACTTTGCCTCCTCTAGTTCGCCATTTGCATCCTCAATTTCTTTGTTCAGCATCACAAGTTTGCCTTTTGCCATCTCAAGATCTCTAGTCAAGCAGTCCGCTCTTTCTTCAACTGCAGCATGAGATGTTTTCTCTTCTTGAAGAATAATCTTTAGTATATCCAATTCCAACTGCAAATCCATAATTTGTTCCTCACTTGTCATTTTCTGAACTGAACTCATCTCCATTGTTTCCCCATTTCTGTCTGAATCCTGAAATTGATGTTTACCTCTTGTTAGCAAGTAGGTTGCAAAAATAAAAGGCAACAAATGGCTGGTCAAATACAACCATTTTGTTAGGAACATAGGTATTACAATCATCCTTAAATCAATAAATAAACTCGGCACCTGTGTGTGTTCTTTTTTCTATCCTAGTTTGAGATCCCGTAAGCTAAAACAACAGAAATAGCAAAACAAAAAGTACCTTTACGGCTTTGGAGTTGCCATCTTGATGACTAGCTGAAGACTTGAGGCTATTTAACATAGCATGTAAATTGTTAATTTCTCTGCAGAAGAAGCAAGAGAAAATTGCCTCAGAAAGAAAGAAAATGCCTGTTTTAAACATTCAATAAGGAAAGACATAGTTTAGCTGAAAAGAAGACCAGATTATCTAACCTACTAAGTTTTGCATTCTCCTCCAAGCAAGATTTAAGGTTGTGCCTGCATTCTTCTAACTCATTGAGAGTGTTTTTTAACTGAAACAATTAACAAAGAACAACATGTAAGCCCCAAAGACTAATCTTAAATGCATATTTCTGCCAAACAATGAACAAAAAAAACCTCAGACTGTAGGGAGTCATTTTCTTTGCTGATGCGAACAGCTTCCTGCATTAGAAGAAAAATGAAATAAATCCTAGGTAATCCAATATTCATAAACTTTGAGACCTCTGTTTGCATTCAAAAAACTAATATAAAGAAAAACAAACTTGTCCTTCCGCTTGTAGGTTCTCTATACAAACAAGTTTGGGTGACAAAAAGTGTTAAAAATATTATAATAGGTTGTATATAAAGTGAACCTGCAGACGATCATTTGAGCTCGGGCAGCTAAGATGATTAGACTTCCCATCAAGAAATCGCAGCAGCTGCATGTAGAAATTTTGCATTATGCCATTATCCAAAAAATAATCAAACAAAAGAATAACAAGATTTTGGGCTAGAATTAGAAATACCTGATCCCGCAGTTTGGATATTTCGTCCAATAGTATCTCTTTTTCCCCTTCCTCGTAGAATTCTTGAAATCTATAAGTGCCACAAAGAAAATAAATAGAAAAATAATTTGTAGAATATCGGCACTATCATCTGTTTTTAGAATCTACCTTCTAAGTTGGTCTAAAAGCCTTATATTCTCCAACGCAAAACGAGTTACTTCAGGATTTTTATCAACTTTAGCCTGAAGTAACTGAATCTCTTCAGAGAGTGCTTTATTCTCTTCGAGCAAAAAAGAATCTGCAGGTAATGAGCCACGAACAAGTGATTCCATTCTTTGAATCTTGTCTTCACGAAACCTAAGCATCATTTTACTGCTTCTGGTGTCTTCTTCTCTTTGACGAACCTGAAAAGTACTTGGTGTTGAAAAATTAAGGTAGCAGTTTTTAAGATAGAACAGAATTGGAAAGTCAGGAGGCACAAAAGAATACCAAACGATTCAGTTGTTCAATCTCTGCTTCAAGCTTTTTGATAGAAGTTTCTGCCTTTTTCTCCCTTCTCAAGGCACCAGCAAGTGTTGCTTCCAAAGAGTTTAACTGCAAAGTTTTCAGAGTTCAAAAGAGCATAAATGTTAATACACTTGATTTGACACTCTGTAAAAGAAATAATAACCACAATTGCGGCACATGCCAGCTACCTGCTTAAAGGACATTCTCACTGTGCCTTTGGATTCATATCCCAAATCATCTTCTTCCAGACACATATCATACGTGTTACCATCATCAAGACTTTCTTCCAATTGCACTGTACCAGTGATTGCTGCACCAAAAGACAGGGACCGGGACACATTCTGACGTTTAAGAGCAGAAAGCTCTTCCTGTTTAAGAAAATCAGTTCAGAGTATAATTCATATGAATTTGGAAAGAAAAAATAAATACACTATGATGAATGTCCCACACCTTTAGAAGTCGTATCTGGTTTTGTAGTGCAATGACATCTCCAGTGGAATCTTCGTTCACCACAGCCTACACCATCAACAGGAGAAACTTCAATAGTGAAAATTGAAGTATTTTTATACAATATGTGACAACATGCAATGGGAGTAAACTCACGTTGTTTTGTATTAATTTTGCTCGCTGAGCAAACTTTAGAGTGTTAAGCGTTTCAATTGCACAGCTGAAAAAAAAGAGAGAGATAACATAAATGTAAGATAATGGAAGTTAATCAGAATCACCGTCGATATTCGTGTTCAAGTTGGAATTGTCACAAATAGAAACCAACCAGATAGAAGGGCTGACATTAGCAATTATCATTGTTTTAGAATTTCCACCAAGTGAATCCTGTATCACATTTCAGATCAAACGTTACATCATAAACAGTAACCACAATACATAAAGACAAAGAATAAAAGAGAATCAGAAACTGACCTGAAGAAGAAAGGTGAGCTTTGAGTCTCTATATGGAACATGTCGTTGCTTTCCGTTAGCCACATCCACAAGAATCATAATTACATGACTGCAAATGATAATATGTACTCATAATTTGACTAGCAAGGACTAAAGGTAAAGCAAAGGCGATATATAAAAAAACATCAATATCTGATGAAGAAAAATTGAAATGGTTTTAAGTACCCTAGTGTTGATAGAGATTTATTTATGCTAGCTGCTTCCTTTAAACGCTCACCCTCAGCCCCAGAAGTTTTTTGCCTGTAGTAGAATATCAAACAGGAATCTCATTACACAAATACAAGCTAGAACATATATATATAGACACAGATGCAGAGAGAGAGTTCAACAAACTGGTTTAACCGCACCTTTCTGAACCAGCAAGATCAACCAGGTTTAATCTTGCAAACCGTAAATTAGTTGTGGAATCTTTTTCCCACCTGCTCTCAATAACACATGTAAAAACACTATGTGAACGACTGCTCTCCCTGTTCATATTTGTTGCTGCAACTTTCCTATTTAGAGAACCCTATGCAAAAAAAACATACAGCGACTTAAAACAATAATATATATAATTTAAATAAAATGTAATGAGAGAGTAAGAAGTAGTTTCCTACTACACAAAGTGTTGCTAAGGATTGTCACCTGAGATAAAAGCTTCAAAATATCGCTCACGGTCTGAACTTCAAATTCAGTGAGATTTTCCACATACACTCCTTTCTTAACATCTTCCCTTAGCTAAAAATTAAGAATTACATAATGAAAAATAGCTGGGGAAAAAAAATAAATGGCAAAGGTAAAGAAAGTAGTAAACTCACAAGTAAGTTGGTAGCAGAAGGATCAAGAAGATCAGTTATTTGTTCATTGTAAATCTCAAGGAAAGAGCACTTGCAATTGTATTTTAACTTCTCATCTCTTCGGATTTCCTCTTCCTGTGATGAAAGAGATAGAGAATAGTTAAATAAAATGGTTTCCAAGCTTATGCATCAAAATTCAAGAAGCTAGCATGAACTTCAGACAATTACAGCTTGAATTCTTGCAAACAAAAACTCAAATATCCGTGGTGTCATTCCCCGTTGTGGACTTGGCTTGACTTCCAAATCTTCAATCTCTCCGAGCATTGTATATGTCTTTCCACTTCCTGTCTGCATGTCCAAACACAGTAATGTCAAGATAACTGATATAGTTAAGAAGAAGGGAAAAAAATATTTTTGCATCAGTGGCTTCAGTCATGGGAGTTGAACTAAGCAACCAATTCCGATCTTTGGAATTCGGATACTGGAGGATATCATTTTCTTTAGTCTTGTGATAGAAAGGTAAGATGCATGGTGCATATCTTTCCACAATTAGCAATGAGAACAAAAGTTACCTAACAAACAAAATTACTTTCCTTCAGATAAGATAAGTTTTTTTCCTAGTTCTCGTAATAGTTTTAGCACATACATACTATTTGAAACTCTGACAATGACACTTAAGGTACCTGGACAAGGGTGTTACATTATCATGGTATAAGCTCAAAAGAAAAAAAAGCAAGTTGTAAGGAGCATATGGCACTTGATTACCCAACACTGATGTAGTGATTGCGTTAAATAAGTCTATAATATCACAGGAAACCAAGTTGGGGATTGCACCTATATTTTTCTCACCCACACATGCCGAACTATTACTGTTGGCTACTTTGCTGTTTAGCAACACCAGCTAAAACAAAAATGATATGAAATTATGATAACATCCTAAGCTTTAAAGAAAGTACCTGGCCATAGGCAAACATACAGCTATTATAGCCTGATAAGCAATTTTCAACCATTGGCAGACCAGCCATCCTAAAAAGCATTTCCTGCGAAAGTTGATGTGAAAAATAGATTACAGAAAAAGAAAATCTTTCTGCATACAAATGTGAATTTGTCTTTAACCAAACCTGGTCTACTGTTTCACATGCCACATGATCAAACGTGAATCTAGTTTCTGGCTGCCCAATCCAAGCGATAGTCTGAGAATTTTCTTGCTTTAAGCATCTGTTATAGCCATTTGTGCTCTTCTCTACTCCATTAAGAGGACGGACACGAATAAGAACCTGATAAGTTTTCACATTCATAACCAAAATCAGCAAATTAGTCCAGAATTGTCCTTAATTATCACAATGAACTATAAATTGGGCAATTGAGACAACAGCCATTCCTATGTCTATACAAAAAAATCGAAAATTTATGTATAAATTAATGTAAAAATGGATTTTAGGATTATTTACCTGTACATTGTGATCCATCCAAAATGAGGGGTCTTCCTTAAGGTCGAAGTGAGGAACTTCAACAGTATTGACAACAGTAACCGGGCCACCAGAAGAACTAGGCACTCCTCTGTACAGTGCAGCAAAATTCCCTCCACGCATCCCTCCATTCCCATCAAATTTGTTCCTAAAACCCGAAACCGGAGGCTTACTAACACTCTTTGTTGGCGTACTCTGTGTTGAATTACTCTCCGAATAACAACTCGAAGTTGCCTTCCCTATTCCCCTACTCACCCTTGGTGTCATATTTGTAGTCCCCGCATTACGCGAATCCGATTCAGCTGCTTCATTCTTCGCCCAACCATACCTAGTTTTCGACAAAAACCCATGTTTATCTGGTGTTTTGAGAGGCAATGTCGAATCCGGCAGTTTAGGTTTAGGCTTAGTCGGAGTTCTATCGATTCGGCTTCGAACACTTCCTTCTTGCTCCAGTTTAGGTTTTGTCGTTGGATCTTGAATCGTGTTGAGAGGAGGCCTACTCGAGCCATCATTGCTCTGTTGAGAAGCTAGTGAATCTCTAGGGTTTACTGGAACATTCTCCACTTCCTCGTTCTTGCTTGTGTTTCGCCTCAAGAATTTGAAATCTCTCAACATTCTGCTAAAACAATGTTGGAAAACATAAAAAATGTGCTGAAAATCCATAAAAAATAAAAATTTCCGAGAATAAAAATATTAAAATGTGAACCTGTAAGTGGAATTGAAAAACAGAATACGAAATCGATTTCCTGCAATTATATTCTTGAGATAAGAAAAAATAAGATATTAGGGTTTCATTTCATGTCAGATCTTGGAAGATTTTGGTGATGAATTAGCTAAGCTATAAGCTGGTTTTGCTTGTTACTGGATTTTCAGTGAAAGGGATCCATTTGGATGGGAGGAAAAGGGGGTTAAAATTTAAAATGGACGGTGGAGATTGGGTTCTAGATTTTGAAAAATTGACGTTATTGGCGGTTCTTTTATTTGAATTTGGGAATCGCTTTGGGTTATAAAAAGGGGAAAGTACGAGGGTGTAATATGCAATTATGACATATATTTAAAATTTTTCAACGGCTAAAGTTTCAAATTTGTGGAATTTCTTTTGGTTGTACTTTAGGCCCTAGGGATGAGTTAAACTTTTTTATATACATTCAAATTTTGAACTAAAAGATGCTTAAATTACCAATAATTTTCTATCCTAAAGTGATCGGATATTACGCGCTTAAGCACGTTAAATTTCAGGTTCTTTGAATTATTACAATAGTAACAACATCAACTAAGCTAAGACACATTCAATAATTATTACAACAATGTAATGTAGGCTTGAAAGAAATCAAGTGTCGAATGGTTTAAATGGCATGCAACATATACTACCCGTCCAAGCTCGAAGACTCGCTCGACATTTGGGAGGTTTTGGGCAAAAAAATTAGGCTCATTTAAAATATAGGTCAGGCTCAAAACCCTAGCCCGGCCTGACCGGGCTTGTTTTAAGTTTATAATACATTATATTATGTTGATTTTATATATTATGTAATTTACAATACATTAAAATAATACGGCGAGTCTAAGATGGACTTGGTTTAGTCTTTTGCAAATATGGACGGGTTTGGACAAAATTGTAAGCCTTGATTTCAGGTCAAGTCGGGCTTAGACAAATATAAAGTAAGTTAATATCATGCCTAGGCCCGACTTGAACCCGACCTAACTTGACCCACGAACACCTCAAATGTTGGTCTATCATTATGATCTAACTTTTATGTTTTTTCTATTGTGATTCGTGATGAAAATGGTTCCTTTGTAAATGGCTACATAAAAAAACAAATAAAATAAGTCGATTAAGTCTTAGTTCGAGTGGCATGGACATTGTTGCTAATGTAGGAGGATGTGTGTTTGAGTGTGCTAAATCACATTATCATCCTATTTATGGGTTGGGGATAGGCTATGAATAGTTCTAAGCATCGTATCAAAAAAAGTAGATATGAGCAGAATCTATAATGATAAAAATAGGTAGTATATCAAACTCGCACACGGTAAGACAACTATATAACATAAGCAATATTGTTAGTTATGTTAGGACGTTTCCTTAGCCTAAAACCCTTTTTCTTTTGACATTATAAGCATCGTTCTTTCAATTTGATTGATTAATATATCGATTTGGAGAGAGACAACAAATCGATTTACTTAAAAATTAATTCAAATTAGTTGAACTGGGCTAAAAAAAATGTTGAACTAAAATTTTTTTAATAAATTATTTAATCGAACTAGATAAACCGACGAATCGGTGACTTGCCTAATTTGACCACCAATTTGATTCTAAAAACCTTGATTATAAGTTATTTTTTGGCAATGTGAAAGAAAACTTGTTTGTTAGTGAGTTGTTATATTTATTTATTGTAACAAGTATTGTGCAATAAACATGAAAAAGTACAACAATTTTTTATGCAATTCAAGTCTAACCTACATTTACGGGGCTTTGCTCAAAGATTAATCCACTATAAAACAATAGTATAAACAATTATTTAACCCCAACCAATCACTGACTATTGAAGTCTCGTTCTTGTACATTTGGAATGAATTCACTCTCCCAACTTACCTTTCAATTTAAGGTTTTTAACTATGACACTCGAATATATAATTTGTCTTACTATTGCATCCAATAAATCAATTTATTTAAATATATATAAAATTAATTTTAATTTTAATTTTAATTTTAATTTTATGATATAAAAATAAACATTTTATATTAAAAAAAGGTATTTAAAAAAAACACCATATAAAAGTTATTGATTTTTTTATTTACTTGAAAAATTATTATTTTTAATATTTACGAAAAAGACTTTAAATTTTGTCAAATCATATTCAAAAACTATAAAACAAAGCACATTCTATCATAAGAAGTCTATAATCCAATAAAATAAATTAATATGGAGAAACCGAGAACCGAATCGAATTATAATACACAATTCAAAAATCCAAAAATACCTGATTCAACTAAACTGATATTACCCCCAACCATTATTGGCCTTGAGCTCTTCAATAAACTCTTCAATCACATTGCCAAAAAACAATTTTATATTAATTATCTGTTTATTATATATCATTTTTAACATTAATTTTAAAAATTGGGATAGAATTGATTTTTTTTCTTAAAATTAACAACAATAACAATAATAGGGGAGAGGTTTTCAAAACTAGATTGATGGTTGAACCAATGAGGTCACCGATTCGATTAAATAAATCATTAAAAATTTATAATAAAAAATTTAAATTCGATTCAACCAGTTCAGCCTTTCAATTCAACTAGTTTTTTCCCCGACTCAATTGGCTCGTATCGATTATCAAGTCAATCAATTTAATACCCTTCTCCGAACTGATATCTTGATCAATTCTTGATCTAATCGATCCGACCATCTGAATCGGTCCAGTTCAAACAACCTTGAATAAGGGCAATGAAGGGTTAGGTTTGGGTTGAGATCATGCACGGTATTAAAAGCATGCACGGTTGTTTAAGCCTGATTCGGTTAGAAATATAAGATTCAAAATTTGCACAAATTTATCCATATTTATAAATAATTAACTCAAATCTATTTAGTTCTCTCCATGTTTTTTTTTTTAATTCTTTAAATAAATTATGTTTATTTAATATTTCTTAATTTTCTATATATACATTTCTTTATCCATCATTATATATGTTTTGTTTTATTAAATTTATAAATATAAATAGCTTAACATAATTTTAATAGTACATAAAAGAAAAAAAAATATCATATTCAACACTTGAAATTTCAAAACAGGATAAGCTTTAAGTCTATTAAAACTCAGTTTGGTCCACATTTTAAACAAGTCAAACATTTTTTTTTTTGTCTAAACTCATTTTTGAGGATTTATATCTTTACCTAAAGCTTTTCCTAAAATCAGATAAATATTTAGACTTCAATGAATAACTAACTTGACCTTTTAATTGAAAGTGATCATGGACTGTGTTGAACCATATCAAGGCCCAATTAAAAAAAATCAAACTCGATCTCAACTTGTTCAAATGGCTCATTTCACTGTTGGAAAAAGTAATAAAATTTTTATTTAAATTTAATTATTAAATTATATAAATCTTAATCTAGACTTCTTTTTATTGTTTTTGAACAATAAAATGGATTAATCCAAATCAACTTAAAGTTGAATAACATAAACCCAAACTTAGTCTAAAACGAGACAAACCGACCATGTTGAGTGGACTGCTTAACCCATCAAAACCTCGAAATAAGCCTATATATATAAAATGGGTGGGTAGGAGAGTTCATATTTCGGTTAAAATCGAATTAACCAACCAAACCAATCTAATTCAGTTAATTGATCAGTGGTCGAATTTAGTTTGGTCGTAGGTCGGTTAATGAACTTTTGAAATTTCAGTTATAAGTTAAATCGGTTCGAAATTAGGTAATTAACAGAATTAACCGAAATAAATAATATATATTATATATTATATTTTTTATATTAGTAATATATTTTTTTGAACTATTAAAAAAAAGAAAATAAACATTAGCAATGTATTTTTTATATATATTTTATACTTATTTTAACTAAAAGACAAAAATATATCAATTTTAATTAATTCGATTAGCCGAAACATTCAAATTCGGTTAATGTATTTAAAAATATTCGAATCAATTAACAATTAAAAAACTTTTATGTTTCAAATAATTCGATTTAATTAATAACTGAAAACATAATTTGAATGCACCTATATATATGGGTCCTTCAAGTCCAATCAGCTAGACCCTACCCAAAAAAAGCATCTCAAATCAAATATTAAAATCCCTTTTAGTTAAATAATAGATGTCCTAATCAAATACATAATAAATCTTCAATCTTATCCACAAACAAAATAAAAAAAATGGCATGGTTGCTTTGCAATTTGGGGAATTTTATAAATAAAAACCCTAATTGCTATTACTATAATTTTAAAATTAAACCATTGTATAGAATGAAGAATAAACTAATAATAAATTTTATATACCAAAATTGAACAAATTTTGATGTCTTTTTCTCTTAGCAGTTAGCTTTTACAAGTGCAACAATATTTTATTTTGCTTTTATGGTTTTTTTATCCCACATTTCCCTTTCATTTGGATAAGATGTAGATTTGCAAAATTATTGTTGCTTAACTATGTATGTGGTTCTTCAATCTAAAATTCGGGTAAAATTAAGATTTAGATTACATTTTATTTTTTAATATTTTAAAAATAAACAAATTAGTTATTATATGTTAGATCAAATAGTAAATTGATTCTTTTGGTTAAAAAAAATCATCAATTTCTACTATTAAAAATTGGTCCATGTATGAGGTACACATAGTACTATTTGGTTATTTCGTCAACCATGATAGTTTTTATTAGTAAAAATGGATGAACATTTTAATTGGAATGATCACTTTGCTATTTGATTTAGCGTATATGGACTAATCTACTAATTTTTAAATAAAGGAACAAAATTTAATCTAACTCTTAATATAGGGGCCTCCATGATAATTTTACCAAAATTCATTTTTTTTTTTTGGTAAATGGGTTTATTTAATGAATCTTTAATTATTTTTCAAAGGGTTAGTTTTATCATATTTCTTCAAATAATGGTTTATAATTTAAATTAATTCCTAATTTTATTGGATTTTCCTAAGTTATGATTTAATTAAATTTTTTATTAACCGTCAATTTGAGTATTAAATGTCAATTTGATTTTAATATACTAAAAAATAGACGGCATCATTAAAAATAAGGAGATTTTTTTTTAACACATCATATTCAATATATCTATGTGACAGATATAAACATATTTACAAATTAATTCATATTAAATATGCCTACATCAAATTCGAACTAACGTTTAACGCTCAAGTTGACAGAAGGATATGATTGATATAATATTTATACTTTGATAATTCAATTAAAATATTTTAAAATTTAGAGATTATATTAAAAAAAAAGCCACATAATACTAACGTTATCATTTATTTTTGGGATAATTGAAATTTCCAAAAAAAAAAAAAAGGGGCAAAATCCGACCTTTGGGTGTTTCGAAAGGCCATATTTATGTACTTTAAGCAATCATTTTCTTGCTGTTTCCCAACTCCCAAGTAATATTAGCTCATTTATTTTAAATACGACATAAAAAAGGGCTAAATTCATCAGAAGTCCTTAAATTATAGGTTAAATTTCAAGTTGATTCTTAAACTTCAATACAATATATTTGAACTTTTTGATTGAAGTATTTTTTTTTTTGGAATTATAATAACAGGATAAAGCCTAAACAACAAACGCGACTCGAACCCAGACTACAATTGAGACAATGAATACCCTTAATCATCAGATCATCACATGTGATTCAATTGAAGTACTCTTTTAACCATGCTATTTCGTAAGTTAAGCCATCAACTTTGGTATTAAATATTAGTTTAGGTTTATTCGGATTCTTTTTTTGAACATGTGTGAATCAATAAATATTTATAATCACATAACAGACATCTAATATCAAAATTATCGGTTAAATCGATGGAATTACCTTATTGAAATGATATTTTTAAAATAAGATTTTAATTGAAATATTTTGAAGTTTAAAGCTAAATTTAAAATTTAAGCCATAAATTAGGAGCATTTGGTGCAATTAACCCAAAGTTATATGAACATTGATATAAATACTTGAATAATTTAAATTTATAGAATATAAATAAGGTTAGATTTTGTGTAATTTTATATATGAAAAATTAATTTGATTAATTTTTAGTATATCATCATTTTATATTTATATATTGCATACATAAATAATTATTTTTATTAAATATTAAAATAAATTGGTATATTTAATTTCTTAAATGTATAGAATTGAATTAAAATGAAAATTTCGTTAAAACTAAGTTTATATATCAAATTGTATAATAAACCAAATTTCATATATAATCCTGAAATTTACCCAATAAAATACAAAAGTACTCACACCTAATTGTATATAAATAAAGGCATCTTAGAGGTCAGCTGATAGAAGAGAATAGAAAAAAAGGAAAAAAAAAAAAAAAAAAGAAGAAGAAAGAAAAGATTAAAGAGCTTTGCAAAAATGGTGCTTCAAAGATTGGAGATATGCGTTGAATTGATGAAACTAGCCGTAGAGTTTGTCGTGGTTGTGGCGGAAGCAGTCGGAATAGTCATTCATCAAAACCACTCGCCGCCAGTAATGACGGCTAGCCGGTCCTTCGCTACTTCGGTTCCCTTAGTCGGGTTTCTTCCTTGCTGATCAGTTTCAATTTTCCGAATTCTTTTTCCCTTTTCATTAGAGAAAATGATCGGTTTGAATCCTTTTCTAATTTTTGCTGTTGTTGCTTTACTATCTACGTTTGGGAATTTGAATGTGTAAATTTAGGCTAATCATGTATTTTAAGGACCGGAGAAGTCTATTTTCTATTTGAATTTCTTTAACTTCCAACATTTTTTTTTTTGGATTTTTGGTTCCGTATATGAGAATTTTGAATTTTGATTAGGTATTCTTTTTATCAATATATATATATATATATAATTTTAGAGTTTCTATTCGTATAATCTAATTAAATATATTTTTTATTTAATATTAAATTCCTATACAATTTTTTTTTGTTCTAACTATTTATATAAGAGGATAATTCGTTTCATTGCAATTAAATTCATGTTTTCCTATAATGGCAACAAATCCATATACTCTTATACTGACAACTGTGCTCATATCACAATCCTCGTTTAAATTGAGTATTCCTAAAATTTCATCGTTTGATTTTTATTTTTTAAATTTTTTTAAATTTTAATTTTTAAAAATAGATAAAAATTTTAATAGACTAGGAGTTTAATATTGTTTTTAATAGTCTAAATCCTTTTATTGTTAATACTTTTAAATTTTAATTCTTTTATTTTTAAATTTTTAAATTTAAATTCTTGTTAACATAATTTTTTTTAAAATATTGATTTATTATAACTTCATTTTTCTTATTTTATTTTAAAATATCATATGGTGAATCTAATTAAAAATTTTAGTTATAATTAGATTTATATTTTAAAATTTAAAAATAAAAAATAAATTCTTAAAAATAAAAAATAATTAATTAATTTTTTAAATATGAAAAATATAAAGATTTCGAGCACATTTTAACCGGATAAGTGTAATACATGGAAAATGAAATTGAAGATAAGTGTGGGAAAAAAGATGCAGACAAATTTTAACGTATTCCACTTCATCATCAACATTATTGCTTGTGTAGTTGAATTGGCTGTTATGGTTGCTTATGGCTGGGTCGGGTCGGGCTAAGAAAACGGTAAGATTGAGTCCCACGCGTTTGGGTTCATCTAAATGATTCTTTTATTATTATTAATAATAAAATATTTTTATTTAAATTTAATTATAAATATATAAAATTATTAATTATATTTTTTGCATTTTGTTATTATTTCATAAATTGGCTTGGAACTGATCCGAAATTTAAAAAAAAGCTTAATGCTCAATTCGGGCCTCGAATTATATATATTTTTCAATTTTTGTACTTAAAATTTTTTTTGTTTCAATTTAGTATTTAAATTATCATCCATTACTCAAATCGGACCACGACGTTAAAAAAAGAAAATCAAGACCGCCATGTGACCATGTAGCTAAGAAAATAACATTGTAATGAATCAAAATTTAACGAAATAATTTTAGTACTGTTAATAATTGGACTTAAATTTTAAAATTTGAAAAGTAAAAAGACTAAATTCTTAAAAATAAAAAGTATATGGGCTAAAATTTAAATTTATGAAGAGCACATGAATTTATGGAATATTTAATTTTACGTTGATATATTACATATACAAACAATTATATTAAGGATAAACTACACTATTAGTCACTAAACTATGGGTAAGTTTTCGTTTTTGTCACTTAACTAAAAAAAATTATAATTTAGTCATTGAACTATTTAAAAGTTTTTATGTAAGTCACTGGGCTATTAAGACCACTTTAAAGCTCTCTTTCTCCTTCTTTTTTATGGCTTAGTTTTTTTCATGAAATAGCTTTGGACGCTATGAAACAAACAAAAATTTAAACAATTTTTTTCTCTGACCTTTGACATTGACCATCAAATCTACTTGGGTCCGAGATATATTCTTTTACTCATAAATGGGTACTAATCTATCATATCGATTGTCGAATCATTACTCGGAGCTCCCTAGCGAAACTTAGTTTTAAATAAATTCAAGAGCCTAGTGACTTAAATAAAAACTTTTGAATCGTTCTGTGACTTAAATAAAAATTTTCTAATAGTTTAATGACCAAATTGTAACTGTTTTAGTCAAGTGACCAAAACGAATGCTTACCCATAGCTTAGTGACAAATTAATGGTGTAGTTTACCTTTTATATTAATAAAAAAATAAATGTATGTATTCATTTATTTAAATTTGTACAAGTAAATTAAAATTAAAATTTAATATATATAATTACACTAAATTAAAATTCATGTATAAATTTGATATTTATCTTTCCAATAATCCAATTCATTTGGGATATAATCGCATGGCAAGAAAAAAAAAGAATAAACCCTAAATTATAATCCCATTGGGGATTGTTTTATTTTTTTTAATGTATCTAGTGGAACGAGTCCAACAACTAATCATTCGTATTCTGTAGGCTCATTAATGGGTAAATGTTGGCCATGGGTCCAATTGGGGATTGTTTTTATATAGTTTTAGATAGGGGTGTTTAAACGGTTAATCGAACCGAATTAGCATTAATTAAAATTTTTAATTCTTTAACCGTTAATTGAATTAATTTTTTTAAAAAAATTAACTGAACTGAAATATTTTGGTTAATTCGACCGGTTAACCAAAATGACCGAAATTTATATGTTTTATTATTATTATTATTTTTGTTAAAACCAATAAAAAAATATAAATAATAAATTGACAATGTACATTTGATTGAATTGTCCGAATTGATTAAATTAAAACTATATATAATTTGTATTATTAATTATTAAGTTCGATTAATTCGGTTAACTATCCGATTTCGAACCGAATTAACCTATAACCAAATCTCTAAAAAATCATTAACCAACCTCTAACTGAATTAGATTAATTAACTACCGATTAATAGAATTAGATGGTTTGAGTCGATTAATTCGGTTTAATCGAAATTTCAACACCTATAGATATGAAATAAGGCAGTGTAAGGTCCGGTATGGCTGCTTGATGATCCCAAAGTCTATGGTGAAAAAACCTAAGAAGAAATGAAGAAAAAAAGGGAAAAAAAAAATCTTAGAAACTCCCATTCCAAATGAATTGCACTTAATCTTTATCCCAAATCATGAAACCTGTCGGATTAGCGTTCATTTACACAGCGTTGACGCTCGCACTTGTCGTTGCTTTTACCGCCTTAATATGCATCAGAGCCAACAAAAAGAAGACGAAATCCAGCGACGGAAAAGTGACGACGATCACGACGACGCCGATTTCGTTGCTAGAAGTTAAGGTCACGCTTCCGATAAAAGTAATATTTGGTGACATTAAGGTTGCCGAGAAGTTTGATCCACCGGAAATAGCTCAAATCCCTAAAACTAGGCTCGGCGAAGGTACTTTAGGGACGTTGTTTAAGGTTGTTCTCCAATGCGGTTCGATCATAACGATTCGGAAGATTCGAGAAGGGCTGATCATGAATGCCAGTGGTCTGGAGTTGTGGATCAATTTCTTCGGCGGGATGAAGGACGATTGGTTGTTGCCGATACTTTTTAGCTTCTGGTACGGCGGCGAAGCTTTTATTTTGTACGAGTATTTGATCTTGGGAAGCTTGGAGGAGCTTTTACATGGTAAACTATGATTCTACTTAGTCATCATCGTCTCTTTGAGTGATGGATTTTTTACATCAAATCACTCATTTTGAATGGTCTGAATCTATTAAATTATTATGATTTTAAATAGTTAAATCCTTTTGTTTTGATTCATAAAATCCATCGATTCTTAATCGGATCAATAGTTAGAACAACACTGAATTTTGAGGATTTACTTAAAATTTTTAAAAACTTTATGGCTCTTATTAAAATTTTACCATTCCAAATAATGTTTTGAATGTATAAATATATTTAGTAAATAATCATAGTTACATGTTTTGTGTGAAATTATATTTTAGATTTTATTTTAAATGTAAAATATTATTTTTTCCACTTCTAAAATCGTTAAAATAAAATATAATGATTTATTTTGTTTTTTAATTTTATGAAAAAAGTGATTTTAGCATTTCATTTAATTTTTTATTTTTTTAATTTTTAAATTTTCGTTGTTTGTCGAATCATCTTAAAATAAATAAAGAAAATTAATGGTTATTAACTTTGCTGATATGACATACACAAATTGTCACGTGGATGCTTTATCAGCAATTAAATAATTTTTTATAATTTTAAAAATATGTTTTGGAGTTTAAATTAACATTTTTCTATCAATTTTAAATGTGTGTAGGCAGTGAAGGAGTTCAGTTCACTCCACTAAACTGGGAAATAAGGAAAAAAATAGCATTATATGCAGCCCAAGCAGTGGCATTAATCCACAGCCGAGTAACCAAAAATGGCGAACCACTCATTTGCGGTGTGATCAAAGCTTCTAACATCCTAATCCGAGTAGATTTCTCCGCGTGCCTCTCTAGCTACGAAACACCGTACTTAGTCCCTCCTGAAATGATCATCAAACGAAACCCAGGTCGAGTTGCGCCGGAGCTAAAGTACCATTATCAGAAAACATTCACACAAAAATCCGACGTTTACAGCTTCGGGATTTTGTTGTTAGAGCTAATCACAGGGCAAAGGCCTTCAACGACGAACTTGAGCGCTTACTTGCGTGAGAAGAAAATAAAGGGAGCATTAGACAATTTATGTGATACGAAGATGGGGAGTGAAGTGAATGAAAGCATGGCGGAGATGATTGAAATTGCTTGGAGTTGCTTGTCTTGTAAGCCAAGAGATAGGCCATCCATGGATGATGTAGTTCACATGATCCAAGTATCGTAAGTTAGTCAGTATCATATTGGCAGCTGGACGCATCGTTTTTTTTAGAACTGGTACGTATTAATCTTGATTTGTTTTAATGTATCGTTTTAAATTTATTAATATTTTGTAACACCCTTACTTAAGTAAACATTTAACACTGAACATGTATTTACGATTTCAAATACTTTTAAATTTGACTTCTAAAAATGAATTTAAGGTCTTATTACACTTTTAAGAACATAATTTGAATATTAATAAAGATTAATCATGTATAAAATTTGTTTTGAGTCTCATTTAATTCAAATAAAACTTTTCAATTGTAAACCTATATGTCTCGAGACATAGTCGTGACACCATAGAAGTGTAGCTTCAAAATGGCTTGTCTCGAGACACACGGGTATAGGTCTTGAGACAAAGGGGCTTATGTCTTGGGACATGACTCAATTATGGTAGATTTTTAGCTTCGAAATTTTTATGTCTCAAGACACAATTCACAGTCTCGAGACTTGGACAAGGCAACTTCGAAGTTAAACTTCCACAATGTCATGACTATGTCTTGAGACAAATAAACCTTTATCTTGAGACATACGGACCTATAGTTAAAAAGTTTTATCTGAATTAAATGAGTCCCGAAACAAATTTTATATGATATTAAACTTTAATAATAGTCTAATTATGTTTCAAAGTGTTAAATGTAACATTTGTTGCACGAGTTTATTTGAATAAAAAGTGTTACATATTTTTTGAAAAATTATTTAATGTATATATACAATATTCTCATATATTAAACAAACTGGGTTGAAATGAAAAGTTTAAGTTTTTAAGGATTTTGTTTTTATTCCCTGTATTTGTTGTATAAGTTTCTCATTTTTTTTTGTTATTTTGTTAATTTTTTGTTTAAAGTTTAAATTTATTAGAGTTTGTTTAAAGTTGATTTTAGTAATTATATATTTTAACATTATTTATGCACCAATCGATGTACAGTGTTTTATTTGATGCAGTCAGAATTAGAAGGAACTGATGTGAGTGGTATAAGCTGGAGTTTTTAATTGATGCGAAATTGACTACATTTACAGTAAGTAGTTGGTGTTTTTTCTCTGATAGAAGACAAATTATGTTCTGAAATGTATCTAAATGTTACAAAAAATAAAATGAAGAAGTAAAGTCATAAAAATGGTAGAACTCTTTTTTGTTTTTTCATCCCTTGATGAATAAACAGTTTGTTGATTGTTTAATTCCACTAAACATTCTCAAATTATGAGATAAATTTTAATAAAAATTTTATATTTAAAATGTTTTAATTAAATTTTTGAAGTGTTAGTATTATATCATTCAGGTCCTTTGTCCAACATATTTATTAGTTTTAACATTAAATATTACTTCAAATATGGCGATGTTATACCCCCATATATAGTATGACTCCTGGCAATACATGAGACAATTTGTAGACGACTTGCTAGGGGCAATCACTTCCAATCCTCTGCTAGGGACCATCTGTAGCGACCCTTTGCTTAGGATCATCTATAGGTGACTTTCTATGTATTTTGTCCAAATCAGCTTAGAAATAGTCCGTTACACACCTTCCATGGGGACTACTTGTTATGCACCCTCCATAGGTACCACTGAGGCGTGACAACCTTGTACAGATTCAGGGATGAGAATGTCAAAGTAAGACACATAGTACACTATATGACGACAACTGACCTGTAACAATCCTATCAACTAGCCAAGCACACACAACCTTGCAAGACACTACATGGTCAACTATGTTGCACTTCAAGACAATGGGTGACCCCTTTATATAAGCATGAGTGCATGAGGAACCAAGGATTGGCTCCCTCACCCTTGAAAAACCTTAGCTTTTTTCTTCTCTTTCTTCTCCTCTTTCTCCCTTCCTTAATTTTTTATCTCCAGCTCTCCGCTTGTCATAGATGAATCAATAATTTGAATCAATTTAATTAAAAACAATATTTTAAAATAATAATAATAATTATTAAATCAAACGATAAACAACCATGTTAGACATTTATTGTTTTAGGTCAAATTATGGTTATGGTCCTCTACTGTGTTTAAATTTAAGGCTTAATATCTATACTTTAATTTGACATAGTTTGGTTTACGTACTTTTATAGTTGACACCCTTAATTGTACCGATTAAAATGTTAAGGCAAATTTCTTCTTAAAAATACACATTCCAACTTATCATGTCAAAATAGATTGTGTGTGTCTGTTAGAAATGAGTTTTAAGAAAAAATAAAGTCGTCATTTTAATTGAAACAATTAAGAATGTTAATTGTTTGGGTTGACTACTGATTTCATTGTAAAAGTATATGATCAAATTATGTAAAATTAAAATACAAAAATTAAATCCCAAATGTGAGCATAGTAGATGAATCAAAGCTGAAATTAGACAATTAAAGTATAATGTTTAAAAAATGGTTAAATCACTTTTTGGGTCTAAACTTAGTAATTATCTCCATATTGGGACCTGAACTTTTTTTTTATTCAAGTTAGTCCATGAACTTAACAATTGTTTCCACATTAGGGCCTAAACTTTTTTTTATCTAACCTAGTCCTTGAACTTAGCAAATGTGCTCACATTGAGGCTTGAGCTTTTTTTAGTCCAGGTTAGTCCTTGATAGTTACTTGAAAACCCTAAAATCCAAGCCCAAATGTGAAAATAATTGTCAAGTTTATGCCCCCAATTTGGGAACAATTGTCAAGTTCAGGAATTAACTTGGACAAAAAAAGTTCAAGCTCCAATGTCAGAATAATTGCTTAGTTTAAGCCACAATATGAGAATAATTATCAAGTTCATGGTCTAACTTAAATAATTTTTTTTTCAAATCCTGATATGAGAATTGTTGTCAAGTTTAGACCCCAAATAATAATTTAACCCCCCCAAAAAGAAAAGAAAAGAAAGGAGTTAGATGTGTCACGTGTTTAATAAAGAGAATCCCTTAAGGTATTCATTTTATACGTACTAGTATAGTTTCTAATTCACGTTTGGTGTTAGGCTAATTATTTGTTTGGGCTAAATTATAGAGTAAAAATTTAAAAGTAAAAATATTCTCAAAGTCTTTATACACTTCGTACATCTAAAATTAATTTTTTTTTATTTTTTAAGATTTGAAAATTAAAGTCAAAATTTATCACTGTTAAAATCCATCTGTTAAATTCACTAGCATGACATTTGAAATTTAAAAAAAATGCAAATCTAAATTTTTTCATTAAAAAGAAATTTAAACTCATCGTGATAATTTTTATTTTTATTTTGAAATAATATTGTTAAAGAAATGACTATAACATTTCAATCGAAATAGTTAACTAATAACTATTTTTACTAACTAAATAATTTATAAAAATGGATTACCA
This sequence comes from Gossypium longicalyx, assembly GCA_025698465.1. Lineage (NCBI taxonomy): Eukaryota > Viridiplantae > Streptophyta > Magnoliopsida > Malvales > Malvaceae > Gossypium > Gossypium longicalyx. The sequence continues at coordinate 108,413,861 of CM046997.1, read as the reverse complement.
AACTATGTAAAAAAATTATATAAATTAATTTCTAAATTTTAACATAGACCAAAAGTAAATTTTAATTATCATTTTAGAATGTAAAAAATAGAAAACAAACCCAAATATTAAGAAATTTTAACTTGGTCTTAGAATATTTTTTTGTCCAAATTAATCTCGAAACATGATAACTTTTTCCACTTTAATATTTGAACTTGAATTTTGTTTAAGATTGATGATGTGATACTTTAATATTGAATTACGTTGTCACATGAAATTTTTAAAGAATTTATAAAAAAAACCTTTTAAAGAATTTTTTTAACCTTTTAAAGGATGAAGTGATGAAATGCATGCACATAGGTCCGAACGACGGACGAATATCTAATGGGACAAGTGGAGTGCCTTTGGCTATTAATTTGCCACGATAGATGGTACTTATTCGTCATAAATGCATGCAAACATAAATGCAATCACACACCAGCTACGAAGCGTGGTTTCAAACATACATGAAAATATAGTTTGTAAAAATAAGTTTGAATAAAAAATAATATTTGTTTTTTAAATGGGTTGAATTTTGAGTTGAAATTTTTTTTATCTGGGCTCGGTTTAACTCGAATTAGCTGTTTTGTTGCTACTTTATTATTATTTCGTTATTATATTATTATTATTTTATTGTTATTCTTTTAGATATTATATAACTTTTATTTTATTGTTAATTTTGTTACTATTCTAGAGGAGTTTATTTGATAAGTTGTAACTATTTTAGTATTATTTAAATATAAAATTTTTTTAAATTTATTTTCAATTTATTAGAAAATATTTATTTTAATGTTTTTAGTGTATTTGATGTATTATATTTTTAAAATTTATTTTTGTGTAAAAATAATCTATAAAAAAGTTAATATGAACATGTCAAATCAGGATTAGATTTAGTATTTTTAACCTGGGATGAACTTGAGTAAAATTTTAAGCACAATTTTTCAGGCGAAATTAGACCCAAACCTAAAAAATAGAACTAAAATTTTACATCGAACAGATATTAACTCTACCAAACACAACCACGATGAAAGTCTAATTAAAAGCGTATTTGGTCATCAAAATAAAATAACAAGCACCAAAAGTTTGACTCCCTACACCTAGCTACTACTAATCAAAGATTTCTTTGATTTTCTTCTTCCAAATCTTTAAAAATTATTCAAACCAAATTAGGTTTATAGTTGATATGGTGAAATTAAATTACAAATTAAAATAAAATAAAATAAATGTAGATTAATATTATTTTATTATGTGAATTGAATTGAACTGATCGGTTAGATTAAAAATTGATTGGTATATTAATTTAAACAAAGAATTTATATTAATCTTTCAATGAATGGTTCGAAATAAATAAAAAAGTTAAAAATTATATATTTAATTATTATTGAATTGACAGTTGAATCGAAAGTTGATGGTTTCATCAATTCAATCATTGATCCAATTATTGAAACACTGATGATTGTTATAGTGATAAATGACTTACATTGCTTATCTCTTAATTGACACCGAATTTCGAGTACAAACCTAGATAATCATTCCCCTACCATAACATCATTGTCATATTAATCTTGTTTCTTGGTTAGTTGAGCTGATAAGTAGGACATTAAATATCAACCTAAAACACACGATATATTAAAAACTTTGATTTGACCGATGAATTAATGTTTAGAATAATTATAACTTCTTTTCGACTCATAAATCAGAATATAATACATTTTAATATACTCGAATTTATGTCTTTCTGTGTTGACGTCAATTTCGATATCAATAGAGCTAAGACAGAATCCGTAAATGGAATAATAATTTTAAAGATGTTTGGTGGGGATAGGTTTTGTGTTAGGTAAATAGATAATAAATGAAAAATATATAATAAAAAAAAGTATGTGAATGCATATCTATATATATACCTGTATGAGTCTTTTTCTTCTTTAATTTTTAGAGGTTAATTTAGTATCTTCTTCTAAAATGGCTTCAAGCAGTAACCCAGAAATAGCCCGTGTATTCTTCCCTTCATATCCCATGTTCCAACTTTACAAAGACGGACGCGCCGAGAGACTCCGGCAAACGGTAACGGTCCCACCGTCCGATGACCCCAAAACCGGGGTTCGGTCTAAAGACGCACCGGTGCCTCCCCTATCGTCAGCTCGTATTTTCCTCCCCAAAACCTCAGACCCCACCGCCAAACTCCCGCTCCTCATCTACATCCACGGCGGCGCGTTTTGCATCGAGTCCCCTTTCTCCCCCACTTACCACAACTACCTCACTTCCCTCGTCGCCAAAGCCAACGTAATAGCCGTTTCCGTACAGTACAGGAAAGCTCCGGAGCACAACCTCCCCGCCGCGTACGACGACGCGTGGGATGCAATCAACTGGATCGCTTCCCACATTGAAAGGAACGGTCCCGAGCCATGGCTCAACGAAAACGCCGACTTCGATAAAGTGTTCTTAGGCGGCGACAGTGCTGGAGCCAACATCGCTCACAACATGATAATGAAATCAGCCCGAGACGACCAAGTCCGACTCAAATTCTCCGGGTTGCTTTTGATGAACCCGTTTTTCATGAACGACGAGCCTGATGAACTTATATCATTCATTTTCCCTTCAAGCAAAGGTCCCAATGACCCGAGGTTGAACCCGGCTTGTATCGCCATTAAAGAGCTGGCTGCTGGTCTGGTCTGCAAAAGGATACTGGTCTGTGTTGCAGAGAAGGATTTTCTGAGAGAAAGGGGTGTGAGTTACTATGAAACGGTGAAGAACAGTGGGTGGAATGGGGTTCTAGAAATGGTGGAGATTGAAGGGGAAGAGCATGTTTTTTATTTGTTTAAACCAGATTGTGAGAAAGCTGGTGAGTTGATGGATCGAGTTTCTTCATTTCTGAATCTCTGAACCAAGGATCAAATTGTAAAATGGTCAACTTTTAGAGCCTGCATTGTTGAAATAAAAGCGCCATTAGTAGGATTTCTTCTGTGTGTTTTTTTTATTGGCTAAATCCTGCTATTAGTCTTTATACTTTGTGAAAGTTCTGGATTTGGTCTCATTACTTTAATTTGATCAATTTTAGTCCTTGTACTTTTTAAATTTTAAAATTTTAGTCCTAACCCAAACGGTAGCAGTTAAATCCGTTTGATTAAATTCAATTACCAGTATTGTACTATGCATGTAACTATAGATTTAGCCCATATTTCCTAATTAGATATTATATGGAGTAGATAGGTGTTTCGAGTTTTATCTATTTTAGAGCAACATGTTTAAGGGGTAATGCACTTTTTAGGAATTTCACAATTGTTCCGACATTGGGATTTAAACTAAGTAATTATTCACGTATTGGGACTTGACTTTCTCTCCCCCCCCCCTTTTAAGGATATATCTCAATATTAAGGACTAATTTGGACAAAAAAAAGTTCAAGCTCTAATATGATAACAATTGTCAAGTTTAGGTACTAACTTGAATTAAAAAAAGTTGAGATCTCAATATGAGAATAATTACGAAGTTCAAATATTAACTTAGAAAAAAGAAATTTTAAGCTTAATATGAAAATAATTGTCGAGTTGAAGTCCTAAACAATGCATTAACCCAAATGTTAATATATTTAATTTGTTTTATAAGTGTTTATGAGATAGGTCAAGACTCGACCTTGACCCGATGCGTTCAAATGATTGAAGCCTGGCCTAAAGCTGGCCTAATTAATCAAACTGGAGAGGTCGAGGGGGAATACCTTTAGTGCCTCTAGTTTGGCCTCATTTTGCCTGAATTTTTTGAATTTAATGGCATGTTTAGTTTAACAAAATGAAACGAAAATTTAAAGGATCAAATTGAAAAAAAAACGAAATTCATATATATCGCCAAAAGAAAAAGAGCCCTCTCTAGCCATAGGTATACATAAGCATAATTTCAACTTTTCTCTTCTGTCACTGCCACGTGGGGTCCTGCCAATAATTGAAAAGTAAATGTTGAAATATGTTGTAAGTTTATACATTTTTCGTAATTTTTGAATTTAGTCTTTATACTTTTATTTTTAAAAATTTAGTCTTTTTATTTTTTAGATTTTAAATTTTAGATTCAATTGTTAATACTGTTAATATTATTTTGTTAAATTTAGGTTCTTTACAACGTTTTGGGTTTTTTTACCTAAATAATACAAAAAATAAAATTAATAACTAAAATAGTATGCTCATAAGATTATTTACCAAAATGGTATAGTTTTTATTGATGTCACCGGACTGCAATAGGCGGCACTGGATTGAAATGTAATGGTCTAAAGTATTTAGGGACTTGTGATGGAATTTTTCCATTTTATTATGGCTGTTGAAAAGGAAGGGAAACTTTAAATAGGACCAATTGCCTTTTAAGCCCTCATTATTTATTATTTTCTTTTTATTCCCCTTCAACTCACTATAATGTGTTTAAACAAACCCTTAACCCATTTTTATAGTTAAATAAGCCCTTAACTTATGGTTTTTACTCGTAAAAGCCCTATATTTTAATATTAAAGTAAATATGTTTTACCCAAAGTAAAGCTATTTAAAAAAATTAAACTAATACACATCTTATGTTGATGTGAATTTGATGAGAATAATTTATTAAATAAAAAATAAAAATTTTAAATTTCTTGAGAGTGCTTATATACATGATATTCTTAACTACTCTTTCGAAATTTTTTATTATTTTTTAGTTTTATGTTGATGTTAAAGTTGTATATAATTTTTATTGCATCAACAAAAAATTAAGATAAGAGCTTGAAATTCAAAATATATATTTAATTTAATATTAAAATAAAGGGGTTTTATGAGAAAAAACCCATAAGTTAAGGGCTTATTTAACTACAAAAATAGATTAAGAGTTTGTTTAAACACAATATAGTGAGTTGAAGGGGAATTAAAAGAAATTAATAAATAAGGAGGGCTTAAAAGGCAATTGGACCTATTTTTCCTTTCCCTTTCTTTTCAGCAGCCATACTAAAATGGAAAAATTCCATCACAGGTCCTTAAATACTTTAGACCATTACATTTCAATCCAGTGCCGCCTATTGCAGTCCAGTGACGCCAATCTGACAAGCGGCACCAATAAAAACTATGCCATTTTGGTAAATAATCTTATAGGCATACTATTTTAGTTATTAATTTTATTTTTTTTGTATTATTTAGGTAAAAAACCCCAACGTTTTCTTTTTAGGTACATTGCTACCAAGTGAGTATATATTTATTTGAAAATATTAAACCAATAAATTTAACAAAAAAATTAATAGCGTTAATAATTAGATCTAAATTTTAAATCTATGAAAAGTGTAGGGACTTATGGTATATTTTAATCAAAGTAAATAGCTCTCCAACCAACTGTCAAGCACGGTATGAATCACATGAACAATCCGTCATCTTATGTAACGGTTTTCTTCTTCAATTTTAAAAAGATAAATTGCACAGAAAGTCATTAAATTATTAATAAGTTTATATTTTGCTTAATTAACTTTAAAAAGTTACAAAATGATCATTAGACAATTCGAAAGTTTTTATTTAACCCACTAAACTATTAAATTTTTTTTATTTAAGTCAATGGGCTATTAAGTTCTTTTTAAGTTAAGTTAGTGAACTCCAAGTGACGATTTAATGATCAGTATGGTGGATTAAATATTAGACCTGATCATTTGAGCAAAAATATAAGGAAAAAAATGGGCTTGGACAAAAAAATAATACCCATTTTCTAAATAGGTCGTGCCTTGGGTAATAATTTTTTGGTTCGGGTCCAGCCCAAATCTGACTAATTTTTTTTCTATTTCTATTTGCTACTGTTTGTTGCTATTTTGACTGCCATTTTACTATTACATTGTTACTATTTTGTTGTTATTGTTTGGATATTGTATAACTCTTATTTTATTATTAATTTTGCTACTATTTTAGAGGCGTTTGCTTGCTAAGTAACAATTATCTTAGTGTTATTTAGGTACAAAATTTTTAATGTATTTTCAATTGTTGGGAAATATTTATTTTAATGTTTGTAATGTATTTGATGTATTATATTTTTTAAAGTTGTTTTTATATAAAAAATTAATACGGGCGGGCCGGGTCAGGATAGGCTCGGGTTAGCATTTTCATCTGGGTCAGGCTTTAGCAAAAATTTAGGCATATTTTTTGGCTAGGCCCGAGCCTAGAAAATCGGCCTAAAATTTTGCATCGAACCAATCCATGATCAAGTCTAATTAGCACACATTGATGCGTAGAAAAAAACACCTTAGATTCAAGTCAATCTAATAGTCAGTGTCAGAGATTAGAGAAGAAAACTGTTTAGATTTTTGTTTGCAGATTCGTGAGGTTTAAAGTTGTTTTATGAAAATAAAACTAAACTGTAGAAGGGAAGGAGAATGAGAGCTTTTAATTGGTGCAGACGGTGATAGCAATAATTTTAATATCCCAGTGACTTAAATAAAATTAAGGGATAGATGCTGGCAATGTATTAGAATTATTTGCTAATAAATCATTGATCAATCCCCAACCTTTATAAAAAAAAAAAAACCGTGGATACTAGCTTGGGGATTGAACACAAGGACCAATCCTCAAATCAATCGCTTGGTAAATCCTTAATGAAAAACTTGTGAAAATTATTCTGAAATACTTTAAAACTTATTTGATCGACTCGAAAATATTTAAAACATGTCAAACTTTTTAAGAACATGTTTTCGAGGGTTTAAGAGAGTTGAAAATATATTAATGGTTAATCTACATCATCATTTTATTGAAAAGCAGTTAAACCGTTATCAAATTGGACCTACTAATAATACTATGAGAGTCAATTATCAAATTAAGTTGAGGGATTAAACCTTAAATTTTAATAGAGGGACTAAAACCATAAATAGACCTAAATATAAATAACGTGATGGGATTAAATGTTGTATTTGCGTTTTTTTTTCACTAACAAGTCAACAGCAATAAGATAACAAATATAGAATTATTCTTTTTTTTTTTGATAAATTACACCCAATTTCACTAAGTTATTAATAAATTTATATTTTGATCACTTAACTTCAAAAAATTACAAAATGATTTTTGAATTATTCAAAGGATTTCGTTTAAGCCACCGGTCTACTAAAATTGTTGTTGTATGGCTCTTTTCATTTGCATCACTTGCATCTAGGGGTGAGTATTCGATCGAGTCGAGTCGAATCGAGTAAAAAATTTTCGAGTTAGTCGAGTTAACAAATCCTATTTTAGCAACTGAACTCAATTTGAATTTTTTTCGAATCGAATCAAATCGAGTCAAAAAATTTCGAGTCAAATCGAGTCGAGTTAACAAATTCTATTATTTATACTTAATGTTGCGTTTAGATGGACCAATTATTTAACTAGTAGACGAAGTACAAGATTATTTAACTGCATAAACAATATAATGATTTTGCCTTTTAGCTTAATGGGTAAACATTTATCAAAACGACGTAGTTTTGCCTTTTAATTTAATTATTTTGAATTTTTACTTTTAAAAAAGTAAACATTTATCAAAACAACGTAGTTTTGTCTTTTCTTATTCGGATTTTTAGATAACTCAAATTGTGTAATTCATATTTGAGTTAAACCGAAAAACTTAATTTTTTATTCGAGTTGATCCGAATAACTTGATTAACTCAAATAACTCGAACTATTTAATTCAAAATTTAAATTTTTTATCGAGTTTTTCGAATCGAATCAGATTTACTCACTCCTACTTGCATCAATAGAAAGCTCTCATTATTCTTTTTCTCTACAGTTCATTTTTTTTATGAAATAACTTTAAACGTCAAAAATCTACGAACCAAAATCTAAATAACTTTTTTTTTTGTTGATTTTTGACATTAACCATAAGATAGACTTGGATCTTAGATATGTTCTACTCGTCAATGGGTACTAATCTACTATACGTTTAAAACTCACTATCCAAACTTAAAAGAGAAAATTTAACAACCTAATGACTTAAATAATTTTTTTTTGAATAATTTAGTGACTATTTTATAACTTTTTAAAGTTGTATAACAAAAATATAAATTTACTAATAATTTAATCACCTTTAGGATAATTTACCTTTTTTTGTTTCGGCATATTCTTCTTCACATGTTGTTCCAATCATTTTATAATTGAGGGGAACTTTTTCCCAAAGATATTTGTTTCAAATCACTTATGATCACACAATAAGTGGTTGCCTCAATGGTAGACTCTGGGCTGCGTCACTCAAAACCTGCCACGTACTGTCTGCTATTGCCATCGGCAGCTGCAATTGTCGGGTACTAGACCTGTCTGTAAATCGGACAGCTTGCTTTACTAAGTAAACTTGACTTGTCTTGATTCAACCATAGGTAAAGAACTTTATATCTAGATTCGATTTGGCTTGATTCGATTAAGCCATAAGATAAGTTATTTGATAAAATCAAAAGTACACTCGAAATATGAGAAAGTATGAATAAAAGTATAAAATTCGAATAATGAGCTTAAAAAGAAATAAGATATTTTGAAATATAAACCTAATTTAAATTTTAATACCTCACCCATTTTATATTTTTATAATATATTTTTATTTTATATATTATGTAATTTATGTTATATAAAATTAAATATATATATAATACAGACTATGTAAACCCTAAAAAATGTGTTATTTTATCTAAAATTTAAATTTTAATAAAAGAAAGATAATCTAAAATATTAAATTAAAAATAATAAAAATACTAAGTTATGAAAATTTAACCGTTAAAAATATAGTTAAAATTTGTTATTAGTCCATGTGCTTTATGTGTTGTAGATTTAGTCCTTATACTTTAACTTGATAAAATTTAGTTATTTTACTTTTTGAGTTGGTTGATTTAGTCCCTCTACTTTTTAATTTTTAAAATTTTAGTTCCAACCCAAAGAGTAACATTTGAATCTATTTGGTTAAATTCGATTATTAGTTTTGTACTATATGTATAATTGTAGATTTGTTCAATTTCTCCAATTGAATTATTCTAAATCCCTATATTTTTTAAAATTTAAAATTTCAGTCTTGACTTAAATGACAGTCATTAAATTCTTAATTATATTTTTGGTAAGTAATATGTGGAAATAATAAACTAACATTACATTACACATATGATAATATATTTAACGTATCAGATTTCAGAAATAGCAAAACTTAACTCAATTAATTTTCAGTTATCATTTGATGATGACTGAGATTTTAAAATTCGAAAAGTACGAGACTAGAGACGAACAAATTAAAGTAAAAGATTAAATACACAACTTTTAAAAATACAAGGACTAATGGAAAAAATTAACCTAAAAACAATCGCCAAATTCAGTAAGAATTATTACCAGTTAAAAAAAATTCATAGGGTCGTTGGCTACTTTACAGCCACAACCATGGATAATTACACTTAGCCATAAAAACAATGCAAGAATCAATGAAAAAGTTGAGTAAAATCCAAAACGATCAATAGTCTACCTTTTCAAGACTTTTAAGCAACTAAAAATTCCCTTTTTTTCTCTTTTTCTTCTGCGTTGGTTTTAAATTATTATTTGCCATTAATACACTGTCATATTCAGTATTTGTTTCATTGCTTGATCTTCACAAAAAATTCTAGAAATATAGTATTGGGTTTTTGAGAAGCTGTGAACCTTGTTTCCCTAATCTGGGTTCACGCCAAATTTCATTCTTTCTTCAGTCTTTTTTATTCTTGAAAATGGGGTATTAATGGTTTTGAATACTGTTTCTAGTTGTGTATAAAGTTGTTCAAATCTCTGTGTTAGCCAAAGGGTGCGAGGGGAATCAATGGCATCTGCTATACTAACTTTCAGGGTTTCGCCTTTTTTTTGGATTAACCCAAAGTTGAAGCCTCGTTTTAGAGCTGAAAGATTAGCTAGCGGTGATGATAATTTGTCAGTGTATTCAGTGAATGGTGGTGCTGGTTCTGTAATGGAGGAGAAGGAGAAAAAAGGGTCATTTCTTAATGGTGGGAATGGGAGGTTAAAGCCTAGGATTGAACAAAAAATGGTGAAAAATAGGGTTTGTGAAGAACTTGAAGTGTTGTGGGATGATGGTTATGGAACAAAGACTGTGAAAGATTATCTTATTGCAGCTGAGGAGATGATCAAGCCTGATGGTGGACCACCTAGGTGGTTTTGTCCTGTTGAATGTGGTCAGCCTATAAATGATTCTCCTCTTCTTCTGTTTTTACCTGGTAAAATTGTTGCCCTCTTTTTGTTAGATGTTTTGAATGTGTATAATGGGAACTTCATTTTGTTACTTGATGTAATTGCAGGGCTTGATGGTGTTGGTATGGGCCTCATTTTGCACCATAAAGCTCTTGGCAAGTAAGTTGTATTATCCTTCCCTATATCACTTGTGTCTATTTACCTGATTACTTTGGTTGATATTCAGTTTTCTCTATGCATTTTCATGTATATGGTAAGTTTTTGGAGGGTCATATTCTGTTCCCATGTTTGTATATGTTTCCGATATCGAATATGGTAAGTTTTTGGAGGGTCATATCTTGTACCCATGTTTGTATGTGTTCCCGATATCGAACACGTTGTCTAGATGCTTCAAGCACACTAGAGGGAAATCAGCTCTATAGCCTTCTTGGTGGCATTTATATTTCCTTTCAACATGGCCAATGAATTTGGCGTTGTCAGATATATGCCCAACATGGATATATTCAAATTATTTCTATGCTTTTCTGTGTATATACAAAGTTGTTGGACTGCCATATCCCGTACCCATGTTTGTATATGTTCTCAATATCGAACTCATTGTCTGGATTCTTCAAGTACACTAGAGGAAAACCAGCTCTATAGCTTCCTTGGTGGCATTTATATTTCCTTTCAATGTGCCCAATAAACTAGTTGCTTGAATTTGGCGTGCATGTCCGATATATGTCCAATTTTTTTCTATGTTTTTCCATGTATGTGGTAAGTTTCTAGAGGGTCATCTCTCGCACCCATCTTTGTATATGCTCCTGATTCAGATACCAAACACGTTTGGATGCTTCAAGCAAAATGAAGAGTCGAACAATATATGCCATAAAAGTTTTTCCTGCTGATTAGCTCATAGCATACTGATTTATTGTCATGTTTATATATATATATATGTATAGTAAGAGTTGTTCATTTGAAACTTGAAAGTAACAATTTATATTGAAGATTTTTGTTGAATGCAGGGTTTTTAAAGTACAATGCCTTCATATTCCTGTCCAAGATCGAACACCATTCGAAGGTTTCAATGTTGATACATGCCTTGAGAACAGCATATGATTGCTTATTTGTTTTCTTTTCTCTATAAATTTGCATCCTTTTAACTGCAATAGTTGATGATTGTTCATGGTATTTTTTATGCATTTTGAAGGGCTGGTGAAACTTGTTGAAGAAGCAATAAGGCTCGAGCACACTTCCCGCCCGAATACACCAATCTATTTGGTGGGCGATTCATTTGGAGGATGTTTAGCGCTTGCTGTTGCTGCTCGGAATCCAACCATAGACTTGGTTTTGATATTAGCTAACCCTGGTGTTCCTTTTTAAAACCTTTACTTATTTTACGAATTCAGGTTGCTGAAATTCCATGGTTGGCTGATACTTTTTCTTTACCATTCATTTTAGCTACATCATTTGGCAGGTCACAGTTACAACCGTTGTTCCCGATATTGGAAGCTTTCCCGGATGGACTCCATGTTACCATCCCCTATCTTTTGAGCCTTGTAATGGGTATGTCTTTACTATTGGTGTGCTTCATTTGATCATATTTATTCTGTTTATAACAAAGGTAAGTTTGTTCTAATACTGCTACTTCTGTTTTTTAAAGGTGAACCAGTGAAAATGGCAACTGTTGGTATCGAAGGTAGGCTTTCGCCTATGCAGAAAATCGAACAGTTGTCCGGCAACCTCACTGCTTTGCTTCCTCTTCTTTCTGTAAGAACTGTTCTCGGTTGGTTATGATGCATTGTGTTTTGTTATTTGCATTTGCTGGCTGTCCAAGTCCGAGTAACATGGTTTGGTTCGAGTTCCGTGTTGGCTGTTAACCTGTAATGTTGGTTTTCCTTCACTTTTCAGGGTATGGCCAATATTATACCAAAGGAGACTCTCGTTTGGAAGCTGAAGTTGCTCAAAACAGCTTCTGCTTATACGAATTCGCGTCTCCATGCTGTTAAAGCCGAAGTACTAGTGCTTGCAAGGTCTTTATTCTCTCCATTATGCCATCTTCGTCTTATTGTTTCTGAATCTTTTGTATTTTGGTGAATTGCTTAAACGTCTCTGCATTTCAGTGACAAGGATAATATGCTTCCTAGTCGAGATGAAGCTCAACGTCTCATGAATTCATTATCGAATTGCAAAGTCCGTCGCTTCAAGGACAACGGACATACCCTTTTACTGGTACAGAAGCATATGTGTAGTTAATGAATCGACAGAGGGGCACTTAGGCCTGTTTCGATCGAAAAATGGTTCTCATTGGTTTTGGATATTCATGCATGTTTTTAATGTGCTACAGGAAGATAGCTTGAATTTATTGACTATCATTAAAGGTACTTGCAAATACCGGCACTCCAAGAAGCACGATTTTATCGCAGATTTTCTGCCTCCCAGCATGTCGGAATTCAAATATGCATTCGATGAAGTAGCCGGGTAATTCCCACCAAACAATGTATTGTATGCATCACTTCACCAATTTTGGCTCATACTTACTGCCACTCAAAATTGCAGGTACATACGATTTGCTTCTGGGTCGGCAATGTTCTCGACCATGGAGGACGGAAAAATAGTGCAGGGGCTTGCAGGGGTTCCAAATGAAGGTCCGGTGTTGTTAGTTGGTTACCATATGTTAATGGGACTCGAACTTTCTTGCCTTATCGAAGCATTCTTAAGAGAGAAGAAGATTATGGTCCGCGGAGTTGCACATCCAGAATTGATTTGGGGGAAGCTTCAAAGTTCGTCCAATGAATTTGCTTTCTCTGATTGGGTTAAAGTTATGGGTGCATTGCCCGTAACAGCAAATTATCTGTTCAAAGCTCTGTCTACGAAATCCCATGTTCTTCTTTATCCCGGTGGCGCCCGCGAGGCCCTCCATTATAAGGTCAGGCCGTCCATAGTTCAGGAGCTATATGGGAACCTAGAATATTAAGAGGACTTCGTGTTTACTTTCCATTTTCTTATGACATATTGCCTTTTCGTGCCAATATTTCCGACATAAATTCTTAGGAAATAGTGTCTTTTATCATTGCAGGGTGAAGAATACAAATTATTTTGGCCAGAACAACCCGAATTTGTACGAATGGCAGCACGATTCGGGGCCACAATTGTACCTTTTGGAACTGTAGGAGAAGATGATATAGCAGAAGTAAGTTTTTCTGCTTCATTTTTTTACTTCGTATCCGATCGCAAAACAGCTTAATATCGCTGTTCTTACTTTAATCTTCCATTGCAGTTGGTTCTCGACTACAACGACTGGATGAAAATCCCCGTGATTAACGAGAGAATAAAAGAATCCATTCGGGATGGTATAAGAATAAGGTCATTACCCGTATATTTCGGTTTCGGTTTCCCCTATGAGTGTGTATTAAGTTACATTAGGAACAACAACAACAACAACAAGCTTGCTTATTTGCAGTTACATTCTCTGGTTTGTAGGGATGAAACAGATGGAGAGGTCGGAAACCAACAGCTCTTTATCCCAGGGATGTTACCAAAGATCCCAGGACGGTTTTACTATCTGTTTGGAAAACCGATAAAGTTGAAAGGAAGGGAGGATTTGACGAAGAACAGAGAAGATGCAAATGATTTGTATTTGCAGGTAAAATCAGAAGTTGAACAATGTATAGATTACTTGTTGAAGAAGCGAGAGGAGGATCCATATCGGAGTATAATCGATCGGACGATCTATGGCGCGCTTTATTCTTCTGTAGATCAAGTTCCAGCATTCAAGCCTTGAAGGGGAAAAAAAAAGACTCAAAGCATATGCATCTTTGATTCTTTTATGAGGCTTATTGTTCTTTGTAGCATTCTGCATAGTTTATGTAATATAGGCCATTGCTAATATTATGACGTAATATTAACAGAGTTAAAAATACAAAAGGAAAATACGAAACTATGAAAATCAAAGAAGAAAATGTAATATTTTTATTAATTATTAAATTATTTAATATTTGACACTTTTTTTAATGTGATTTTAATACGATATAACAATAAATTTCGCTTTCAATATTCACATTTTTTTTTATAATTTTGGTTCTTCTTTTTAGCTAAATTTAGATATTATCCTTTTAAAAAGAATTAAATCGTTTTTTTCAATGAAAATACTGGTTAAAATATTATTAATTTTAAACTGTGTTGGTGTGAAAACTTGTGTGACAGGCCACATTTACTTCATGCTGGTAATACTATTTATATTCAATGTCACCGTCAATAAATTTAAGGTTTTAATTAATATTTCTATTAAAATAACAACAATTTGACTATTATTGAAAGTTTGATAATCAAATTCAACATTTTTTAAAAACGTCGGGGACTAAATTTAGCTCGAAAAAAGAATAAATGTTAAATTAATAAAAGATGTAAACGTCAAAGGCTAAATTTGTAATTATGCCTTTTGGTAATGATTTTAACCTTTTAATATTTAATTCGGGTTTTAGGGTTGATCTGATGAAAATTAATAATTAACTAATAATAATATAAATAAACTTTAATCAAATCAACTCTAAATTTTGGGAAAAAAAAGCATAATATATTTAATCAATGTATGGTAATATTTTAAGCTTTTTTTAATGGGTTAATATAACATTTGATATCTAATTTTGATTTCAATGTGATATTTAACATTTTTTTATCTCAATTTAACACTTGAATTTGGTTTCAATGTTCAAATTGGTACTTAATTTTTTTTAATTTGACACTTGAGTTTCTTTTTGTCCCAATTACGCACCTAAATTTGGCTTCAAATGTTCAATTTGATGCTAGTGTTTTTTTTTTCTCAATTAAGTACATTTTTTTATTAGATTATTGTATCAAATATTCATGGGTCCACATGATACGGTTTGGTCAGAGTATCAAATTAGACATTGAAGTCAAACTCAAGACCAAATTGAGAAAAGAATAAGTTACCAAATTGAATATTAGAGTCAAACATAGGTACCAAATATTATATTAAACTTTTTTATAATCTCTAAGTTGTCTTATATGGTAATCCAAGTAGAGCCATTAACCACTATATCATCCTGCAAGTAACAAGCTCCATCTTCGTGCTTGCTTCCCTTATCTTCTTTCTTTCTTTTTTCACAGTCATGGAACCGACCGCATCGGAAATCCGCATCGACGCCGCCCCGTTTCTTCGGGTATACCAGGACGGCCGCATCGAGAGGCTTTTAGGCACTCAAACTGTTCCACCAGGCTTCGACCCCAAAACAAACGCTGAATCCAAAGACGTCGTTTACTCCCAAGAAACCGCCCAGTCCGTTAGGATTTACGTCCCCAGAACCGTCGTCACCTCCGCCCAGAAACTCCCTCTCCTCGTCTACTTCCACGGCGGAGGCTTCTGCATAGAAACCGCTTTCTCTCCTACGTATCACAATTACTTAAACGCCTTAGTCGCCGAAGCTAAAATCGTCGCCGTTTCCGTCGATTACCGAAGAGCCCCCGAACACCCTATCCCTGCCGCTTACGACGATTCATGGACTGCCCTTAAATGGGTCGCTTCCCATTACGACGGGAACGGTCCCGAACAGTGGTTGAACGGCTACGTCGACTTCGAAAACGTTTATCTCTCGGGGGATAGCGCCGGTGCCAACATAGCCCACCACATTGCCATTAAAACCAGCAAGGAGAAGCTCGACGGTATGAATCTCGTCGGTATCATTTTAACCCACCCATTTTTTTGGGGCAACGAACCGGTTGGCGATGAGGTTAAGAACCCAGCCGTAAGGGAGAAAATCGAAGGAGTCTGGCGATTGGCCTTTCCTACAACGAGTGGGTCCGATGATCCATTGATCAACCCCATTGATGATCAAAGCTTTGGGAGTTTCTTAGGGTGCAAAAGGGTACTGATTTGTGTTGCTGAAAAGGATCCACTGAAATACAGGGGCTGGTACTACTGCGAGAAGTTGAAGAACAGTGGGTGGGATGGTGAAGTGGAGGTGATGGAAGCTGAAGGAGAAGAACATGTGTTCCATTTAAGCAAACCCTGTTGCTCAAATGCTGTGGCTAAGCTGAAAAAAGTTGCAGAGTTCATGAACCAGGGTAAGGCTTAAAAGTAGCTGTAAAAAAGTATAATTGGGATAGTAATTTAGTGTTCTATGAACCATTGATTTTTAGTGTTGAATTGTGTTTTGGATGATAATATGAACAATACCCAGCAATTCGATTCGAGTTTGGTGATGTTGAATTTGGATTTTAAAATTTTAAAGTTGTTTTGGGTTTGAATTATTTTTGAATTTTGTTAATTTTGATTTTATAGTTATTTCGCATTTGGATTGTTTAGAGTTTATTTTATTTTAAATTTGGATTACTTGAGTTGATGGTAGATATTTTTTTTTATAATATGTATGTTGAAAGATATTTTCATGACTCCTTTTAAATAAGTTTTTGAGGTGTCGTTTACTTAGAGTTAGTAGATTCTTAACATGTTCGGGATTATTTTTAATTGAGGTTTTATCTTTTGATGATATTGACAATAGCTTAAGTGCCAAAAGTTGTTTAAAGAGACTACGGGTTCAACAGGGTGGGTGCCATATGCCCATAATTAATCTTATTAGGCACAAATGCTCACATTTCATTTATAAGTGACCGTGTGTCACGCATGATCTATCGTGATGAGATGCTCTTTATTGGACTTGTGGTCTCTTTAAGTAGCTTCAAGCACTTTGACTCTTGTCAAAGTTAGAGATAAAACCTTAACCAGGGACAACACCAGATATCTTGAGATGTCTATCAATTTCGAGCAAAACAATACTTTGAAGAGTTTTATTGAAATAATCGAAAATCCCACAACAATGTACGATATCATACGAGAGCTCAACCTAAAATTGACCTTATACATAAAGAAGGTTGTTAAAGTTGAATCGGAAATCGTTTGATATATCAATACGAACAAATACTTTAATTAATTTTTGAGCAAAATCACACGAAATCGGTTGAAGTAAATTAAAAAATCGATTGAATTGATTTTTTTTCTATTATTATCACATTGGCTCTCATGGTCATGCGTTTCTTTCTTATATTTTAATTTACTCATTTTAATTATTAATTTTTGAAATTTAAAATTTTAATATTAACTAAAGGGTAATTGTTGAATTTATTATTTTTAAAATTTTATGCTATAAATATGATTTCTATTAGTCATGTTTTTGAAGTGAACTTCTATTAGTCATATTGTTTGTATAATGGGTATTTTCTACCCCTAGTTTTGACTGGCATTTCTTATATATATAGTGATTAATATATAATGTTAGGGTAAATTACACTAATAGTCATTTAATTGTTAGTGTATTTTTATTTTAGTCACTTAAGTTTGTAAAAAATATATATTTTAATCATTAATATTACCAACATTTGATATTTTAATTACTCATCCGTTAAATTATTAACCAAAAAATGACATAACCTCTCTTTAATTGTTATAATAACAAATTTAAAGGTTGGGGAGGGGCTATAGGTAGATTTAGGCATTGTATCAAGGGCGAAGTCAGAAAATTTTTTAGGGGGCCGAAATTAAATTGTAAATTTTATGATAGTAAAAATATAATATTTTTATAATTTTTAAAGAATTAAATTAAAATTTTATCATTTTAGGGGACAAAGTGCAATTTTACCTTTATTAATTTATAATTTTAAAAATTTTAAAGACCTAAATGAAAATTTTTCCATTTTAGGGGGGGTTGGGCCCCTTGCCAGCTCCCTAGATTGGCCTTTACATTGTATCAAAAAGAATAAAATATGATAAGAACCCCTCCCAACTCATAAATAGAAGGATAATTTGTTTTAGTGCACTCGAATCCACGTCCTTCTACATTGATAACAATACTCATACTAATCGAGCTAAAACGACAAATAATCAATATTTTAATATCAATAATTTTTAGTTGGTTGTAATCTTTCAACTTGTCCTTTTATCCAAAGTCAATTCTCATTAGTTATAATTTTATTGAGGCTATATTTGAAAATTTTCTTTTTAAAATTGACATTTATTTTAAAATAAATATTTTAATCTCAACATATTCATTTGTTTTTATCTTTTCCTCATTGTTTCCTGCATTTATCTTTTTCTGTAATAAATATAAATTCTCATCTATGCCATCCTTTTCTTATTACAAATTATTGATGAGCAAAAATGCAATGTTTTAAATAAATTATTAAAAATTATTAAAATTTAAAAAATTATAACATCTTATTCAACTTATTTTTAGTTTAGTTGAATAAATTTGTACGAATTTATGAATCAACTAATTTTTTTGTGTCTCTTCGTGTTATATCAATTAATTTTCGATCCGATTAATCTTTATCTTATTTAACACATTGCAATTCTTCATTAAGAATTTTTTTAACAGAAAAATAAGTTTAAGTACTACTTTTGATAAAAGAAAATACTTAAATGATAAAAATGTTATAATTTAAGGTTATTTTTTTATTTAAGCTCTTGTCCAAAATAAGATTTAATAAATTTATTTTTATAATTTTAAATAAGACAAGGGCATCAATGATTAAGCCTAAAATCTTTAAAATTGAACTGACGATTGAACTGGTTAAATTATTTATTTTTAGTTGATAGATTGAATAGATTTGTTCAATTCAATTGAATAATTTTTTTAAAAAAAAAATCATAAACTAAAAAGCGATAATATGATTTATTTATTTATTTTTGAACTAGGCAACTAGATTTATTTTGGTACATATATATATATTTTGTTCATTTTGGTATCTGAACTTGGCAATTAAATTCATTTTGGTCCATGAATTAAGATTTCATTAAGATTTGATAATGTGACAAGTGTTCTTTGAAACATGACTGGATTAGATGATCGGACTAATTGGGTCAAGAATTGACCGATATACTAGCCCAAACAAAGGAGTTGAATTGATCGAATTAGAAATTGCTTGAAATCGATAAAAACTGAAAATCGAGACAAAAAACCAATAGTTGAATAGGTCAAACCAATTTAATAATTTTTTTTAAAAATATATGAATTTTTAATTATTGTTAGTCTAGCAATTGAACCAATCAAATCGATTAAATCATGAACCAGTAAACCGGTTCAATTATTAAAACACTATATGTGACACTTTAAGTACCACATTATCAAATTTTTATAATTTTCAAGCTTAGTAATCAAAACGAATGTAGGCATCAAGTTCATGTATCAAAGTGGATAAAAAAGCACATATACCAAAATAGATCTAGTTACTAAATTCAGGGGCTAAAAAATATATTATCTCAATTTAAAAAAAAAAACTGATTCATTCGTTCCAACCGACCAATCTAGTTCTTAACAATATATTTTAAATCCGACCTATATTAAATTGATCAGGCACTAGTTCATTGATTCGACTAATCTAATTAAAAAATTATTAAAAATTTAAAAATAATAAGACAATTCGATTTAAATAATCTTTTAACCGAGTCAATTTTTCGATATCAATTCTCGAATAAACCGATTAAAAACTCCTCCCCAAATTAATACCTTAACCATGGTTGAAGCAACATTGGTTCTTAAGAGAGTGCCACTAGCTCATTACAATGCACTATAATCTATTCACCATCTTTGTAATCTACGTTCATCATTTTTCCTTTTATTATATATTCCACCATCTTTGTAATCTTTGTGCTTTGCCTTTCGTATCTTCTTTGTTTCTTTTTCACCGCCATGGAATCCGCCGCATCGGAGATACTCATAGACGGCGCTCCTTTTTTTCGCTTATACAAGGACGGTCGCATCAAAAGGCTTTCAGGCACCGAAAACGTCCCTCCAGGCCTCGACCCCAAAACCAACGTTGAATCCAAAGACGTCCTTTACTCCCAAGAAATCGCCCAATCCGTAAGGATTTACGTCCCCGGAACCGTCGTCAACTCCGCCCAGAAACTCCCTCTCCTCGTCTACTTCCACGGCGGAGGCTTCTGCATAGAAAGCGCCTTCTCCCCTACGTATCACAATTACTTAAACGCCTTAGTCGCCGAAGCTAAAATTGTCGCTGTTTCAGTCAATTACCGGAGATCCCCCGAGCACCCACTCCCCGCCGCGTACGACGATTCATGGACCGCCCTTAAATGGGTCGCTTCCCATTACATCGGAACCGGTCCTGAACAGTGGTTGAACCACTACGTTGACTTCGAAAACGTTTATCTCTCAGGGGATAGCGCCGGTGCCAACATATCCCATCATCTCGCCGTTAAAATCACCAACGAAAAGCTCGACGGTATGAATCTCGTGGGTATCATTTTAACCCATCCATTTTTTTGGGGCAAAGAACCGGTTGGCGATGAGGTTAAGAAACCAGCTATAAGGGCAAAAATGGATGGGATTTGGCGATTGGCGTATCCTACAACAAGCGGATCCGATGATCCATGGATAAACCCCATTGATGATCAAAGCTTTGGGAGGCTCTTGGGATGTAAAAGGGTACTGGTTTGTGTTGCAGAAAAGGATGTAATGAGACACAGGGGCTGGTACTATTGCAAGAAGTTGAAGAACATTGAGTGGGGTGGTGAAGTGGAGATGATGGAGGCTCAAGGAGAAGACCATGTGTTCCATTTAAACAAACCCAACTGCCCAAATGCTGTGGCTATGCTGAAAAAAGTTGCAGAGTTCATTAACCAGGGTAAGGCCTAAAACTTAAGGTTGAATTCATTTGGATAAGATTAATTTTGGGTTTGAATAATTTTAGGGTTTAGGATAAATTTTGGGTTATGATTATCTTCTAAGCTTGGATTATTCAAATTTATCATTTATTATTTTTTGATTATTTGGGATTAAGAGTATTACAGAGTCTCTTGTACTAGAAATTAAATTGTATTTTTTTATTTATTAAAAAAATAAATATATTAGTCTTTATATGTTAGATAAAAGAGTAAATTAGTCATTTATGTTAAAATTTTAATCTGTTGATACTTTTAAAAACTGGCATGCCTGATGAAACTTGCATCTCATGTCGATGCCGATATATATGACCAATTTTTAATAGTAGAAATTAGGGATGCCAAAACTCGAATCGTCTCGTGGATTCCGAGTAGATCCACTTTAAATGGAACATATTTTTTTGTTTGAAAAGTGGATGCAGGCAGAATGAATTTCTTCTTTTAGATAGTGGGTATAGAGCGGTTACAGTAATTGCTTATCCCGCCCTGACTCGCTCTACTATATAAAATTATCATGGTATCCTTGTATATATATAAACGATTAAAAGGGTAAAAGTGTAATAACATAATATAGAAAAAATCATATATTTAATGTTGAAATATGTTTTTTAAAGAATTATATTTAAATATTTTACTTCATTTTGAAAATTTAAAAATATTAAAGATAAGTAGCAAAAATTAGATTCAAGCAGAACGAGTTGAGGTAAGGATGGATGGATCTAACATCTATAGAGGTGATAGTAGTTTTCAAATTTATACATCTATAATGGAGTGGGGCGGGTGGTGAAATTGTACGTGCCAATTGTGAGCGGTAGTGGGTTTAGCAACATCCGCCCCACTCTATTGGCATCCCTAGTAGAAATGGATAAAGTTTTTAACAGAATGACCAATTTGCTCTTTAATCTAATGTATAGGGACTAATTTACCTATATTTTAGTAAATGGGGCAAAATATAATTCCACTCCTAGTACAAGGATCTCCATGATACTATTATTCTTAAATTTATCATTTATTATTTTTTGAATACTTATATATGAGCTCTACTTAAATCTAACTTGATTTTATGAACCCTTTCGGCTATTAATTAACATCTACAGTAACAAAACGAAGAGCAAGTGGCGGACAATCAAAATTATAACTTCTAAGCCGCCGATGAACTGTCAATTTAGCGAGGCTATCTGCAACTCTGTTACCTTCTCTGAGCGTATGTATAATTTTCACCTCCCACGATTTAGCAAGAAGTTGCTTAATCTGCTTTATAAGTTCGAAAATAATTATTGGGTGTATTTTAGTAAAATTAATTTAAATATAATTATATGTAATTATACATATGAGACATATTCGGATAATTATTGTAACTATAAAATTTTATTGAATTGAGTGTAATTAGAGCACTCCGATTATGCTCTCTAAATCTTAAGATAGAGATTGAGATTGGAGGAATTACTAGAGTAATTAACCCCGATGACTTTCAAATTATTGATATGTAATTATGCTATGCTCGTCAAATAGCTTCAGTGAATTAAAATTCTTTATAATCACAAAGAGGTTGTAACCTCAATGCTTGCAACTGGGAGGGATATTGGTTTGGTTGGGTCAAGTTTTTCACATAATAATTTGGTTTGGTTCTCGATTTTTTTATTTTAATTTTTGGTTTTGGATTTCTAGATTTATTTTAACAAAATTAGCTTTGTTTTATAAATTTAGAATATTATTTGACGAAATTTTAAAGTTTATTTTTTCATTTATTTTTTAAAAAATAATAAATTTTCAAGCACTTTTAAATCATTTTTATTATTTTAAATATAAAATATTTATATTAATATCATAAAAATAAAAATAATTATATATTAAATAAAAAATAGAATTCAGTTCGTTTTTGCGCAACCGTGATTTCTAATCTTGCATTCCATAAACTATCCAAATACCTCGATTCGAGTTGGTTTTTGATTTTTCAGTTTTCTTACTCAACCCTACTTGCAATTACTTTTTGGCAACACACCGCTAAGATGAACAATAAAATAAAAACGAAGATGAGATCTATTCTGATAGGTAGAGGTGTTCATGGGTTAGGTTGAGTTTATATCAGACCTATGTACAATATTAGTACATTTTATGTTCGCCCAAACTCCGCATTGCCTGAAATATTAGCCTCGAATTTTGCCCAAGCATACTTATATTTGTAAATAGTTAACTCAAACTTATTTTAGCCATGTCCATATTATTATTTTGTAAAAACTGTTAAAATTACATTAATTATTAATTTTATTTTTTGGTACAATTATTTTTTTATTAAATTTTAAATATAAACAACTTTACATATTTTTAATGTTTATATTATAGTATTTTATATTTAATTTTATTTGATATATATTACATAATATATAAAATAAAATAATATATATACAAAGTAAAAAATGTGTAGTGCTTCAACCTTTCATTATTAAAGTTCAAGCTTGACTCATATTTTAAATGCGTCTAATTTTTTTTGTCCAAATCTATTTTTTGAACATCATACTTTGATTTATACCCTCTTATATTTTTATTAGACATTCGAGCTTTAACAGATAAATCGATCCTTGAACAGATCTAATCACAACATGATTTATTAGGTGGGTATTAGACTTTTCAAGTATTTAGCAACTCATTTAGTCCAATAAATATAACTCGCTTGGGTTGACTAGGTTTAAATAAACCTCAGTTCAACCCATTAAAATGTTTGAAAATTCTTAGATTGCATTACTGATCGACCCATTAAAACCCTATTAGCTCAATGAAGGTAACTTTTCTAGAGGCTGCTCCGCCTTCTCCTTCGCTTAAAGCAGCCATCGCCAGTGATCATAAAGGCATCATTTAAACGTTTTACGATCATCAATTGACTGTTATCTCTGACAAACTAGACAGAATAGGGTGAAACATCTAAATTTGAACATAAATACTACACTAGTATCCAGTGTTTTTCTTTTCTAAGGTATCTATTGGAACGAGTCTAGTAATTAATCTTCCACATTCAATAGGCCCATTAAAGGGATAAATGCTAGCCACGAGTTTTAAAGTTGCTCCATTCTCAAGGCAATGATTGAACCTTCGACCATTGGTTGTGAGTGTATTTTTTTAATGCTTTAATACATCACTTCTTATTTGGATGCCCATCTTAGATTTGTCTGTATTTTTAATAAGTTAATACGTTATTGGTACATGAGTTCGACTTCAATCTTTAATTTAAAATTTTTTTTATCTCAATTTGATACTCGAGTTTAACTTAAATGTTCAACTTGATACCTACATTTTTTTTAAATTGATACTTGTGTTTTTTTTTTTATCTCATATAAGTATCTAGGTTTGACTTCAATATTCAATTTGGTACCTAAATTTTTTCTTTTGTCTCAATTAAATCCTTTTTTTATTACCAAAACACATATCAAATATTTATTAAACAACATGAGATTATTTAATTTAAGTATCGAGATAAAAAAAACTCAAATACTAAATTAAAATTAAAACTAAATAGAAATACAAATTGTGTCTATTAATAGAAATAACAATAGAAACATTAGTAAGACAAAAACAAAAAGGTAAAAGCAAAAGCTAACCAATCTTTTCAATCTTAAGAAAGCTTAATTTACTTGATTTTTTTATGCACAAAAATTAAAAGATTCAATAATAAACCGACATTGCTCAAATTAGAAGCCAAGAAGGACTATTAACTGCATGAATAATAGGTCAAAATATAAAAAACATTAGAAGCAAAAAAGTTATTCTAAGGGTCGTTTTAGATGGGCGGTGTGTTTATTTATGGTTAGTATAAAAATAGTGGTGACAGTGAGATTAGATATAATAACGTAAAATAAAAAGAAAGCTAAACGCACCACACTGGTGATAAACGCTCATCTAAAATAACCCTAAATAAGCAATCCTTTATAACTAGACAATGCATATTGTGTAATTGTAAATAGATGAAATTGTTACTTTGTCACTCTATTTATCCGAGAGTTAATATATTATTTAATATCTGAGTTTTTTTTAATGCTCAATTTGGTACCCAGATCAAACATCATGTGGTCAAATAAATATTTGACATGTGTGCTTTAGTAAAAAAATACATAAGTACTTAATTGGGATAAAAAAGTTTAGGTACAAAAAAAAGGGTAAATTATACCCAATATCACTAAACTATTAGTAAGTTTATGTTTTGGTCACTCAACTTTAAAAAGTTAAAAAATGGTCACTGAACTATTCAAAAGTTTTCATTTAAGTTATTGAACTATTCGAAATTTTTTATTTAAATTATTAGACTGTTAAGTTTTTTTTTTTTAAAAGTTCAGCTAGTGTGCTCCAAGTGACGATTAGATGATTAGTATGATGGATCAGTACTCGTCAACAAGTAGAAGAGCATACCTTAGATCCAAGTTGATTAGACAATCAGTTCCAGAGATCGAATAAGAAAGCTGTTTGAATTTTGAGCTGTAGAAGATAAAGGAAATGAAAGTTTTCGATTGGTTCAGGCAATGAGAACAGAGAAGGCCATAAAACAATGACTTTAACAACTCAGTGACTTAAATGAAATTTTTCGAATAGTTTAGTGATCGTTTTGTAACTTTTTGAAATTGAGTGGCTAAAATGTAAATTTACTAATAGTTTAATAATCTTAGGCGTAGTTTACTTAAGGGTTAATATACCATTTGATATCTGAGTTTCTCTTTAATGTTCAATTTGGTACCCAGTCTAGATGACATCATGCGGTCAAATGAATATTTGACATGTGTACTTCAGTAAAAAAAAACATATAAGTATTTAATTGGGATACAAAAAAACTTAGGTATCAAATTAAAGATTAAAGCCAAACTTAGATGCTCAATTGAGAAAAAAAAACTCAGGTACCAATTTGAATATTGAAGCAAAACTTAGGTACCAAACTAAAAAAAACACTCAGGGACCAAATTGAACATTAAAATCAAACTTAAGTACCAAATAGTATAAAAAAATAATTCCAAATATGTAGCATTATAGAGATTAATATGTCCAAAGAAACTTTTTCCCCAACTTAACAAAAGCATTACATTCAATCTCATCCCTTTAAGGATTGGTATATGTTAGCCACAAAAGTATACTTTTTTTCTTTTTTTTCTCTTAGGGCTTTTAAACTTTTTGGGTGGTTCTAAATTTGAGAAGACATTTTGGGAAAGATAAGGTAGTTGTAACATTCGGAAAAATTTGATCCGATTAATTTAAATTTAAATTCGATATAATCTTATCTTAAAATTTATCTGAACTCGAAATTGTTTAAATAAGAAAATTGAAATGTTCGATTTAAAAACTCAATTTTCAAACTTAAAATAATTCGAACTTGAAATTACTCCGAGTCCAAAAATTTTAAAATTTAAATTAATTAAATTGAAATTAAATTTACCCAAAACCAAATCCAACTAATGGAATAATTTGTACATATTTTTGTTGGAATATTTATTGGTAGGTGTAGTGCCATGTTCCAAATTGAATTTCATTTTCACTTTAGAAAATAAGATCATAAGAGACAATGAAAATCGTTGGAACGATGACACATTAATCAATCATAATTTATTTGCTTTTGCATTTGTCCTCCATGTTGGTATATAGAGATAGTAGAATAGGTGTTGTCGGTCACAGAATGTGACATTAAAATTAATTTTTTTAAAAATGAATTCGAGGTTGTGATTAATTTTTTTTAAATTAAGGATTTAATTAAAAAAATTAAAAACTTTGAGAGAATTAATATGGTTATTGTTGAAATCGGATCGAAGCGGTCAGTACACCGGTCTAGATTAAGGGAAAGAACTAGTTGACTTACAGATCAGGATAAAAAATCGTTGAGCTGGTAGTTGAACTGGGTTTATAATTTTTTAATAATTTATTTTATTGAAACTAGACTGTTGAATTAGGAACGAACGACTTGATTGGTTCGACTATCAATCTAATTCCAAAAACCATGAGATTTAATGAGAAGTTTTAAAATTTTCAAAAATTTTGAAAGGGTTAATGACAATTTCTCAATTTTAGCACTTTCTAGCTTCTATTACATTCCAGTATTGGGTGTTGCATACATGTATTGAACACGAATATTTAAAAAAAAAAAAAGAATACCCCAAATTACTTGGAACAATATATATTACTCCTTTAAAAGATTTTTTCAAAGTGTCATCCTCCCAAAACCACTCAAATAGTAGCATAGTTGCCCACGAGTGCTCTATCAAAGGGTGAGCATTCGGTTTTTCAGCCATTTCGATTGTTTTTTTTTATTAAATCGATTTAGCAGATCATAAACTACAAAAACAGATCTAATCAAATTAAAGCTCAGAAATTACTATATCTGAACCAACTTTAAGTTGATCGGTTAACCAGCTTTAGTTATTGAGCTTAAATAATATATATTTATTTTATAAATTATAAATATATTTTAAATAATTTAAATATATATTAAATTAAGTCGCTTCTTTAGTCAGGCCAGTTTGAAAATTTAAAAATTAATAACCGACCGAAATGACCAACAAAACTAAACCCATAATCGAAAAAACCGCCCAAACTAAATCCAATTGAGTCAGTTTTCTTGGTTTAAACCGAAAATTGCTCTCTCTTACACAAACCTTACCGAACGTAAACAAACACATTTCCTTTGGTAGGTGGTCCATCCCAACAAAGTATTCTTGCTCTTCGGATAACCTCAAACACTCTAGATGGGAAAAAATACAAGTAAATATTGATATGAAGAACTATTTAGGGTTAGCTGCTAGATATGCAGTAAAATCATAAATATATACATGTGGGGATTTTCAAAGAAGGAAATTGAAAACCTCACCAGCTGATTATTATTTAGCAGTGTGCAATGACAGTTTTTCAGTGCTTAAACTGGGAGTACGTAGTATTTAGATATTGGGACCATTGCTGCAACTTCCCCAGTGCCCAACCCAAAAGACCTAATTTCACACAATCAATACATATATTTGTGTTTTTTATGTTCTTTATATAGGTGTGTATAAATATATATATATATATATATATATAAATATATAAAACCTAGCCGTCTGTCAACTGTGAGCCATGTCTGTTATCTTGTCATGGCATGTTTCTGAAATGAATGCATCAAATGTTTTTATCTACTAGGAATTTTCTTTTTCCATCTAACTTTGTCATTGCTTTAGAAAGTAGAAAAATGGAGAAAAAAAAGTAAAAAAAGAAGAAGAAGTTGTTACTAACCCATTCTCTTTTTTGTGTATATATATGGTAAAAGTATTATAGAAGTGATAAGAGTTCTAATTGGAGGTTGGGTGGTGGGTTTCGAAATGGGAAAATGTCAAGGTATTGACAATGTTGGAAGGATTGAAATTAACCTGGTTATGAGTTTTTCAAAAGGTAGAGATTGAAAGCGATAATGCTCTGCTAATTGACACCTTGCGCAATGGATTAGAAGCAGTTAATAATATAGCCGAAGTTAGAATGATTCATGAATGGTTCTATAAGGGATGGGAGGTGAAATGTAGACTTATTTTGAGTGATAGCAACAATGTTGCTGATTGCTTAGCTAAAGAGGCAGGAGATTGAATGAATCAGTTGGCTATTCTTGATGACCCACCACAGAATATAATTGGAAGAGGATATCTAACATGTGCTATATTCAGAAGCAAAATATATTGAGGCTTGATAATTTTAGTTAACTGCTTATGCTTTATTTTCTAACAAAAAAATATCTGTATTAGGAATCAAATTATATTTTGATCTCTTTACTCAACAAATAGGTAAATTAATCCCTGTACATTAGATGGAAAGAGCAAATTGATGGCATGATTGATGAAATAACTAGACAATTATATGTGGTGTGCCATGTGTACCTCATGCTGATGTACAGAGACAAATTTTTAACAGTAGAGAAATGAACGTAACTTTAAACAAAAAGACCAATTTCTCTTTGATTTAAAGTACATGGATTAATTTACTTTTTTTTAGTAGAAGGAATAAAATGGAATCCAACTCTTCGTACATAGGTCTCCACCGTACTTTATTGTGTATATATATAACTACAACATGTAAACCAAGAAAGATTAACATAATCCAACCAAATTGATTTCTATTTTTTATTGTTTTTATAATTAATTTTTTTATGTAAAAATAAATATTTTATATTTAAAATAATAAAAAAATTAAAATACATATAAAAAAATTCTTTTTCCCAAAAAGTTGCTATTTAAAAGCTATTGAATTTTTTTTTACTTAAAAATTAATTTGAGAAAAATCACATCAAAATTTTATAAAATTTATGTTTAAAAGCAATAAAACAGAGATTATTTAATCAAATATAAAGTTAAGAACAGATCAAATTATCATGAACAGTTCAAAAAAATACAAAACTAAAAAACCTGAACTTAACCTTACAAAACAAGGACATATCACCCTTTCAACCTTCGTTGTAAAGTCTAAAAATTTTATTACAATATATTAAGTAAAATTTTATTATATATATATATATATAAGTGTATATATAATTTTTTAATATAAAAAATATTTGCCTTTTATTTTTATAGCTGGTTTTTATTTTCTCCAATTGTGGCTTGACAGTAAAGGGAATCTCTCAAAGCTCTCAATGATGAATTATGTTGATAAAGGTAGCCGCAAAGTGTTCATCTTTGATGAAAAGGGTCATCGACTTTAGAAACATTGCCTTTTGAAGTTGAGACTTTGTGGACCTTGATTAATTTGGTCCCTCATTTGCTTTTATCTTGAAATTTCATATTAAGCACATTGCATATTGCATCCTTTGAAACTCTTGCTTCAACAATACATCCAATCAAAATTTATTATGAAAGATGGTTCATGATTGTCTTCATTCATATACTACTTTAAAAAGTGTCCAAAATCTATCGATTGAGTATTAATTTGATTAGCATGAGTATTATTATTAATGCAAGATGACATGGGTTCGAATGCGCTGAAGCGTATTATCCTCCGACTTATGAGTTGGGGAGAGACTATAAGTGGTTCTAAGCATTGTGTCAAAAAGAGCAAATATGACCAAAACCTATAAAATAATTGTTCAACTCGAGACAGTACTTGAAGCGCAGAATTGGAAAACAAAATTCTCGCAAAGGACAATACATGACTTGTTGAGAGTCTATATATTTAAGAAGAGGGGGGGATTAAGGTCGGATTTGAATTCTAAACTTAATGTTAATCAATACTTCATATTAATTAGAAGTTTGAAGTTTTTTTTGCTAATAAACCAATAGCTTTTTTGACACACAATGTGTGCGCAGCTTTTTTCAAGGTTCATGACCGTCTCTTTCAACAATGCTAACTTGAGTGTTTAAACTTAAGAATACAATGTGTTTTATCATTACACTCATGAATGAATTTAGGGAGAGCAAGTAGAGACCTTGACACCCACGAATGGAAAAAAATATTTTATTAATCCTTAAAGAAGGGATAAACATCTAAACCAATATAAATATTGATATTCAAACTAAAATTTTTATTAAAATGTCACTTTTTAAACATAATGACTAGAACTACCCATAGTTCCTCCCCAACTTATAAATAAGAGAACAATGCACTTCAATACACTCGAACCCATATTCTCCTACTGAATTATGACTCAATCGACAAACGTCACATCTTTTTAATAGAAAAAGTAAATATTTAATTTTTTTAAACCTTGGATATTTATCTTGCATTTATTTTCCTACATTAATCCATCTGCTACAATCCTTAAATAACATCTCACCAATAACAACTCTAATAACTCAAAGGCATTATTTTTACAGTACAAAGATCCCATTTTTTTATTTTTTTTTTTTTAGAATTCATTTCTATATATATATGTTTGGAGAAAGTTAATAAATTTAGAGTTATTGTATGTGTTAAAATTTTCATCTACCCATCATGTATTTCTGAAGATGGTATCTTCATTATTATTATTATTTTCCAGAATACAATATATATATCAGTTATATATATTTATGGTGGCAATAACTATCAAATGCTATCGAGGTTTGAAGTACAATAAGTCCTTAAACAGAAGGGAATAATTAGGTCTATTGCTTATTGGTAACATTCATATGCCATATCCATTCACATGTTATGCCTATTGCTAAAATTTTATGTTATATCTATCATCCCTACATCGCATTTATCTGTTTGTCTTGATACGATAATCTATACTTACGGGGAAGATATGCTAGTAAGTCAGTTGAGGTTTAGAGAATGCGAAAGTAATAAGAGAATGAGGCATGGTACATCAAGAATGACTGATGACACCCTTTGTATAAGACCATCTAGATCCAAGAAAGAGAGAGATTCTCTCTTTCTCTCTCAACTATCACTCTCTCTCTCCTCTCGTGTACTAACTCGCCAAAGAACCCGAACTCACTATCTTCTGTGGATCTATAAGTGTTAGATGAACCGTAACAAACCACCATAACCCCATCCCTTTTCTCGTGTACTAACCTATCAAGGAACCCAAACTTACTATTTGCTACAGTTCTTGGCTCGTCGGATGAACCATCACAAATCGCGACAACCCCATCTTTATAGAAACACCTTGAATTGTTATATATATATATATATATATATATATATAAAAAGATTGCATGAGCTATCATAAAATCTCATTTCGGTCTTTAACTCATATCTTAAGGTCATAAGGGTTTCAAATAAATTTCAAGTCAAGTTGAATTCTCTATTCACAATATTAAAATTAGAAATTCACTTAAATATAATAATAATTTTCATTATTAGTGAAAATATTAAATATAATCTAAATTTAAAACTATGATAAATTTTATTTATTTTATAAAATTAGAAAAAAAAACCAGCAATTTCAAAAAAAAAAAATTATATCATGCTTCAAGTTTTTTAGATGTACCACCAACCAGCCAGAGGGAGTTGACGTGACGGCAGACCAAAGACGGTAACGGCGTTATTCTTATTCCAGGTCGGTCACGGTGTCACATATAACGGAGTTCAGAAACCACGTATACATTTTACACACAAAGTACCAAAACAAGGGAAAAAAACAAATCTCCACCGTCCAAGATATCAACGGTTGCAAATAAACCATTTAATCACTCGATCGATCGCCTTTTTGTTTATAAACACTCTCTTCTCCATCTAAAAAAGCAAAAAAAAAAAAATTGTCACACACGAACAAAAAAAAATGGGCGATTGTATGAGAAGCTATAAACGAAGTGTAGAAATAGCGGAAATGGAAGCTTCGAAAAAAAGGTTATTGTTATCGAAGAGAAGAAAATCCGTTGTTTCTATAGAATTACAGGAACTGGCGTTAGCTTCACCGGCGGACGTTGAGTTGGACAACGCTATAACTGCTGCTTCTGCTACTTCCGACGTAGTATTCGCCGGTGACAAGTGTTGCAGACTTAGCTCCGACGAGTTTTCTTTTTCTAGTTGTTTTAGCAATGGCTGCTGTGATGTTGTCGAGGATAGCTTGAGATTCGTAGATCTAAAGGTGAAGTTTGAATTTCTCTTTCAGTTTTTTTTTTTTTTTTCCTTCTGTGCTTTTATGTTTCTCCCGTTTGGTTGCTGAGAAATGAAGAAAAATACACATAGAAAGAAAATCACGGAACGGTTCGTCAAAAGATTGCCGTTTCATATGAGGTTTAATTGATCGTTTTTTTTAAATTAATTTACCTTATCGTAGTTCATGAATGTGCTTTTTTGCAGGCCAAGAGTTTGGAAACTGAAATCTCAACGTGCATCAACGTCAACAGGTTCAGGTTAATTTTCACTAATTCCTTCATTAATGACTATCTCTTCTTTTCCTTTTTTTCATTTATTTCTAGTTCTATCTTTCAAATTTTCAAAAATTCAAAAAGCTGAATCGTTTCTCTTTTAACTCACCGTTTTAACCGAGCTCAGTGTACACTCACACTATCCTTCATATTAAAAAAAAAAAAACTGACTCGTTTCCTTAACTCACCGTTTTATAAATTATAACCTTCATTTTCATTTTTCACCTATTTCAGTCAAAAAACAACTCCATTAACCGAAGAGGAAATGAAATCGCCGGAGATAAAAACGCGACCTTCACCTGCAAAGCAGCCGAAAACGCCTTCACAAGAGGAGATCGACGAGTTTTTCACAGTAGCTGAAAACTACGAGCAAAAACGATTCATGGAAAAGTGAGTATCGTTTCCATTTCCTTGGTGCGTAGGATAAGCATTGCCACCGCAATGTCGCAATTTAGCATTCATAGAATCAGAAAAAAATCCCAGTCTCTAACTAACTAACTAACAAACAAAGTTTTTTCTTTTTATTTTTGCAGGTACAACTATGATATTGTCAAGGATATGCCAGTCGACGGTCGATACCAGTGGGTTCGGTTAAAGCCCTGAAAGACAGAAGAAGAGAGATGCTAAAGTTACACAAGGTAGCACGGATTTTTGCGTTAGTCACTTAATTTGTACAGTTAAGAAGCAAGCCTGCCTTTTTTTTGTTTATTTTTTTTCTTTTGGGTAAAACAATAGTAAAAAAGTTTTAATTATGTCCATAGTACTCATATACTTTGGACTTTTACTTTTAATTTTTATAAATTTAATCTTTTTATTTATCTTATTTAAATTTTAATTACAGATTGAATTTTAGCTTAGTTGATATTGATATTGAATTTTAAGTTACATAATCAATAAGTTAAAAACCTTCTTAGGAAGAGGACTGGAAAACAAAATTGAAAAATATAAAAAAAAATCACTAAATTTTAAATTTATTAATAATAAATATAATGAAAATGACATATTATTGTTTATTGAGAATGTCTGAATTTATACGATGTTAATGTATCAAATATAAATATAATAATACATGAAATTCTTTGAATCAAAAGTAAAATGACTAAATTTTAAAATTTATACTAAAATCAAAATTAAATCTATTAAAAAAAAAGTAAATCCTATTAAGAAAAAAAGTAAATTTTAAAAGTTATTTTTCAATGAGAGTAATAATCTATGTAGTTGGGGGAAAAAATACTTAATTTTGATCACTATTTAATTTCTTTTTGAGAGGCTTAATTTTATAGATAAGAGTGCATAGATAAGTGCAATATACATGTTTATGCATAATTCAATGGTAAAAATTATAACAAATGTTTTAAGATTTTTAATTGTAGATAGATATTGATAATTTAATTTATATTGTTGGTTTTGAGAAACTCAATTATAAATGGAGGTTTTTCTTTCCTTTGTGGAGTAGTAAAAGTATTTTGAGAGTATTTACTTAAAAATTTTGTATGTGTAATTTTTTTGTAGCATATTTTGATCTTCAGTTATTTTTTCGTTTCAAGTTACTTTCATTTTTTTTACGAGAATTAAATTAACTTAAATGATTCAAAATTAAAAAATTGTCTAAAATCGTACGAATTACGAAACCAAAGATCTAATGTTATGACAAAATCGATACATAATATATTCACTTGGAACCAAAAAAACAACTTACACATTTTAATCTACTTTTCGAAAATTACTTGTTTTGATATTCATTCATATTACAATGCCAGCTTACTAATGGGGACCATTTAAGAAGGATAAGAGGCATCATGTGTAAGAATGGAAAACAGAAAGTGTCATTTCTTTTTGAGATTTTAACTTTTATGCCCTAATCCTTTTGGTTAAGTGTCAGTTGTACACAACATGACTAAAAACACTTGTCAATCATTACTAGTTTTTTAGTACACAAATATAATATTTCTTTTTTATCATTCATGTTTAGAATTTGTTGTCGTCTCTCTTAATAATATCGTTTTCAGAATTGGAATTTATATTCTTTCTTTAGAGTTAGAGTACCAGCGAGACAGTGGTGTCCATAAGTTACTTAAATTCAACTAAAAAAATTCGAAACTCGATTCAATAATTATTGAGACAAGCTTGAGCTATTGATCAAGCTGAATTCGAGTTTAGTAATATTTGACTTAAATGACTTGCGAGCCTTATCAAATATTTCATATCTTTAATATATATTATTAACCCTATATTTAATTATCAAGTCGAGCTTGAGCTTGAGTACAAAAATGAGTAAACGAAATTAAACTTGAGCTCAAATAGCTCGATCATATTTTGAGCCAAATTAAATTTATAAATAAATGTTTGATGAACCTCAAGCTAAATATCAAATTCCAATTAAAGACAAAATCATTTGAAGCTAAATTTTAATTTATTTATAATTATTTTTTATAACGTAAAAAAATTTATATTTTAAATTGTTGAAAAAAAATTTAAAATGCTAAGAGAAACAATAAATCAAACTAATTTATTAGGTTTTGGATCAAAATTTTTAAAATCAGATTATTGTGTGTTAATTGAAAATTTTCTCTAAAATTAATTCGAGTCAAACTGTTATCTTCTTCATTGAATAATAAGGAGCTTGATGTCCTTTTTCTTAAATGAAGTTTTCAAAATCGAATCAACTATAGAATCGGTCAGTTCACTAATTCGTCAGTCCAATCGGTTCAATTAAAAATATTGGTTCAACCATTTCATATTGATCCCTAAATCAACCAATCTAATATCTCTCCATACCAATATCCTTATACCGATAAAACTTGTACTCCATTTAAAATTTCAATCCAACTTAACTTCAAGCTTAACCGAGACCTAATATAATTATCATCAAACATTGAAAGTAAGAGAAAAGATTTTCCCATCTCTTTTTGTAAAATTGAAATATAAGCAAAATAAAATAATAGATACCAACAAGTGGTTGGGTGCAATGGTAAGATACATTGTATTCTTAAAGGGAGAACGTAAGTTTAAATTTTAAAGACATCAGTATAAAAAGAGACAGTTACGAACTTTAAATATAAATTATTTTATACTTAAAAAAAATAGATGAGGAAACACGTTTTTGTTAAGAGCACAAGGATAACAAGAAAAGGGCAAAGAAAGAGCGTATAATTGGTTCATTTCATCATTGCTATTTGCAGATGCTGTTGAGAAAAAATATTCCCTTTTGGCCTATGTATGGCCACAAATTTTTTTATTTTTTATTTTATTTTTTTAATTCTTCATGCATTTGTGACAGCAGAAACGTACTACTGCCTACTGATAATCGTTAGGGAAAAAAAAGAGTAAAAATTTATTCGATGTGGGATTTGTGAGGGAGAGATGATTGAATGGCAATGCCAAAAGTGGTGATATCACCCAAATCACCTCATTTTATAAGGGAAAAAAAGAAGTGAAAATGTAAATTTTCCGATTCGATTAAGGATGACAATTGAGTGAGGTCGGGTAGATGTTATTAAATTCATCCTTGTTTTATTGTTGATATGGGTTATGAGAATATAAATGTTAAAACTTGGATATTATTAGTAAAAAATATCATGAAGGTCTTTATATTAAAAAATGGATAAAAATCAGTTCATGTACATTAGTTCAAAGAATATATTTAGTGTAGCTGATAGGATAATTAGATAGTGATACGTGGCATGACATGGATCAATTTTTAGCAATAAAAATGAATGAATTTTTAACAGGAATACTTTGCTCTTTAATTTAACATACTAGGATTAATTTGTCTATTTTCTAAGTAGAGAGGGAAAAATACAATCAGGCTTTTAGTACAAAAGTTTCCGGCCAAAATTAAATTACAATACGTCATGTAGTAGAGGTGTTCATGTTCCAAGTCGGGCTAGGCAAAGACTCGGTTCCAAAATATTTTTCAAGCCCCTATTTTCAGATCAAGTCAAGCCATCCAAAAAACTTGTTTTACTATTTAAAAATTAATAAAATATTAAAATTATATTTTTTAGTTGTTATTTTATACACTTTTATAATTAAATTTTAATTTAAAAACAGTTTTTATTATTTAAATTGAATTAGTGCCGGCCTAAAGTGTAAAAATCTTTGTCCAAGCTTGGCCCAACAGGCTACCCAACTCTTAGACAGGTCTATCATGTAGTAGTTGTTCACCTTTTTTTTTAACCATGTGGTTTAAAGGTTAGATCTTTCCTTATAAGAATAGAATGTATTTTATGACCAGTTGTTTATCTCTCTAGAGTGCACCTGAATCGATTATATCGGACTTAACCAATTCATTCAACTAATTATGTATCAATTAAATCATTTTTATCGCTTCAGTCCATTATGATCTTAATCAAGTTCGATTTAGCCCAAAATATGGGCTTAAAATTTTGGTTAACCCCTCCAATATTTATTAATGGTTAATCCAAACCTATTTCAAGTCCACTCATATTATTTTTAAATTTATTTGAAAAATATTTATATTTTTTAATTTAATATTTAATAATTATATATATTCATTTATTAAAATTATATAAATAAATAACTTATTTGTTTAAAGTGTATTATATAATATATAAAATATAAAATTACACTATAATATATTAAAAACTTAGAAAGTAGGTCGCGTCTTAAATGCTTGAGCCTAAGTTCGGCCCATATTTTAAACAAGTCTAATTTTTTGTCCAATTTCATTTTTTGAGCTTAATATTGTTATATAAACCTTCCCAAATTTTGTGTGTACTTTCAGGCTTAGGTGAGTTATTTGACCCTTGAATAGGTCTATAAGTCCTATTCTTGACGTCTAGTTACTCTAGTATGAGAGAAAAAACAACATCATTGCGTTAGACAAACACCAAACTCCTAACCGACATCATTTTAAGGCTAAAATTTGGTAAAGTAAACAAAACAGTAAAAAGATCTCTCTAATCCCTTTCAATTTTAATATTGAGCAAATTGGTCTCTCTAAAAAAATCAGAGCAATTCAATTCCTGTTAATTTCAAAAGTAAGTAACTAAGTACAATTAATTACAACATTGCTGTAAAGATGCCATATTCCACGTTGGATGTTACGCACCCCTAGCACATCTTGGGATGGATAAGTTTTTTTAGGTAAAAAAACCTCATAAGTCCTTCTCAACTTTGATATTGAGCAAATTGGTCCATCTCAAAAAAAAAGGAGCAATTTAATTCTTGTCAAATTTGAAAGTGAGCAATCAAGGACAATTAATCACAGCGTTAATATTTTTTGTTAATTTTACATAATTTTAATTGGTATAATAATAAATTTAGCTCTCGAAATTTACATATTTTGTAAATTGGCCTTAATTCTAAAAAAAATTAACAAATTTAGCTTCAACATTTCTACATTTACACAAATGCTACAAGCTAAATTTGTTAAATTAAGACTAAGTTGAAAACATGTGTAAACTTTGAAGGCTAAATTTATTATATCAATCAAAATTATGTACCATTCATGAAAAACATTAATGTTGTGATTAATTGTACTTAGCTGCTCACTTTCGAAACTGACAGGAATTAAATTGCTCCTATTTTTTTAGAGGGACCAATTTGCTCAATATTAAAATTGAGAAGGACTGATGAGGGTTTTTTACCTAAAAAAACTTATCCATCCCAAGATGTGCTTGGGGTGCGTAACATCCAACGTGGCATATGGCATCTCTACAGCATCTTCCCGGCCCCCAGCTCTACCACAACCAGATCACCATTATTTTTTTATTATTATTTCTGTTCAAATATTATTTATTTATTTATTATTGCACAAATTGCAATTTACTGCCAAGAAATATAAGCCCCATTAAATTTAACCCACAAAAAAAGAGTTCCCGATTAAAAGTTTTCCCGGAAAATTTGGATTCAAGGGAAAAAATAGTAGTAGTTGAAATCGGAGAGCGTTGAAAAAGATAAAATGATGGGCGGTGGAAGTGTGTATTGGGGGAGGAAAGAAAAGAGTAGACGAGTGAAGGGAATAGTGGTGATGTTTGCTTGGGTTTCGATTCACGAGAAACACCTTTTGAATTACGTGGATTTATTTTCCTCCCTCGGTTGGAATTCCCTCGTTTCTCGTGCCGATTTTCTCAACGTGTAAGTTTTTTTTTTCTTTCATTTTCTCATTGATTTTTTTGGGGGTTATTTAGGAAGTGAATTAGAATTAGAATTAGAACAAGCTTAATTTAGTTTTTGTTAATTTTTCTAAATTTTATCACATGGGTTGAGAATTTTAGTGGTTTTTGGGATTCTCATAAAATGGGTTTTTTTATTTTGTAGGTGAGTTTGTGCTTCTTCTATTTTGATGGTGTTTTTCAGATGCTTTCATTGTATTTTATTTGTCCTGCTAATGATTGTGATGATTGTATCATTAGGGTGTTTGAATGGGTTTATTTTTAGAACTGTATTTTGGCAATCAAAAGTGGTTGTTTGTGGAAAGGGAAGATCTAATTTTAGTTATTGAGGATGGAAAAATAAGGATATAATCATATAATCTCAGCTAGAAGTGGTTAGGCTTGGGGTGGAGCTGTTTCAACAATGATAGCTGAAAAGAATGTTAACTGTTGGTATGGTGAATGAGTTGATGGATTACAAAGAACACATTGAAGATGCAGCTTGTTGGAAGAGTGATAATGACTGTGATAATTCTATTATTGGGGCGTTTGAATGGGTTTATTTTAAGACTGTATTTTGGCAACTAAAAGTAATTGTCTGTGGAAAAGGAAGATTTAAGTATTTTGGCAACTAAAAGTAATTGTCTGTGGAAAAGGAAGATTTAAGTTAAGTTATTGAGGATGGGAAAGTAAGGATATAATATCAGCTAGAAATGGTTTGGTTTGGGGGTGGAGCTGTTTCGAAAATGATAGCCGACAATAATGTTAGCTACTGGTATGGTGAATGAATTGATGGCTTACATAGAACACATGGAAGATGTGACTTGTTGAAAGAGTGGTAATGACTGTGTTTGAATGGGTTTATTTTGAGACTATATTTGGGCAATCAAAAGTGATTGTTTGTGGAAAAGGAAGATTAAATTTTAGTTATTAGGACTGGGAAAGTAAGAATATCATATCAGCAAGATGTTTTTTGGTTCAGGTTCGGGCTGTTTTGAAAATGATAGCTGAAAAGAATGTCTACCGCTGGTATGAAGAATGAGTTGATGGCTCACATAGAACACAGAAGATGTGACTTGTTGAAAGAGTGGTAATGACTGATAATTGTATTATTGGGGTATTCGAATGGGGTTTATTTTAGGACTTCCTTTTGGCAATCAAAAGTAATTGTTTGTGGAAAAGTAAGATTTAATTTTAGTTATTGGGATGGGGAATAAAGGATATGATGTCAGCAAGAAGTGGTTTGGTTTGGGATCAGGGGCGTTTCGAAAATGATAGCTGAAAATAATGTTTACTACTAGTGTGAGAATGAGTTGATGGCTCACATGAACAGATATAAGATGTGCCTTGGGGGAAGAGTAGTAGTTGTGGGCTATATAAGTTATGTGTGGCTTTGTAAGATTAGAGATTTGACAATCTGTTATGGTATTAATCAAATTTTAAGATATTGAACTTGGCATTTCTTTGCTGCACTTTTCGCAAATTGCTTTCCTTGTTTCATTTTCAAGTATTTGAAAATTTCATTTCATATTCTTTCTGCAGGTATTATCCTAATAGGGCAATGTCCTTAGCATTTGTTCTTCTAAATGAGCTTATTGAGGTCAGTTTCATTAAGGTTTATTATCTTTAATGATGCCTGATAATTTTTCACTTGGGAGTTCCACAAAAATCTTAAAACATTAAACACCTGTTTGGTTTTTGGTTCACAGGAGCTAAAGATTAGAACTTGTCCTGTAGTATTTGTTGCTTTCTCTGGCAGTCCAAAGGCTTGTATGTACAAGGTTTTTCAGGTAAATTTTAGTTCTTATTCAATTTCAAAATGAGTCAATTCACTTTTTGTTCTCTTATCTCCATTATTGCGGTAAAAGTATCATGGAGGCCCATTTACTAAGAGTCAGATTGTATTTTACCCCCTTTACTCAAAAAATGGGCAAATAGTTCATATATGTTAGATCAAAGAATAAACTTGTTCTTTCTGTTAAAAATTTCATTCATTTCTTCTCTTTAAGAACTGGCATGGTTGACAAAATAACTAAATAGTTACAGGTGGCATGCTACGTGTGCCTTATGTTGACGTACAAGGATCAGTTTTTAACATTATTAGGGACCAATTTGTTCTTTGATCTAACGTACAAAGACTCAGTTGCTCATTTTTTGAGTAGAGGGAGCAAGACGTCATCCGACTCCTAATATAAGGGCCTCCATGGTACTTTTACCACATTATTGCAGTTGAAATAATTTAGCTAAGTTTAATTTAGCTAAGTTTAATGTAGATTATTCAAGGAATAGGTGAAGCTCAGCTTAATCTGGTACCCTTCTTTTCTCTCCTAATTTCTTGTAATGATTTGTTGGTAACATGTAATATTTTTCTAAAATCTCAACTTTTTATATATATCATACTAAAGTTTTTGTTGTTACTTTCCCCCTTTTTTTCATTTTGTAAAGGATGGGAGCCACTTGGTTAGAAATTGTATTTCTGGACAAATCTATGATTCTAGCCCGGTAGATTTTGCAAGTGATCTGAATGCACGATTTGCTTTACATCCCTCCATACGTAAAATGCCTGGACCTTCAAAGCTCGTTTCTTGGATTGCTAAAGGCATTTCTTCTGGTTTGGATGGTCTCTATCTTACTGGCTTCGAGTCTCAACGTGCCGAGTATTGGCAGACCCTTTACTCATCAGTTGTGAGTTAATATTAATCCTGTAGCTGGTCCAAGTTGTTTTTAATCTGCTCCCATCAGTTAATTTTACACCTTTCCTCTTTTGCAGGACTTGGATGCTCCATACCTTATTTTATGCTCGGAGAATGATGACCTTGCATCATATCCGGTTATCAACAATTTTACTGAATGCTTACAAGATCGTGGAGCGGATATTATGGTTGTAAAGTGGGATGGCTCTCCTCACCTAGGTCTGTCCCGAACCATGTTCTTGGTTTGTTATTTCTAGAACATATTGTAGCTTCCATAAATTATATTATCAATTGCCATATATGATCAGAGCATATATACATTCTGTATTAGGTAAAGGTAACATGGAGGCCCTTTGTATTAAGAGTCAGATTGCTTTTTGCCCCCTATTATAAAAATGGACAAATTAGTAATTGTATACTAGATCAAAGAGCAAATTGGTCTTTCTGTTGAAATCCCATTCATTTCTATTGCTAAAAACTTGTGCTTATACCTCAAATAAGGTACATGTGGCACGCTAGTGTAACTGTCTGGTTATCCATCAATCACGTTAGTTTTTAATAGAAATGATAAATTTGCTCTTTGATCTAATGTACAAGGATTAATTTGAACATTTTTTGAATAAAAGGGGTAAAATGCAATCTAACTCTTAGTACAGGGACTGTCATGGTACTTTTACCGCAGTATTATGTTTTTTGCTATTGGCTGTTTCCTCTCTAGATTACAATTTACAAATGGGGTTTCCTATACTATTCAGTTAATTCAACTGAAGGTCTGAACTTTAAACCTTAAACCCTAGATAAGAACATAAAGGCATCGTAAGCTGATTCATGTAATCTTCTTCTAGATTTACAAAAACCCGAGGTTTTCTGCTTTAACTTGAAAGCACCGTATCCTGCTTCCGCACTCTTTAAATGTTCAGTTACTTTGTGACACATGAAAACTTACCTACTGTCATTGTTTTCTATTTCAGAACACTACAAGCATTATCCTATCCAATACAGAGCTGTTGTGGCCAGTTTTCTTGAGAAGGCAACTTCAGTCTATTCCCATAGGATCAAGAAACTTGGAGAAACAAATGGTATGCACGATGAGATCTCCGAGCTAATCTTCAACCTGCAGAAAGCAACAGTGAACTCAAACCAAAGCCTTAGGAGAGTTGCTATTGGACCTAGTGACCACTTTTTCTTGCCAAGTTCAGCCGAATGTCACAACGGTAGAGAGACCAATTCTAAACAAGATGAACAAAGAGAACGACCGTTCTCTCTACCTGTACCCCCTACCATTAATGCTCACAGTGTCCTCGGCCAAATTCTCTTTGATGCTTGTGTTCCAAAGAACATCGAAGGTTGGGATATTAGATTTTCGGGTTGTGTAAAGGGGCAACGATTTTCTTCTGATCATAGGTCTTCTTCTTTCCTTGGTATCAAGTCCAGTCGTCGTTCGAGATTATAGTGCATGCCTTTTACGATTTGAGCTTGGGGCATCTCATTAGCTTCATTGTTTGTTTATCTGTGGTTTTTTTTTGGCCTCTTCCTTTTTGTGGTCTAATCCTCTGGCAAGAAGTGTACAGGTAGTTCATTAATATGAACATATATATATTGTATTGGACTATATGTATAGCACTGTTTGTATGTGAGCTTTATGAAATTATTCTGATGACAATTTGAAATTTCATATTTGTATATATATGTGTACGAAGATCTCCTTTTTTTTGTTCTTTTTTCTAGTGAAACACTCATGAGAGCAAATTTGAAATAATTTATATGTATGTGGTATTTATTAATTGAAATGGAATCAAATGTATTTTAATTATTACCTGAATTAATAAATTCAATAAAAGGTATAAAGCTCAAATAAGGTTTCATAGAGGTTTTTTTATTAGGAGTTAAATTATATTTTGTTTTTTTTACTCGAAAAAAAGGAATAAATTAATCATTGTATGTTAAATTAAAAAGTAAATTGGTCTTTCTGTTAAAATTTTTTATCCATTTTTATTGTTAAAAACTTATCACTATATATCATCATGAGGTACATATAGCGTCCCATGTGTAACTGTGATTATTTCGTCAAACATTCCAATTTTTAACATAGAAATGAACGATATTTTTAACAGAAATGATCAATTTGATCTTTGATTTAATGTATAAAAACTACTTTGCTTTTTTTTTTTTAAAGACAAAATATAATCCAACTCCTATCATATGGAGTCGAATTGTTAACACTATTAATCCTCTTTTTGTTAAATTTAGGTTCATTATAACGTGATTGTTTTAGTTACATAGCTACCAAATGAATTTTTTTTTTATTTCAAAATGTTACATCGACAACTTTCATAAAAAAAAAAAATATTAGTGTTAACAGTTGGATTTGAATTTTGAAATCTGAAAAGTAAAGAGACTGAATTCATGAAAATAAAAGTACAAATAACAAATTCCAAATTTGTGAAGAGTACAATGACTTACATCATACTTTAACCATCCAAAAACGATAGTAGAGTTTATTTTTTCAAAACACTTTACTTTTTTAGGGATAAATCCCAAAACCAT
Source organism: Gossypium longicalyx (assembly GCA_025698465.1). Taxonomy (NCBI): domain Eukaryota; kingdom Viridiplantae; phylum Streptophyta; class Magnoliopsida; order Malvales; family Malvaceae; genus Gossypium; species Gossypium longicalyx. Next base: position 108,369,898 of record CM046997.1, on the reverse strand, counting down.
TCAAGAATTATGATGTACACGAACTTTAATTTTGTATAAATTTATACGATATTTTAATTTTATTCAATTTTTGTAAAGAACTAACATCATTATCAGTATAAGACTATTTTATTACTTACATAAATAATTATACTTATCTGATATAAAAAAAATCAATATATTCATTTATCTAAATGTGTAGAATTAAATTACAATCAAAGTTTAACCCGTATATGTAACGACTCAAAGGTCAGTGGTGTAGGAAACAGTAGTTTCGGAATCCCATTTCTGACGAGTGAGTCTGTAAATATTATTATTTAATAATTACAAGGTTAATATAATGTTTGATTAAAGTTTCATCCTTTAATTTGGTAAAATGAATAATTAATTAAGGTATATGAAGTAAATCGTAAAAGTTAATTCCTATAGTTTTTTATTTGCTGAGACAACCAATTAAGCAGTTATTAATTTCTAACTAAATGTTCGGGGCTGGACAGGGCTTTACATCCCCCAACTTTGTTAAGTTATCATTAACATTAACTAATTAAGTTTAGTTAAAATTAATTAAAATTAATAATTTAATTAAAGTATAAAAGATAGAAAAATGATAAAACCCTATTCTAAAGCTTCGGTTGATAAATAGATATTGCAATCAAGTCCTTTTCTTGTAATTTTTATGTTTTTGAGGTTCCGAGAGTTTGGTTTAGTTAGCCAATGCACCAATTTGCAAAACTGTTAAAGTTTTCAAAAGTTTTCATTGTTGAATATTGAAGCTTTTGGTATTAAATTGTTAGATTTTAGCTTAGATATGAAAAATGACTAGTTTATAAAGTTTAATTGCTAGTTTTTTAACATAAGGACTAAAGTGTAAATATTTTGAAATTGATGTTAAATTTCTATAATTATGGATAGTATAGGGATGTAGAAGGATGAAATTGATATTAGTTTCGAAATCAAAGCTCAAATTTGAAAGTTATAGAAATTTCAGTTTTAAGGGCTAAATTGAACAAAATTTAAAATTTTAGGGAACATTTGAAATATTAAATTGAGTTGTTATATGCATAAAATAGGAAGTTATAAAGTATTTGAAATTGATAGATTGAAATAAATTATTATGATAGATCAAGAATTGAACCAACTAAAAAATAATTGAGAAAGGGAAAATTACAGATTAGTCCCTGACATTTTTTTATTGTAGTTTTTGCCAAGTAAGTTCATATGGTGTAATAATATTTAATATTAATGTAAATATCTTTGAATTATGATTTTTTTTGTGTAATTAAAAATTTAAATTGGTTACAATTTGGTACAAAAAGGTGAGACATGGATTAAATTGTAAAGAAATGATAATATGTGCTATATGTACTCGATTGGATATGAAATTTTTTATCATGGGATAATATGTATATGATGACATTACAAGGATTTAAATGTTACGAATATAGTATTAATGCCCGCATGAACTTAATAAATGATTATGATACGATTGGCATGCCAATAAGGTTATTTGTGCACTTATACGGGTTTAGCACATCGGTGCTCTCTGTTTAGTACTTTGCTGCTCTCTACTTAGCACTTTGATGCTCTTTGATCAGCATTTTAATGCTCTCGGTTCAGCACCTCGGTGTTTTTTGGTGTGATGTAGTTACCTGTGTATTTGAGTTTATTTACTAGATTTCATCAGGCTAAATAATTAATGTAAAAGAGAAATGACATTGAAATGTTACAAGCTTGATGTTCAAAATGGAAATTTGATGTTTTGATATCGTAAATAGAGTTGAATTGTGAATTGTACTAAATGGAATAGCGTTTTGATGTTGAATTGCTATATGACTCGGTTATGTGACAACTCACCTTATCGTTGTGAAATGTTATGTCAGGAAAATTGTATCAAGTCAATTAGATTGTTATATTTAATTATAATTTAAGGTAAGTTACCTTTTTTAATATCTATAAACTTACTAAGCATTCGAAATGTTTACTTAGTTGTTTTTCCCTTTTATGTAGATTGTTGGTTTGCGGAACTCGTTGATCAGCTCACCTCAAAGCTCAGACTATCCAACTATCAATTTGATAGTCTTTTGCTCGTTTTAAGCTCGATTATGTGACATGTACATAGGTGTTTATATATGTGTTACTTGTGAATGATGGTTTGGTTTAAACCTTGGTTAATGTTTGATTTTGGAAAGCTAATGTTCATATATGCATTAGTGTATGTTTTGGTAACTTGTGTAACTTTGTGTTTGATATTTAAATGGTAAAATGAGTATGAAATGAGGTAGTATATGTGATGGTAAGAAATGGAAAATACATTGATGATTATATTGAATTGATTAAGCAAATTTGATATATTTTGTTGTTCAAATGAAGACATCTTGGATAGATTGAATTGAAATGATGTTGTAAGGTTTTTGGTATGTATTATGGTATGATCTTGTGCAGCTAAAGGTGTACAATTATGCTCCAAATGTGAAATTGATTAGGTTGACAAGGAGTAGGTACTAAATGGCCTAAAATTTATCAAAAATAGAATTCACGTCGAGACGAGTAACTTTCCTCATCGCAACATCCACCAACAATATATGACATTCCGATGTTGAGAGGCTGGATGTCGCAACGTGACAAATTGTTTGGCAACATCACGATGTGGGGAAGGTGACGTCACGATGTCAACACTTAATTTTTAAAACTTTATAATTTGGTCTTAATTCATGCTAGGTCAACAAAAGAGTTTTTGCAAGCTTGATTAAGGCTCGAATTTAGTTGTGAATCATATTATGGATGTGTTTAAGTCATAAATATTTGTTTGATTGATATATTTACTGTATTTTTACGGAAGTTGCTCCAGCAATAGATGTAACATCTTGTAGCTCGGACCCGATGATTAGGTCAGGCAAAGAGTGTTACAGTATAATTGCATAAATCAAAGTTCATGTATCAAATTACACATTGAATCGAAGTTCATGTATAGTTTTGATATTTATCATTTTTTATCGAAAAAAGAGTAAATTGCACCAAACATCCCCAAACTATAACCCTCATTCTAAATTAGTTGTAACACTCGCGTATTAACTCGGGGTTAGGTACAGTGATTGATCGGGTCAAGAATTAGTAAAAAAATTTTGAAATATAATAAATAGGAATTTTGACTATTAAATTAGGAAGTATATAGATCCAATAAGAAATTAGAAAGAAAAAAAAAACTCTTTAGATAGGAAATTTCAAAATAGATACATTGATTTAGTTGAAAGAATAAAGAAATTATTGTGGGCAAAGTAGGAAAAATATTAAGTTAGGAGGTATATAATAGTAGAGGAAATGAATGAAGGATTAAAAAAAAAATTAACCGAAGTGTTATATGAGTCATACTAGGAAATATGAAAGATGAGGAAGGACAAAGTGGTAATTAGCCAAGTGGATATTTATTAGGTGTAATAATGATGGGTAAAAGTAAAAAGATGAATGACTTAAGGACTTAGTAGCAATTTGACCATTTTAATTAAAAAGTTGAGATATTTTAGTGGAATGGTGTAGAAAAGTGGAGAAAATATGAAATATATCATCTTTTCTCAAACACCAAATCGTCACTACTTCTTCTTCTCCCTCCAACTTCCATTTAACTTTTCTTTTAATTCCCTTCATGTCCTTCCATCATAGTTGAACCATCCAAGCTTCAAACCTTTATTTTTCTTTGAAATTTCCTTTAGTAAAAATCAAAGAGCTAAGGTAAGAAATGATGAAATTATCATACCATACACGTTTATTTTTATTAAATAATATAGGAAAGTCACTTGATTGTGGTTTTTTTAATATATAAATGTTATATGTTTTATATGAAATTGAAGAGAAAGAAAAGAAAGGAGAGGACCTAATTGAAGACAAAGGGAAAGAGAAGGATAAGGAGTGAATGAAGAATAAAATACATCATCTCAAACTTTTTGTTGTAAGTACTACAAGATTTTTAAATTATTTTTTTATTAAAATGCTTATATTGTAGTATGGAATTACTTAGAATAGAAATGTAAAATATATATTTAAATTTGTAAATAGATAAAAAAAAAGATTAGATTATGAAATTATGAAATCTGTAAAAAAAATTATAGGTGGAGAATATGAAATGGTATATTGTTTGAACACTAAGTAATGATGTTGTGATAAAAGTATATGTGTGAAAAATGTGTGATATTTGTGATTTGTGAAATAGGGACTAAATTGTAGATGACAGAGAAATGAGAAATCTTTTTCGAAATATTTATGTAAAGTATTTAAATGTATGAAATTCAAATTTAATGCCCAAGTAGACGAAATTTAGAACTATTAGGATATTAGTGGCATGTCATTAAGGGACCTTAGCGCGCTCTCCGATTTTTAGCTAATATGTATTAGTTAATTCTTGTAGTGCTTACTAAGGCTTCACCGGTTTAACGCGTAGGAACAGTTAGACTTGAAGAGGTAGAGTCGGGTTAGGAGATCTCTCATCTCATCACATCCTCAAGAGCTTCAAGAGTAGGTACCATATTTTGAATTAAAATGGCATGTACATAGGTAGACCAAATGTGTTCCCATGTGTTAGGGACTAAAATGCAAACTCTTGAAATTCTATATATTTTGGTTTACTTGAAGTATTTTGGTCTATATGAAATGAATTTGTGAAACTATAAGTATGTTTGCCAATGTGGTTTGGTAAGTTAAAATACTATGTATAAATGTTTAAATTAAACAGTATCTAGCCAAAACCGTTTTGGCACCAAATGTAAGTCTTTTATCGGGTCCATACAATCGGATCAGGTGTAGGGGTGTTACATTAGTCCCTAATCTTCAAAATATTCCAATTATATCTCCAAACTCTTGATGTTATATCAATCAAATCCTTCCATTATTAAAATTGTTTATTTAACCATTAAATAAAATATTAAATCTTATGTGGCATAATTAAGATCAAAATTTTAAAGAAAAGTGTCACATACCTTTTAAAAATAAAAAATAAAAATAAAATAAAATAGGGGAGAGAGAGAGGGAGAGGTAGAGGGAGAGGGAGAGGGAGAAAACTTTGAAAACCTCAAAACCAAGATTTTTACAACATTCATTTTCACGATATTCAATTTTTTATTAAAATTTTTATTTTAAATTATACTGCATGAAATATAATGTCTAATTTAATGGTTAAACTAATGATTTTAATAAGGAAATACTTTATTGATATAACATTATTACACTCCTACTCAAGGTAGCCACGTGGCACTCGTGGGAGGTACTAGTTGGATACCTGAAGTCGATTCTCCACCTCCCATCAACTGGGCTGCCCTCGATTGCCTAGCCTCTCGAAACCAACCATCCGCTATAAGACTACTCGTTGATAATGAAAATGTCCCCTCTCATTAGGTTTATTGGGTTTCAATGTGAACACTCCTCCAAGTGTAAACACTTTCTTTAAGGACCACCTAGGCCTACCTGAACATAACAGCCTCATTTGAAAAGACATAATATAATAGGTTCCATTATACATGTTCTCTCACATGCTCCATGATAATAACCACCTTATCACATCATCACTCTCAGTCAAATAATATTTCCTATAAATACCCTTCAATTTGAAGAGAAAGGAATCTTCTTTCCCTATTAGCAACTTTGAGCACTTATTCCCGACAATTAATCCTCTTAGCCCTCACCAATCTACCTCATCATTCTCTTAACCTTCTTTGGCTCTTAGCCTGTTAAGGTGAACTGATCTCCTCTGGACCACCATTACCTCTTCCTTTATTAAGACTTGTATCAACAAATGTCAATAGTTTAATGATGTAATTAGAATGTTTTAAAGTTTAAGGACTAATTTAAAATGAGGGTATTAGTTTGAGAATATACAATGTAATTAAATCTTGTAAAACACCAACTTTTTTGATTGATTAAAATGAACGGAGCCTGATTCAATCTGGTAATCACGTTATTTTGTCGTCTCAGCTAAGGCCACGCCATCAACCATACTCGGAAACGATCCTTTTGACAGTACCGTACCCCTCACCTATACGTACGCAAATGAAAACGACGTACAGAGTTGCAGGTACACTGATTTCAGTGAGACAAACAAATTCTGGGTATTTCATTAGTATCACCATTTGACATTTTGGTAGTATATAACCAACCCACTTTTAGATCAAAGCTGAAAAAAAGAAAAAGGAAAAGAGAGATTGTTTTGTTTGTTTTTTGGGGGGCATATTGATGGATGATGATGAATACCAACATGAAAATCAAGATTGAAGAAGAAGAAGAAGAACTATTTGATGATGAAGGAAATGACCGTCTCCCCATTTCTCAGCTTTTCCAGCTCCTTCAACAACGCCAATCCATTTCCACGGTATGCAACTCTCTGCCTTTTTCTCTACTTGCTTAGAACGTGTTATGGTACAAAATAATAAGCAAAACCTGTCATGTTATATGTATATATATATGATTTTTGTACGTAGCTAAATGGCTGTGTTTTTAGTGTTTGTTGATTTTCTTCAGTTACTTATCTCCTTTGTTCTTATGGTTTTTTTGTTTTCTTGAGCTATATCTGTAGAATCTTGGATGTATTATTAAGAATCCTCATAGTCTGATGTTCTTTGGATTTTTTACTCTTTTTTTTTCCAGTGTTTTTGCTTTAGGAAAACCATATAGGAACTGCAATGTTTTGGGTATAAAAATTCACTTGAACTGAATGCATTTGGTAACAATTAATACCCAAAACCAGAAAATCAGATTTGAACCAACAAGTATTAGGGTGGTTCGAACCTGTAGACAAGGGAGGGGTAACCACGATTGCCTTGACTGGTAAGCTGGGGTTCATGCATGAATCTGGTTGGTGCATCGTGTGGGAATTATTATTATTTTCTTTTGGAGTACCCCAAAATAATGGAAACCTGGTTTCCTCAGCAGGAAAATATTCATGATTGTCGACAGAAGGCTTCCAGGTTGGTCAATTCATTGATAATTTTTTGATTTAGGCTAAATGCTTAGTTAGGACTTTTTAAAAGTTACTCACATAAATGCCAAATTTTCAAACTGGTCATATAAGAGCGAAATTTAATTTTTTACTACAAACTGAGGTTAAGTGTGTGAAAAGCTCTTATTTGAACACTTTCAAATGAGTTTTACCCTTATTTGACCATTTTAAAAGATTTAACCTTTATTTGAGCACACTTGAAAAGGATTAGCCCTCATTTAACTTGGTCCTAATGTGAGCAACTTGTAAAAAGTTAAAGGCCAATTTGAGCATTTAGCCTTCGATTTTTATTGTCTTTATTGATTTGCTTCATCTTTATGTATCCAAAAGGAAGAGACCTAGGGATAAGAACTATAATGATCATGTTGTTAAGCGTACCAAAAGAGATGCAAAATCCCCTGTAATAGAGAGAGCAGAACAGGTTCAAGCTAATCTTTCAGCTGAATTCCCTAGTTTCTTTAAGATCATGATCCCATCAGTGGTTTGCCGTGGGTTTTGGATGGTGAGTGTGAATATATTCATTCCCCCATTGCTTATGGAAAAATAAATCTTTGTGCAATGCATTGATTTTCTTTCTGTCTTTTTTCTTTTGGCTGTTAGTCATTACCTAAGGAATTTTGCCAACTGAATCTGCCTAATCATGATGCTACTGTAATCTTGGTTGGTGAAACTGGAAAAGAATACAGAATCAATTTTCTTGTTCAAAGGAAGGCTTTGAGTGGTGGGTGGAAAAAGTTTTCCAAAGAACATGGTTTACTTGTTGGGGATGCTTTAGTTTTCCATTTGATCAGGCCTTCCAAGTTTAAGGTATTGTCTCATATATATATATACATATACACATAAAAATATATAAGGTAAAAGTAACATGAAGTTCTTTATACTAAGAGTTAGATTGTATTTTACCTCTTTTATCAAAAAATAGTAAATTAGTCCATATAGTTGGATCAAATATTAAACCGGTCTTTTTTTTTTAAAAAAATTTCATCTATTTCTATTATTAAAAATTGGCGTAACCAAAGTATGTCGCGTGTATCTTATGTTGATATATAATGGCCAGTTTTTAATAGTAAAAATAGATGAATTTTTTAATACAATGAGCAGTTTGCTTCTTGATCTAACATAGAGAGACTAATTGACCCACTTTTTGAATAGAGAGCAAAATGCAATTTGACTCCCAGTACTAGAGCTTCCATAGTAAATTTACCATATAACAATTAATTGATGCCATTAACCATTGCCGGCACTGAATTGAATAATCAGGCTCGGCTTTGGGGGTTGTCTAGAAGTGCGGCCGCCTAGGGCTTAAGGCTGAAAGGGGTCCAAAATATTGTTTTTCAGCTTTTAATGGGCACAAATTTTTTTTTAACTTTTAAAAGAAAAAAAAACAACTTTTATGGGCCCCAAATTATTTTTTTTTTAAGTTTTAAAGGCCCAAAATTTTTTTACCAACTTTTAAGAGACCTAAAAATTTTTTCTCTAACTTTTAAAGAATCTAAAAAATATTTTAATTGTTTTGCCTAGAGCCCAAAAATATCAAGAACGAGTCTAGAATAATTAACTAACTAGAATAAATATGATGTAGAACACATTTACATAGGGTACTCAAACTTGGGATATCAACTTTGTTGTTGAGCTAATGTCTTTTAGTTTCATGGAATTATAAACTAAGTTCTAAATTTGGAAACTTTTATTTGCCTAATAAAGACTAAGAGTCCATGAGCTAGAATAGAGCCTAACGTCCTACTTCAAACGCTTCATTTCTAGTAGTGATTAAAAATTTGTCGGCTTTGTTGAAAATTTCCATAAAACATCTCTTCTTTTCTCAAAATTTCAGGTATATATTGTGAGAATGAATGGCTTAGATGAAATAGATGCAGCTCTTGGCCTACTCAGATTACAAAACAGTGCAAATCAGACGGGCATTTGTAAGTGATTTACTCATCAACTGTGCTTCATTGCCATGCATATGTAGAGTTGATTTCAGTTTGGTCCTTTAACAATTACCATGCATTGACTGTGAATTGAATACAAAAGATGATGCAGGAAAGAACAATTCAAGGCCTTTTTGCAATGATATAAATCAATATGAAGTCCATAAGTATGGCAGGTCTTTTCTTAGGGCTCAAGAAAACCAGTCAGAGAATGGCACTTTGGATGTTGGCTCCAGTGAAGTGGAAGGCATTAGGTTTACTAAGATTGTTAGCGTTGCAGATGCCATTAGAGCTTCCGAGATTTCCACCCCGCGATCTGGTTTTGTGCCGTGGGACAACGCTTTGAACAGCTTCGATTTTCTAGGAACCGATGTTGGTTCTTTACACGAAAGGGTACACCATGTACTTAACCATACTTTTGAATCAAAACCGGAACTGAAATTGAAGTACAAGGAAGCCAAACTCGAGAGAGCTTATGCAGAACAAGAAACAAAGTCTCTCGAATCGGATCTTTCGGGGAAAAAAGAGGAAATGCAAAGGCTGGATGCTGAAATAGATGCTTTGACAGTGAATGCCAAGAGATATGAACTAATGTTTGAAGCAGCTGCTAATGCTCCATGGTGATGGACTGTTGAGAAACATTTTACTCTATATATATTGCATACCATTAATGTTTTAGCTATATACCAACGCTACACCACAACCATTCATCATTCTATAGGAAAATATTAACTGGTACTTGCTTTTTCTTTGTTTCTTAGCATGGAAAATTAGGTAAGGGATTGATGAACTTTGAACTAAATATTACATAGTTTAGGAATTTTAGGTGATTAATGCATAAGAGATACTTCAAAGTTCTGGGAAATTTTGACAGTTCTTGAAATCATATTCATAGTCTAGACTTTAGTGTGCTTTAATTTTCTGAATGTTCTTTGTTGTTGACTTATGGATATTGTAGAAGATAGTTAAACTCTTTTATATATAGATAAATAGATAGATTGATTGAAATTCTCTCTTTGGTGTTTTTGATGATTAAATTTAGTTAAATTTTGTTATTAGTGTCTCTTCTAGGCATAAATTATGTATTTAATTTCTATACTTTAATTTAATACTTTTTATCTTTTCATTTTTCGAATTTAAAATTCAATTTTGATCAAATGGTAATAGTTAAATTCATTAAATTATACTATTTTCAAAATTTTCGCTTAAATTTTTTTTTAACTATCTCTTTAATATGAAAATCTTAAATTACTAAAGTGAATAACACATGACTTTGAAAATTATAATATTTTAACTTAAAAGACATCTTCATTATTTGAATGGTGGCATAATTAAATCTGAAATTAATATAATTGGTTGATGATGATATCAAAATATTTAAATTTGAATTTTAATATATAGATTTTTTGTCTGGTTTTTTGTTTCCAAATTAAACTTCGAGTAAAAAATAATAATAATTAAAAATATTAAATTTTTGCACCACCCAGGTCAAAAATATTTCCTAAAAGTTACCTGTCAAAACCTAAATATATCAAAATGGTTGAAACAAAACTTATGGAAATAAGAAAGTTAAATTATTTGTATTGGTTTAAGATCGAAATAATACTTATCAATTATATTCGATTGAATCTTAGATTAATTTTATTATAATTCGAAGATAAATTATATTTAATCGTCAATTAAATCTTAGCTCAACTAATTGTATTTTTATTACAATGGAAGCCAAAATTATAGATAAAAATAGACCAGCGACCATAATTTTGTGCAGTAAAAAACAAAATTCCAAAACTAATCCTCTTCATGATCAACTAAAATTTTATCGCTGAGAAAGATTCCTGAGCAATCCAAAACATGTCTGAAAAAAAACCCAAAGATCAGAGCCATGAAAAAAAGTAAAAATTTTACAGCATCAAATCAAAATTATATAGCTTCTTTAACCCGTAGTAGGATTAGTAAAAACATCACTTAATTCACTTTCGTTTATGTCAGGAACATAAAACGAAGACCAAAACTATAGTCCCTGAAATACCAAGCAAAACCTGAAAAAAGAAAACCAAACACCCAGAGCTTTCAAAACAGTACCAGGTTCGTAAATTTCCCCAGTTTCAACTTTCAAGCCTTTTCCCTTTGTTTCTTCCCTTGTATTAGTGATCCAAGTTTCTGATTACACTGTGAATCTGTTTGTTCTAACCAAAAGATTCCCATCATCAAAGTAAAGAAGCTAATGGGAACCAAAATAGATGAACCTCAGATTCCTGAAATGTCGTTGGATCCTCCTGAAATTACTAACCCACAAGTAAGAAAACCCTGTTTTTCCGACATGATTTTTGTTTCATTTCCTTGATGTTTGTTAGATTTAGGTTATATGTAAGAAAATAATTCCTGGGTTTGCTTTTGTTTTTTCTCTTTTGTTTTAGATAGCTAGGAAGATTCACAATGTTACATGCACAGATGGTTCTGGGTCATTTTTGTTCCTATGTCAGGACCATCAGGAACTTGGATCTTTTTGTATCCCTGTGTTTGTTTGTTGTAGGAACAAGACAGGGTCGAAGATCTTTTACTAGGATGTCATTGTTTAAGCAGTTTAGTTGCTAAGTTACCTGATGATGTTTTATTAACACATCAATGGCAGCTCCATTTGTATTCTGGTACTGGTAGTGCTTAATTAGTCATTCCCAGAGTTGTAATAGGTTCCCCTTTCTGATTTCTCATCGTCATTGCACTGTTTTCGTGCTAAGAACTTGTTTGTAACAACACAGGGTCGAGGATCTTTTCCTAAGATGTTGCTAAGTTAGCTGATGTTCTATTGACACATCAACGGCAGCTCCATTTGTATTCTGGTACTGGTAGTGTGCCTAATTAGTCATTCCCAGAGTTATAATAGGTTTCCCTTTCCTGATTCCCATCGTTGCCACACTGTTTTCGTGCTAAGGAATTGTTTGGAACATCTCAAACTCATAATCGAGCCTCACTTGAAACCTCAGGATTGATGAACATCGGGATAGTTTTCAAACATTGAGCTGATTGACCTCAATGGCTGCTCCATTTGTATTCTGGTAGTGCCTTATTAGCCATTCCCAGAGTTGTAATAGGTTTCCCGTTCTGGTTTCCTATCATTGCACTGTTTTCATCCTAAGAAATTGCTTGGAACATCTCGAACTCGTAATCCAGCCTCGCTTGAAACCTCAGGATTGATGAGCATTGGGATAGTTTTCAAACATTGTGCTGTTTTATTTGTCTATGAATGATCAGTTATGAGCTTATCTGCACCATATGTTCGAATGCTTGTCTCTCGGTTTAGGATTTGCCTCATGTTAATTACTTGCTGTGAATAAAAGAAGGATCTGATCGATGATCTTTGATCGTGTCTGTAGCCTAATGTTATGGAGCGAGTGGAGGAGATTCAAGCGAATCTAGCTGGTAGGTTCCCGAGCTGTATGAAGACCATGGTTCGCTCGAATGTTACACACGGATTTTGGCTGGTGAGTGTCGAATATATTTGTGAGTCTGTTAGGAATGATATTACGTGTTGGAAGTTCTAACTCTTGGTTGTATGTTGACAGCATCTTCCTATGCCTTTCTGCAAATTGCATATGCCAAAACAAGATACGACCATAATTTTGGAAGATGAAAGTGGGGAAGAATATAAAGCATCTTACATTGCACAAAGGACAGCATTGAGTGCCGGCTGGAAAGCATTCTCGGCTGATCATAAATTAGTCGAGGGAGACGTTCTAGTTTTCCATCTGGTCGGTTCTTCAAAATTTAAGGTACACGATTTGATTTATTTCTCTTGTATTTGTATGTCATATAATGTGTTTTTGAATCCTTTAGCATATGTTCTTATAGGTTTACATAGTCCGAGCATTCAAATCTAGTGAAGTAGATCAATGTTTTCGGTCACTAGAAGTGGATATCCAAGCGAAGCCAATTCGTTCAAGTATGTTCTCTTTGAACTTCTTTCTTATTTAATAAGTTCTAAGTCCATTAACGTTGTTGATCCGATTGTTTCGGCCTTTTTCTACGGTGATGTTGAAAGTTCGTATGAAGAGGACAAAGAGACCCTCTAAGAAGGCCAAGTGTTTGGAGCTTCTTCCACTCGACCCACCAGATGACAATGTCGAAAATAAGAGTCTAATGGTATTAGACACCAATAGTGAGCATTTAACCGATCGATATGATAATGACAACAAGGATCCTAGCTCGGGTCTCGACGATGGTATCAAATCTTTGGCATCCGTTATCGATTTTAAAGAGATCAAAAGCATTGACAACTTCATTATTATAGTGAACGGTTTGAGAATAGACTCCGAGCTTTCAGAGTACCATAGAACTAAGTACTACGAGCTTTGTTGTAGTCAAAACTCGTTCCTCCACGATAATCTTCTCGAGAGTATTAGTAGTAAATTGGCAGCCGAAATAATCACACAGATTATCAACATTGCTGAAGCTATTAGAGCCTGTAAAATTTCTACCTCTCAAGCGGATTATACTCTTTGGGACAAGACTCTAAAAGGCTTCGAGTTATTAGGCATGAATGTCGGGTTTCTTCGAGCTAAATTGAACCGGTTGAATACCCTTTCCTTAGAATTACAGCAGGATGTGGATATGGAGAGGTCTAAAGAGCAAGATCACATGAAAGAAGAGAAAAAATCACTCGAACGGAAGCTTGTGAAACTTAAAGAGGCAATGCGTAAGCTCGATACCGAGATAGAAACCTTGAAAGAAAACGCCGAGAAATATGAGCTTATATTTCGGGAAGAGGTTACAGCCGCATGGTGATGATAGTTCATGTAAGTATCACCGGCCAAAACTTTAGTCAAGCAACCGGATGGACCGTGGCATAAGCTTTATATAGGGAAGTTGTTGTAGAAATATTTTTAAGTCTTCTATTTGCCTATTCAAAGGGACTTCAATGGTGTTGAAAAATGAAGAAGCTTTCATCAATATATATTCCATTTGGTTGTATCCTATTGTGTATGTATATTTTCACATATTATATCGTATTTAAGATATTATATATTTATGGCATAATGATGAATTTAACCTTTAGTATTTATATCTTTTGTCAATTTGGTCCTTATTCTTTTTTTGTTTTTTATTTCAATTTTGCTCTCAACCTTTTAAAAAGAGTCAATTTTGGTTATCAACTTTAGGGGAAATCCTAACTAAAACATTAAAATTTTAAGCATGGCAATCTACGTGTACTTTATGCTTTTTTATTTTTATTTTTATGAAATAATCAAATTATTTATTAACATGGCATTTAAGATAAATAGTCTTATGTCAGTATGAAGTACACGTAAATTGTAATACTATGTCAGCATCGTTTAAAAATTAATGTTTTAGTCAGCAATTTTATTAAAAAAAATATTTGACTTTTTTTTGAAAAGTTAATGATTAAATATAACTAAAAAATAAGGGTCAAATTGATAAAAGATATAAATATTGAGGGTTAAATTTTATGAAATATATTTGACTAAATAATTTTAATATTCAATTTGGTACTTATATTTTCTTGTTTAGATTGCTACCGAATTTGGTTTCCGACACACATTTTAGTCTATTTTTGTAACTTCCTTAAAATTTGACAATGTGGGCCTATCATGTTTAGACACATGTACTTGTCACATGTAATAACTTTTGATTAGTCCACAGCATCCAATTTTAATGGAGTTGCAAAATGGACTAAATGTACTATAGAAGTTAAATTCAAGTACCAACTTAAAAGAAAAACATAGATACAATTTAAATTTAGGTAAACTACATTTATGGTAACTAAATTATTTGTAAGTTTATATTTCAGTCACTTAAATTCAAAAAGTTACAAAATTGTCACTGAATTATTTGAAAGTTTTCATTTAAGTCACTAGGCTATTAAAATTGTTGTTGTATAGTCACCGCTTACACCAATAAAAAACCTTTATTCTCCTTATCTTCTATTGTTCAGTTTTTTTTTCATAAAATAGTTTTGAACATCACGAATCTGCAAACTAGAATCCAAACAACTTTCTTTTCTGATCTTTGACATTGGCTATCAGATCGACTTGAATTTAATGTATATTCTTTTACTTGTTAATGGGTACTGATCCACCGTATCATCTTTGAATCGTCACTTGAAACAAACTAGCTAGACTTTAAAAAAAAATAAAAATAACTTAAATAAAAACTTCTGAATAATTTAATAATTTAAATGAATTTTTTTAAATAATTTAATAACTATTTTGTAACGTTTTGAAATTGAACCACTAGAAGGTAAAATATATATATTTTTTACAAATTATTTTTTTTCATTGTGGCTTCAAAGCAACCCTTTTAACGTTGAAGGAATCCTTTCTTTAGAAGCAAAGCTTTAAAAAGACAAAAACTGTATATAACTATTAATGACGTTTCTTTTCACTGTCGCTGTATATTTATTTAACTAAAATCGAGCAAGCTGCCAAATAAAAGTTTATAGTTGTTTTTCGGACTTACAAATTGGGATAATATAATTTTTGGTCCAAAATTTGGTAGTTAAGTTTATTTTGGTATTTATATTTTTTGGTCCACTTTGGTTGTTGAATTTAGAAAGTAAATCTTTTTAGTCCCTAAATTTGAAAATTATAAAAATTTGATGATATCGTACTCTGAAATTGTGCCACATCATCACTTGAAAATTAAAAAAAAAGTATATAAAATTTCAAGTGATGATGGTGTGGTATAATCTCAAAATGTCACATCCATTGATGGTGGATAGGTCAAACCATAGATTCTCAATTCAACTAGTTTGATTAGTTCGATTGTCAAACCAACAAAAATTAAATAAATAATTAGAAAGTCTTAAAATTTTTAAAAATATAGAAATTTTATTAAACCAATTCAATTTGTTTAACTGCCCATTTTGTCTCGATTTTTTTTATTTTTACTAGTTTCAAGTAGTTTCCGAGTCAATCGATTCAACTCATTTATTTGGACCGTTATATCCATCAGTTTTTGGTCTATCCAATCTCTTGTTACAAAATCTAATTTTAAGAATTAAAATGGATCTAGTTGCCAAGCTCAATTATCAAAGTGAACAAAAAAAAAAATATAAGTTCTAAAGTGGACTATATTATCCCTTGTTAATACCATAGAAGCTGATATTTTTATTTTTGGGTTAATTTCTCCATGCATTCTTCAACTATAACCCAAATTTTAAATTGGACCCTAAGCTTAGAATATTTTAATTGAGGGTTTAAAAATATTGGGTGATAAAAGCTAGTTAGAATTCAATGTTGATTATATTTAAATATATTAATTAAAATATAAATATATTTATACATATTGTATGAATAATTCGAATTAATGTGTCAAAAAAATTCATTTAAAATTTTATCCACGTTTTTAAAAAAAATAGTTATTAATAAATTATATAATTTAATTGTATTTGAAAGTGTAATTGATAATTTAAAATGAATTTTATTAATTTATTAAGCAATTTATATAATTTCTTTTTATTTATTCCTAAAATATAATTAAGGATTTACGTATTTATAATATATATTCCCTTTTTCTATCACTTATTTTTATTTATCGTTTTAGATAATCTAAATATTTTAAAGTTTTTAAATTTAAAAAGAATTTTTTATTTATATTAAAATTTGATGATGTGTTGATTAACTACAATTTAATTATCGATAATAAAATTTAAACTCAAATAGTATTTTAAATTATTTTCTAAATAGACACTTTGAAAGATAATAATAATGAACTTATACTTAAATTATACAATTTTTGGGTTAATTCGTTAAACATCCCTAAACTATCACCCCAATTCTAAAATGGTCCCTAAGGTTTAAAGCATTCTAATTGAATTATCAAAGTATTCATATTGTATCAATCGCGCCTTTCAATCAACTTAGCTATCAATTTAAGCAATAAATGTAGTTAGAATACGATATAAAGTATATTTAAAACACGTGCAAATACATGTGAAACTTAGATTTAACGTGTTAAAAAAGACAAAATGAATGAAATTTAGGAGAGTTTTTCTTTTTGAACATTTCGGATCTAACACATAGTATTTGCAATCAAGGTTGTTTGAACTGATCAAATTGGTCAGTCGAATTAATTAGATCGAGAATTGATATGGGTATTAGTTTGGAGAAGGGAATTGAATTGGATTTTCCATATTTTTTATTTTTTATTTTTTAATAATTTTTAATCAAATCTGACAGGTTGATCAGATTGGCAAACAACGGCTTACCCGATTCGACTATTTTTCCAGTTTTGAAAATCTTGTTTATAATTTGATCCATATCTTTTAACGTCATATTTGAGCTGATATTTAACATACAAGCTAACGGTTAGACTCACAGAAGAACATGATCGATACTATAATGATACTTTGAGGACTCAATTAAAACACTTTGAAGTTTAATACCAATTCAAAATCTAAACTATAGTTAGAGGATTTATGGTGTAATTAACCTTTTTACATCAATATTTTATATATAAAAATTGGGAATTTTACACGCAACTTCAACTATGGTTCTGCAGGCAGCCATAAAATAATTACCCTAAACTGAAATTTTGCATGTGTGTATAAAACAGCTGGATTTTTACAAATTGCAACGTCCAAAAGCGACAGGTTCGTCTCCGATTCTCAAAAATAACAACGCATAATCATTGAATTTTCATCCAAAAATCAATCAAAATCCCTTTGAATTGAAGGTTTTTTTCTTTAAAAAATTATTTTTTCTCTCACGAAAATTCCCCGATTTTATTTCTCTTCGCTTTCGCGCTCTAGATGGAAGTCACAATCTTCCATCACGAGCACATAATTCACCGTTTCCAAACCCTAATTTCACCCTAGACCGAGAAAGGGGAAAAAAGGAGAAAGAAACTCTCTTGGTTTGACCAATTCGCTGCGAATTTGGATTGAAACGGCGGCGAATTGAGGAAAGGACGAGATGTTTGGCGCGTGGAATAATTTTGCGAAATCGGCTGAGGCGGTGGTTTCCCGGTGGGCGGTGAAGAGGGTGTTTAAATTTTTGTTGAAGAAGAAGCTTGGGCAATTTATTTTAGGGGATATTGATTTGGACCAACTCGATGTTCAGCTTACAGAAGGCACCATCCAGCTCTCTGACCTCGCCCTCAACGTCGATTATCTTAATCGGAAGGTACGCTTTGTATTTTTTTATTGGTTTATTTCAAAACTTGTAATGAACTATGAAGAGTAAAAATGCTTGATTATAATTAAAATTTAAATTATGGGGTTTTTTTGTTGGCAAAATGTGATACGGGGTGCTTTGGCTGTATATTTGGGCTTTAACATTTATAAGTAGTGCAAATTTTGAACAAGGAAGAAAAACGGAAAGGAAGAAATACGAAACAGTAAGTAATCAAGTAAATTCAGTATTGCTTTATTTTGAAATTTGATAGACAACATTAGGCTCTAGGTTCTGAGTGCGACTTTGGAACTAGGGGTTCTTGGCAAGAATATTAATGAAACACAGTGTAACTAGGGGCAGTATTCTCATGCATTAGGAAAAAAAGAAAAACATTTTTAGCATTCTGTTGCTTTCTTATGGTTATATTGCTCTTTCTGTGCTTGATTGCCAGATTGGTCCAGCAGCATCTTTGGTCATAAAAGAGGGGTCTATTGGCTCTTTATTAGTTAAAATGCCTTGGAAGGGTAAAGGATGTCAAGTTGAGGTTGATGAACTTGAGCTGTTGCTTGCCCCTTGCTCGGAGGATCATTTATCAAGTGCAGATGAGACTTGTAGTTCCAATGATGATGGTAATGATTATAATTACACCGACTTAGGGAAATTTTCAAATGAAATGGCAGGAAGTCCTAGGAATCCTGATAATGTCCATGAAGGCGTAAAGACAATTGCAAAGATGGTAAAATGGTTTCTTACAAGCTTTAATGTAAAGATTAAAAAGTTAATAGTTGCATTTGATCCGTCTCTAGAGAAGGGTGAAAAACTGGGCTTCCACAGGACTTTGGTGCTTCGGATATCAGAAATAGAATGTGGAACTTGTGTCTCTGAAGATGCTGGTTTAGGTGATGAAGATAGAGATCACAGTTTTCTTGGAATTAGCCAACTTACAAACTTCGTTAAATTCCATGGAGCTGCACTTGAGCTTCTTCAGATGGAGGATGTTGACAATAAATCTTGTGCTTCACACACATCAGGAATGACTTTTTCTGGATTGCAGTCGTGTTCTCCATCAAATGCTGCTATTCGAATCCTGTCAGGGAAAGGAGGTGGATTTTCAGGGAATTTGAAGCTTAGCATTCCCTGGAAGAATGGTTCCTTGGACATTCGCAAAGTGGATGCAGATGTTTCTATTGATCCAGTAGAATTAAGATTTCAACCTAGCATAATTAAATGGTTCTTACTTTCATGGGAAACTTGCAAGAAGTTTGACAAGGTTGAGAAGAGTATGCACTATGAGACAGCAGACTCTATATACTTAAATTCCAATTCTCAATTCCAATCACCAGCACATGCTTCTGCCATGGCTGTCATTGATGAAGTTGTAGAAAATCATGGAAGGTTTTCTGCAGACTGTACTTCCTTGCGTGTTCAAGAATCTGTCGATGAAGTTTTGCTACCTGGTTCGCGTTTTATACCTAATTGGGTACCAATTTCCATTGGTAAAAGCAAGAGGGACTGTGTTGGAGAAGAAGTTGACTTTGGTGCAAGGTTGGTCCCAGTTTCTGCACAATTAAAATTTATGTAGAGTTTTTCTGAAAGGAACTAATATCATAAGCTTCTAAGATTTTATTTAGAAACCCATATATCATATCTACGAGTAACAAAATTTAGAGAATACCAAAGAAAAAAGCACCGTCTAGCTTGCATGTAGTATTTACTGTCATTGTTTCGCATGTTATCTCTGTTCATAAAAAAGAAATCTTAAGCATTTCTAATTCAAATCTTAAAGAACATTTTCTAAAAATTGCTTCAATGGTTCTGCATCGACTATTACTGAGTATAAAATATGAATGAGGGAGAATTTAATGCTGAAACTTACCTCCTAAGATTATGCATTGTAATCTTTTCAAATGCGATTCTTCTAACCTGTTGAGTTTCTTGCCTCTTTATAGTGTGGACCAGTTTTTCGAGTGTTTTGATGGAATGAGAAATTCACAATCAGCTTTGGGAAGTAGTGGAATGTGGAACTGGACGTGCTCTGTTTTCAGTGCAATAACTGCTGCATCCAGCCTTGCATCTGGATCTTTGCATATTCCTTCTGGTATGTGCTCTGTTTTACTGTTCCATTGTGCCTGATTGAAATTCAATTCTTTCAGAACTGGTTAAGGGATTTAAGGAATAATTCTTTGTAGGAAAAGAAAGAGCCAAATAAGTTAGGTTTACATACCTCCTGTTTTAATCAACAGTGCTTGTTGGTGTTTTAAGTAAGACCTCTGGTTAACGTCCAGGAGGTATTAACCCACTTTGAGCATGATGGAGATTTGATCTTGGTGCTCACATATGGTCATAAATAGAGGCTTCAGAGCATAATTTGATCAATATAATTGACACTTGACACCGAAGTAGTGGGAACTTTGTTATTGTCATTGTTGTTTCTTGTACTTCCTGAAAAACAAGTATTTCAGGCTTTGGCCTGTGTAATTTGGTTTGACATGTGCTTCTCCTTGTTTTTAAACAGAACAGCAGCACGTTCAAACTAATCTTAAAGCAGCCTTTGCTGGAATTTCTATTGTGTTGTCCTTTCATGATGAAGATCTGGATCATTTGTGTGATCTAATAGATCTCAGTTCAAACATTCATTATTTGGGCATAGAATGCAGGGATATCTCTGTTCGCGTGCAGGTAATATTTTGTTTGGAGAAGTCCTTTTCTGTTCTGTCTTATTTTTGAAACATAATTTTATGTTTGTTCTTCATGACAGAACTACACTAATTTGAAACATGCATGAGCTTAACAGGTATGTCCTCAGGAAATGAGGTTCGAAGGAACAATGGTGCATGTTGAAGCTGCTGATTATTTCTTCTGCAAGGATGGAGGGGATGGTAGCAGTAATGTTGACGGTAAAACCTTTAAAATCAGAAATCTGCAAGATGAGGTTCACCGTGCTCTTCCTCTGTTTTCCTCGTCTACGGGAGATCAATCATCAGGTGTATTCCGCGAGTTAGTTTCTACTGATTTTCCACTCAGAGGCAAGGGTGATATGGTCAAAATTATGTTGTTTACAACCTCTGGGGTCACTCACTGCCAATGTACTGTGAGGTCTAGTTCATCTGGTGGTGGGTTTTCGGGGCAAACTTCTTTCTCACTGAAACTGCCACCTCTAACTTTTTGGTTTAACTTCTCCTTGCTAAAAATGTTATCGGAGCTCTTGAAGGAAGTTGGAAAATCTACTGAAATAGGTAATAACAAAAAAGTCTCATATGATGCTTGCTATGAGAATTCTGAATCATCTCATCCTCGTGTGAAAAGAAGTTCTAGCACTTGCATTACAACCTTGTCTTCAGCAGAAACGTTACGAGGCAACATATTAATTTCCAATGCAAGAGTAATTCTCTGTTTCCCTTTTAAGAGTGATGATGATGATGATGGAAGATACACTTCATGGGATCAATTTATTGTTCTTGATATTTCTTCACCATCACCATCAAAGGGTGGAATGCAAGACAATAGTCCACCTCTTGATGGAAGTCTGCAGAAACAATTTCCCTCAGCTGGCACACGCTCTTTGCATCTGAACTTTGGTAATCTTTGCTTATACTCAGTCTTATCTGCTCATAAAGATGGTAGTGGAATTGACTATGGTGGCATGCAGAGGCATAATTTTTCTTCTCAAAAGATTCTATCTGTCAGCAACAGGAGTGGGTGTCTTTCCTTCATTAGTATCTTTTGGCAGGAGGGTCCTGTGACTGGCCTTTGGATAGCAGAGAAAGCCAAGTTCTTAGCGACACAAGAAGAAAGCAGGAGTGGAAGTAAATCCATAGGAAAAGGTTATGAGTTTGCCACTGTTACCACTGTGAAAGATCTTGATGATCTAAGTGTTCAAACCCGCCAGGAGATAATTTTTAGCACCACATGCTTTGCTCACATTCATTTGTCTTCTGTTATGGTTGACCTCGACAGTTCACAGTATAGTGGTTTGCATAACCTTTTAAATCAGATTATTACTGGATTATCGTGTTTCTCATGTGAGGCAACTGGTACCAAAGAAGAGGATTCGATGCCTCAAACATCAGTTCTTCTGGAATGCGATTCTGTAGAAATTTCAATCAAACCAGATGCAGTTGAAAATGTGAAAGCTCCCATCCAGAGTGAACTTCCAGGTTCATGGGGTTGTCTGAGACTGAACATTCAGAAATTTGATTTACTATCTGTCTCAAATATTGGTGGTATTACGGGTTCCAGTTTTCTATGGTTAACCCACAGTGAGGGTACATTATGGGGTTCAATCTCTGGGGCTCAAAATCAGGAGTTTCTTTTAATCTCATGTAGTGATTCTGCAATGAAACGTGGTGATGGAGGAGGTTCAAATGCTTTATCTTCTAGGTTAGCTGGTTCAGATATTGTAAACTTCTGGGAGCCAGAGAGCTGCCAAGATTTTACATCTATAACTGTGAGGTGCAGCACAATTGTTGCTGTAGGTGGTCGTTTGGACTGGATGGATGTGATATGCTCCTTTTTCAGCTTGCCTTCAGTGGATCCTGAACAATCTGTTGAACGTAATTTACCAAAGGGAGATTTAGACACCCCCCCTCGCAGAGCTTCATTTGTTCTTAAATTGGTTGATATTGCCGTGAGTTATGAACCCCACTTAAAGAACTTGACTGTTCATAGTGAAGTTCTTGATTCAAATTCTGCTTCGTCAAATGGCAAAGAAGACATGTCTGAACCTTATGTAGCTTGTCTGCTAGCTGCATCTACCTTCTGTCTTTCAAATTCAATGGTGGCAGATTCCCTAGATAATGAATATAAAATTAGAGTGCAAGATCTAGGTCTTCTTCTTCGTGAAGTCTTTGAGTGTGACAAACTTGGGGATTCTTATAGTGCCGAACAACTTAATGGGGGTGGTTATGTTAAAGTTGCTCGAGAGGCACTTATTGAAGCTGTTGTAAAAACTAACTGTAGCAATGGCCTTCTGTGGATGGTAGAGTGTTCTAATTCTCAAATTTATGTTGAAACCTGCCATGACACCACATCTGGTTTGATTCGCCTGGCCGCTCAATTCCAACAGTTATTTGCCCCTGATGTGGAGGAGTCTGTTGTGCACTTACAAACACGGTGGGATAATTATCAGATGGCACAACAGAGGACTGATCAGAAAAGTAGAGACCTAAATTCGGACATTAGCCCATCTTCTCAAATTCATACTGCTACTGTAGAGTTAGAGGGTAAATGTGGGGTGGCTGGCTTGATGGATGAGATATCTGAAGATGCATTTTGCTTGGATGGAAAGGAGACCTTCCAGTTCAGTTCTTCTGGGGTAGAGTTTCACCTTCCCCTTGAGGAACATGTTACTGAAGAAGCTTGTAGCTTAAGCTTTGAAAATGCTGAGATGTTTTCTCGTGATCTACCTGTTAATGGGATAGGTTTTGAAAGTAGCCAAACTTCCTTTCTAGAACCAGGTTGCTTCCCTGAACTAATAGAAAGTTACTGTCTATCTGAGTTACGCCCCCTTACAGAATTATCTACAGGACTAAAATCTTCTCATGAGGTCCTGAAATACAGATCCATAGATGTGGGGGAGGGAGATCTTGGAAGAGGGAACAGTGGATGGTATGAAGATGCTTCTTTAAGAATTGTAGAAAATCACATTTCAGAACCAAGTGGTCAAGCTGGTTTGAAACCAATTGTGGAAGGCCAGCTTTCATATCATGACTCTGGTGTACCTGATAATACAGTAAACATCATAGGACGTGTACTTCTTAAGAACATTAATGTAAGATGGAGATTGCATGCTGGGCAGGACTGGCACAAAACTAGAAAGAGTAACATGTGTTCCAATAATATTCTTGGAAGGGATAGAACTGTATGTCTAGAGCTTGCAGTATCTGGGTTGGAATTTCAATATGACATATTCACACCTGGTGGAGTATCTGTGTCCAAACTTTCTCTTTCAGTCCATGATTTTCATCTCTATGACAAGAGCACAGATGCACCTTGGAAACTGGTAATGTTCACGTTACTATCTTACTTTTATTACTAGTTCGTTACCTCTCCTATATGATAAAAAAATTTGAATTTCTCTAATCCTTGCTTAACTTGTAGGTGCTAAGATACTACGATTCAAAAGATCATCCTAGGGAATCCTCTTCAAAGGCATTCAAACTGGACCTAGAGGCTGTAAGACCAGATCCTTCTACACCTCTTGAGGAATACCGGTATACTTACTGCTTTATATATATTTCTGAATAAATGAAAATTAGCACAGAATCTTTTCTCTGTGAGGGTTCCATAAGCAGTGAGGGAAATTATGTGTTGTCCTTTCCATGAAAAGCGCTGCCCATATGCATGATCAAAACTAATTTATCATTTCAGTTGTTTGTTTTTGACTGCGAGGACTAGTATTCTAGTAGAGTTGGTCATTTTGTTTTTTGTAGTTTAGGTTTTGAAATGGTTTGTCACTCACATGTCTAGCTCCATCTGCTCAGAACTTTAGATACTGATCTGATTCGGATCTAAATAACTGCCTCATGCTACTACATATTATATACTCAGTAGTCAATATTTTTATGTTCTATAATGTAGTTTTTTGAGTTTTTAGCGGCAGTTTCTTGGAGCCTTGCTTTGCTTACCATTTCTACTCAGAAGGAAAAAGTTTGTATTATTAAAACTATTGCTGCCACCATAGGTTTCGCTGTAATTATTTTTGTGTTGGACGCAATTTATAACCGAAGTAAATATTAGAATCACTCTTTGTTGTCACTATTCTGCTTGCTGTTTTTCTGTTTCTGAATTTCTGTCACTTTCTTATGATTAACCAACTTTGCTGTTGCTTTTGTTTACTTGCAGGTTACGAATTGCCCTCCTTCCTATGCGGTTACAGCTTCATCAAAGCCAACTTGATTTTCTCATCACCTTTTTTGGTGAAAAAAGCACTTCACTTGATCAGACTACTAGCTGTCCTCCAGATACTGCTTTGTTGGTGAAGAGGAGCCATAATCTTGCTGGCCATGCCATTGCAAATGAGGCATTGCTACCTTATTTTCAGGCAAGTGTGGCTTTATATTTTTATTGCATGTTCTTGAGTCACTTTTAACTTGGATCTGCATTTTCAGCACTTTTTTTTGGTGTGTTTGCATCTTGGTGATTGGTGTAGCAATTGCACAGTTGGTGTCCAAATTTATGAACACTTATTAGCATATGATTCTAGTTTTGGTAGGACAGTTGGCAAGCCAATTTGTTTTCCTATCTTTCTCCTTTTGGCATTATTTGTGTTCTGATACTATTCTGGTATGGATTTGATGAATAGTGTTGTGCTTCAGGGCTGATATATGATATAGTTATTGTTCGATAATCTATGAGCAGCATAACTTGAGTTTATTGGTTGGATTATTTATTTATGTATCTATTTATGTACTTAATTTACTGTACTGAATGAGGAAATTTTGTTACAGAAGTTTGATATTTGGCCCATTATTGTTCGAGTTGACTATAGTCCTCACCATGTTGATTTAGCTGCACTGAAAGGTGGTAAATATGCGGAACTTGTAAACTTTGTTCCATGGAAGGTGATGAACTATTTCCTCCTTTTATCCTTTTTCTGCAATTTCATTATGCATGTCCCAATGCTACATTTGATGTTGCTTTTTGTCTTTTCTTTTGTTTTTGGCTCTTTTGCTTTTGAATAATTTGTATCTTCGAATTAAACTATGAATAAAGTAGGACAATAGTTGGCTTCACGTTTTGTGCTGCATGATTTCAGTGGCATTGTGTCATGATTTCTCTTCTGGTCCTATTAAGCCTCCTAGTCTAGTTTCCTATTGTTCCAAACACGTGCTAGACCTCCTACTTATGTAGTTCCACTGCTTTTTATGTCATCCCATAAATAATATTTATTAAGATCGAGAGAACTGCTTCTAAATTTCTATTTTCATTTGTTTATTTAATTCTGTTTAAAAGAATGTTGTGGATTGTGCTTTCTACCTGGCATTTTGTTTCATTGTTCTTTTTACTGGAATTGCAAAAATAATACAACTTCTGCTGTCTACTTATTTGTTGTAATGGTTACATCTCACAGTACTTCTGGCTGCTGCCGAGATAAGTCACATGTTCCTAAATTAGTTTCCAACTGATTAACAATGTTTCCCTACTTTCAAGCTCAAAATTAGTTGCCAACCGATTAGTGATGTTCCCTTATCCTCATGTTCATAAATTAGTTGCCAACTGATTAAGAATGTTCCCCTCTTGTTCTTAAATTATTTGCCAAGAATATGCATTATCTTTGTAGATTTGATGTTACCGCTGTTCCTCATTGCATTCTTATGTTTTGTAGTTTTATTTGGTAATATGCCTATAATGGCTCTCTCGTGATTTGAACTTACACCTGCAGCACCTTGTTAACTAAAATGCATTTCACTTTCTCTCTTTCCTGTCATATATGTGCATAGACTTTCAACTGTGCAAGGTTATGCGTGTGGCATGTCTTTCTTATTGAAACAAGATTTTGATGCAGGGAATTGAGCTAGAACTTAAACACGTTCATGCTGTTGGTGTCTATGGGTGGGGCAATGTTTGTGAAACAATTATCGGGGAGTGGTTGGAAGATATTTCTCAA
The DNA here is from genome assembly GCA_025698465.1 of Gossypium longicalyx. Classification (NCBI taxonomy): domain Eukaryota; kingdom Viridiplantae; phylum Streptophyta; class Magnoliopsida; order Malvales; family Malvaceae; genus Gossypium; species Gossypium longicalyx. The sequence goes on along the minus strand of CM046997.1, from coordinate 108,343,270 downwards.
AATCAGGTATACCAACCTTCTGGATGTTTATTGAGAGAATTTTGTTTGCCATCTTGCAAATGTTTATTCATGATATGCTCCTTTTCCTTAACATAGATTCATAAAGTATTGTGTGGCTTTCCTACCGTCCAATCTTTGGTTGCTGTTGGTGCTGCTGCTGCAAAGCTGGTTTCCTTGCCACTTGAGAGTTATAGAAAAGATCAGAGGGTACTGAAGGGAATGCAAAGAGGTAGGTTGTTAAATCAAAATTTCTTCAATCTTGCTTGTGTTAGCAAATTTTGCCCTTGCGTGCAAGCTAAGATGTGCATTTCAGGTACAATGGCATTCCTTCGAAGTATATCACTTGAAGCTGTTGGACTTGGTGTGCATTTGGCAGCAGGGACTCGTGACATTCTGCTTCAGGCTGAGTATATGTTAACAAATATTCCTCCTCCTGTATCATGGTCTTCACAAGGCAAGTCAAAGACGAAGAAAAAGACAAATGTTAGGCATAATCATCCTAAAGATGCCCAGCAAGGAATACAACAGGTGAGCAGTACTAGATCCTTGTCTTCAGGTGAACTCATTCACCCTTTTTAATATTGAGATATATGTTTTCTAGTCTTAAAGTGTGACACTAAAAGTTGATACATGCTCTGAGCAAATTATATTTCAAAGTTTTTGATGGTCGAAATTTGGCAGGCTTATGAGAGCATCAGTAATGGGCTTGGGAAATCTGCTTCTGCTTTGGTTCAGACACCTTTGAAAAAATACCAACGAGGAGCCAGTGCAAGTTCTGCTTTGGCAACTGCTGTTAGGGCAGTTCCTACTGCTGCTATAGCGCCAGCTTCCGGTTGTGCAAGTGCAATACACTGTGCTCTCCTTGGACTCAGAAATAGGTAATTTATCTATAGGATTATAACAAAGGAGCCATGGTTTCTCATGACAAATGAATAAATCATTTTACTCCAGCTTCTGGTTGTGCGAGTGCAATACACTGCTCTCCTCCATTTGTCACTTATTCATTCCTTTCTTTTTAGTTGTTCTGACAAAATGATTTCCAAGCGACATTTTAAATCTGGAGTAAATAACTTATGATGGTATATTTGGTTGCAGCCTTGATCCTGAACGCAAGAAAGAGTCGATGGAGAAATATTTTGGTCCCACTCTGCCACAGGATCCAAATTAATCTTGCAACCAACAGTGTCACTTCTGGTATTTTCACCTTGCTACAGTTCAAAATTTTCTATTGGTCAACGATTTGCGCATCAAAAGAAATTTTCAGCTACTTGTTTCATTTTCTTATCGATACTCAGGATTGTTGTGATAGATCAAAGAGTGTTCTTTCCTCGAGGAGAACACGGATTGTCATGTACCTCGACTTTTCGCTGGCGAGAGTTCGACTTTTCATGTAAGTTGAGCGAACCTCTTAAAATAGTAATATTCATTTACTGTAATTATTCTATTGGGTTTATGGTCCGCTGTCACTAGCTAAGTTACTGCCCTGACCCTAGTAGCCCGGCTTTACTTAGCCGGTTTCATGAATTGTGCAATGCCTGATTTTTTTTTTTTTAACGTAATCTGCTTGTTCCAGGTATACAGTTAATCAAGGCCATTACACTGATTCTTTTCTCGTCGGAATCGGATTCCGGCGGTAAGTTTTGTACAAAAATGTAATTATGTATATCAGTAATTATGAGCAAAGTTTTAGCTTTCCTATAGTGATGGTCTTTCCCACTAAAAACAGTGAGGTGTGCTGTGTGCACTGTGCATATTGCTTCTGTTTTGTGTTGTAAATAAACTCATTGCATATTTGTTATTCAGAAAAGAAAAAAGAAAGAAAGAAAAAGGAAGCAATTTGAATTCCTCTTTCAAAGAATTTGTCTGTCTTTGCTTTTTACCTATTTATTGAAAATATATTAGATTTATTGGATGCTCAAATTAAGCTATATATATTATTACAACTTTCAAATATAATCTTTTCTTACCTTCTTACATGAACATGTATGGATGGCACAAAAAAAAAAAAAAATCATTTAGTTTTTTATTTTGAAAATTTGGGTTTAGGTAAAATCCGTCTCAGCTCATCCAAATATATTTATTGCATCTCTTTTTAATTTTATAATAATTTCTTAATTTTATAAGAATATCATAATATTTGATTTAGTTTTATAGAAATTAATATAAAAATATAGTGATGGGAATGGTTTTTTGGCCTGCATTTGACCTTGCTTGATTTTAAAAGAATTTAACTCGCTGTGACCTCAGACTCCTAAAATAATAGTATACTTGTCTCCCATGAATTCAGATATTTTTAAAATATTTTTAAATTTGTGTGAAAATGTGATTAATAAAAAAAAGAAAGATTTGTAATACGAATTTTTTTATTAGATTTGGTTGATGATTCACCTGTGGAATAGTTGTGATTTACAATGACAGCATACAAGGAAAAAGAGACAACACAAAGGTTCCTTACAAAGAGAAGGGACTTGGGAAATAAATTAAAAAGAGAGCACGAGACAAAAACAGTTTTATTTGAGTTTGAATGGGCGGTGCGTTTACCTGTTAGTGTAAAAACAGCGGTGGCGGGGAGATTAGATACTGTAGCAATATTATAGTGTGAGACAAAAAGTAAGCTAAACGTACCGCACCTAATCGTCCATCCAAATCCACCCTCAATCTGACTCCAACTTCAAGAAAAAAGAACCTAATTTTATCCGGTTGGAATTGATGGATTTCGGGTTTTTATATAACATTTTGTAAAATTTTGAATCGAGATGAAGATTCTCAGTAAATAATAAGTTTTATAGCATGTATAAGTGAAAATTAAAATGAGCGAGTAAGCAAAAAACCGGCTCACCTCGTTACCATCCTAGTTTCCGTTTGTTGGCTTCTTTTTAACATTTAAGGGGAAACAGAAAAAGTCCAACACCCAGATTAGATGAGCTAAATTGAAGAAGAAAACAAAATCTGAAAATTGAAAAATATAGAAACAAGACAAATAGAATTACATGGATTGTAAGTGAAGAACCCTAAAAATGCAGACAAATTTATACATAATCAAAATGAAAGACAAAAATACTACAGGACAGGACAGGGAGAAACACTCCAAAACCTTAAAAAAAAAAAAAAAAAAAAAAAAAAACCATTGAATTGCGAAGGATTTGTTCTCCTTGTATTCCACCCCTATACATAGTTAGCTTTAACACCCCAAATAACATCATCTCTCTAAGGCTTCAATGGCACTTCTCTTCCCTACAACAAAAACATATAATTAAAACACACACAATTATTGCAAAACATAAATTAAAAAACACCCTATCTAATCTCACCTAATCTTGTTTTGCTTCATTTGCTAATAATATGTTCATGACCATGGATACCTTCATTTCTCTCCCTCTTTTTACTCACCACATTAGCCTTTTTCAACCCCAACCTCTCTTTCCACCACCCCGAACCCTTCCGCCGGAACGAACCGCCGCCATTATCACTGTCATCCACGAGCAGCGTATCTCGTAAAGTCAACTTCCTTCCATGTTCATTATCACCTTTCAAAGGCAACAACACACCCTTGAAGAAGATCTCGTCCGCCGGTATCATAGCGTAGTTTTTAACGGAGAATTCGAACTCCGACGACGATACCGGAGCTTCCCTGTAATAGTTTTTCTCATACTTGATCCCTACATCCGCAAAATCATTAGAGAATGAAATCCTAGGGTCCATTGTAGAACACCAATGAACAATGCTTAACAGTTGTTAGAATCCACATGGAGATGTTTAGGGTTTATATATATCACATCTTGGACACTCTCATGTTACTTAGATTTGTCATCTAATGTGAGATTTACAATAATAATAATAATAATGTGGTGGGGTTAATTAATTTTAAACCCTCTTTTCTTTTTTAACTTTTGTACTTGTTCAACAATGGCTAAACTATGCAATTAATAAGCTGGCAAATACTATATATATATATAGAGAGAGAGAGAGAGAGAGAGAGAGAGACCTAGCTAGTCTATAGTATAGTAGTGTTGCTCACTGGTTTTTGAGTGTATTGGCCAACTCATGTGACTAGGTTCCAATTATTATTAATTAAATGGTAAAATTCTGCTGTTAGGCCCTGTACTTTGCGTAAGTTGTGGATTTAGTACCTATACTTGGTCATTTCCGATCCCCTTACTTTTAGAATTTGAAAAGTTTAGTCCTAACCAAATAATAACTATAAAATTCATTAAGTTAAGTATTGTTATTTTTGAAATTTGATGTGTTCCAATATATTATCACATATGCAATGCTATGTTTGTTTGTTATTTTCACACGAAAAGTTAGTTAATAGATTTAACATTTTTCGTTTGCATTAAAATTAAAATTTTGAAAATAAAAAAAATATAGCCACTAAGAATGATTCAATTCGTGAATGTGGAATAAATCTACAACTTTACACATAATATAGGACTAACGATATTTAACCAAACAGATTTAACTGTCACCTAATTAAATTGCATAAAATTATTATAGGTTAAATTGTTTAGAAGGTCCATGTACTATGTGTTTTTAGTTGATTTAGTCCCTCTATTATAATTTCATCATTTCTAATCTCTAACTTTTCAAAAGGTGTATTTCTAGTCTTGAAATTAACCCTTTTTTCATTAATTCTATCAGATTATTTTTTAAAATATATATAAAAAAGTATCAATTATATAAAAAATGCCAATATATATTCTCATCATACATTTTAAAAAAACCTAAGTCATCTCAAATTATTTGATGAAATTAAACTAAAAATATACATTTCAAAAAATAAAATAATTAAAATTGATGAAATTATAATAGAAAAATTAAATTAATAAATATAGTATAGGGATATTGCTATAAAATTTGACTATTAATATATACACTAATTTCATAAAATATATGCTTAACTTGTTGGTGATAGTGAGTTAGTGATTGGGGTTAGAAAAATCATCTAAGTTTTTTTTTAATTTGGTGAATTATAAGAGGAGGATAAAGTTCTAATAGTAACGCGATTAACGTAAATCGAACCCAGATCACACTTAAGGCAATGAACATCTTAACTATCGAGCCAAATCTCGTATTCTAAGTTAAACAACTATTTTTTTTTATCTTTAATGTAATGGATCAATTATTGTTGAAATATAATAATAATAATAATAATAATACATGATTAATCCAAGTTCATAAAAAGGTGTGATGGAGATTACTTTATAAGTAGCACAACTTTACATACATATAATTTGAGACAATTATTACAACCATTATCAATTTACCCCCCAAAATCCCATGTTAGGGTTCTTATATTTTAACATTATTGTGTTTTGTTATTGCCATTTCCAACCATGCATAGGTTCAAGTCTTTTCAACACTTTGTAAAGCTCCATGTGGACCTTAGCTGTTAAAAAGGTAATCAGGTAGAAATTAAAGTTTATCTATACACCAATTAATTAATTAATTAATTAATTGAAACATTATTTTACTTAATCTATTTTGACTATCAATTTGTTTTTTCTCCTTTGCCTAGTGAACTTTCACATGGTTCATTCTTTTGGTTAAATTATATAAGAGGTCCTTTTATTATATGTTCTTTTATGAATTTAGTTATGATACTATAATTTGATCATTTCTAGTGCTTGTACGTAGTTCCCGAAAATGTGTATTTTCAATACTCATGAGGTTTTCTTTCCTTTCTATTAATTCGCATTTTTAACTAGTTTAATCCATTTACTATAATTTGATAGCTTTTAAAAATTTTAGTCTATTTATTATAATTTTATCATTTTTCACAAATTTAGTCTCGTTACTATAATTTGATCATTTCTAGTGTCTCTAGTTCTCGAAATGTGTATTTTCGGTACTCATGAGGTTAACTTTCTTTATATTAATTCCATACTATGCATTTTTCACGAATTTAATCCCTTTACTATAATTTAAATTTTTTTTTATGTATTTAATCTCTTTACTATAATTTGATCATTTCTAATTTCTTTAGTTTTTGAAATGAATATTTTTATATTTTAGTACTAAAGCCAACCTTTTTTGAGTTAATTCCATCAAATAATGACATGATTTTTTTTAACATGTAGTGACATGGTATATATACACCTTGACACACAAAAAAAAAATTGTCCAATTGTACAAAATTTATTAACGTGTATATGTTATGTTATATTATCATACATTAAATTCAAGGTGAGTTTTGATGGGCGGTATATTTACCTACGGTTAGTGTAAAAATAACGATGGTAGTGAAATTAGATATTGTAGCGATACTATAGCGTGAGACAAAAAGTAAGCTAAACACACCACACCGCACCGCACCACACTCACCCCAAGTCACGTCAAATTATTTACTAGAATTAATTGATAAGTATAGAGATTAGAAATGATCATTATAGTATAGGGCTAAACTCAACAAAAACATAAAATACAGGGACCTTTGTATAAAATTTTCCCAATTTCTTTTTTTATTTACATGAATCCCCAAATGGGAATTTGACAAGTGTTGAATTTGGGTACTTTGAGACCTAAAAAGCTATGGATTATATAAAGGGTAAAGACAATGTGCCAAAGGTGCCAACTTTCATGGTTAAATGGAGAAAATGTTGGTCTAATTGGGCAGTCTTTGTCCCACTTTGGTCTCCCATTTTGGTAGCAAACTTGTCTTTTGTTCAATATTAATCTATACAAAGAATCTATCTTATATATTTTTGGTGTTCAAAACAAGGCTCGATTTACAATGTTGGATCTCAAAAAAGAAGAAGGAAAAAAAAAAAAACTCTACTTTCTTAATTCTTATTTAGGTGCTTTGAATGTAAACTACATTAAAGTCTCTCTTTGTATTTTATTTATAACAAAATTAAACATTAATTGTCTCTTTGGATTGGCGTTTATTTTTAGTGTGATCATTTAGTTTTCTTTTTGTCTTACGCTATAGTATCGCTACAGTATTTAATCTCACCGTCATTATTGTTTTTACACTAAACGTAAGTAAACACATTGCCCATCCAAAAGAACCCTGACTTTGTTGGTTTGATTTTAGTTTAAAAAAAACCTCATGCTTTTTTTTTTTTAATCGTAAATGTTGTTTAGAGCGGGTTTATTGTCTTTGGGTGGACGATTTTTGAAAATTAGATGATTTTGTGTTATGAAAGGTCTATTTTGACGGAATAATTTCACTTTGTCGGATAATCTCAAACATTTGAGTTCTTTTTAGAGTTGAGTGATAAAATCATGATAGAAAATTATACAGACATTTTAAAAGCTTTTCATGAAGGAATTCACCTCTTAAATCCAACAAAAGAAAAAAAAAATTATTTCCATGTTTGCTATATAGAACAATTTGGAAACCCTTTCTTGATTTGGGTTTTTGAATTATAAAATGTTAGAAAATTTCATTATATACAGGGGTGGATCCAAGGGTTGACAAGGTCCGATCTCCCTAGTATAAAGAATTTTTCATTTAAGTTATTTATATAATTTATAAAATTTTAAATTAATAATGGTAAAATTATACTTTGACCCCCAAAAATGATAAAAAAAATTGATTTAATCCTCTAAAATTTATAAAGATATAGGCTATTGAAATGATAAAATTACATTTTTATTATTATAAAAATATACAATTTAATTCTGACCCCTAAATAAAAATTTCCCTACTTCACCCCTGATTAAATATGAGAAAAGTGCTCATTGATGTGGAAAAATAACAATTTTCATTGGAAAGGAATATGGAAAGCATTGATTATATATGTTACAGGAAAATAAGGTTAAATTAAGTTATTGAAGTTGAATGAAATTTGATATATAGTTTTTGTACATAAAAAGTTCAATATTAAAAACTTAGTTTTTAGATTAAAAAATCTCAATCTAATTGTTGACATCAAATTAGAACTGAAATTTAACGTATAGATCAACAATTAGTTTGATAGAAAGACTTGATTGATATAATATTGATATTCTGAGAATTCAATTAGAATGTTTTAAAATTTAAGTGATAGTTCAGGGGCATTGTGAAACAAAAAAGTTGAATGCCATATTTATGGGATGGGTAATTTTTGGCCCTGCACTTTGTAATTAGGTTCATTGTGGTATCTATACCTTTTTTGTCCAATTTGGGAGTTAAACTTGATAATTAGGTCCATTTTAATTCTAAACTTGGAAAATGTAAAATAATCCAAGTTTAGAGATAAAAATAAACCTAGTTTCCAAGTTCAGATATTAAAATGGACAAGAAAAGAAATGTACCAACGAAAACTTAATTGATAAGTTCCGAGCCATAATTTATACTAACCCTTCATTTGAACAAAATCAAGACATTAAGTTGAGAACAAAGACACAAACAAAAAAATTCGTGTGTTGATCTGATAGATAGCGAAGTGTTTACTGCTTGAATACATACTTTTTAAAGGCCAAAACTTGCCAATGTCCATTGTCCATTTGGTGCTGAAATTTTCTGTTGTTGTCTATCTTATATCTTTCTTCATTAGCATTTATGCTGATAGATGGTTTTCAGGAGACACCCTGAAAAAGAACCATAACCAAAGCTTTATTTGTAAATTGACTCCTAAATTTTACCTGATTCCCATATTGGTCCTTAAAGTTTTTTTAGCCAAAAGAGGTCCTTAAACAGTCAATTGTCTCAGTTGAATGCGATACACTTTTTGGGTAAAATGGGATAAATTGATAGTTTAGGGACCACTTTTAATAAAAACAAACAAAATTTAAGGACCAATTTACAATTAAAACCAAAAATACCCTTAATGTAAGCTTTGGAATGATGAATTTTTTTTCTTACAGAATATGTAAGCCCTTTCTCCCTTGTAGTTCTTGAGGGATTGGGCCATCAAGTTTGTTATGCTGAAGGAATCTGTCAATATGCAGAAAACCATTAGGTTGATATATAGGGTTAATTACATCCGTCGTCTTCAAATTATGTTTTGGATTTTAAATTGGTCCGTAAATTTCAAAACATTTTAATTGTATCTTGAAAGTATCAGTATTGAATCAGCCAAGTCCTTCAGTTAGCCTATCTATTAGTTTGTGCATTAAAAATCAACTCAAATTTGACGTAAAGTATGTTTAAAACACATGAATTAGATCGTAAATACGTACATATCTAAGGCTAATGCTTAGATCTAGCATGTTACTTTCTTAAAATTTATTGATGTTGTTTCTCTTTTTTAACATGTTAGATTTAAAATATTCATAATTAACCTACATGTTTAAAGTATGCTACATGTAGATCCAAATTGACATTTAATGTCTAAGTTGACTATTATGCCGACGAAAGTGTCTAATTGATACAATATTGATACTTTGATAAGAATGTTTTGAATTTATGGACCAATTTGAAGTTTGGGCGATTATGATGGGTGCAATTTGTATTTTTGCTCCCATCGGGTTTACACTTACATCTCACGAAGATACTGAAGTGTGGCTAATGATTTGGGGATTGGCCCTGTAAAATTGTTACTCTCCAAATGCCTTTTCAAAGGACAAAAACCAGATTAATGCTAAAATACAATAAGTGGTTAAATTGTAGTTTTGGTCTTTTTATTATGTATAAGTTTAAGATTTAGTCCCTATAGTTTAGCATAACATAACCTTCTTACTTTTATAATATCGTTAGTTAGTCCAAATAGTTAAAACTATTAATTATTTTAATTAACCTCAAATTATTATTTTTTCCACTTAGATACTTAACTTTTTTCGTCAAAACTATTACCTGAACTACTAATTTCATCTCATTTTACCCGAAAAATATATGGTGTGCAATATAAATGCGTTACATGTCATGTTTTTATTGGATGGTATCATGTTTTGAGATAAAATGAGATAAAACTGATAATTTAAGTAACAAATTTTACCCCAAAAAAACTTCAAGTACCTAAACGGGAAAAACAATATAATTTAAGGACCAATATTGGATTTTAGCCTTTTCTTAAAACACCCTTTCACTGAGTTTTAAGAGGATCACTTACAGAGTTTCAAGCTGATCCACTGAGCTCATCTCTGGGATGGAACCTGATATTTGATTATCCCCTAACCAACTACAACAAGAACATGGTTTCCAATTAGGTTAAAATATGACATAAGTCTATGTATTTTTTGAAAATTTAGAATTCAATTTTCGTATTTTTATTTTCAAGAATTTAATTTCTGATCTATTTTTTAGGTTTTAAAATTTAGATTTAACTGTTAACATTGTTAATTTTTGTTTGTTAAATTTCTTGATGTGACATATTGAAATTAAAAAAATACTCACTTGATAGCTATGTAATTAAAAAAAGTATTATAATTAACCTGAATTTAACAAAAAAAAATTAAATAATATTTACAATTGAACCTAAATTTTAAAATTAGGGACTAAATTTTAATTTTTTTTAAATTACAAAAAATTATAAAATATTTTAACCTTCCAATTAATAGCAATTACCACTACAACTTGCAAGCAATGGAACTGAAGAGACTAGTGCTAGTTTTCACTTACAGATGATGGAGTGCAGTTAAATTGCTTACTGTTGGAGCTAGAATTCCAGTTAGCCCAAGGTTGGTAAGTTGCCTTCAAATGTAACCAAATATGTGTATTTTTTAGATTAAATTTGTTTAAGGGTTGAGTTATTCATTCGAGCTCAAAATAATAGATTCGAAAAATAATTTTGAACAAAAAATTAAACTAATTACTTGCCTCATAAAAAATAAAGCTTCTCAAGTTGGTATTCCGAGATTAGTTACACCAACTCAATTGGAGAAAAAACAAAAAAGCATATATTTAAAAAAAATAAAAAATAAATACTAAGGTTATACAAGTATTTTGACCCGTATCATGACCCACATTTTAAATGGGAGTTTCTGAAAATGTTTTGAAAACCTCAAAACCAATATTTTTACAATATTCATTTTTTTTAACTTTTTTTAAATTATATCACATAATATCTGGCATCTCATTTAATAGTTAAATTAACGATTTTTGTAACGAAAGGACCTTGCTGATATAATATCGATAGTTTAAGGATGTAACTAAAATATTTTTAATCTTGAGGGCCAATTTAAAATAAGGATTATAGTTCGAGAATGTTTAGTGCAATTAGCTCATAATACTATAATGTAAATATAAAAAAAAATGTTAAGTTGTTCATGCTTGATTAATTATTTACAAATATGAACACATTTTAATAAAATTTGGGTTCAAATTTAGGGTCGAGCTTTAGCAAACATGAAATTTGCTAAAACTATACGTAAATTTGGTTCAAACCTAATTTGGCTCGACTTGTGAATACCTTTGCTTAACACTAAAAGCAAGTGCTTGGTATAAATGATACTTACAGAGAGATAATTCGAGGCATTTTTTCTTGGGAACATGAAACTCCGGTCCAGGAGTTCTCTCGGGGGAGACATGGATCACCACTCCAATCAAGTGGTGGGTTGTCAAAGCCTCTTGCAAGTTCTTCCATTGCCATCACTAGGAAACATCAAAGAGCAACACATTGTTAAAAACCAAATAAAAATGGATTATAACCATTACAATGAATGTCGAAACTAGTGATCGAAAAATACGGTACCATCTTGTGGTAATGTCCTTCCACCGAGGGGCATAAGTTGATAGATTTCACCGGCATTGATCAAAGGTGCAATGGAACTTTTAGTATCAGGGATCAGGCTGATTAGTGTTTGCCCTGATAGAGGCCAATTTGGTGCATACACAGTCACACCATCGGTTGTGACATTGAGATTACTATAGAAAGTTTTTCCATTTACCAAAATGCTAAAGACTCTCCATGTATTTGTCTTTGAGTTTCTATCGTCACGAAAATATAATGAAACGTGGTATCTGGTGCTTGGAATCAACCCTGGTGGCCACTGGACATCAAGTTTCTTCGTGGTGCTCATCGTTATTGCCGTCGCAAATGCTTCGGCCGGCGGCTTGTTCCAAAACTCCGAAGTGGTTATGCTCGATTGGCTCGAAACAACATCAGTACTGTCATCCTTGAATGGTTGCCACAATCGATAATATGGATCTTCAGGAAAGCTTCAAAAGAAGTGCGACCTAATTATAAATTTTGGTCCTCCTACTTCAAAAGCTGGGTTTTGCTAATTTATAACATATAAATAGTTGGTTTTTACTAATTCCTTAGTTAAATGAGAATTTTTCATTTTTGACCCTTTCAAAAATTAATAATTTAGTTTAAGCTTTTCCAACATAAATGTTTCAGTTTTGCCCCCTAGAAATTTTATAATTTTATCTTGATCTCACCAACACAAAAATTCTTGATTTCTTCTCTGCCTAATTGGACTAATTAACTTCTCAGTTCTGATAAAGGATGAGAAATATTCCAAAATGAACTAAAATAGAGGGACTAACTTATCAATTTTTATAAAGTCGTGAGATGAAATTCCAAATCAGACCAAAGATTGCACATTTACCATAGCCAACAATTTCCTTTTTCTTTTGTTGATATAACAACACCCTCTTTCAAGCTATATAGGTTAAAATATGCAGTTGGTATTTGTACTCTCACAAATTTGAAATTTAGACATTATACTTTTATTTTTAAGAATTTAGCTCTTCCATTTTTCATATTTCAAAATTCAAGTCCAATTATTAACATTGAAATTAAATTTGTTGGTGTAACATTTTGAAATAAAAAAAATACTCACTTGATAGCAATGTAACTAAAAAATGACGTTGTAATGAATCTGAATTTAACAAAATAATTTTAATAGTGTTAACAGTTGGACTTGACTTTTGAAATCTAAAAATTATAGGGACTAAATTTTAAATTTACAAATAGTACAAGGACTAATTGCATATTTTAACCAACTTTATATAATCCATTAATGGCGTTATGTAGTTTTCCCTTACCTGATGGTATTTTCATTCCCAAAGCTACTTCTTGCCACCGTAACAAGCGCATAAGCACCGAAATCGGTGGAATTGTACATCGAATCATCGAGAGAAATCACTTCAATGGCGGATATAAAAGGGCTAGAAACTGTTTGGTTATTTCTCGCAATGCAAACGCTAAGGGTCTTAATGTGAGCAACAAGGATGATCTCATAATACGAAGAGAGTCCATTAGCGTAATCCTCCGTCGTATTAACGACACTCCATTTCGTCCCTCCGACGATCTGATCGAACACCGGCGGCTCTTTCCCACCATCAAAACCACCGTAATAGTAGATGGTTCTCACTAGATATTTCGACCCTTTAATGGCTTGGAACGTGTAGCAGTATTTCCTTGCTACCTTGTCGGGAAAGTATCGGAGCGTGCTTAATATGGGAAACAAATCTTTGGCGTCAAGAGATGTTTTGTTGCCGGAAAATGTAAAACCGTCGTCGGGAATATACGTCAGGCCGGTTTCCGGTACCGTTTGTTTAACGTCGGAGCCACAATTTATCAATAAACCTGCAACGTATAAATATATAAATAATCATGTAACTTTGCTGAGAAACATGCAATGGGGTATTAGTGAAATGGGGTTATACATATGTAATATACCTTTAGGTTGCTGATCAGGGGATGAATGGACCAAGAAAGGAATGGTAAGCAGCCATGGGAGGAAGATAGAGACATACATATTGCCGATAATTTGGATTATTTTGCTGGGGATAGGGGGAGAGAGGAAGGGAAATTTTGGGTAAATTTTGAAATGATATTTAAGGAAGAAGAGGATAAGAAATGAAGGACTAATGGCTATGCATGATTATAGAAATCCAATTTGCAGAATCCATGAGAACTTGCTTGACCTGGTCTACTACTCACTGCTTACCTTTAAATATGTTTACCAACGAGTCCTAGGTAGTATGATTTATTTTGGGATAATATCACATTTGCTACATATACTTTTATAAAATATTTAATGTGATATTTCTATTTTAAAGATATTAGTGGGATATATGAATTATCAAATTATGTGTTTTTATTATGGTATCCGGGTTAACTATTTTGATAAATTTAGACATTATATATAAATTAAGATCACAAATCACAAGAAAGCGATTTCCTTAATGATAAAAAAGTTTCACGTGTCAATTTGGATCTGTTTTGTCTTAATTTTATATGTTTTTTTGTTTGTTTTTCATTGTTTAATAAGTCTTCAATTTTAGAAGCTTTTGTATACTCTTGTAGCACTAGCACGTTTTTTATTTTAATTATGCATGTAATCTTAATTTTACAAATGATTTTAGGGATGATTTTGTTGTCGCTCTCTCTAGTTTGGTGAATGCTGAATTCTTTTGTCGATTTTTGCTCATTACTTCAGACCATTCAGGACTAATTTTTTTATCGTATTAAGTGCTTGTAATCACTCTAGATATGTTGTGATTGAGTTGTGACAATGCCAATTATCAACTAATTATAATATTCTATTGATGCTGAGACTAAAACTTTTATTGTGTTGACGGAGCTTGTCATTCACTATCTAATACGAGTATTTATTATTTTTTTATTTGAATTATATAATTCCATTCATTTAATTAATCAATGAATTTAACTTTTTTTTTATAAAAAATTAAGCAATTTCCTTTTGAAAATTTCAAAATTTCTCCTTATTAGTTTTTTTTTTTTTTCAATTAAACGCAACCGTATTTACGTTTATAGGCTGGCAAAAGAGACTGAACCTCAAACCAAAAACCCCTAATCTCCATTTCCAGGGTTTCTGATTATTGATTTTTGGGGAGAAAGCAAGGCGAAAGCAGAGATGAAGGTTTTTGAAATCAATGGCAACACTCTCTCGCTTGCCCTCTTCATTGACGTCACCAACTCTAAGTACTCTCTACGCTGTCGTTTCTAATTGTTCCTATTCTTTTGTTGATAGTTTATGCAATTATGAATTCTTAAGTCTGTTCCAATCAATATGAGCCATTGGGTTTAAATCCCATTACCCTGATTATGCTGTTCGAGAATTTTCAAACCCCATTGATGCTATTTATAATGGGATTCCTTTGAAAATGCTAACATTGGGTAATTTGGCCCTGAATTTGCTTTGTTACCTTGTAGGGAACTTAAAGAATCCATGCTAGCTGGGAAACTGGACCCTGAAGTTGAATTTCTTAATTCATCACTTGTATGAATTCCTGAGTTTTCTATTTTATGTTTCTAGCCGACTTTAATTTTGATCTTGAATCGATTCGTTTGGTTTTCTCTAGTATCTCATATATTGATGATCTTTCGACAGATTCCAGATGTTTTCCCTGTTCTAGTTGCAGCATGTTAGGCGCTTATTCCAGTGCATTCTAAGCTTGTTTACAATTACTTGGTATCTAAGTATGTAATGTTCGTTGTTTATGACTATAGTACTTTACTCATTTTCTGGTTACAAACCATTGTTTCCAGATTACAGAGTCCTTGAAAAGATGTGGTATCTCTGATGATTCGAGTTATGTCCTTGCTGCTCGATTTAATGCTTCTTGTGATGAGGTGGTACTATATCATATATATACATGTCTTGCTTGTGGCTATTCACTATTTCTATCTTCGACTATATCCCGCATATTTGACGTTAATGTTACATTAAGAGTTTCCAATAAATGAAAGCTGTGAAGAAACTTATCGATGGAAAAGAGATTGGTTTAGAAGAGTTGGAAGGAAGAGCAGACCAAGCTCAGATACTAAAGGTTTGAGAACCTTTTTGATCTCCCAGTTTCGTTTTCCATCGCCTTTATCATTTTCTTCTAGCTTGTTCATCAATTGATTTATCAATTTTGTGGTGTTTCTCTTACTGCACTACAAAATATTCGGCCCTGAGGTAGTAATATCCACTATTGCAGATGCCATAACATGTCGGGTTGCTGCTCGGGATGCTCTATAAGAATGGTCAACCATTGTCTTTTATCTTTACACTTTTGTTGTTTTACTCACTTCTTATGCTTCCCATTGTCTTTCATTAATAGAGATCAGTTTGTTCTGCTTACGATATAGATTAGAGCGGCATTGCTTCTCGGTCAATTTTGCCAAAGATATGCAAATGCCAAGGTAATTATGGTTTAAACAATGCTGTTTTAGAATAGAGGCAATGGCAATTGAAATTACCTGGAAATTGAGGCCTTGTAACACTATTATATTTGGATTTTGGTGCTACATATATATATATATATAACTTTACAGGAATTTTTTTCCAAATTAAAGCTACAATCTAGTGCTTCATTTTATTCATAATACATGCAATTATAAAACAGGCAATTTATTTTTTAAAGTGCCAAAGGCCATCCTATAAAAAATGTTGGTCAAATTGTGATTTTGATACTTCTATTATGCTCAAAATTTTAGTCCCCGTACTCTAATTTGGCATTTTATGGTCCCTCTACTTTTTCTTTAATGTTATTATCGGCATAACCAACGGCTTTAATTTCTTAGATTAATGATAGAGGGTTAAATTAAAATATAAGGACTGAATCATAAATTTGAGCATAGTAGAGGGATCAGCACCAGAATTTGACCCAAAATGGTAACTGAAACCACCTTTTTCTGAAATGGGTAGTGGTTTGAAAATTTGGTGGTTTACCCTCTCTCTAAAATCATTTCTGCAAATCATTTGAATCTGAAAATGGGCACTTCTCAAAGCCGTGAAGATGGCATCATAGATTCAGATTGTGAAGAAGAAGAAGAAGAAGCTGAGGAGCAATACGACGACGCTTTAGGCGATCACCAGAAATCCGGATCTTCTTCAGGTACCCACAAAGGCCTCGATGAAATCGATGCTAAACTCAAATCCCTGAAACTGAAATACAGTTCTTCCCAACAACAGGGAAACCCCAATCTGAAAAACCCGGTAAAGCTCTATCTTCACATCGGAGGAAACACCCCCAAAGCCAAATGGGTAATCTCTGAGAAGCTCACTTCGTATAATTTCGTCAAAACAGCTAAAACCGACGGCAACGATGATGGACTGGACTGTGCAGGGTGGGTTTTGGAAGTGGGGTCTAAAGTTAGGGTTCGGGTTTCGACTGAAATGCAATTGAAAATGTTTGGGGATCACAGAAGAGTTGATTTCGTTGATAAAGCTGTTTGGGCTTTGAAGTTTTTGAGTGATTATGAGTACAGGAATTTCGGTACCCTGTTTCAGAATTGTTTGTTTGAGAATGTTTATGGCATGGAAGCTAGCGAGGAAAACAAGGTCAAGGTTTATGGGAAGGAGTTTATCGGATGGGTGAAACCTGAGGTAGCAGATGATTCTATGTGGGAAGATGCAAAGGATCATAGCACGGATTCGACTCTGTTAAAAGGGAGTCAAGGATCGATGGAGGAGCTCGAGGAAGCTGCGAATGGAGGTGTTCAAAGTTTGGCTTTAGGTGCATTGGATAATAGTTTCTTGGTAAATGATATTGGTGTCCATGTTTATAGGAACCTTAACCGTGGGATTAATGGGAAAGGTATTTGTGTTAAGTATGATAGTGGGGGGAATGCGTCGAATTTGACCCCAAAAAAGGCACTGTTGATGAGAGCCGAGACGAATATGATGCTTATGAGTCCGGCCAACAAAGGGAAGCCTAATGCTACTGGCCTTAAGCAAGTCGATATCGAGACTGGGAAGACTATTACAGAATGGAAGTTCGAGAAAGATGGGACCGATATCACGATGAGGGATATTACAAATGATACCAAAGGGTCACAATTGGATCCCTCTGAATCTACATTTTTAGGATTGGATGATAATATATTGTGCCAATGGGATATGAGAGATAAGAAAGGGAGGGTTCAAGATATTGCCACAAGTGATTCACCTGTATTGCATTGGACACAAGGGCACCAGTTCTCGAGAGGGACGAATTTTCAGTGCTTTGCTAGTACTGGTGCCGGATCGATCGTGGTCGGGTCACTTGATGGGAAGATCAGGTTGTATTCGAAGGCTTCAATGAGACAAGCCAAAACGGCTTTTCCGGGACTCGGTTCTCCAATCACTCACGTAGACGTTACCTATGATGGGAAGTGGGTGTTGGGCACAACTGATACATACCTGATCCTCATTTGCTCTTTGTTTACAGATAAAGATGGGAAGACGAAAACCGGGTTTACTGGTAGAATGGGGAACCGAATCCCGGCACCCAGATTGTTGAAGTTGACTCCTCTGGACTCACATTTAGCCGGGAATGACAACAAATTTCACGGTGGCCATTTCTCTTGGGTACAATCGAATCCCTTTTACACCCGATATGTTCCATTCGTGATCATATTTCTCCTTTACATTCTTTGACATAGATGATTCTTTTTAGGTGACCGAAAATGGTAAACAAGAGCGTCACGTAGTCGCGACTGTGGGCAAGTTCAGTGTGGTATGGGATTTCCAGCAAGTGAAGAACACTAGCCATGGATGCTACAGGAATCAGCAGGGCCTAAAGAGCTGTTATTGCTACAAGATCGTGTTGAAGGATGAGTCTATCGTAGAGAGTCGTTTCATGCACGACAAATATGCCGGTAGTGACTCGCCAGAAGCTCCACTCGTTGTGGCAACACCCTTGAAAGTCAGCTCGATCAGCCTCTCCGGCAGTGGACGATGACTCCTACCTGAGTAATTGTTTTGTTGGTTCTTGTTGAATGAAATTTTATTTGCTTTGTTCTCTATAGGATTTATATAATCATATTGCTAAATGATTTGTTCCATTCTTGTTGTTTTTAGAAGTGTACATGAATTGGTTCGAGATATGAGTTTTAAATTATTTATAATGTGCTTAAGCTTGTATTTATTATTTTTATTATTTTTATTAAAAAATATATGTTATTTTTTATTTAATATGTTTTTCTATTAAAATTTCAATCATAAATAACTTAAATATTTTTTATAATTACATTATAATTTTTTATAATAAAAATTATGCATTGTATAAAGAAAATTAACATATTATAAAATTGAAAATTAATCATGCATTCAAGGTTTGAATGCTTAACCTTAAATCCCATTCATATATTAAAATTTTTTTTAATATAAAGGTGAAATTTGGTTATTAGTCCTTATACTTTACGTAAATTATGATTTTAGTTTATATACTTAAATTTGATTAATTTTCGTCATGTACTTTTTAAATTGGTTAATTTTAGTCCGTTTACTTTTCGAATTTTAAAATTTCAATTCTAACTCAAATGATAACAGTTAAATTTATTTGATTAATTTTTGTTATTAAATTTGTATAATGTGTAAAGTTATAGATTTGGTCCATGATCTCTAATTTGATCATTCTTAATCCATACACCTTTTTTTTTTTTTGTAATTTGAAATTAGGGGCGAAGCCAGAATAAATATTTAGGGGGGTCGGATAAAATTTTAATTTTTTATAGTTTATATCTTTATAATTTGTAAATGATTAAATCAAATTTTTATAATTTTAGGGGGGCTAAAGTGTAATTTTACCTTTATTAATTTAAAATTTTTAAAAAATTTTAAGGGCCAAAAGAGAAAATTTACATTTTAAGGTGGCCGGGGCCCTTGCTAGCCTCCTAGCTTCGCCCCTGTTTAAAATTTTAGTCTTAGATGTAAGTAACAATTATTAAACGCCTCAACTAACTTAACGTGAATAATATATGAAAATAACAAGTTAACATGTTATTAAATATGTGAAAATTTACGAATTTAATTACTATTATTTAATCAATATTAAATTTAAATAAAAAATTAATAACTGACGACAGACTAAATTGATATCATGAATGAATGGTATACCAACTCAAAATTTTTTTGGGGAGGAGGGTTTAATACGAACAGGACAAGTACGATCCAAACCTAAGTCACAACTAGAGCGTTGAAAGGGTGAGAGACTAGATTTTTTATTATTAGGGAGCACCAAGAGACAAAAAAAAGTTGAATTTTGGCACATGTGAGAAATTGTGGGTCCCACTTACCACCATTTCTTCGTACACGTCAGTATGTAAGTATTTGACTCACTCTTACCTGTGAAAACGAAACATCCAGCATCTTTCAGTGGGTCCCACATTTTGTCCAAAAAGTTCCAAAGCAGTCAAACTGAAGCAAAAACTAACCCGCTTTTTCAATTTGCGCGCTTTAATTGCAGTGTTGAATGTCGTCAACAAAACGAAAAATCCAGGAAATAATCTTCTCAGGAAACAAACAAACAAAACATTACTCCAAAAAGGTAACGAACGATAGTGACTTTTACATTATCTTATCCTGCTCCTTAGATCTTCAAAAGTTTCGCGTAAAAGAAGTAGAACAAGCTTACATAAACTGTATACATACATTATTAATTTATGAATTATGACCTGCCTAAACAAATAAATATTTCGCCGATCATCTTCGTTGAAAACTCGAAATGTAACGAAGAACCGAAGACTGAAATTTTCTAACTAAAACCCATTCTGCAAAAATAGGAAACACAGCAGATTTAAGTTTTTAGTTCTAAAAAAAAAGAGAAATTAAATGGAGAAAAGGAGATAAAGTTGCAGGCTTGGCTTACAGCTTACACAGTATAATTTAAAATTGAAATCAAGGACTATTAGCATTTCTGGTACTGGTCATGGCAGAGTCCGAGGAATTATTGTTGTTGTCGGCGCCGAAACCTGTCATCATCATCCATTGTTGAATCTCATCATCATTGCTTATTCCATCCCAAAACTCAGTCCCTAACCCCATTTCAAAGCTCGCATTTTTCTGTTGATCACTCTCTTGTTGTAATGCATTTAACGAGACGCTATTAATTTCTTGATCGGAAAAAACAATGGTTGTTGTCATTGTGGTGGTATTTGTCGGGGTCGATGATGCGGCGGCCGATGGTGGTGGTGCTGATGTTATTACATTGTCGTTTCTGTAGCTAACCGGGAAGGGGAAGTTAAGTTTAGCTCTTGGTCCACGGAAATCAATGGCGGCTTTATCGTAAGCCCGTGCTGCTTCCTCCGCCGTGTTGAAAGTTCCAAGCCAGACCCGAGCGGCGCGTCGAGGGTCTCGGATCTCCGCCGCCCATTTGCCCCACGGCCTTTGCCGAACCCCTCTGTAATTTTTCTTTACTCGTTTAGTTTTAGTTTTATTACTAGCAGTGGCTCCGTTTTTGTCTTCTTGTTGACTTGGCGGGAAAAGGTTGCATCCCAAACAACCGTCAAATTCGCACACGTGGCACTTTTCCATAACTTCACTCGGTTGTAATACCATGGAAGCAGAAGAAGAAGAAGAAGAACCCCCGGCCACGGTCAGGGTACCGAAATTCAAACCAAAGTCAACAGCGACGTCAACGGTGGAGGAAGAAGAAGAGGAAGGGACTAAACCGGTGATGACGTTGTTGAGAGCGGAAACTATGATAGAGTTTTCTTGTTCCGGAGAAAGACGATGGAGCGGTGACGGTGGCGATGTCATAGAGGGCGAAATTACAGTAAATCGCTGCCGTTTCCTTTGCCTTAGCATAAAAATTAAAGCTTCGTGGGTATGGCTATGGTGTTGACAGAGAAGTTTTGTTTTTGCAGGCTCTGACTTTAGGCTCTGGTGTGTCCGGACAAGAAAAAAGGATGCAAGAAGGAATTTATACCATGACTTTTTGTAAAATGCCAGCGTGGCATGCCAGCTGGGACACTGGTAACACACGGGATAAACGGATAACCGATTCTTGTGTGAGCAGGCACGTGGAGGATAATTTAAAAATAACAAATTAAATGATGTTACGTGGTTGATGATGTAATCTAGGATACTGACATTATAGTACTATACACGCGGGTTTTTTTTTTAAAAAAATTTATATTGGACGGTTTTATTATAAGAAAAATAAAATAGGTTTTTAAAATCGGATTTGCAGTTGAATTAGTTAATTTATCCGTTTGTTAGTTTAACCGTTTCATTTGATTCAATTAAATAAATCATTAAAAATGATAAAATAAATTAATAAACAATATTAAAAGTCCAATTCAATCAGATCAAATTGTCATTGTCGTTTCTTAGGTCAACTTGTTCAATGCCCTTCGGACCTGTACCTGGCTGGTTCCCAGCCCCACTAGTTGGTCTGGTTCGGTTCAAACAACCTTATTTATATGTATTAACAATCTAAGATTTTTAGAATCGAGTCGACTGTTGAACTGGTTAGACCATTGATTCTTGGTTCGACTGATTTAATTAAACAAATTATTAAAATATAGAAAATTGATCCAATCGATTCAACTGTATGTTCAATCACTTTTTTTAGCTTGGTTCAATCGATTTTGAGCGATTCGCAAGTCAACCAGTCTAACCCCTCTCTTCAAATCGATACCTCGGATAGTTCTTAATCTAATTGGTCTGATTGATCTGTTGAGTTTAAACAACATTGCAACTGCCCTTAGATTGAGCACTAAAGATTTGAGTTGATTTTTGGGTAGTGGCTAGGAGACTTGAAGATCTTAATTGTGTATGGTTGGATTTTTCATTCCAATACTATAGCTTTTGGATTTCAATTTTAAAGTTAGCATTGTTTTTAAGTGATATTCTCAACTTTTCTCTCTTGGTTATTTGAGATTATTTGTTAGGCTTATTGGAGTTCTATGCTCATTTAAATGGCATTATATTGTAATATTGTAGCAAGATTTTCGAGAATAGTAGAACCTTTAAATGGAGTACTTTCAAGTCCCGTGATTTTTTATCATTTGCTTTAAAGTGATTTTCCACCTTAAAATCATGTCTCATTTAATTTTTTGTTTGTGTTTATTGCAACTTGTTATACCCTTAACCCTTAGGAATAATCCTTCACAAACACTCCTCGACCTAACACTCATGTGGACCCTACTCATTAACCGCCATCTCTGACTCCAATTATCATATTCTATCTAAAGTGATTGAAAGTATGTCTAGTCACCACCTTACCTAAGCTTATAGTGGCAGCCAATTGGTCACTTGCTTTTGACCACTAATAGGGACTCAACACGTGACACTTCAGGACTGCAACTAAGATATAAAAGTCCACGATCTCAGTAGAAAGGAGGATTCTCTCTCCTCATCTCTCCTAAGACACCATCCTTTTTCAACTTCATATCTCGATCCTAATTTCACCACTTCCGACCACCATCTTTGATGGCACTCCGCCTTTCCCTAAGCTAAACCACCCCTCCTCGCTTCCTTCTCTGTCCTGTTAGATTCACACATCAACGTAGTTGATTGAAGATATATTATGTTATTTTATTGTTGTACTTATTAACTTGTATTAGAAGAGAAAGAACACCGGTTATACATTCGTAATTTTTGATGATTCAATTTATTCCCGTTACAAATCTTCTCTTTGAACCCTAACCCTATTCTATTTAGATAGTATTTTAAAGGATTACTATATAATAATATCTTGAACTAATACAAATAAAGTATTAAGTAACCTTGAAATAATTAAATAATACTTTTTTTTAAATGAGTTTTCTACTAGTAATAGCCTGATCGGTTAATATATTATTATTTTTCTTTTGAATATTAATCTGGTTATACATTCTTATCATATTTGCTCTTTTTGATTCAATGTCTAGAATTACTTATAACTTCTTCTTAACCCTTAAATAGGAGGATAATAAACTTCAATAGATTCAAACCCACGTCCTCTTATACTGACAACAATATCGATATCAATCGAACTAAGACTCAATCATAGTTGACAATTTTATATATTATTTCCAGTTGAATTAGATGAATATATTTTATTATGATAAACAATGAAGTCAAAACTTTTTCTTTTACTTTTACAAATTCATAAGAGTGGAGATGATGATGGATGCAAAAAAGTGTTTGATTAGTTAGTATATTATTTGATATTTTAACAAAATTTTATTAAATACCATAGTACAATCCTTCTTAAATAATAAATATCATCTTAGCTCTTTAGTTAATTAACATTTATATTTTCCAATAAATATATAATTTTTTATTAGGTTAGGATTAAATCATTTTTTGAGCCTGAACTTTGTAATTATTCTTATATTAGGGCATAGACTTTAAAAAAAAAAAATCTAAAATAGTCTTTGGACTTGGTAATTGTTCTCACAATAGGGTCTAAATTATTTTATTATTCAAATTAGTCCTTGAACTTGGAAATTGTTCCCACATTAGGACTTGAATTTTTTTTTGTCCAAGTTAGTCCTTGATATTTCATTGAAAACCTTAAAGTTCAAGCTTCAATGTAAGAATAATTACCATGTCTAGAGACTAACTTGGGCAAAAAAAGTTCAAGCTCCATTGTGGGAATAATTACTAAGTTCAAGGACTAACATGAACCAAAAAAATTCAAGCCCCAATGTGAAGGTTGTTGCCAAGTTCAAACCCCATATAATGATTTAACCCTTTTGGTTAATATAACTTTTAGTCATTGAACTTAACAACTAAGCCTACTTTAATATTTGTACTTTTTTATTGGAACTCGACAAATAGGTCCATTTTGATTTTTAAACTTGGATTACATTGAAATTTGATGACATGTCACAATCTAAATGTGTCATAACGTCAAGTTCATACATTGTCAAGTTCAATGATCAAAATGGATCTAATTGACAAGTTCATGTACCAAAGTAGACCGAAAAAATTAAAATACCCAAATGGAGCTAATTACCAAGTTTAAGGAGTAAAAGTTATATTAACCCTTTATTATTATTAATGGTCGGAAAAAGAAGTTTTGGTGTTTAGCTATGTGGTCCACTAGCATTTACATTGACAGCTGGAAATTGAGTGAAACATAAAGCGTCAGCACTCAGAAGCAAAAAGTGAGCAGACATAATTGTACAAAGGGGTCCACCACTATTGTTATTATTTTCATTTTAATCCCTTTGACGAATTCAAGTAGAGCAATTATTAGGCAACTGCCACTGAACCAAACCAGCATTAATAAATACAGAATTAAGGTTTGAACATTTCACAGGTCAAATGGTGGAACCTCTCTTGCATGTAACAAAAAGGGTAGCCCAAGTTTCCGCATCACATAAGGAAAAATTAAAACGAAAAGCTAAAAGCTGGTAACAGCTTTGATTGACTCAGTAAAATGGAATGTGTACTCAGAACGAGTCAATATATGGGACATGAATAAGTATGGACGGCGAAACTCGCAAAACGCTGCGTTTTCCTTAACATAAATTTAATATTATCTATTTTTTATTGGGATAAATATCGAATATATATAATTTTTACTTTATATATTAACTTTAATTTTGTGTAATTATAAATTATTATATTTTAATTTTATAATCATAATTAGTCGAATAATATTTTTTATAAAAAATAATTGAATATAATTTAATTGATACATATTAAAAAAAATTAGTAAATAAATAAAAACAAAAATTTATCGAAAAGCTGGTAACAGCTGGTAAAAGTAAAATGGAATGTGTACTCAGCGAGTCGATATCTGGGCGGTGAAAAAGTATGGACGGGGAAACATGCAAAACGCTGCGTTTTTCTTAACTTGTAAGTTAAAAGATAGGACAAACTACACCATTAGTCACCGAATTAACTAAAAAAGTTACAATTTGGTTATTGAATAATTCGAAAGTTTTTATTTAATTCATGAAATTATTCAAAAGTTTTTATTTAAGTCATTTGGACTGTTAAGTTTTGTCAGCTAGCTTCAAGCGACAATTCGTTGACCGGTATGGTAAATTAATAGCACCCATCAATGAATAGAAAATATTCCTTAGATCTAAATCGATCTAACAATCAGTGTTTGATATCTGAAAGAAAAACTTCAAGTCACTTATAGAGTCTAAAAAAACTCCAGGACGGTGTATGAAGTAATTTTCCTTTATTAAATTAACAAAAATAACACTAAAAAACTTATTTTAAAAATTTTAAGTTATCTTATTAAATTTAAATATAGAGCACAAGGCTCTTAGTCCAAATTAAAATGATGTATTTTTTAGGAACCTTAACTGTTTTAATTTGGCTTTACTAAGCAAGCGGGGTTGGCGTCTGCTTTCCAACCCAGACTCTCTCCCTAGTAGGATCTTCAAGGCTAGATATTTTTCGAGGGGTGATTTTCTGTCTTCAAGTGAGGGTCATAATCCCTCGTTTGTATGGAGGAGTATTTGTGCAGCTAAGGATTTGCTTTTGAGCGGTATTAGATGGCGCTTGGGTGAGGGTAATGATATCTCTGTTTATCATGATCCTTAGCTTGATGATGATGCGAACTTTTACCTGTCATCGAGTCCTTTGTCTAGTATGGAATCCTTGCGTGTGAGGGACATTCAACCATCCGATTCTGCTTGGGATGTTCCTCTTGTTGACGGTTTGATGGTGCCATCTAACGTAAGTCGTATTCTTCGAATTCCGGTCAGTTTGTTTCCTACTAGTGACGGGTTAATTTGGCATGATGAGAAGCATGGTATTTATACGGTCAAGTCTGCTTATCGTTTGGCTTTAGATATGGTCGAGAGTGGCCGTTATGCTGCAATTGATGGGCCATGGCTTAAACTCTGGAATTTTACCTTCCCACTGAAAGTTAAGGACTTTGTTTGGCATTGCCTCCGTAGTTTTTTGCCAACTCACTGTCGTTTAGCCGAAAAGGGCTGTTTGGTGCCGACTGATTGTGTGCGGTGTGGTGGGTTGGGGGAAATCAATTGTCAGGTGGCTCTCTGCCATGGCTCCGATGGTGGTGCTATGGAAACTGTTGCTATAATAATGTGGAGTTTGTGGGTTTTTCGAAATTTATCTCTTTGGAAGAATATTGTTTTGGATGATCCTCAAATCCTCACTTTTGCCACTCGATTTAGGCATGACTGGCATGCTTCGCATGCCATTCATTGTCGCGTCCAGTTGCCTCCTCGTTTACGACAGAATGCTCTCGGTTTATGGTCACCACCGCCAGCGGGAACCTTCAAATGCAATGTTGATTCTGCCTCTTTTGCTTACCAGCAGAGGACCAGTTTTGTTGTTGTCGTACGGAATGATCAGAGACAGTTTGTCAAGCCTTTTTCGGGGTCCTATCCAGTTCTTCTTTGCCCTCTACTAGTTGAAGTTTTTTCGGTAAGGGAAGCGCTTTCTTGGCTCAAGTCGGAAGGCTACTCTCATGTGATCCTAGAAGGCGACTGTATGGAGGTCTTTACTGTGCTTTGTCCAGCTTTACCAAATCTGTCTGAATTCGGGGTTCTTCTTGACGACTGTCGTCGTTTGCAGACACATTTTCAATCTTACTTTATGCTGGGTTCGACGGATAGCTAATAGGGTTGTCCATACACTTGCACCAGCATCTTTCTATTTGACTAATTATTTTAAGAGATTTTAAAAAAGTTACTTTTTAGTAGAGAAGAAATTTAGGTGGGTTTGGGTTTAGCTTTTGTGGGTTTACCTTTTTTTTTTTTTTTTTTTTTTTTTCAGTTTTAGATTTTTTGGTTAAATTTTTCGAGTTTCAACTTTCTCGAGTTTTAGATTTTTTAGGTAAGCTTTTGTTTTAGTCACTTAACTAAAAGAAGTTACAGTTTGATCATTAAAGTATTTAAAATTTTTTATTAAAGTTACTGAGCTGTTAAAATCAATGTTATATGACTTTTTCTATTTGCACTGCTTGCACCAATCGACAATTCTCTTTCACCTTTTCTTCTACAGTTCAATTTTGTCACGAATTTGTGAACCAAAATTTAAACAGCTTTTTTCTCTAATCTCCAACATCGTCTGTCAGGTTGACTTAGATCTAAAGTATGTTCTTCTACTTGTCGATGGGTACTGATCTACCGTATTGATCATCGAATCGTTGCTTAGAGCTCACTAGCGGAACTTAAAAAAAAAAATTAACAGCCCAGTGACTTAATTTTTTTTTAAATAGTTCAGTGACCAAATTGTAACTTTTTTAATTAAGTAATCAAACCGAAAATTTATACATAATTTAATGACTAATTGTGTAGTTTACTTGTTATTTTTAATAATATTTTTATTAAAATCAGTATTTGTTAGTGTTATTCGTTAACATCAAAATTATATAATATTTTAATATTAGTGTTATTCATGGACAAAAGCTCGCAAACTAGAGGATGGATTATAGTGAAGAGGCAAAATGTCAACGACTCAACTTAGGGCTTCTTTCTCGCCTTATTTGGGCTTTGGTGAAAATTTGGAGATTTAATTATAATTTAATTTTTTTATTAAAATCGAATTTGGGTTAATTTTGGATTTGAATTTTATTGAGTTTAAACCTTTTGTTGTTTTTCAAATTAAATATTTATTTTATTTTTTAATTATGTCATTAGAGATTTGATTTTTGTTTATAAAAATATAGTACATTTTGTAATCAGCTATTTATTTTTTCGGAGAGTATATGTGATGAAGAGATTAGCAGAGAAGAAGACAAGGGATGGCCCCCCAATGTGGTGAGATTATACTTTTAGTCCATTTAAAATTATGCAATTACAAATTAATATAACGATAAATTTATATTTTGATCACTTAAAAATTTATTATTTATTTTTGCCCTTTAAACAATATTCCAGCTTTGCCCCTAGGGATAAAGGCGATGCCCAAAGGGGGCAGACAGGGGCCTTAGTCTCTTGTAAAAAATATGCAATTTAGTCTCTTTAGAAATAACAAAATTACAAATTAATTCATGGTAAAATTACACTTTAGACTCTCAAATATGAAAAATTTTATTTAGCCCCTTTAAAAATAAGATAATTATAACATTAATACATGATCAAATATAATGGAATTATAGTTTGATAAATTTAATACATGATAACATTCAATTCTGCCCTCTCCTCAATTTTTTTTATTACTTTTGTCCCTATTTGGAGATTAATTACTACTACAAACCGTAAATATACTAATTTTGACATGAATCAAAAGTAAAAGAAAAAATCAGCAATATAGTATTGAAACTATTTTATACAATTTGGATTTGTTTTAAAAGAGTTGAGGCATTTCGAATTGTTTGTTGATACGGAAAAAATTAGGGACGCGAACCGCGCAAAGCCCGCCCGAGTTCGTTTTCAGCAGCTGCTGGCCGGCCGTGGATGGTGGATATGTGACTGAAATTAATGCAAGAATTCCCATGAATAGCAAAATCAACACAATTGAGGCCCAAATTTTAAGACCCATTGATAGATTTCAAAGACAAATCTTAGAATTGCCAAAATGAAAAATAAAACAACAAAACAAGAGCCATTCTTTCAATGTATATTTATAGATCAGAAACATAATAAGATTGAAGTATTTTTACCGAGGTCTAATTATGCTCCCGGTCCCTATATTTTTTACATATTTGAAATTTTTAGTCATTTATTTAGGCTAATACGCTAAAAACACCCTTAAATTACTACTCATTGTTTAAAAACGCTATTGTATTATTTTTGTAGTTAAATAAGTCTCTATTAGTGATTTTTACTCATGAAAGCCCTTGATTATTATACTAAAAGAAAATCATTTTGAATTTTAAACTAATTTATAATTAATGCTAATGTGAATTTGATGAGAATTTTTTATTAAATAAAAGATAAAATAAGATTTTAAATTTTTTAAAAGTGATTTTATACATAATACACTTAATCAGTCTTTTGAAATTCTAATTACTCTTTTAAATTTTATGTTGATGTTGAAGTGTATATAATTTCTATTACATTAAAAACAAAAAATAAAATAAAATAAAAGCTTAAATTTCAAAATATTTTTACTTTAACATTAAAATCATAGGTTAGGGGCTGTTTTAACTACAAAAATAGCATAAGGGCTTGTTTAAACAGAGTGTAATAATTTAAGGGCTTTTTTAGCATATTAATATTCTATTTTTAATCTCAAGAATTTAGTCCGTTTATTCTTTTGATGTCCAAATGGTAAGACTATCAAAAGGACTTCTATTAAATTGGATTATGTGACATTTAAAAAGAAATTACTCTTACGGGGAATATTACATGCATGAAAGGTCAAATAAGTAAATAAAAAGATTGAATATGGTTATACGGTTTCGAGTACTGAACTTGAGATTGTAAAATTCTTTAACTCTATTTCAGAAAAATATATATTGTTTACATGGCTTCCACGAGGCTTTATGTTGACTACATTAGAAATCTTTCTTTAAATTAACATAACACTTTTGACGTTTATCAATTGGACTTTAATTACTAAATCAATAGATCAAATGGATTAAATTTTCGAAATTAAAAGTAAACAGACTAAAATTTAAATAGGTGAAGAGTAAAGGGACTAGAAGCATAATTAGATCATCATTTGATCGTTCTATTATGGACTGTTAAAAGGTCTTTTCTATGTACACATTGTTTTGATTTAAAGTTTTTCATTGCGTGCGGGTTATTCATCTAATCTCGAAATTCATTTAAAATATGAGAAATTATATGGTGCGAATATTAAATTTAAAAATAATTTTGGACAAAAAATAAATTCACCTAAAAGTTTTTTTACTCAAATAATATAAAAAAATAATTAATTATGAAAAATGTATGAAAAATAAATTAATTACAAAAATATGCATTTACTACAGTGTTCTAGTGATACCACTTAACAAATTGACAACACCAAACTAAAATATGATGACCTAAAATATCTAGGGACTTGATATGAAATTTTCCATTTTAGTTGGCAGTTGAAATGTGCTGCACAAAACTTTATAGGGGTAAATTGCTTCATAAACCCCCTTGTTTATTATTTTCTTTTATTCTCTTTTAATACCAAAAATTTTATTAATTTTTTAAAAAATATTTTTCCTCACTAGTCTATGCTTCAAAACTCTTCTGTTTTTTTTTTGGCTTATAAGGTATAATATCACATTTCTCAATATTTTATTTTTATTTTTATTTCTCTTTTCTTGTAATTTGTTCATATTTGATTATATATATCTTAAAAAATCATCTCTATATTTAACTCATTTGATTTCTCTCACCAATCCAACCTTAACCCCATTCTGTTTATCTCAATGTTCTTTTTGTTCAGATTTTCTTTTCCAATCTTTTTCATTGATGACTTTTAATATTTTTAATTGATAATGGGTGCAGCAGAGCATATTTTTAATTTGAGCAAATCAAAAGGAAATGGCGAATATTGAAATTGATGGGATCTTGAAGGAGATTCCAAATGACGGTCGTATTGCCAAAACCAAAATCGTTTGCATTTTGAGTCTGACATCGCGATTGGTACCCATGATCGAGAAGCTATTGAGGGCCAGCATGAACGTTGCTTGCTTCAATTTCTCCCATGGCAGCCATGAATGTCACCAGGAGACCTTGAACAATCTCGAAAAATTGTATTATTTTATTTATTTTTGGTGTTAAAGGGGAATAAAAGAAATAATAACAATCTCGTAAATTTTTTTGAAAGTTCAAGTTCTTATCTTAATTTTTTTGTTGATGTAATAGAAATTATATACACTTCAACAGTAACATAAAATTCAAAAGAGTAATTAAAATTTTTAAAAGAGACGTGATTAAATATATTGTATATAAAAGAACTTTCCATAAATTTTAAAATATTATTTTATTTTAACATTAAATTCACATAAGCATTAAGTGCAAATTAGTTTAAAAATTCAAAATATTTTTTATTTTAATATTAAAATCAAGGACTTTCATGGATAAAAATTATAAATTAGGCAGGGGTGAAGCCAGAAAATTTTTGAGGAGGGCCGAAATTAAATTGTATTTTTTATGATAGTAAAAATACAAATTTATTATTTTAATAGTCTATATCTTGTAGTAATTTAAGGTAATTAGGAAACTACTAGAGTCATTTGATTAAGGGCAACCGTAGTTCCATTCATGAAAAATTTTGTTTATTAGTTATATTTCCAATTTGTTTAAAATTATCTATAGTCCCTCCCCAACCCATAAATAGGAGGATAATATGCTACAGTGCGCTCGAACTTACGTCCTCCTACATTGACAACAATACCCATACCAATCGAGTTAAGACTCAATCAACAATATACATCATTTTTGAAGCCTTATTCATGAGATTTATCCCATTAACATTGGGATGATGTTGTTTCAAACATATGTGGCTATAGTTGGCTCTAGAGTATAATAAAACGTGTGATATTTAAATTAATTAAAAGCTTTAACCTTATGATATTTCGTTAAAATATGAAAAGAAAAATGTGGTTAATACATGCAGCAGATCGAGTACGAATTGTGGAAACGTCAATTGTTTCAACAATGACACATCAATACAACAATTTCATTGCAATTTAAGCACAGAATATTCATGTTCCACACGTATTCTAAATCCTAGTATTATCATAGATGTGTGAATCAATGGTTATTAGTATATGTAAGTACATGCCATTTTGGTCTTAAATCGAGGTCACTTAAAATTTAAGTATTTTTGAAAGGATAAACCCTAAATTTCGAATAAGAACCGCAAAACAAATATGGCGAATTAAAAAAAAAAGTGTGTTTTAGCAATTTCAGACTGTTTTGGTTCATTTTGACTAATACCTACTTATACTCGTACATACTAACTACACCTAGTTAATATCGAGTTATTTATCCAAGCTCGAAAGATTATTCGAAACTTGAGAGGGTTTGAACAAAAATCTTAAGCTTGAAAAATAGACTTAGGCAAAAAAAGAAAAGAAAAGAAAAAGGTTCATTTAAATTATGGACATGGTTCGAGCACCAATATTCAAAGCTCGACCTTGACCCGACCCTCCTTAAATAGGAGGATAAAACGTACTTAAACGTGCTCGAATCCACATCCTCCTGCACTAACAGCAATATTAATATCAACTGAACTAATATTCAACAATATAATATTAAAAATATGTTAAGTTGTTTATATTTAAAAATTTAATAAAAGATATATATAATTATTAAATGTTAAATAAAAATAATTATATTTTTAAAAAATAATATGGGTGGCTAAACCGTTCTAAGTTAACTATTTACAAATATGGACGAATTCGAGAAAAATTTAAGGCTCGTATTTAAATCGGGTTGAATTTGGACAACTAAGAATGATATTGATACTTTGCATGAACCAAACTCTACCCAACCCATAGATTAGCACAAAATTTTAATGTTTTGTTGTCTTCATTATTTTATTTTATTTATGAATAAATTTAAAAAAATATATAATAGTTGAATTAAGGTATTAAACCTAATTAAAAAATTTAAAATTTTTATACCTAACTAATTAAAGTATATATGCATGTATGTATATAATATCTATAGTATATAAAAAATTACTGATTGAGTTGGTGTCACGAGTCAACTCGACACCAGCTTAGTCATGTAATTATTTAAATACCCTTATTTAAAGGGTAATTAATATTATTATCATGGCTTTTAGTCTTTTCATACTTTTAAATAATCTTTAAACAAAATAATTTAAAAACATTTTTGAGAATCAATCACAAGGCTAACAAATTCACGTGAAAATCGCTTAACACTCCACCAATAATAATGTGTTGAAATAATCTTATAACTAGATTTTTAATTATAAAATAATTTTGTTTGCCAACGTCATGGGTGTGATAAAATCTAGTATTTATTAAGAAACTAGAAACTAGACGTAAACTACACAGATAGTCACCCAATTATAAATATATATATATATATATATATATATATATATATATATATATTAAGCACACAAAATAAAGAGTTTGCAATTTAAGCACCCATGTTACATAGTTCGGTCATTTTGGTCACTCCCGTTAAAGTTACAACCAACAAGCTAATGTGATAGTTAAATAAATTGATATAATAAAAAAATTATCCCTCGATTTTTAAATATTATATCAATTTAGTCACATTTTTAAAAAATTAACTCTCAAAATTTAGAAATAGTCTCAATTTTATCCTATTTCTAAAAAATCAAAGAAATATATAAAAGTACATATGAATGTTTTCAAAAAATATAATAATAAATTTAAAAAATATTTTTGATAAGAAATAATAATATATATAATTTAAAATTTATATAAAAATATATATTTTCAAAAAATATATAATAAATTTAAATAAATTATTATATTTTTTAAATTATTTATTTATTTTTATATATTAATATCTTTTATCAACAATATTTTTATTTTTATATATATTTAAATTTATTATTATATTTTTTAAAAATATTTATGTATTTTTATAAATTTTTTTGATTTTTTTTATAATTAGGATCAAATTAGACAATTTGTAAATTTTTTTTTAAATTGTGACTAAATTGATATAATATGTAAAAGTTAATGGCTAAATTTGTTATTACATCAATTTATTTATCTGCTATGTCAACCGTTTCTGCTTTTAATCACAGCGATCAAAATGATTAAACTATGTAACATGTATGCTTAAATTACAAATTTTTTATTTAAACACATCGCATCCATATATATCAATATAAAAGCAAAAAGTAATATTCTAACGAAACGATATGAAATGAAACCCTAAATGGTATGTGTGTATATATATATTGAATGAAAAACTATTTTAAAAATAGTAATAAACCCGAAACTGCGTACATGAAAACATAGGGATACTATATATCAGTACCAAAGAAAAATAATGCCGATTGAAACGATACTCAGATTCTCGGCATGAATTATTAAGAGGAGGAGAATGGTTTAATGGCATGCCGAACTAACATAGCCATGATGTTGATGGTTCCATGTGCATGTATGTACAGCTGTGGCACTATGATCGGCTAAATGATGATAATAGAATCTCGTGTACTAAAAACACCAAAGCAATGGTGTTGGCTATGGTGGTAGTGGCTGTTACATCTCCAATGTTGCTGATACAGACGACACAGTTTGAAGGATGAAGAAAGGCACTGCCATTTGTAAATCCCAATGTTCTTTTGTCATTGTAGAGAATTGATTGAACGAAAATGGCTTTTATTAGTCTTTTATTGGTTTATTTGTACTCAATTATATAATGGAATATTCTAAATAATTCAAACCCGAAATAATTTAAAACAAAAATGATTCGAATAAATAATTCAAACCCGAATGGATCAAACCTAAAACGATCTAAATTTAAGATTATTCAAACATGAAATGAGTCAAAAAATTTAAAAACCTGAATTATTTCGATTTAGATTAATTTAACTCAAAATCAATAAATAAAGAAAAAAAATTGTCTAGGTTTAAACCCAAAACTCCATATCAATAAAAAAACAATCGAAGAATCTAACTTTAACATTTTTACATTTTTGTTTCCTATTATGTTTTTATATAGTGGGGAGGATAGGGGTATAAGTACTTGGGCTTGCTCTTGTTGCTTAGGTTATTCCAACAAGAGTGCCCTCATTTTCATAAACAGCTTCGGGCCTTGAGAAAAAATATCGACCATTGGAGCCACCGGTAAAGCCACCATATGGGTAGGCCGTAGGCTTATCAGTCATGGCGGTACTTTGGTGTGGAGGGGTCGCCTCACCGGACATAATCGAAGCTTGTGCCCTTAACACAGAACGTGCCCACCAGCCAAGGCCACAATTGTACAACTTTTAGGGCCAGTTTCGCCCACTCCCACGTGAAGAACTAGTATGTACATTTTTACACGTTTTGCTTGTCCACTGGAGGTTGTGGGGATAAGGTTGAATAAGAAAAATTGATAAGTCTAAAAGCGATTGGTATCGAATTTGAAATATTTAGATAGATTATGAAATACAAATAAAATAAAAATTGAGGAAATGAACCAAATAATTTATAATCAAATTAAAATTAGTATGAAAAATCGAGAATCATAGGTGAAGCTTGATATTTTTCTGGAGGGGTTAAAAGTAAACTATAAATGTTTAGGAGGTCAAAATGAAAATTTATTACTGTACTAACTTGTATTCTTATAATTTTTAAAGGAGCTTTAAAGCAATTCTATCAATTTTGGGGAGGTCAAGGTCATTGCCAATACTCTCTAACTTTGTCATTATCAAGAATCAAACCGAATCAAATTAAATTGTCATAAATAATTTTAAAAATCCAAAAATTTGATTGCATCAAACTGAACTCATCTTTACCCGTGGGTTACTAATATTTTTCATCTGAACTTACAGAAAAAATTCGATTCAATCTTTACTTTTATTTGTGAATTTCGATTTAGGATCATCATATTATGAAGTTTTAATATTGGTTGAAATTTTTTTTTTTCAAATCATTAA
The DNA here is from genome assembly GCA_025698465.1 of Gossypium longicalyx. NCBI lineage: Eukaryota > Viridiplantae > Streptophyta > Magnoliopsida > Malvales > Malvaceae > Gossypium > Gossypium longicalyx. The sequence goes on along the minus strand of CM046997.1, from coordinate 108,307,321 downwards.
CATCAATATCGACGTTATATCTTTTAAGGATATTTCTTTTATAAAAAACATCAGAAAGTCTTGACAATCAAATCCTTACCATTACATTGTACGTATACCTCGAAGCTTCGAACATTATTCTTATTACCACCACATGACATATCCTTAAAAGAAACTTTTTGCACAGGAACAACATCCTCCGTAACTTCACATGAGTTTGGCGGATCATCCTCCCGGCGATGAACCTTTTTGGTGGCTCTTCCAACTCCGACGTTGGGGACATAGGTAAAAAGTTTCCAAATAAAGATATTCTACACTTTTAAAGATTTTATTGATATCATAAATTAATTAAAATCAAATTTTTATCTATATAATTGTATCATACTAAAATTCACGTATCATATTATACGTTGAATCATAGTTAATATCTTACTACGTAGTTAACGAATTCGATGGTTGCATGAAAAATAATTTCAATTCTTTTATGTAAATTGTAACAAATAATTTTAATTTTATGTAAATTGTGAAGCAAAGAAAAATAATTCATCTTGAAGTGGACCTAAAATTGAAGTCAACATTATATAACAGTAACAAAAGTACACTTACAAGATTGTAATAATTTTTTTAGGTTTAAAATATCATTAAATACTAGAGTTTGACATTTTTTTAATATGGTATTTATATATATTTTTTTAATTTGGTACTTGTATTTGATAAAAGTTATATATTTTGGTACTCAAATGTAATTATGTTAACTTTTTAGTGTTTAATTCAGATTTTAGGGTTGATTTGGTGAAAGTTAATTGCTAATATTATTGTCAGAGATTGTGTGACCTGAATCTGTTACTTATTGAAGAAATAAATATAGTGACAAAATAAGGATATCTGTGGGGACGAAGGATATAGCACAAATTGAATTCGTATAGAACTATTCTTCTTCTATTTCAACCCTTAAATTAAAACTCTCTTATATTATTTGTTTTTCAACATTAGTGAATTTCTCCTCCTCTGCCCGTAGTTTTTCCCGAAAGGGTTTTCTACGTAAAATCTATGTGTTCTTTTTTTTTTCTTATTGCTTTGCGATCTTTTTACCGTCATTATCGGCGTTTATTATAACAATTATTAGGGTTGAATTTTTCATGATTATGTTAATAGAATAAATTTAGTATTAATTGTGAATTTATTTTTAATTTGTCAAGTACAGTCCGATCGATGCGATTTAATTCAGGTTTTAGCTAATTATGATTTTTCATTAAATCAACTCTAAAATCCAAATTAAACACAAAAAAAATTACACTGTTATCTTTAGGTACCAAAATGTATAACATTTGTCAAATACATATCACATTGAACCAAAAACAACACAAATACCACTATTGTAAACTCAAATACTAAATTATGCATTAAATTTTTTTTCTCATTATTACGAGCCATAGCCAAAGGTAATAATATACACATGATTGTAGAAACCCCATGGTGAAAAATAATAGGGTTCCATTAGGTAGCATAAAAAGTATTGGTTTGGACTATCGGTACAATGGTGAAAGCATGAACTAGTATTTTCTTTTACCAAATTAGTTAACTAATTACTAATTAAAGACCAAACATCATGATTGTGACTGCTTTGGTTCCTTCCAAAATCTGGCTGGGAGTCCTTGTTGAGGCACTGGGAATGGCCCATATTGAATACCACTTTTTGAACTCACAACCTCGCACCTGTAATTTCAAATGTTCATCACCACATGCATAACCCTAAACCGGATAGAGACTTGTGTAAACTATCTAAACTATGATTTAGATTTTCATAAATTTCAAGATATTCTGATTGAATTCTTAAATTATTAATATAGTATTAATCAAGGTTTCTTATCAGCTTAGAAATTAAATATCAGTTCGAATTGAACGTGAAGCATATTTAAAGCACATGTGTACTTGGATTTGATAGTATCGATAAAATACAGTAAAATTCTTTCTTTTTAACACGTCAAATCTAAGTTCTCTATGTCGTAAGTACTCGCGTGCTTTCAATTTGATACATGTGACTTAAATATGTTCAACGTTAACGTCCAAACTAATAGTTAGATTGATGGAAGGACTTGTTTAATATCATATTTACTTTGAAGACTCAATCAGGATTTTTTAAAATTTAAGGACCAATTTAGAACGACACCTAATAAAATCATATATATAAATAAATACCTAAAATTTGTTACTAGGTGGTGGATCAAAATGAGAGCCTCAAGCTTCGCCAGTTCATTGCCGGGGCAAGCATGAACGCCGTTTCCAAATGGCATGAAGGTATTGGCTTTTGGAGCTACCTGCTTCAAAGTTTAAACCATTAAAAAAGTTGGCTTAATTCATCCTTTAGCCCTTAAATTTTATCTATTGTTTTCACGTCGGTACCTAATCTATCATTTTCTTCCTATCTTACCCTAAAATAAAAAAAAAATCCCAATAAAAACGTGACATGTGGTGGATTTTTAGTGGATGTTGTTAATTTTTGAGATAAAATGAGACGAAGATAATAGTTCAAGTACCAAAACGTGACAAGATATATAATTCAAGAGCAAAATTATAATTAAAATTTGGTATAAACTAAATATTACCTCGAATCTAGATGGATCGAATTCTTGAGGATTGGGAAAAAATTCTGGGTTATGATGAATGTTCCTGAATAATGGCATCACTTTCCAACCCTTGGGTATTAAGTATCCTAAAGTGAAAATATAAAAAAACAGCGATGGTCAATATGCTAATTAATGCAATATACAGAAAAGGGAATATTTCAGATTAAGCCCCTTCAATTTTACCTTTGTACTCAACATCAACTACTGCTTCCCTGAATGTGAAAGATATAATACTTGCCATCCTCAAGCTCTCCATTACAACCTACAAAAAATAGCAAATAAGTGTTTAAATAACACAAGTTTCTTCGAGCTTCATCACTTTGTAATGGGTGAAAGTACCTACTAAGTCCCTCTATAATAAGGATTAGATTAAATTAGTCTCTATACAATTAAAAAAATAAAATAAAGTCAAATTGTAACAAAGTTAACGTTTACTTTTTAAAAACTTAGCCTTGTTTGATTCTTTTTAATAATACAAGGACTAAATTGATCTGATCCTTATAATAGAGGAAACCCTTTTTAAACTTTAAAAACATTGCATATTTATATACCCTATGTGTGAGAGGCATGCTTCTTGTTTGTTCCCATGTTAATGGCATTTTTCCTCCATTGTTGGCGTCATATATTGCCATTTGCTCTGCCTGTAATGATTTGGGAATATTACAAATCAGGACAAAAATAATGATAAAATTTGCAACAAAGTCCCTAATGGAAATGAAATATTTCTTTTTTACCTTAACAGCTTCTAGAAGTTTGGGATCATCATGAAGGAATTTAAGAACCCATGTTATAACACTGGCTGTTGTGTCTTGTGCTGCAAAAAGTACTCCAATAATGTTATCTGCAATCTGCTCATCGCTCAATTTTTGATCATTTTCATCCTTGAAGCTTAAAAAATGGCCCAACATGTCCTTCTCCAACAGCCTTTTCTCCTTCCTTGAGCTTATTATTTCACCCAAAATCCGGTTCAGCCTTTTCCTCGCCTTCCATAAAGTAAAATAGAAAAAAATCAGAAAATAGCTATATATATACCAATCCGACGAATCCACAAAATTGCTTTAATGGGTCAAAGTACAATATTATTATTATAATAATATATAATTTTGTAAAAAAAAATTAAAGGACTAAATGACAAATTTTTCATTTAGGGGCAAAGCCATGCTTGCCTCCTTTATCTTCGTCTCTACTTTATTAGGTCAAGTTGTAAGAATCAGAGGCGAATCTTAACATTAAATTTTGAAGACTTAATTAAAATTTTTAAATAATTCAAAAGGTTTAATGAAAATTTTGAAGGTCCAATTAAAATTTTTTAAAAAAATTAGAGGGTTAATAAAAATTTCCAAATATTTTGGGGTCAAGGTCGCTTTTCTTCAATTACCATGTATATCCTCAATAAGAATAAAGATATTGGATAAACCAATAAATATTAAGTGCAGTAATAAGAAAACATTATATTATTAGAAAAAGAATTTAAATTTAAATTTTAAAAATAATAATATTAAGAGTAATCATTATTCTCGAAAAGTTAAAAGCGGAGTGTTTGACTCTCATTTAAAAATCCGGCCTTTACAACTCTAAATTTAATCTAAATCTAATGTGACCGGAAAAAAAAAACATGCCTATGTGTATATATATTGTGTAATAAGGATAATATGGGGGGGGGGGGTGTTGATACTTACAAGGATAGCTTGTTGATAAGCAGTCCCAGGAATGTTTGTCGGAAAGGAATTGTAACCTTTGTCTACTTTCCGGTAATTCTCCTCCAACATCTCTCTGAACCCACTTTCTATGTGACCAAAAATGGACAAAATGCCGACATCGAATGACAACTGTATATAAAGTCAAACAAAACCCACATGTTAGAACCGTATGATCTATTCATAAAGGTTGTCTCGGTGTTATGAAACTTATTTCAAATTTATACACCCACAATTTTTTCATTTTACATTCTACATTTTTCTCTTTTTAAACATGCAAAAATTTATGCAATTATACAAAAAATAAATTAAGAAAAATGCACATTTCAAAGAGAAACATAGGGACTAAACTTCAATTTGACCAATAAAAACATTTTTTTCACTTATGTCATGATTTGGCCATTAAATTATAATTTTTTTTTCATTTTAGTCTCATCTCATTTTACCTCAAAATTAGTGTCCAATAAAAATGTGTGTTAGTGTCACGTTTTTATTGACAAATTTTTTTATTTTAGGGTTAAAATGAAACATAAATAATATTTCATATATTAAAATGAGATTCGAAAAAAGTATAAAATAAAAAAATATATATACTTTTTTTCACTTTAATACCTAACCTATCATTCTTATCTCATTTTACCCTAAACTCAACATAAAATAAAAAGAAAATTGGACTATGCGTGACGTTGTTATTGATAACTTTTCTATTTTAGAGTAAAATGAGACCAAAAAAATTAGGTATCAAAATGAAAAAAAGGAGTATACTTTAGGACTACATCAATAAATAACCCCTTTTTTTTGTTGTTATAAAAACAAACCTTCTTCATCTCATAAAAGGTGTTTACAACTTGACCAGAAGCAGCCCATGATTCGAGTGTCGAAACAGCAATGCCTTGAATATCAGGGATCAATTTCTTTATAGTTTGAGGTGCTAACGAGTTCTGCACCAATCTCCTCAACCGAGCATGGTATCCGCCTCGGTGAAAGAACAGTGCGTGAGGACCGATGAGCCTCTCTTTGCTCTTCGGGTACGTCGGTTTGAACAAATGAGCATGTGTCACCAACACGAACCTAGCCGCCTCAGGGCTTGCCAACATCACACAAGGGCAACCCAGTATATGGGTTTTGAATATTTCACCATATCTGAAAATTACACCAAATTTGTTACATTAAAAAAACAAAAAAGAAAACCCTCAAATAAGAGCTTGTAAGAGCTTATAGGGATCATGGTGGGAACCTTTTTTGTTTGGTTAAAAAGAAAATATTTGGGTCTTGTGAATAGAGTTGAAGAGTTTCACCAACGTATGGCCAACCCATTGAACCAGGTGGAAGCTTGAATTTTTTAAAATGAATCCCATTCTTTTGTTTCTTTAATAATGAAAGAAGAGTGGAGAGGAAGAGGATAATGTATAGTAAAATAGAAACAATCTCCATAGCTAAAAAAGATGAGAGCTAGCAATGAAAGGAGATTAATGGTATGGTGAGGGGGGATCTTGTTGTGATGATGAGAGCAATGGGGAAAGGGTGAGATAGTTTGTGGGGAATTATATAGTGAAATTTTGGAGGGGTAAATTGATGGATAAGGACACAATTATATTCCTTTTTTCCAACTTTTTTAGAGTTGGAAAGGTGGCTCCTAGAAATTACTCCATTTCTTGATAAAGATCAATAAATTGACCAATTAATGAGAAGAGGTTGGAGGGTTTGACTTTAAAAAAATTAAATTCTAGTGACAAATTTCAGCCACAAAATACTTTTTTTTTTAAAATATATTAGATTTAAGATTAAAGTTTAGATTTTTGGGTTAATATTTTTGTAAAGAATTCATTTTTAAAATTTGTGATTCTTTTATTAAAAATGATGTCTTCAAAACTTGAATTTAAATTCTTTTTCGGGGTGTAATGTGTATTACTACTGTATTCAATTTTCATTGGTTTATAAATAATGTATTTATTGTTGAGGTTTTAAAATTTAATTATTTTTAACTTTAATATTTTAAAAATTGAATCAGTGGCCAGATTGATCTCACCATCTGGTTTCAGTTTCATCATCAATCCAACAATAATTGCATAAATAAATCAAAGTTCATAAAAATATTTTAAATATTTAAAAAAAATTATAAAACTAGTTCAACCGCTATTTTTTTGTTTTGATTTTCGAATTTTATCTATTCTGAATAGTTCACTCAAAGATTAATTCAACCTTTTTATCCGAATTGATGTACCAATCGATTTTTAATCCAATCGATCAAACCCATCTGATTCCAATAACTTTGGTTTAAAATTTAAGATTTAGTATTTGAGAATTAGTTTATAATATTCGGATTTGTGTTTAATTATAAATAAGAAAAGGAAAATTGATGGTTAATAAACTAACTAAAAATTTGACTAAGGTAAGCACACGTATCGAACAGTAGTATAGTTACGGTGAGATCGAAAATATCGTATCCACGAAGACTAAAAGTACTAGTAATGGCTATCTTTTTATTATCTAGCCTACGAATTAAAGGGATGATTTTAAACTAAAATTAACTATCTACTTAACTAAGAGCACGACAGAGGAAGAATCCACCTAAACTTCACTTATTACTTTCTAAATTAGACAATTTATTCACTTGTCTTAATCCGTAAAAATCCCTAATTTATGTTAATATCTCTCTCGAGACTAAAAACAACTGACTCTCGGTTGATTAATTGAAATCTCTTTCTAATTAAAACCCCTATCATCGCATTAACTCGATCTATGGATTTCCTTATTAGATTTGACTCTAATCCGACAGATTTATGTCATCCTATCTCTAGGATTGCATGCAACTCCGCTTAATTATGAAAGATCTACTCTTAAACAGGGACTTTTGCTCCACTGAATAAGCACATCAAAACCTGAATTAATATCCTAGAATATTAAAGCAAGAATTAAAACTCACAATTAAGAATAAGAACAAGTTTTTATCATATAACTTAAATAATAATAAGATCTGTCTTAGGTTTCATCTCCCTTAGGTATTTAGGGAGTTTAGTTCATAAGAATGGAAAACATCTCAAAATTGGGAAAAGAACAAAATATAAAGAAACCCAAAGAACTTCTGAGGAAGTTGAATGGAGATCTTCAGTCTTGAAGTAGATCTTGCTTCCGAGCTGATTCCGATGGTTGTCCTTGAGTATTTTTTTGCCTTCTGCTCTGTGAGTCCTTTTTTAATCCTCTTCTAGGGTGCTTATATAGACTTTAGAATGCTTCAAAGCCCTCCAAAGTACCCTTTTCCGAATAGAATTAGACTTGAGTCTAACAGGGACACGGTCGTGTGCCACGCCCGTGTGAAAGTGCTCTGTGCAATTCGGACTTGGTTTAATGTCGACACGGCTATGACACACGGGTGTGTGCCCTTCCCGTGTGCCTCACACGGGAGTGTGGTTTACCCGTGTGGAAGTGCCTAAGCCATGTGAACTACTGAGATAAGCCTATTTTGTCCGTTTTTGGCCCATTTCTTGCTCTTTTCATCTTCCTATGCTCACTTAAGTATAAAACATGAATTTAAAGGATTAGGAGCATCAAATTCACTAAATCTTATGATAAATCATCCAAAAATATGCCAAGCATGGGATAAAAATATGTATATATTATGGTTTATCAAAAATCATGGTTAGTTTAGTATCAGCCATTTTCAACGGGAATGACTAATTGCGAGGGTAGTGGTATCTTATAACTTATATACATTTAATGTAGGTTAAATTTTAGGACAATTCAAGTATTTTTAATTTCATAAGATTAAGAAATATCACATCTTTTTAATTGGTTTTAAAAAAATTAAAAGCTAAATAAACGAGACATGTGACAATTTCCTAATTTTACTTGTGGAGTTGAAATATTGAATGTTACTTGAGGTTTCCTACGATGGTTGGGAGGAATAAGAGATACTGCTTTTCAAGGAATATTGGATAGATTTCGGGGGAGGGTGGATAGTTGGAGCTCAAGACTACTACCATAGGGTGGAAAGAAATGTTTATGAAGTCAATTTTACAATCGTGACTTACATACACCATGTCTTGTTTTCTTCTACCAAAGGTTCTTTGTGGTGATTTAGAAAACGTTATTAACAAGTTTTGGTGATAGAAATCGCACAAAAAATGAGGTATACATTAGTGCGCTTAGCCTCGACTTTGTTTTTTAAAGGAGAAATGAGGTCTCAGATTTTTGGATTTGGCTAAATTTAATATTTCCTTATTGGCTAAGCAGGGGTGGAGGTTAATTTCTAATCCTAATTCTTTTGTTGGTAGATTTTTAAAATCTAAGTATTTCTCCAATTCAGATTTTTTATGTCTACATCCTTTACATGGAGGAGCATATGGAGTGCTAAAGGTTTGTTTAATGTTGGATTAAAATAGAGAGTGGGAGATGGTACCTCCATATCGATATGGGATGATTATTGGCTTCTTCACAACAATTCTTGCAAAATACAATCCCTTAAAATCAGCAATATGAATTATGTTTCTAAGTTATTCCTACCAAATAGTAAGCTTTGGAACTTAAATATTAAATCTACAAGTTTTAACCTGATTGAGGCTAAAAAAAGTTTGTGTGCCTGTTGCAAATGCTAATGTGCCAAATATGTTGGTTTCGTATTTGGATAATAACAAAGAGTATTCAGTAAAAAGCGGGTACAAGCTACTTGTGTCGGGGCTAGCCTCTTCAACCAATGAGGGTTATAATGGTATCTCTACAGAAGCTACTAATTTCTATCGTCTACTTTGGCATATTACAGGACTCGAAACTTAAAATTACAATTTGGAGATTTTACAGCTTTATTCCTACTATGGAAAATTTACATCTCAAAAGAATCACATCTAACGCTATGTGTCCTAGGTGTGGAGATGATAGAGAGACCATAACTCATGTAATCTTGGATTGTCGTATTTTGAGAGAGACTTAGGAGTTGTTGGGTATTCACTGATAATAACCCATTATGGTCCTGGTTAAAATATATGTTTGAAGCATAGAATGAAGTTTCTAAACAAGTTATTTTTGCTGTGATGCATGCATTGTAGTGGTCGAGAAACAAGCTAGTGCATGAAAGTGTTAGGCAAATAAGCCAAGATATATTTACAGTAATGACCAGATTTTCAGTGGTAGCGAAAAATGTAGTTTTAGAATCTTTTTTTTGTAAATCGAGCCCGTAAATATTAAATATGAATATTTACAGAGTTAATATAAAAATATATTAAAGATTAGTTGAGTAATTTTGTTGAATTAATAGTTAATTAACGCCCAAGGACTAACTTGTAAAAGTTCAATCGCTATAGAATTTTAATTGACAAAAGGCTTGAGGACTTGAAGAGCAATTAACCAAAGGTCCAAAATGGTAATCAAACCATTTTTTAGTCAACTGGTAGTGGATGATGATAGCATATCCATTAAACATGATTAGTAATTAGTTAAGTTAATTAAATATGATTAGTTAAATTAATTAAACTTTAATTAACCTATAAATACCAAATTATGATGTAAAGAAAGAGAAAAATTGTCATCTTCCTCACCACCTTAAATCGTCCACCATTGTTGAAGCAAAAGAAAACCTTTCCAAGGTTTTGAAGCTTTCGACCATTAATAGATCAAGATTCGGATCAAGGTGGAACTAATAGGGGAAAAGCTAAAATTTTTTATTAGCTCTTGAAGCATCCACTCATTTCATAATTTGAATAGGTAAGTTCACATGAAATTTACTATTTCTTTTGATTGATATGTGTGCTATGTTTAATTTGATATGTATATGTTTGATTCTAATTTAAAATACTAGTGAATTTGACAGATATGGCTAGTAAAGGATTGAATTGAGATGTTATGAGAAAATTTGAATGATTTCATGATATGGAAATGTAAATGTGAATAACTACAGGGATGATGATGAAATATGTGTAATGAATGTCCATGTGAACGTAATAAAAGGTTAGGATACAATTGGCATGCCAATAGGGTCATATGCACGCTTGTATAAATTATAATGAAATCTAACACTTGTTTTAGATCCTCAGGTAATATAACAAGATCTAGCATTCATTGCAAATCATTAGGTAATATAACGAGATTCAACCTTTGTTGCATATCCTCGGATAACATAACGAGATTCAGCATTAGTTGCGAATTCTCGCGTAATATGTGACATAGGTTTAGCCCGAACAGGTTACCTGATGTAATTTTAGCTTGGAAGAGCAACCTAGTTCACCCATGTATCCGAGTCTGTTTTACTAGAGTTCCATCCGGCGATATATATTTTAATTGAAATAGGAAAGCTTGAAAATGTATTGAATATGGAATGGTATATGTTTGTAACTTGATAAGTAACATGTAAGTACTTCGGTATTAGGTGATGTTATTCATGGCATGTAAGTGTGTCTAACCTATTTGGATGTTAATCTTGACATGTGACTGGTTATGACATTATGTGCCAAGAATAGCCATGTAACAGCCTGATTTTCAGTGGTGTTGAAAATGACGATTTCGAAACCCCATTTTAGTATTCTGAGTCCGTAGTCTAGTATAAAGTTTATTAAAGTTTGGTCTAGTAATTTTTTCGATTTGATAATTAATTAAGGTACAAGGACAAAATTGTAAAAGTCTTATCGTTATAGATTTTTATATAGCCAAAAGACCAGATGAGTAATTAGACCATTTCTAATTGGTCAAATGGTGGTGGATGAAAGTGAAATCCACTAAATTTTGTTAATTTAGTTTAAGGTTTAATTAATTAAGTTCAATTAAGTCATTTTCTTATAATTTTTATGTTTTTGAGGTTAGACAGCTTGATTTAGCTAGCACATGTACCAATTTGCAAAATTGTTAAAATTTTTGAAAGTTGTCATTGTTGATTTCTTAAACAAATTAATGTTAAATTGATAGATTTTAAGCTTAGATGTGAAAAAGGGCTAGATTTTAATGTTTAAATTGCTAGTTTTGTCAAAAAGGACTAAAGTGTATAAATTGAATGTTTGATGCAAAATTTCTATAATTATAGATAGTAGAGGGTCCTAAAAGGATGTAATTGAGATCGATTTTAAACTGAAGCTCAAAATTAAAAGTTATGACAATTTTGGCTTTAGGGACTAAATTGAATAAAATGAAAAAATTTAGGGAATTCGAAAATTAAAAATAAATTGGTTCATGCATATAATATAATGTTATAAAATGTTTGATATTGATAAATTGAATTGAATAATTGTATAGATCGAGAATGGAATCAAACCGAAAAAATCGAGGAAAAGTAAAATTGTTGATTAGTCCTTCAAGATTTGGTTGTTTGTTGTTTTTCCAGGTAAGTTCATGTGGAACTTACTATTATTTTTTTTATTTATATGTTGAATTATGTTTAATTTGTTATATAATTTAAATTATTATGAAATGGATTAATCTAGCATCAATTGGACTAAATTGCAAAGTAGGAAAACTATGGTTATTATGAATAGGTAAAAAGGTACCAAAATGGACATGGAATATTTACAAGATTTATATGACATATGTATACTGATACAAGATTTGAAATGATACGATTACGATAATGATGTCCGTATGAACTTAGTAAAATATTATGATACATATGACATGCCATTAGGGTTAAATACGAAATCGATCAGGGATTTACATGATGATATGAGATTTAGCATTTGTTGTGGGTTCTTGGTTTGTATGTATTGTTTGTTTAGCCTGGATTGGTAACCTTGATATGATGTCAGCTTGTGAGAGCAATATAATCTCATGTATTCGAGTTCGATTTTCTAAGGTTCTCTCGGGTGAAACTTTAACTTAATGAAAATGGAAATATTGAAATGAATTGAATATATATTGAATGATATATGATTTCAAATAGAAATGTGATTTATGATTTCTTATCTATTGAACTTGTTATACAAATGAACTAACATTTTAGTTGTATATGATGTTATGTGTTAGTTATTTCAAGATATGTCAAAAAATGTCATATTGATTGTCATTGTGTTACATGATTAGCTTATTGAATTGTTAAGGCAAGTTAAGTAAATTTCATTTGAACTTACTAAGTATTTAATATGCTCACTCTGACGTTTTCCCTTTCCATGTAGATTGTCACTTTGTGGAATATATCAGACGGATTGTTCAGAAGCTCACACTATCCTGTTTTCAATTCGATAGCTTTTCGAATGTTTTAAGTCCGAAATTGTGGCATGCATATATGTGTTTTGTCTATGTTATCTTTGATTGTGGGATATAGCTTTAAACCTACCTAAGCACGATTTTGACAAAGTTAATGCCTAAATGAATGTGAATGTTTCGGCAAACATCTTTGTGATATGTTTGTGACAATTGAAATGGCATATATGGATGTAAATAGGTATGTTTCAAGAACATTTGATATAGGTAAATGTTTGGCAATTGGATAATTGCTTGATGTATATGTTATGGTATTGAAATGATATGTTTAATGGTTGAACATGAGATATAAGTTGATATGAAATAGATTGTGATTAATTGCATTTGAATGGTATGTGTTGAAGTATTTTCGTGCAGGTAAAGTTGTCCAATTGTGTACAAAATGTTAAATTTGTGTAGTAGCATTGAAATAGGTACCAATGGCTCAAATTTTATTAAAAATACATTAAATCCCCTTCATTAATGATAGCCTATTTTATTAAAAAAAAACTCTAGGTAAAATTATTATGGAGACCCCTATACTAGAAGTTAGATTATTTTATAATTTTAAAATTATTTGTTGATGTGAGATATAAGATAAATAATGTCACGCAGGGGCGAAGCCAGCCCCCCTAAAATGTAAAATTACATTTTAGGCCCTTAAATTTTTTTAAAAATTTTAAATTAGTAAAGGTAAAATTGCACTTTGGCCCCCCTAAAATTATAAAAATTTGATTTAATCCTTTACAAATTATAAAGATATAAACTATAAAAAATTAAAATTTCATCTGGCCCCCCCGAAAAATTTTTCTGGCTTCGCCCCTAGTGTCACGTCAGCATGAAGTACATATCGACTACCACATAAGTTATCATGCCAACATCATTAAAAAAATCAATGTTTTAGTCAGTACTTCTATTAGAAAAATAGCTTGATTCTTTTTGAATGATGAAAGAGTAAATTTAACTAGAAAAAATAAAAACTAAATTGACAAAACATATAAACATTGAGGACTAAAATTATTATTATACCTTATATTTAATCCATGTACGGTTGCGTACTGAATTCTTTTACAAAATATTTTTTTTGTTTTCTTTTTTACGTCTAAAATTATTAATTACTTACAAAAACATATATAATTTGCCTAGCAATACCAAACATATAAAACACATATTCTATTTGGTCGGTCCATTCAAAAAATCTTATATTATTTTTAATCATAATATTTTATCCACTTAATCACATAAATAATCCAAAGAAGGACTTTATGATCATTTTGATTTCTATAACTAATTTAAAGAAGTAAACATAAATAAGACAACCTAATGCTATGACCAAAAAATACACATAATGTTATTTAATTAATCCAGGATTTCTTTTTATATTTTTATGGTCTAATTGTGGTTTTACTCCTTTTACAATATTGAAATTTGAGAAATAATCATGCTTTAGTTTAACATGATTTAATTTTTCGACTTTTATAATGTTATTAGTAGGTCCAAATTGATAGCATCATTAGTTGTCGTCACTAAATTAATGATGCATTTCTTTTATATTTAATCAGTCTTTTAGTCAAAGACACGTGGAAATCTATTTAATCATATTCAACTATAATAAATTTACATGTCAATTGGATAACGGCAACATTTAGCAATGATACTAATAACATTGTAATAATAGATGCAATAAATTATGCCACGTTAAAGTATAAATATTAAGTCCCAAAATTTAGCACAATAAAGTGATTAATACACAATGTCTATCTGCTCATTATAGGTTATGGTCATATCTGCTCTTTTTGACACAATGTCTAGAACTACATATAGCCTCTCCCCAACCCATAAATAGGAGAATAATACGCTTTTAGCATTCAAACTCGCGTCCTCTTGCATTGACAACAATACCCATGTCAATCAGCTATTTTTATCCAATTCTTAAATTAACCATAACCCTCCTATTACTAAAGTGGAAGATATTGCACTACTTAAGCACATTTGAACATAAGTCGTCCAAAATTTTGCAACAGGAATAATATCAATCGAGCTAAAAATTAAAAAAATTCGCAATCATACATCTTAGTCATTAATTTTTATACAAATTAATAAACTCTTAAGATAAATCAATATTTTATTGGAATAAATAGAAGAAACTTCTTTAGATAATAATTTACCTTAAAAATAAAAAGAGTTAATTCCATCATACATCCCCGAACTATAACCTTTATTCTAAATTGCTCCTCAAACTTTAAAACATTCTAATTACATTCCTAAACTATCAATGTTATATCAATAAAGTCCTTACATTACTAAAATCATTAATATAACCTTTAAATAAGATGTTAGATCTTATGTGGCATAGTTTAAAATTCTTGATTTTGAGGTTTTCGAAACTTTTAAAAATGCTACATCTTTCACTTTCTCTTTTTTCGGTTTTACTTTATTTTTAGTTATAACTTTTAAGAGTTACACAGTTATGTTTTATTTTTCTTTAAAATTTTCATTTTAAATTATGTCACATAAGATTTGGCATGTCATTTAATGATTACATTATTTGCTTTAATAATAAAAGGACCTGATTGATATAACATCAATAGTTTTAAGAGGCTTTTGAAATATTTTAAAGTTTAAAGACTGATTTGAAATGAAAATCATAACATGAGGATGTCAGATGCAATTAACTCAAATAAAAATAACTCATAATTTTTTTAATAATGTAACTCAATTGTAAAGCATGATTAAAAAAAATGGTATACCTTCGTAAGGACGTAACAACACTAAAATGGAAAGTACAGGGGCAGGTCTGTCTTTTCGAGATTGAATAAACGCGGAGGCCTTGATAATGGGACCCATGCATTGATACGGCGGTGCATCACAGCTCACATGTTCGCGCCGTTATGATCTTTTCGTTTAACCAACCAGATCAGCCCGGGCCCATGCCACGTAAAGTCATATTCTTGGACGGTGGACCCAATAAGTACTGACCCAACACGTGGTAGCTTCTCGACTGTAGAGAGCACTAGCTTTTGGCGGCCCACTAGATAATTTTCACCCCATTAAAAAATATATGTGACGTCATAATCAGTGAGAAGACATCGCTGAAGTGAAAAGTCACTATAAACGATGATCTTGATCGAACACGTGCCTTCAATCTGGTGGCTCAAATCGAGAGAGTTCTGAACTGCGGTCAAACAGTTCACATCTGAGCCGTCCGATTGGTCGACATGTCTGTAATTGATTATTATTGGTGATTACCCTCATGTTATTTTGTCCCAATATAATTGAAAAATATGTCTGAATTTTTAATCATTATTATAAATATATTTGAAATTATTGTCTATATAAAATTAATATTTTTCACGAGAATACGATTATGAAACGTGTCGAAACACATCAAAATAGTCGAAATTTTGATAAAAATGAAGCATAAATTACTTGATATCAATTTAAAATAAATACAAATATTAATAATTAATATATTACTAATACATAAATGTAAATATAAAATTCTCTAAAGTAAGTTGAATTATTCGAAAAAAATATTCAATGATTATTTAACTGAATTAGATGTTAAAATCAAAGTGTAATAAAAATAAATTTAATAAATTATCATAATTTTATGAATAATTTGAAACCGAAAAATATTAAAAGACTTAAAATTGTTTTAAAAAAAACTAATTCTATAATAAGGATAATTGGGTAAAATACGTTTTCATATCTACTCTTTTTTATATAATATCGAGAACCACCGATAGTCCATCTCCAACCTATAAATAGAAAGATAATGTACTTCAGCGCACTCGAACTCACATCCTCCAGCATTGACAACAATGTCTACACCAATCGAGCTAAAACCCAATCGACATATATAATAAAATTTTGAAACAATTATTCAAGGCAAACATTAATATAATGATTTTTTTATCATTTTTATAAATATCAATATTTAATTCGAGTTTATTTTAGATATTAAAATTTTATGTTATTAACTTATATTGATAATAATACAAACTATCATAATGACTTATTGATAATAAATTTTTAACATATAATACAAAATAGATATAATGACTTATTTAACCCTTTAACTTTACAAAAAAATAAAAAATTAATTAATTATTAACGTGACATACAACTTAATAGATGTTAACTTTTTATTCTTTTTGGAGTGATTTGACAAACAATGCAAGTTCAAAGGCCAAAAGAGACAAGAAATAAAATGGAGGGCTAAAATGATTTTTTCTATAAAATTGAAGGGTCAAATAAATCATTATAATTATAAAATATTAAAAGTTAATACATACAACTTAACCCGTACTTTTTGACAATTATAGATTTCAGTTATTACAGCGCCTTCTTTAATAGGTTACCTAATTATTACAAGGGATTCAATTATTAGCAGGTCCCTTGGTACCCAAAAATAATTTTTTTTTCACTTTAGTCCTCTTATAAATAAAAAATTATAAATTAATATATAGTGAAATTATAATTTTCTCCCAAAATGAAGATATTTTAATTCACTCCTCTTATAAATAAAGAAATTATAAATTAATATATAATAAAAATACACTTTAGCCTCCATAAAAATTAAATAATTTATGTTCAGTTAATTCAAAAATGATAAAATTATAAATTAATACATAATAAACTCGTATTTTAATATATAAAAAAATTATAATTAAATTTCAATCCCTGCTAAAAGGAATTTGGATTAACATTTGGTCACATTCCTAAAATGTTTGTCTCTTTCAAAAAAAAAAGTTGTGAAAAGGAAGTAAGTCTTAAATTCGAATTCTCTGGAAAATGTCAAATCTAGAAAAGAACAAAATCAATTATAAATATTATACTAAGATTTTATTATAATTCTTATATTTGAAGTAATATTCAATATTTAGGGGAATTTAAATAAAATATTTTGTTAGAAAAAAATTGGCCCAACCTTACAAAAGTAAATCCGTTTAAAATATAAGTAAAGTTTAAGCTCCGACATTAAAGACTTAGGCTTAGTTTGGATGGCGATTGGGTGCAGTGCGGTGCGTTTAGCTTACTTTTTGTCTCACGCTATAGTATCGCTACAGTATCTAATCTCACCGCCACCGCTGTTTTTACACTAACCGCAGGTAAACGCACCGCCCATCCAAACTCATCCTTAATCTCAATTAAATTTATGATAATATATAATAATATAATGTAAATAATGTATATGTTAAGTCGGTAATGTTTTAAATTATAATGCAATAGAGCTAACTAAGTTTTAACTTAGTTAACATTAGTATTGTTGTCAGTGCAAGAGGACATGTCCTCTAGTGTGCTGAAACGTGTTCATCCTACTATTGAAGGATTGGAAAAAGTTTATAATTAATTCTAAGTATTATATAAAAAAAATTATAATAACACAAAAAAATATACAAAATTATTAAATATTTAATTAATAATCACATAAACTTTTACAAACATAAAATTTACTAATATCGCTCATCATTTGAAAGTTGTATATAAAAGAAATTATTTATTTGTCCAAGACTCGATTTATTTGGTTTGAAAAACTAATCTAACTAATTGCAATATTTTTGCCGGTTGAGTTTTAGCTCAGTTGATATGAGCATTGTTGTTAGCGCAGGAGGATGTGGATTTGAGTGTGCTAAAGCGTATTATCTTCCTATTTATGGGTTGAAGAAAGACTATAAGTATGATATATCCATAATTCGAAAACCTAGGAAACCGATGAATTAGGTATTGATACAAATCTAAAATCCAGATAAAGTTGAAATATAACCAATTCTATCATAATCTAAAATAAATTATTTGATATAAGGATAATGAAATTTTTTTAATTTCACAGGTAAGGTTAATATCAAGTTGTCATATATTTTATTTATTCAATTTTTAAATATTAATTAAAGATACATGGTCAGGGGTGAACCAAAAATTCGGTACTGGGATCAAAATAAAATTGTAGAATTTTGATGTTAAAAGTTAAAAAATTTATTCACAGGAGGCTTAAATTAAACTATTGATAATTGATAGGGATGAAACCTGCTATTATCCCAGTTGACCAAGGATGGCAAAGGGCACACTGCCCCTAGTTAATTCCCTTCGTGTGACATTAATCTAATTCTTATTTTTATATTATTTTAATTTTTAAATTTTAGTTAAATTGTTAAAAAAACTGACTAAATTACTAAAATTTTAATCATACTAACGTTGCAATTTATGAGTATTTAATTCCTAACTTAAATATTCCCTTTTCTTTTAATTATGATTTTTTTAAATTTATTGATTATTTTAATTTTTATGAAGTACACGTGAATTTATCACTCGAGTTACCACATCAGTGTCATTAAAATTTTAACAATTCAATTAATCTTTATCTAAAAAATACAACTTGACTAGAATGATAAAAAAATTTAAAGTGACAAAATAGATAAACATTAAAAATTAAATATATTATTATATCATAAGCTTGATATATCATTTGATACCCGAGTTAGATTTTTTAATGTGGTACATGTATTTTTTTTGTCCAATCTGGTACTTGTATTTGACAAAAGTTATATCTCTCGGTACCCAAAGATAAAGATGTTAACTTTTTAATGTTTAAGTCACGTTTTATAGTTGATTTGATGAAAGCTAATTACTAATATTATTATGTTTGAATTTTTCACGATTTTGTTAATAGAATAAATTCAGTGTTAATTGTGAATTTTTTTTAATTTTCTATTTAATTTGTCAAATCAAATCATCTCTAAAATTCGGAATTTAATATACATGACTTTTTAGTGCAACTGTTGAGTGTTTCGTAAGTCTCCCCATCATGGAGGTCAATTTTCCTATTTATATGGCATGGTCTTTGGATGTGACGTATTAAATAGATCCCCATGTATACCAACACATATCTTTTTGTAGGAGCAACACGTACTCCCTGAGTATAGGTTTATCTACATGATAGCACGAACTCATTAGGTGCGAACTGTTCGACTTAGCCATAAAATAAAGAGAATCGAGTCAGCCTTAATTAGATAACGTGTCAATAATGATGAACACTATAACAACGACATTAAACCCAAAAATAACATTAATACTACACTAAAAAATATTAAACTCAAATATCAAATTACATTAACGTATTAAATAATAATCCGAAAACAATAAATTCATTTAAAACTCAAAAGATAGTGAACCATAAAAGGAAAGATCTCGAAAAGGCAAGTGAAATCACATGAACACGAAAACTGACTTTAAAATTAATTAATAAGATTCATTTTCTTGTGGATAAGTTTAATTTCATTTTCTTTTTGTTCTCATTCTCTCAAATGGGTAGTATTCTTCCACATGTTTTTTTATCCTTAATTTCACTAATTAGCTAAATCAGACATGAAAAAATAGGCCTAAAGTTTCCAACTTTAATTAAACACATGGTAGCAAAATACCCTTTTGACCTAAACAATCAACGTGTCTAGTACTTACATAATTTCAACCCCAAAGTAAGTAGATTGTTTGGTTCATGTCATGCCTCAAATTTTTGCCTTGGTCCATGGCTTTCCATTAATAAATTGCATGCCCTTTTTCTTTCCTTTGATTATAACCCCAAACAAATTTGTAAAAGGCAATTGCGTATTGAAATTAAATTTTAGTTTGAATAATTTATGTTGGAGTGAATCATTCGTTTAAGGGTAAGAAAGATGAGGTTTTGAAAATTTTGAAATTTTATGTTAAAAATTCATTTATAAGAATAGGGGTTTTAAAATGTCTTTGATTGGATTTTTAAAGCCGGTTATCCTATCAATTTGACTATCAATTTAAGTATTAATGTTAACTTGAATATGACGTGTAGTATATACAAATCAAAATTTAAATATGATTTTTGAAAAAAGAAGCACTCATAAATTTATTATGTTTGTTGAGTGTCGATTAGTTTCTTTGGGACACTCCGAAGGTATTGTGCCCGGGAGGGTTTTGTCTCCCTTGCTCTGCCAAGAGCTAGTACATTATGAGCGACTACCCTAAAGGCCTGGTTCACAAAGCCAAGAGCGCCTCAACTATATATGGGCGTACAACCACCCACCAAGGGGATGTGAGTGTCTCGCCCTTGGTGGAGTTCAAACTCTAACTTGTGGCATATAGGTCACTTGTTGGGGAAGATGGTACCACTTGAGCTAGGCCTACATATGGTCAAGGCGCTAGCTCACGACACACTAGCTCTCGACAAAGCATGGGAGACAAAACCTTCCTTGAGTGACAATACCTCTAGTTGTTGTGGGTTTTGTTGACTGCTCGCCAAATGCCTCTTCAAAAACTTCTCTCGAAGGAACCGACCGACCCTCAACAAGTTAAATATAGTAGAGATGTAACTCAATCTCTTAGTTTTGTGTAATCATGGTTGGTGGCCAGGGGCTTGGTAGGAGCTGAGGCCCCCTAAAATAAAAAAAATTCAATTTTAACCCTTTAAATTTTATAAATTTTAAATTATTATATGATAAAATTACACTTCAACCATTTAAAAATAATAAATTTTTAATTTTAATCAAAAAATTATAAAAATATAAATTATAAAAATAATAAAATTATATATTTTAATTTCTCGTAAGAAAAATACTTTAAGACCAATAGGAATGATGGAATCCTCCGTTCATTTTGACAACACAATCTCCAATAGATATATGCACTGAGCAGATGATATATGCTTGGAGATGTGTATGATAGCAGCAAATCGTTTTTGAAGTGATAGCCATTGCAGGGCAGATGTGGGCATATGCAATTTTCAATGGATTCTGAATCAGAAATGGACCAAATAAAGTCATAAATCAATGGGAATTTATTATATCCATAAATCCTTTCTTCATACTTGTAATCATGCCAATGTTTACGTTCAGCAGAGTTTGGTACATTTAGCCTTTACTAGGGTTTAGGGTTTTCCTCTCAAATACCTAAAAGATTAAAAAAAATCTACACTTGGATCCCACTAGAGATTATGAAAAATATGAATTATATTTGATTCTTTATTTTTCTTTTTTAAAAAATTTATTATAAATAATAACATTAAATGATAATATAAAGACATGTCACATGGTAAAACACTACAAATTAAAATATAAATATTATGTTTGTAGAATAATCCCAGAAAGAAGAGAAAAACAAAATGACAGTAACTACAATATTAGAAGAATTCGAAAATAAACTAAAAATACAATACATCGATCAAACTATTGAAAATTATATCCTAGGCCACCATTGTCAGACCAAGTTGATGATGAACTCTGATTAACTAAAAAATCATTTTTAAGCGTCTCAAGAGACTTACCGAATTGTGGTGTAAAAAATGTCAAGTCTCAAATGATTTATTCTTCTACTTATCATCCTCATTTCAGATTCCAATAAATCTGATATCATCCTTATTTTGACAAATTTCATATATACGTCAAAACATAACTAAAAACTATCACTGCTTTTAGGAAAAACAAAGTGGACGACAACCTCAAGAATTTTGAGAGAAAACATGGTAGACAATATATCAAATACTAAACATCATACATTGTATATGATGATTTTAATTTTAAAAACCATTAAATAAAATAGTTCATTTAAACATCAATTAATATCCATAATCAAATATATATACCGACAATATATCAAATATTAAACCCGACACATATTCTTTTCATCTCTTGTATTAAATTTTATCTTTTTTGGAACTTATAAATGAAAAGCTAATGGTTGAGTTTTCCAAAAAAATAAAAATAGTGACAAGCAAATAAGCTTATATGTATAGCCGGCCAAAGCATAAGATTGGACATTCATTTAATTTTGATTTTACACATTGTCGAAAAAAAGAGTGTTATACAGCATTTGTCTATTTCTTATTTCCATTTTTGGGTCATGCTATTCTATCTGCAAAGATTCCTTTGCACCCCATTTCGTTTTCTTTTAAGCTTTCGCTTTCAAGTCCCTCTAATTTTTATAAATTTGAGATTTAAAGTGGGTTTGAATAGATGATAAGGTACGGTATAGTGTATTTAGTTAATTTTTGTCTCACGTTATAGTATCGTTATAGTGTCTAATCTCATCGCCACCATTATTTTTACACTAATCACAAGTAAACGCTTTACCATCCAAACCCAATTTTAATCTTTATATTGTTATTTTTAGGAATTGAATCTTTCTTTTTTTTTACTTTTTAGATTTTAAAATTCAAGTTTAATTGTTAATATTATTAAATTTGTTCAAAATATCGATGTGATGAACCTGGATTTAAGCAAATAATTTTAACGGGGTTAACAATTGGATTTGAATTTTGAAATCTAAAAAGTTGGACTAAATTACTAAAAATAAAAGTATAAAAACTAAATTTTAAATTTACAAAGAGTACAAAAATTTATTTTTTATTTGAAAGTATTCAAACCCATTTAAAAAAAATCTCAGGTTTAGTTCTATAAAATGTCCTATTACTATACGTTTTTTATTGGTGTAATCAAAGTATTTTTTATGTTTATTTTATAGTCTATGAAAATTAATCTTTTCGGGTTTGTAGTTGTTTTTCTTAATAATGTTATCTTTAGAGTTCTAATATGAATTTTTTCCATGAGAATGTAATACGTTTTTTTTCCGGTTTTTTAAACATTAATATCATTATAGCTTTTTATTATATCCGCTCTTTTTGATACAATGACTAAAACTATCCATAGTCTCTTCTCAACCCTTAAATAGGAGGATAATGCACTTTAACGCACTCGAACACACGTCCTCCTACACTAATAACAATATCGATACCAATCGAATTAAAACTCAATCGATTTATCTTTTAATTTCAGTAAAAGTTTGTTTATCCATAATAGATATATAATATAAGCACCTATAGAATTTGACCAATAAAATTACTACTAAACCCATAAAAAATCTTATTACTTAGTGGCTTGAAAAATATCTATTTATCTCCTTTGAGGTTTGATGAAAAAATATATTAATTTCCTAAAATTTATTTATTAAATGAATTTTAAATAAAATTTAATTTAATTATTTTTTTGCTTATTATTATGTTTTTTTTATTCATTTGCTTTTCTATAAAATAATTCCCAATTAAAAATAAAAAAATTTCCAAAAAAATAAATCTAATTAATTATAATTAACTAAATTAAAAATTGCATTTTAGTTACATATATTAAACATAATATATTTTTTGATTAATATATGTAAGTGTATTTTTAATGAACTCGCATGAATAAAATTTATATTTTATTTTTATCATCTATTTTACTTTTTATTTTTTCTTAATTTTTTTATGTAAATACATGTTAAATATTTTAAATTTTGGTGAAGATCAGACCCTTAACATGTTTGATATTGTCCTCGTTAAGGGATTTGGTAAAGATATAGGTTTGAGTTCAACTATACATAATTGCGTGTGTGGTTCACCTTCTTATGTACTGTACAACTACAAGGTACTATTACTCGATAAACCTATCACCCGATTAGGCATGTATACTCGTAACAGAGTTACTCTATAAATTCGCTCAAACTCGAAGCAAAGTCAAAAGATAAAACCTCTACTAAAAACATTATCGTACATAAAATTGAAACGAAATTTTTCTGACATAAAATTAACAATTTTTCAACTCTAACAAAAATAATTTTCTAACGTAAAATAATATTTTTATCTTAAAAAATCAATTTTCTCGTTCTACCATAAAAAGATTTTTGTAGTAATTTTGAAAGTACAAAACTTTATTCAAAAAATATAGAGAGAGGGTAATATGTTCTAGCATAGGGACTTGTACAGTACTTTACACTTTCCTTACGACAGTCGTATTATTAAATGAGATTATCAAGATTTTAATGTATTATAATATTTCTATAATGTTAATAAAATTTTTGAATTATATCAATTCAGTTACAAAATTACGAAAGGATCATTTCGTAATTAAAATAAGTCATATTATTACGCCAATTGGATTAGTAAAACTTTGAATTTACCACTAAACTAGAGTTTTATTTCGATTTTTTTAACGTTGTTAATTAAGTGTGTCACAAATCAACTCGACAATAACTCACAGAACCATGATAAATAATTATATTGCGTTTAGTATTATTTATCTGATGTATTTATGTGTTTAAATAGCGTTTTACTCATAATTAGTTTTTTTATTTATTTTAGTAACGTACATATTTCATGTGTTATCTATACTATTATTTAAGCCTATGATCAGTGGCGGAGCTAAAAAAAATTTTTGGAGGAGCTGAAATTAAATTGTATATTTTTACGATAGTAAAGTCGTAATTTCATCATTTTAATAGTGTATATCTTTATAATTTTTAAATAATTAAATCAAATTTTTATCATTTTTGGGGGTTATAATGTAATTTTACCATTATTAATTTAAAATTTTATAAATTATAAAACGCCTAAATTAAAATTTTACCATTTTAGAGCCCTTAGGTCTCTACTAAGCTCCGCCACTACCTCTAACTAAGTTGGTGTCACGAGTCAGTCACACACCAACTTGATTAGGGAAGTTATGAAAATGTCTTTCCGTGAAATTTGAATCCGCATCAATTAAATTAATAAAATCTTAAATTTACCACTCAACCAACGTTTCATTTTAATATAATTTATATATTTTTATTTTAATATGTACAAATTATTATCTTCATAAATTGTATATCTATATCTACACTTACGATTAATAAAATATCTAACTGAGTTGGTGTCACAAGTTAATCAGGTATCAACTCGATTAGAAAAATTATGGAAATTCCCTTTCATAATTAAAATAAGTCATATTATTCAAGGGCATTTTAGTATTTTCAATTTAACAAAAACCAATTAAAATTTGCATGGCAGATTTGAACTCGCAATAATTGTATTAGTAAAATATTAAATTTACCACCCAACCAAAACTTCATTTTAATATATTTTATGCATTTTTATTTTATTATGCACATTTTATTATCTTCATCAATTGTATATCTATATATACTTCATTTTAATGAAATCTCTAACTGAGTTGGTACCACGAGTCAACCAAACACTAACTCGGTTAGGAAAATTACAAAAATGTCCTTTCGTAATTAAAGTAACTCATATTATTCGAGAGTGTTTTAGTCATTTCATTTTAATAAAAACCAATAAAAATTTGCATAAGGTGGAAATTGAACATGCACCAATTGCATTAGTAAAATTTTAAATTTACCACTCAACTAAAGTTTCATTTTAGTATATTCTATGCATTTTTATTTTAATATGCACAATTTACTATCTCCATCAGTTGTATATCTATACTATTAATAAAATCTCTAACTGAATTGGTGTCACGAGTCAACCATGTCCAAACTCGGTTATGGAAATTATGAAAATGCCTTCCGTAATCAAAGTAAGTCATATTATTCGAGGGTATTTTAATCTTTTTATTTTAACAAAAACCAATAAAAATATGCATATGGTGCGGGTTGGACTCGCTTCAAATGTATTAGTAAAACCTTAAATTTATTACTCAATTAAAACTTTATTATTTATTGTATGTTATTTTTAAACACACATTTATATTCTAAATCTGTGGTTTATACACATACGCGTGTGATAGAATTTTTAATATATTTAATGTTGGAATGTTTAATCAATTTTTTAAAATGATATTTTAAAAATATTTTTATACTTGTATTTCAATATTTAAATTTAAATTAAAAAAATATATAAAGTAGATCACTCTCTTAATTATATATAGCTAACTTTTATGTAAAGGTTTAACTTAACAAATTTTTTTAATTTGGCACCTAAATTTTTTTATTAAATTTGGTACCTAAATTTAATTTTTCCTATTTTGATACTTAAGTATTTTGGGGGTTCAATTTGGTGTGTGAACTTGAACGTTTTTCCTAAATTGGTATCTAAGTGTTTTTTTGTCCAAGTTACTACTTAACTTGTCAAACGTATACAAATTACTCCAATATACTAATAATGTTATTTTTTACGAGGTAATCAAAATAATCAATGTATGACTGATATATAACAGATGACATGAAAATTCTTTTTGTATTTTAAATATTTCATTACACTTAGTTTACTTTTTTTATAAATTTAATATAATGAATTTATTTTATTTTGGGTTTTTAAAACTCTTGTTTACTTTTTTTATATCCCTTTGTTAAGCAGATTTGAGCAGATTACCAAAACAGAAGAAGCTTCATATGAATGTAATTATTGGTGCATTCCATGTCATCTACCACATGTTGTTCATACATTAGCCATTTTTGTCCATTTATAAAAGAAACTGACATTTATAGTGTTTTGGGTAATTTGTAACATTTGACAAGTTTAGTTACCAAATTAAACAAAAAAAAAAAACTTAAGTACCAAATTAGGAAAAACTGTTAAGTTCAGGTACCAAATTAAACTTTAATAGGTACCAAATTAGGGGAAAAAGAGAGACTAATTTAGGTACCACCAAATTGGACCAAGAAAAATCTTATGTACTAAATTAGAAAAAAAAATGTAAGTTTAGAAACCAACTATTATATTAAACCTTATACAAAATATAAACTCGAAAGTTGAAACTTTAAATTCTAAACCTTAAAGTTTAAACTTGATAAAAGTATCATGGATACCCTTGTACTAGGAGTTAAATTGCATCCTGCCCCTCTATTTAAAAAATAGTAAATTAGTCTCTATACATGAAATCAAAGAGTGAATTAGTTCTTCTATTATCCATTGCCATTGTTAAAAATTGGTCATTGTACATCAACATAAAGTACACAGCCATCCAATTTTTAAATTTTTTTTAACGAAAAGGGTCCAATTTTTTCTTTAATCAACTATTTTACTCGTTTTTAGAATATAAAACAAAATGTAATCATACACTTAATAGAAAAATCTCTATAATACATGTACGGTTTTTAACTCTAAATATAAAAATATAAAATTATGGAAGGAAAGAAACAGAAAAAGGAAGTGCTTCCTGATACCCAGAATGATGAACAAATCCACCTCGAAGTAGCCAAACAGCCAAGTGATCCTTTTCACTTTGGCTTTTGATTCCACATTTTGGAACATACGGCGAGTAATTATGACCAAAATGAATGAACGAACAACCCACCACCTTCACTGCTTGACCCCATGCCCCATGCCCCATGCCAGAGTGAGAAGAAACAGATAAATTGCTCAAGTATTTTTTTTGTATTCTTTTAGCTTTTGTTTTTTTATGATAAATGTAACGAAATTATCTATCTATATTTCTTTTTATTTTATACATAATATCAGAAGATTATGATGGTTGTAGTAGGATCTGCAAAAGTAGTGGATTGTTTACTATTACATCGAATTTATTGAAAAATTTGGTGGGATCAATGAGATATATACACAAGATCTTGGCATGACACTAGCTAACATTGAAATAACAGTGCCAGTGGCCCCCCAGACATTAAAGTTCTGCTCATTTTATACACTATTTTCTTTCATCCTTGTTCATTCAGAATAGTTATTTATGATTATATAATGTAATATATTATTAATTATCTTTTTAATTATGCATTCAGGTCATTTTCTTTCTACTCCAACGTTTCTTTTTTAAATTAAATCATATTCATTAAAAAAATTAAAAAAAGATTCGAAAAATAAAACAAAGTGAAAACAGTGCACAAGTATACCCAAGCCAACAGGCTTACTTTATACACATTTGTCTAAATCCTTAGTTTTCATCCAAATGCTTCAATCTATCAACATTGACAATACCAACAATAGAAGAACAACTAATACAATCAAAATAGTTTGCTTTCATTAAAACCACTCTTGTCAATGTATGAGTTACTTTATTAGCGTTCATACGAATCTAATGGACAAATAAAAAATGAAAATCTAAAATAATATGATGAAAATCTGATAATAATATCTCGAAATCAGAAATGTCCTAAGCCTTTAGAAGAGAGAGCTTGTCACAGCCTTTGGCTATCGGTTTCAAGAACAATGTCATCCACATGACATGATCGAAGCAAAGACAGAGCCTCATTAGCTGCCAAAAATTTTACCATGAAAGGATTAGCCTTACTTTTCATAAAACTAGAGATACACCGTACAAAATCCCCTCCTCATTATGCACAATTGTGCCCCATCCCATATGCCCACCATCAACAAAAATAGCATCATCAAAATTGCATTTGAGGGTACCCCCGACAGCCATCTCCAACAATCTCTACTGCCCTCTCCTAACCTCCTAACCATCGTTTGAGAATCATAAACCATCCCCACCCCCAACCATCCGTGAAGAAACTCACCCACATAAAGCACAATTTGATCTGCTATCATGATTTTCTACTTCCAAACCAACATGTTTTTGCAAAACCAAATACCCCATAACATGCCTAGAGCTCGCCTCCCTCTATCCTCTTGTTGCCCAACAAGCAAACGAGAAACAAACTCCCCCACCGAGCCAAAAGACGGCACAATACACACTTCTTACCATACAGCAACAACAAACGGGCAAAGGATGAAAACATGATCTAAACCCTCATTGGCTTGTCAACATCTATGACAAAAACTATCAATACCAATCCCACGAGTAATAAGATTACTTTTAATAGGAAAAATATCCGCATAGTAATGGCCAAAGAAATTCCCTAAATGTTAGGGGGCAAAACTTCTTTCCAAAGGTTTGCCAAGGACCCTTAACATGATAATCGACAATATCAGTCAACAAAGGAAAAGCCACTTGATATGCAAACCTCGCAGAATAACAACCGTTAGGAGCAAAATGTCATATGAAACAATCATCGGAAGGAAACCAACCAATATACATGCTCAAAATCTGAGTCGCATCATACAATGCAAGAAGCCCTTCCACCATATATGTAACAACTCATTTTTCAGTGGTATCGAAAATGGTGGTTTCGAAACCCCATTTTTTATGTTTGAATACGTAAATATAATTATTTAATATTTACAAGGTTATTATAAATTTTAGTTAAAGTTTGGTCCCTTAATTTTGTCAATCAGATAGTTAATTAAGGTACAATGACTAAATTGTAAAAGTAGTAAAATTTAACCGCTATGAATTTTTAGTTAACCGAATGACTAATTGAGCAATTGGACCTAGTAATACTGATAGTTAGTGGAAAATGATGTATAGTTCCACTAACTTATGTTAATTGTGATTATGTTTTATTAATTAAGGTTTAATTTAAGTTATTTAAGATTTATTAATTATTAAGCTTAGTATACAAGGAAAATTAAAAATAAAATAAAACACTTTCTCTCCATCTTCTTCCTTCCACCATTTCTAAAGAAAAGAAAGAGGGTTTACAATCGGCCTCAATTTGGTAAGCAAATTCAAGTTCATTTCTTGTAATTTTTATATTTTTGAGGTCCCAAGAGTTTGATTTAATTAGTCCATGTCTCAATTTGTAAAATTGCTAAAGTTTTCAAAAATTGTCATTGTTGATTTCTTGAAATTTTTGGTGCTAAATTGTTAAATTTTAAGCTTAGAAGTGAAAAAAGGATTAGTTTGTAAAGTTTAATTGCTAGTTTTTAAACATAGGGATTAAAGTGCATGAATTTCAAAATTGGTATAATGTTTATGTAATTTTTAATACTAGAGGGTTATAGAAGGATGAAATTGAGATTGGTTTCAAAATCAAAGCTCAGATTTGAAAGTTATGACAATTTCAGTTTTAGGGACTAAATTGAATAAAGTGAAAAAATTTAGGGGCATTTGAATAATGAAATTGAATTGACATATGCATATTATAGGGTGTTATGAAAGGGTTGGAATTGATAAATTTAATTGAATTATTATATATATCGAGAATTAGATCAAATTGAAGATAAACGGGGAAAAGCCAAAATTGTTGATTAGTCCTTAAAGATTCTTTTCTTGTTGTTTTTCTAAGTAAGTTCATATGGGACTTACTTTATTAATTCATAATATGTTTGTATTGTATTTTTTTCCTTTCTAGTTTGAATTGTTATGAATATAATGTCTTTTGACATCAAATGGACTGAATCGTAAAATACGAACTAAATGATAAATTTGAATCGGTACATGGTATTGAATGGATGTAAACTGTTATATGATTGGATGATATGTATATGATGATGTTACAAGGTTTGGAATGATATGGTAATAGTAATGGTGTCCGTGTGAACTTAGTAAACGATTAGGATACAAATGACATGTTATTAGGGTCCAAAAAGAAAAAATGGGTGTTTGATCAAGGATTAATACAATGGCTTGAGATCCAGCATGTGTTGCGGATTCTCTGAAGCTTGTGTGAGCAACCCTGGTCTGAAACTTGTGTGAGTAGCCTAAATATGTCAGCTTGTGTGAGCAAATTAGTCTCGTGTATCCATGTTCAATTTACTATAGTTCTCCAGGCAAAACAAAAACGAAAAATGGTAATTAAAATGGAAGTGAAATGATTGAATTAAGTTGAATTGTCGTATTTACAAATTGAGTATAGCTTGAAACATGTATGTTATGAAATGGAATGGTCGTATATGTGTACATGATTTGGGTATTATGATCTTGTTATGTTAATGAACTAATCTATTGGTTGAATTGTTTAAATTAAGGATGCCAAAGGATACTAGTTTTTATACCAATGTGTTTCCAATTGTTTAAATTGTTATAATGTCAAAGTAAGTTAAGAAAATTTCATATGAATTTACTAAGCATTCATTATGCTTATCCCATTGTTTTCCCTTCTACTTGTAGCTTGTTGACTTGTGGAACATGTCGATCGGATCGTCTCAAAGCTCACACTTTCTTGCTATTGACTTAGTATTCTTTTATTCATTTTTGGGCTCAGTTATGTGGCATGTACATAGGTGTTGCTTTGTTAACCTAAAATAATAGTTTCAATTGAACCAATGTTTGATCTTTGATAAAGTTAATACCTATATGAATATGTGTTGGTTTTAATATTATGTTGTGACATTTTGAATGGTATTTAAATGGCATAGTTTGTACATGAAATGGAATGGAAAAGTGTTTGTTTTGAATGGCTAAAAGGCATAATTGTATAAGTTGAGTTTGATTAAGTTAAATTGGTATATCTGGGTGCCAAATTGTGGCATATTGGGTTGATTGATTTGAATTGGTTTATATGTGATGTCTGGTATGTTTTTTAAGTGATCTTGTGTAGGTAAATGTGTTCAATTATGCACCAAATGTGCAAATGGCTTAATTTGTTCCAAAATCAAAGTTTTCATCTGACAACCACATTTTCTAGTCACAATGCTGGCCGACAATATGTGATGTCGTGACATTGAGTGGCCTGACGTCGTGATATGACAAATTGTTTGGCAACACCACGACGTTGACTCTAAATTTTCAAAACTTTACAATTTATTCCTATTTCATGCTCGAGTGAATAAAAGAGCTTTTATAAGCTCGATTAAGGCTCAAAGTTAATTGTATATCATATTATGAATATGTTTAAGACATGAATGTTTGTTTAAATAATATAATTACAATATGTTTGACAATAGTTGCTCCGGCAACGGTTGTAGCATCCTGTAACTCGGACCCGACGATCGGGTCGGACAAAGGATATTACAATATTTATGTCCTACGAATCCCCACTAGGATGAAATAAATCACAAGCTTTTAGATGAGCATACCCCTCAATTAGAATGGCATCCACATAAAAATTGTCATCATCAGTAATTCAAGGATCATTAAAAATTTTAACTTTACTCCCATGCTTTTTTAGGGTGAATAAAGTTTGACATGTAGCCATAATTAAGGTGATAGAAATTAAATCCACTTAAGGGTAAAGTTAAGAATTATGTGAAGGGAGATGAGATAAAACTAAAAAAAAAATAAAAAATTAGAGGGTCCAAAGCTGAAAACTTTGTCTTGAGAGTGGCTTAAATTGAATTTTTAACTTTCGAAAGGGACCAAAATTGTAAATTTTTCACCAAAAAAAGGCTAAAAAGGCTTAACTTGAATTATTTACATTAGAGAGACATTAAAAGTGCAATTATACCATTCAACCAAGAAAGCAAACCCCTTTCTTGTGCTTATACCTTTGATTTAAAAACCTTAATTCAATCATCGACATTGCTAGTATTTATCATTAGTTGTTAAAAAATTCCGTGTCTAACCCGACCTCTGATCAATTCCTTTCTATTTTTTTCGTTCTTAAATTTCCTACCAAGAAAGCAAATGAGCAATCAAAGTGTTTTCACCTGTACTGGGAAATTTCATAGAAAAGCAATAAGACAGTGATGTGAAGAATTAGAAGAAAAAAATGAAAGCGAACAATAGTTCAAAAAACCATAGTAGACTAAATGACCAACACCATTTATTAACTTCGACAATATCTAAAGCTCATATTATTGCAACATATGTGGTCATTTGAAAGCGTTACAGTCTCCAAGAGGCTAATTCTAGGGGACATTAACTATGTCGAGTTATGGTATTTGGGTCGTTATCGGTTCGGTAGCTCGATGATTCTTTACAACAATGTTTATGCGTAAACTGAACCTTTCATGTATGTGTGTGTGTATATATATATATTGTGTGGCTTGTATTCGTTAAGGGTCACAATGTATGGCCCCCTAGACTACATTCAAAAGTGATCCCGGGGATTGGTTGATTTTGATTTTGTTATGGTCAAGTCTTTGTTTATTTATTAATCTGCAATTTGACAATTCCTTTTCAATTCTTTTGATGGCTGTAATGAATTGGGATATAAGTAGGTGTAAATACGTGAATCTACCATTTGAGTTACGAAATATCCTCCATCAACTCTTTAAGGGGTTAGTATTGTTTCTAAGTCAAGTTGAAAGTTATCTCCTAACTTTGACAAAAGCTTGAGTACTTGAAGCGGTTGACAAAACAAAAGCGTCACATTAAATCATACTGTAAATAGCCTATAGTCACCTACCAAGATTTGAACTTGTGCCCCTTAAATTACAACTATAAGCATCTATGCCCACCACTTGACTAAGTGAAACAAAATTCCAACTTGACTTAGGACAATATCAACTCATCGAAGAATTTATCAATTTCGATTGTGTAACAATTCAAAAACTTCTTCGTAAATAATCAAACTTCCTTTCACAAACTATATCTTTTGATTTGGGTGTAATGATATATCTCATAATTATTGATGTAATAAATATTAATACAATATGACAGGAAATATTTAAAAAAACCCCATAAAAATAAAAAATATATATAATAATGATTGTGAAGTCACTATATTAAATCCCATTCTCAAGCAAATCAGGCAACACCAGTCCCTGAATTTGGCCACCGTTGTCTTTGTTTTAACGTTGGCTGACCCATGCTTTCCATATTTCCTTGTCACAAACCAGAGCTACGTATCGATTAGGGCACTTGAGGTTGCACTATTTGATAGTTTCCAGTCCCATCATGAATCTTGTTGTCACCATTGACACAAGAAAATTACATATAACAACAAAAATACTACCTACACCTTATAATCATTTATATTTTATCTTTTTTATTCAGAAAATAAATAAGATCATTTATACACATTACATCAAAAAAAATTAATCATTTCTATTAAAAATTTTATTTATTTATACTATTAAAAACAGATTAGATTGATAAATAATTATGTGTAACTTATATTAATATACAAGAAATAATTTTCAGTAATAATCACGAAAGATTTTTTAACAAAATACTAACTTCCTATTTGAACTAATATAAAATCAACATAATACAATTCAACTCTCACCACACTTTCATTTCATATCCCTTTTAACACTTTCCCAACAAATCAAGGTCTACCAAGATTCGAATCTTGCCAAATATTCCCATATGATGAATGGATTATTAGCTCTTTTCGAAACCTGTGACATGCAACATTTTCATGATATCAACCTTTCTAACTTCAATCCTTCCTTCCATCTTTATGGGAATTTTTTATCTACACTTAAAATCGAATTAGTTCAAATCCTTAAATCTCCTAATATTATTTTCTTTCATTCACAAAACTGGACCCAACGAGAGTTATTATCTCAATGTTCAAATTACTTCTCTAAACATTTTAAGAATAAGAAAAAGATCGGTAATTAACTAAACTGTTTGATCTGAATTTTTTTTAAAAAGAACTCATAAAAATAGGGAGAAAATTCTATAAAATTGATTAACACAAAAGCGGTAAAATCCAACCCAATTTTTTGATTTATGTTGGATTTGGACTAATAAGTTGGAAAAAATATTTAAAAAAGTTATTCAATTGGTTTTTCAATGATTCAATGGCGATTTCTAGCTGTTTGCTCAAAACCCAATCTAATATCAACCGGCACACCAGTCGACTCTCAGCCCGACACGCCAGTCAATTCCCAGCCTAACTACTCAAAACCCAATCTAATATCAACCAGCACACCAGTCGATCCCTAGCCCAAGTGACCAATTCCAACAACATTGCTTTTTGATAAAAATGCATGTTTCTCTCTTGATCCACTCTTGGACCAGGGTCTAAACTTCCAGCATCCACCTCCACCGATGCTGGCGATATCAACAGCATATTTTTAGGGGTGGAAGATGAAAGTAGATGGCAATGCTTGAGCGAGGAAACCAATAGAAAAGGAAAACAATTGGGATAGATGTTGTTCCACAAGTTGAAACAAAGAATACTATAAGAGTTTGGAACTGCAGGAATTGTTTTTGGATGAAAAAAGGAGGTAGAGGAAGAAAAGGAGGACTTATGTGAGAAGGGTTAAAAAAATTTAATGTTTGAATCCCAATTTTTGCTAAGCTAAACTGAACAATCAATTGAGCCTTAACTTAGTTAAGGCCATCACTTGCGCGCACTTAAGTGCATATTTTCTTCCAAGTTAAGAGTTTAGAAAAGTTATTGATAGTGTAAAAGAAAAACCTAAACAGCCTTTTACTTGGCCCTGTCTAGTGGAATATCTGAAGGGTTAGTAGGGATCAAAGTATCAGGGAGTGTCCGTATTTAGCATTGCTTTTGACTGTTCAAAAGTAATTGTTTTTACAAAGATTTTTTGCCATTTAAAACTGGCAAAATACTTTTTAGTGCTTTTGAAGCCACACGAAGGAACTGGCTCGAAGAGTTTATTTTAGGCAATTGCGATTGTGAACGGCTATACCGGGCAACATGTATGAGTAGACAGAACTCTCAGGGCAGTTCCCCTTCCACACCAATTTCTTCTTCTCTCCTTTTGCATATGCTTTATTGAAGATTGAGTTGTCTATTGTACCCACTTTCACCTGAAGAAGAGTTTCAGTTCATGGATGATAAATAAACGTGAGGTATACAAACATGTAATGTAAAAAATTGTCTCAAACAAACTTACAATTTTTTACAAAAAAATGAAGTGGCAGGCATAAAGTTAAAGTTTTACTTGACCGTGGCTCGAAGCATCGAGAACTGCCATCATCTTCAAGCTTTTTGCACCGGACATTGCTGGTCTTTTTTCCTTGGTCTTCATCCACCAAGTTCTGATCTGACACCTCTATGAAAGACCAAATACTAAAACTAAGCAAAAATTAATAAATTAAAACTCTAATCATTCTTATCTAAATATATTCCACAGTAATCAGGAAAATGATGAAGGTTCATGGCAAAGTTCACACATAAGTTCAAAAGTATACACGAGTTCAGTTAGCATGGAATATTGAAACTTGTATTAGAAATGAATAAAGAGAAGATATATATATACCAGCAGATTGAAGCCTAATTAGATTTACCAGCGGTACAGCTACCCAAGCTGTGGTTGCAGAACTGATATATGGGATGCTGCCCTGAATTACTTGCTGATTTGTGAGAGAAGTTTGTATTACTTCTTGAGTAGATGTACATTCCATCATTGGGCACCACAATTTCTCTTGGAACAGGAAATGTAGTTGAGCTGCTTTTTCCTGCAGGTGTAAGTGATGTAACCGTGAACATCCCATGATATCACAAGAATCAGCGGGTGCTGCTGAACAAAGGGTCATAACTCTGATAGTTTATCTTTCGGTCTGCAGTCATCTTGTAGAACCAAAATCTGACAAGATAACTATATAATAATAAGCAGATTAAGTGTCCGACCTGATGGGAAAATCTATGACCTTTTGCTGGAAGTTGTGGGGTTGCACAAGGCTCCCACGTTTTCTCTTCTCAGTAAGAGCCATGCAAATTCGTAGAACTATGCAACTGCTTAACAAATGATGCTTCTAAGAAATCAAGATAAGAGTTGCATTTGCTTCTCATTTGTCCAAACCATAGTTTGATCCTGCAGAGTTAAAAATTAAAACAACAAAGGAGAACGTTAGAACTAAACAGACAAGGAAAAGAGAGCTATAGCTATAAAGAGAAAACTAAACAACAAATATTAGTGGAGAAAAAATCTAATAATTTAAGTAAGCTTAACTAATAAAGAACAAAGAGATTCCTACAACAAGAGGACATTCTTTAAGTTACCATCCAATCCAAAGTGACTTCAATCAGCTGCAGAATCATTCTGCTAGGTTTTACCCAATTGTCCTCAGCTTTTTGGATTTCTCAGATAGATTTATCATTAGCAAACAGATGAATAAGGTGCTGAACAAATAATTAAACCTAGGTTGGGAGGCTAGCTAGTGCAAAAAAAGTTGCAATACTAACTGAAGGAATCCAGTATTGAAGTTGTTCACAGAAAATATACATTGATAGCAAGTGAAGAATTAATAAGCAAGGCAATTTAATAAGGAACCTAATCACCTCCAGAAGAATCCCTTACAAAATGAATTAAGGAAGTGATGGTATAATACTCGCAGTGAGGGAGTTATCGCGTTCTGAAAATGTTGAGAGAGAACTATATTTTTGTGATCATTAAAAATATTTGTGTAATTCTTTCTCAAGAGAATAATCAACTCCATGACCTTAGAATGATGTATGAAAGCTTTCAAAGTGGTCGTGTGAGTGCTGCCAGTGGCAGAGAACTTGCTGCCATGTTGGAGAGTGGTGAGGAATGGCTGTGTTCAGGAGTCAAGTTCACATGGTGTGGAAAGAGAGGCTGTCTGGGCAGATTGAGAAGGAATTCCAATAGAGAAGAAAGAATATTGAGAGTTGCATTTATTAATGGAGACACCTCATTCAAATGAGACTTGGAAAGCAAGATAGGGCCAAAATGGAAAACAGGAAGAAGACCACATGAGTAGTTCAGGCAGAAATCTCTTTCGACTGTCTGGTGCCATAGCTTCGTAGTATAATGATCCATAGACATAGCAATGAGGGGAACTGATAAAAGAAATATCAAGTAAGACAATTTAATAATCATTAAATCCAAGCGAACACTCTTCTTCCATTAAGGTTGTCTTAATACACTATTTGTATTTAAATGCTTAGTATTGGCAAGCAGAATAATGCATAGCCTTTCCACACACACACAAAAAAGGCCCTTGAATTTTAACCTCAGCAATCAGCATATATCTTCAAGATTGATAGCATATAAACAAGAATCTGGAATAGATTATCCACTCAACCTTTGCTCCGAATCCACCATTGTATTTGTGGACTTGTCCAATGGTAAACATCTACTGCCTAAACTTTGAAAAAGTCTCTGAAGCATAAAGAACAAGAAAAGAAAAAATTATACCATTCAAAAACTATCGGTGACCAATCTTGAACAAAATTGCAGCCAATTCTATCTAGATAAAGTGAGAAACAGAACCCTAAAACTTTCTTCACAACTAAAATTATTAGAAATTCAATTTACATTTAGAAAGAAAAAGCAAATCCAAATTAACAAGGTAATCCACTCTGATTATCCATATTATAATATTTCAGTGGTTATTTCCAAAAAAATTTATCACCACAACTACACATCAAGATTTTGCTTGATGATTGGCATTTAAAGAGTAGGATCCAGTAAATAATTCAAATATTCAGTAGTTGGCCAAAAAGCAAAAAACAACAAGCAGTAATGTGTGCTAAACAAATATATTAGTTAAAATTTCACATACGAATTTCCATTCCATTACGAAACTATTTGGCATTATAAAAACTGAGATTCTCAGTAAAAGATCAGTAGCTTTCAAATTTTAAAGCAACTCAAAAGTGCTCTACAGCCTGTGTGACCTACTATTCCAGAATATAAATAGATGCGCAAACTAAAGGTTATAAAGACACTTACTATATAATCTTCATTCTTTCAGCAATTAAAAACAAAAAAATCAGCTAAATCCTTCAATAAATAGATCTTCTCTTCTCTTTATCTTTTCCTAATATGATTTTCTAACTGAAAATAGAACCTTAACAATTGCCGTAAAAAAATAAAATCTGCAGTCACAATGTCATATCACTAAAAGCTAACTACTAAAACTTATAAACTGAGAATAACACATGCACAGCAATAACTGAAATGAAAAATAAAATTCAACTAGAAAGGAAGAATACCAGTCTTGCATTTGCGGTAGAATCTCTGACGCTCTCAGCTCGTCCGAGTCAACTCACTTGCACAAGCCTTAGAGGATTCGAATATGGAGCCGGAAACGGAAAACTCCGCCGGAGATTATTTTCTTTTTTTATAAAACAAAAAAGGTGGAATTTGTTTTGAAATTAAAAGGGAAAATGAAAATTGGTTTTCAATTTATAGCGGGGAAAAAATCGCGAGGGAATGAGGTAGCGATGGTGTTGGGCCGATGAAGGCTCCAAATGGCGACTTTTTTGCACGTGTCAATTCATCAGATGAGTGCCACGTCAGCTTTAATATCTTCGGCAATTGTCAACCAGATATTTATTCTTCCGAATCCCAAGAGAAAGAAGCGTATAATGGAACGTTAGGTGAGTCTATTAAATAATATTTTATTACAGTCTATTAAAAAGAGGTTGTGCGGATTCACCTACACATCAATACGGATTAGTTGAATTGATTTTTTATTTTTATGATTTATTTAATAATATTTTAATTAAATCGAATTGATCAATAAATTGATATTTTGATCGGTTTGATTATCAATTTTGATAGTTAATTATACATAGTAAAAAAAATGAAAAGTGAATTTAATTTTTAAATATTTGTATGGTATGTCCTCGTCTAATTTATTGATATTATATTATGTTATATATTATCAGTGTATTAAATATAATTTATTTTATTATTTAAAAACCCTAAAATGTATATCATTTTTAATAAAGGTAAACCCAATATTTATTTTTTTAGTAAAAGCCATAATTGAATTATAAATATTTAAGAAATTTTCTTATTTAATCATTTTTTAAGGGATTAAACACAATTTATTTTATTTTTTGAGTCAAATTACAATTTTACCACATATTAACTTAAATTTTTATTATTTATAAAAAAAAATTGCATTATTTTCATTTTGGGAGGGTCAAGGCCACTGCCTGCCCCTGTTAAATTCGCCCCTGGTTTTGTGGGATATTATAAATTGAGAGAGGGGAAGTTATTGTCGGGATTTGAACTTTGAACTTTAAATGCTAATACCAAATTTTTAATCGTTTTTTCCTTTCTGTTGCTGGCAAAAGTATTAGATTATGTGGCATTCACAACGTGGGTTAAAACAATTTATGTAAATGTTATATATTTATCTATACTACAATAAAGCCATTGATTAAGTTGGTGCCACACATCAACCGAGTCTCAACTTATTTACAAAATTACTAATTCATTCATTTTATAAAATAAGTTAAATTATCATGAGGGCATTTATATCTTTTTATATTTTATTTATAAATCAATAAAAAATACTCATAATGAAAAAGCACAATGCATATAAAAACCTTTAACTTTACCATTTCAACTAAAGCATTATTTGAGTTTTTTTATGTAAATTATTAATTAAATATATTTGTTACATAATTTTTTTCACTCGTGTTATAGGTGTGTCATAAATCTATCATATAAATGTTGGTATTTTAAAAAACAATATATGATTTTTTTTTAGAGGTGATAGTTTAGAGGATTTTTTTAAGCACTATTTTATTTATTTATAATATTATATAAAATTCAACAGATAAAATTGCCTTTGAAATATTAGTTTTTAATACATAAAAGATATATACTTTTTTTGACTAATTTGATGTCAGGAGTTAAACAAACATTGACTCAAATTATTTTTTTCAAGAAAGCAATAAATATTATTATAAAAGTGTTATTGTATTTTAATCTTTGCATATAAAATTTTTAAATAAAACAACTAAAACTCATTACTTCTCTAATCTCCAATATTGACCGTCATATCGATTTGGATCTAATGTATGTTATTCTACTCGTTGATGGGTACTTATCCATCGTATTATCATCGAATCGTCGCTTGAAGTTCACTAGCCAAACTTTTTAATTTATTTTAGAAAAAAAAGACTTAAATAATAACTTTTGAATAATTTAATAACTTAAATGAAAATCTTTTGAATAGTTTAATAATTGAAATATAAATTTACTAATAATTTTATGACCTTGGGTGTAGCTTGCCTTAAAGTATTTTGTTATATCCCTACCAATTTGGACCTGGTTGGGCCTTTCATAAGACTCTTACCTCTCTTATAAATACCCTAAAATATCATTTAGTAGACTCCTTTCCACTCAAAATCCTAATGCATTAAACAATCATCTTGAGTCCCCTAATTGTCTTTCGATCTTAGAACGAGTGAACCGACACTTCTCTTTTTTAATAGAATAGAATATATCAATTCACTAAAATAATAAAGTAAGTTTTCTCTATAAAGAGAGGGAATTTGGATTTGTTGCTTTTGCTATTAAATTCAAGTTAACAAAACTTTTTTTTTTTAAATCATCACTTTTT
Organism: Gossypium longicalyx; assembly: GCA_025698465.1. Classification (NCBI taxonomy): domain Eukaryota; kingdom Viridiplantae; phylum Streptophyta; class Magnoliopsida; order Malvales; family Malvaceae; genus Gossypium; species Gossypium longicalyx. The sequence goes on along the minus strand of CM046997.1, from coordinate 108,266,155 downwards.
TTAACATTAATTTTATTATAGGTTCTTATCATATATGTTCTTTATGATACAATGTCTAGAATTACCCATAGCGCTTCCCCAAACCCTTAAATTGGAGGATACTACGCTTCAACACACATGAATCAATGTTCTCCTGCACTGACAACAATGCTGATGATAATCAAGCTGAGACTCAATCAACCGCTTTTTTTATGGATAAATATGTTAAACAAGCTAGTTAAAAAAATTAAACCTTCCCCTCCAATGGGGATACTTCAAACACTCTTAAACCATAACGTCTATCTTGGACTAGCTTGACCAAGTTATCAGTATCTTGATTATCCTCTCTAGAGATGTGGCATATATTCCATTGTCTGAATTGCAGTAAAAGTTGATGAATTCTTCTGATTAACGTAGAATTGGAATCCTCAGAAGAATACTCTTGAATGACTTTAGTCGTGTAACAACCCGATAGTCAAGGGTGTCGGAAAGTACATTCTTGAGACTCCGTTTCTGTAAAACGGACTCGTAAATATTTTATTATAAATATTTATGAAGCTAGTGGAGTAGTTAACTAGGTTTCAGTTAAGCAAATTTACTTAATTAAAAGTAATTAGGTATAAGGACTAAATTGTGTATAGGGTGCAAGTTGAATTATAAATTAAAGAATGATTAAAGGGACTAAAGAAGAAATTATACCTTATTCCATTAAGTGGATGGTACTAGTGACTTATATGTGTAAATTTATTTTATATATTATAATAGTTAAAGTTAAAATATATTATAATATTAAGAAACTTAAAATTAAGTAAATGTATATATTATATAATAATAATTAATTAATGTATAATAAAACAAAAAAAAAAAAGAGAAAGCCATACAAACTAAGGAAGAAAAATAAAGAAGAAAAGAAGGAAACGCATAGTCTTAGGGCTCTAATTTTTTAAAGTTTAATTGGTTAGTTAATTTAGTCTATTTTCTTGTAATTTTTATGTTTTTGGAATCTCGGTACCTAGGGCAACCCGACCCATGTTAAAACTTTAGCAATTATTGAGTTTTTAAATGTTTTTAATGTTGAATAATTTTAGTATTAGTGATTAAATTGATAAATTTTTAAGCCAGAAATGAAAAAGGATTAAATTGTAGAATAAATTATAAATTTTGAGTAATAGGGACTAAATTGTGAAAATTTTAAAATTTATAGGTTTAAGTGAAAATAGGGAGTTAATTTTAGTTTAAAGTGGAATTTGTATGAAAATATAGAATTAAATGTGAATAATAAAAAAATTAGTCTCGGTTTAGGGACTAAATTGGAATTTAGGTAAATATTGAGTAAAAATTGAAATATGAAATAGAAATTTTATTGCATTGATGAATTTTAATTATTTTAATTTTGTAGCTAACGTTGTATCGGAATCCTCAACTAAAAAGGGGAAAGATAAAATAAACGTGGAATAGCTCGAAATTCCTGGTTTGTATTTCTATAATCCGAACTTAATTGTTAATTATTATAATTCAATTTAATGCATATGGTAAGTGTTGAGATGAGTAATTGATATTTTGATAATTGATTGAAATGGATTGAATTGGTAGATACATATTGAATGTATTGATTATTAAATTGAAATGAATATATGTGTTAATGTGAAAGTTGGATATTGGATATTTGATTATATGAAAAATTAGTATTGGATATTGGTTATATCTAAAATATGAAATTAAACCCTATTAATTGTATCGGGTTGAATTGGAAATAGATGGCATGCCATAGGATAGGAAGAGTTTAGGGATTTCTTCGACTTTGAGTCGATGAGGCACTGGGTGTCAATTTACATAAACTAGTGAGACATTGGGTGTCAAATTTATATAGCATTGGGCACAATTACTACTTCGAATTTATCTGATGAGGCAGCGGGTGCCAAACTGGTGTGTTGGTTGGATCCGTGTATCCGTCCGAGTCTGAGTCGTATTAATAGGGGTAATTAAATAAAACGGTACTATAATTGATATTGGATGATATTGTATGTGAACTGAAGATAGGATAGTGACTTAAAACATGAAAATGAGATACATGAGTTATGTAGTCATGAATTGGATAATGTTATTGTTTAAATGATATGTGAATTAAATCGTGAAAAGCTATTATATAGCAAGTGATGAGAATTGAATATGGTATGAAATGATGTATTCACGAGTTGAGTATTGAATGGCTAATGCCATTGTACAAATAAATGTGGTTTGATATGTGAATAACTATTTATATAGCAATTGTGTGAATTGGGACATTGCTTAACAAATAAAATATGATAGCATATGATAGTTATGATACTAGACATTAATATGTGCTTAAAATTCAATTGTGCATATTATATTTTCATGTCTTTAAATATTCGGATTATAGAAATACTACTGAGTTTTACTCAGCGTACAATTTTGTTTTTCCGTGCGCAAATTAGGTACTTCACTTTTGATCGCCGATTCAGTATCCAACAACGATCCCGAACTTAAATGTGGTGATATTTATTTTTTGTGTCGGCATGTACCTAGGACGTCTAAATGATAGTTATTTTGTGTATGGATTGTAAATAAGGTTATAAATGTAATGTTGGTTTGGTATATACATATAAACATGTGCTTGTGTTTGAAGCCATATTATGGCATGGTAAATTGAACCAAATCTAGATATGTGCATGTGAATTTAAGTTAATGTTTTAGGTAGATTTGAGTTAGGCCAAATTTATGAATTTTGACATGTTTATAATTTTAAATTGGTTGATGTTTTGATGATATAAATGTGGTACCAATGAGGGTACATTGGTTAGGCACCTAGGATAATTGTTTTGACATATTTTGAATGTGTTTGATCGTGTTTTGAACAGGTTAAACGAATGATTTTTGAATTATTTAATGTCCAAACATGTAGGAAATGGTAAATTTATTGTATAAGGCACATTTTAGGTCCACACGGCTAGACACACGGGCGTGTGAGACACAAAGCTAGCACACGAACGTGCGAGATCATTTCAAAGGGTACACGGCTTGGCACATGGGCATGTGGCTTGGTCGTATGACCCAAGTTAGAGAGTTACACGAGTACAGACACGAGCTGAGATACGGCTGTGTGTCCCTCCTTCGAATGCCCACACAGCGAGACACGTGGGCGTCTGACTTGGCCGTGTGAACCCCTGCAGTTAAAATTTTTCTAACTTTTTTCTAAAATTTTTAAATGTTCCCAATATAGTCTAAAAGCATTTCTAAAGTGTTATCAAACCCTCAAATGCTTAATAAGCGACTCTATGCATGTTAATGACGAATCATTTTTTTTTTTTGCTCGAAATGTTTGAAATGAATGTTTAGATTAGACTACTCAGTAATGCTCCAAAACTCTAATCTGGCGACGAATATGGGTTCGAGGTATTACAAGTAGCTCAAGATTATCAGATTGAATTAAAACATTAGCATAACCCCGATCGATCAAGATAGCCAGACCATCCAATATACCCCATAATTTTGCATCCAACACACATCAATTCCTCAAGTATCTGTTATAGCCAAGCATCCATTTTCCATTTTGATCACAAGCAATTCCTTCTGCAGTCGCAAAACCTTTTCCTATTAGTGTTTAAACAAACTCAATTACTTGACAGGTGAGGATATGAAATCGAACTTAGGCAAGGAATATTTTAATTAGTTATATTTTCCAATTTCTTAATAAAGAAATATTTTATTTCCTTTTTATTTTCAAAATGCGTCACTTATAGTATTTGACAAGTTTTTCTTTTTCCATGTTTCAATATTACCATTTTAGACCCTCAAAAAAAAATATTCCCATTTTAGAATCCATATTAACGTTACTAAGTTCATGAATAATATTTAACCAAAAATCTCTTTATCATATCGTAAATATTTTGGTCCCTACATTAATACCTTCAAATTTCGACGTTATAAAACTTCACATAAAATGAAATTAAAAAAAAAAATTCAAACATAGTTAATTGCACCAGCATCGTTTTTATTTTAAATTAATTCTTAAAATTTAAAATATTTTAATTACATCCTAAACTATCAAAATTATATCATTCAAGTCCTTTTGCTATTAAAACTATTAAATATCACGTTAAATTTTACGTGACTAAATTTAAAATAATTTTTTTTAAATAAGAGATTACACAAAAACCTTTTCGAAAATTTCAAAATCAAAGTATGATTTTTATATCAACTATATAGTTTGATACAAAATTTTCATGTTCTAAATAATTTTTTAATTATTTTTATTTTAAAATATATAATCATTAAAATGATTAATATTAATATATAAATAAAATTAGATTACAATGAAATGATAAGGCAAATATTGTCCAAAACCACCAAAAGCAATGATCAAAATTTCTATTACAATGGAATGAAAATCATATATTACAAAAAAAAAAATTGAAATTCATAAATTATATAAAACTAAATGAAAATATAATTAATTACATCAAATTCCATTATCCTTTTTATACAAAAAACCCTCCAACGGCAAATCAATTTGGATTCCCTGAAATTTGCTGCACCGAGCAAGCCACCACCTGCGCCCATTGTCGCAACCTAGTCTTAACCGTTTGAGGATCATCGCCTATATCAAGAAATTCAAATAAAACAATCAAGAACCTGATTTTAATACGGTTAATTTCAATTTAATAAGAAAATTTAAAAATGATTTTAAATTTAAAACTGACCTTGATCAATTATGGTGTTTGTGCTGCCAGCGTCACTGAAAGATCCTATCGAAGATGCCGACGAAGTCCTCGACAATCTACAGCTGTACTGACGGTTGACGGCACAGTAGAACGGCAGAGCGGGTAAAGTATCGGATAACTTCGGATCCAATTCAGGCGAGTCGTGTTCGAAACCGAAACCTAACTCGATGCAGCCTTTGAGCTCTTCCAAATCATCGTTTGAGAAGCTCTGAGATCGGCGGAGGCCGTGGCTTTCCTTCCGTCTCAGCCACGCTTCGTCTCGTTCCACGTCGGGAGACCACGAACGTTGCTTGTATAAAGGCCGTGGTTGTAGTTGAGGAGGTGGTGGAGGCGGAGGACGGTAACGTTTCGGCATGATTTCAGCAGCGCCGTCACAAGCCGCTGTTTTCACGGCGGCTATGATTTTTTGGAGGTCGGTCGGGGGTAATGAAGAAGGAAAATTTGGGACGTTTCTCGAAAGCGTTTAGTACGTCTCTCCAAAGTGTGAGTCTCTGTATCTATATATATCCGGTCATACACAGATATGGTTTTGTTTGGTTTGTTTTAATAATTTTGGTCAACTTTCTAAAAGGTCCCTGTATTATATATTTTTAACGAATTTAATCTTTCTACTATAATTGTATCATTTCCTATCCCTTATTTTTTTATTTTAAATAATATGTAAATAAGGAAAAATAATAAATACAAATTAATGATAATATAAAGATAAACATTTATTTCATAAATTTTAAAATTTTTAAACTAATTTAAAACCCATTCAATTTTATACTACTGATTCTCGGTTCAACCAATCGAACCATTTGGTTCCAACAATCATGCTAATTCCATCTTTTTTTCGTTAATTTTATCAAACAATTTAACACGACTTATTTCTTGTAACATGTGATGATATGATATATACTTCACAATATTTTTATTCAATTGAATAAAAAAATATTGTAGAAGGACTAAATCGGTAAAATAAAAAAATAGGAGGTAAGGTGGGTCAAAAGTGGGTCCACACAAAATTATAGAAGTTTCATTAATCATTAATGGGCACATGGGTAAAGCTGTCAATTAATAGTTAGTTTGTGAATTATTTATAAATTTATTAAATTCTTGTTTCGTGTGGGACGGTTTAAAGTTTCATTGGGTTTAAATAATTCGGGTCAGCTTATTTTTCAAGTTTAAATACCTATCTTAATTACATAACGTGAATTCCAATATTTGAAAATAAAATTTATATTTTTTTTATTCTTTAATTTATCCTTCGGAACGAGCTTAGTAACTAATTTTTCGCATTTTGTGGACCTATTTAAGGGTAGATGCTGACCATGAGTTTTAAAGTTACTCTATACCCAAGGCGAGGATTGAACCTTCGACCACTAATTAAAGTAGGAGAGACCCTTGCAGGGACAAAGGTGAAAATTTTATTTAAGGAGGTCGAAATTAAATTGTAATTTTTACGATATTAAAAATATAATTTTACTATTTTATTAGCCTATATCTTTATGATTTTTAAATGATTAAATTAGATTTTTATCATTTTTAGTGGGGCTAAAGTGCAATTTTACTTTTATTAATTTAATATTTTTAAAATTTTAAAGGGCTTAAATAAAAAAAATTCATTTTAAGGGGGTTAAGTCCTGCCAGCCTCCTAACTATGCTCTTAGACTCTTGTCATCTCATCTAACTTCCGTGATTAAATAAAATTAATATTTAATTCACTTACTTAAATAAAAATGTTGAATTAGTTTAATGATAAAATTATATTTTTTTAGTTAAATGACAAAAAAGTACTCATTTCAATATTTGTGTAAATTTTAGTTTTTTTATTTTATTTTTCATGATTTTGAATATTTACTGATAGGATAATATTTGTAGATTTTTAATATTTAATTAGATTTTTTTATTTTACAAATATTGGAAAGTTAATTTACATGTTTGTGATGTAAACACAAGACCTTAAATTATTTTTTTTGGTTAATTTGTTCCATATAAATTATTGAACTATTAATTTTTTGTTCGTTTTTTGCTTATAAATTGTTGAACGATTGATTTTTATGTTAATGATTTAATAATAAGGTTTAATAATTTTACCTAATTAGTAGGGCCGACAACAGGGTAAATAGGGCTTGGCTCCCTAAAATAGAAAATTCTCCTTTAGATCTTTTTCAATTTTATTAAATTATGAATAGTACACGGTAAATTTACAATTTAAACTCTCAAAAATGAGAAAATTTTGATTTATTCCTTCTAAAAACTTTGAAGATGTAAACTAATATATTGGTAAAATTGCATTTTAGTTCTTATAAAAATATATAACTTAGTTTTGGTCCCTCAAAAAAAAATTATGTTTCCTCTCCTACTAATCGAGCTAAATTTTCAATTTTCATAAAATATAAAAAACTTAGTATGCTTGTTTAAGGATTGGGATATTTGCCCAAATGAAAAGTTTTGTTCAATATTTGGAAGAGTATAGGCAATAAAATTAGGTTGTGTAAAATATGTGCCAAACTTGGACGATAACGTTCAAGGCTCCAGCCCAAATTAATCCGTCGAATAGTAGAATGTAGTGTTTTATTTTATTACATGTTATATGATTTATAACACATAAAAATTAAAGTTATAATATATAATATTATGATGTAAACATTAAAAAATATATTATATTTAAAAATAATAAAAATAAAATTCATATAAAATTATTAAATAGTAGATTAAAAATAATTTAAATTAATTTTTAAATTGTAGTCAACTCTAAATTGGTTTGCGTTTATCATTTACAAATATGGATGAACTCGATAAAACTTTAAGACATTATTTTGGACTAGGATGACCTTAAGCAAGATTGCTTTAATACCATACAATGGCCTAACCCGACCCAACTTTATAACCAAGTAGAGACAACTTCCCAATATTTTAAAACTGGAATCCACAATTTGGTTTTGAAAGTTTCTATTTTACAAATAAATACAAGTGTAGAGAACTAAGACGTGGAACTAAGTCAATATAAAGCACAATAAGAACCGAAAAAATTTGGATAAATTCATTCAAGGCATAGACACATATTGGGATTAGAAATCCACGTATCGTAATTACACATAGTAAGACTTTAACTTGAATGTTTAAGGATCCAAAGAATTTACCCTTAATCGACAATGCCAAAATTTAATTCTCACGAAATTCATAATTAATTATGTTATTATTAAAATTATTTATTTCCTATTTTAATGGTTCTAGATGTTGTTAATTATCAATGGTTTAAATAAAAAATTGACTTGAAATTATAACGCATTTTTCACTTAAGTGTTTTTTTTTTTGTCAAAAGTGATATTTAAATTATTAATTTTGTTTCATTTCATCACATAATATGATATCGAAGAATAATAACATGACACATGTCACGTTTTTATTAGACTGTCATCCAATTTTTAAGTAGAATGAAAACTTTAAGTACCTAAACGAAAAATATATATAATTTGGAGGCCAATTTCGTAGTTAAACCAATTTCAAATACAAACTTATTAATAGTTGAGTTGGGACAAGCCGTACCTTACCACAAGGGTCTGATCTGATGATTAATAAGTTGTTTAACCCTCATAAAAATATTCATATGAAATTAAAAAATAATTAAAAAAATCCTGAAGAAAAGGGGATTTTGGCTGTTTATTGTCAAAAGGACTAAGCTGGCAATTATGAAGACTTGTGAGGACTAAGGAAGTCAAACTACTGTGAATGATCTTTTTTCTCCCTGTTCCCATGTTGGCATGAAGCATAGTCCAGATAAGCACATGGACCCCTTGTCATTTCTTCCAAGCTGGCACCTTCCACCTCTACACCTCACAATATTAAAGTCAAATTCCATAAAAAGTATCTCTCTTATGTGTTTTTTTGCAGATTTAGTCCCTCTGTTATTATCTTATTCCACTTTGTCATTTTTAACTTTGAAGAATTGTAAAAAGAAAAATTGAAAAGAGTTGACAAGAAGATTAAAAAATACACATTTCAAAAAAGTAAAAGAGCTAAAGAGATCAAATGTAAGTTACGGATTTAATCTTTGTGCTTAATTTTGATTATTTTTAGTCTTTCTTTTTTTTACTTTTTAAAATTTGGTAACCGTTATGTTCTGTTAAGTTAAATCGTGTTATTTTCAAAATCTTATGCGATAAATATATTATATTATTTCTACATATAATTATAAAAAAAATCACGTCATTTTAATTAATGAATTTAACAAATAAAGGTTTGAATCAAGATTGAAATTTCAAAATTTAAAATGTATAAAAATTAAAAATGATCAAATTAAAAAATATGTAATAAATTTACAACTTACGTATAGTACGAGACTAATAGCTAAGTTTGACATAGCATACATAATTGATACTTTTTGAAACAAGATTAAGATTTCAAATTTAAAAAAATATATATATATATATATATAATCACTAAATTTACAAATTATACATATATGTTGATTAATAACAAATTTTAATCAACTAAAAATGATCAAATTACCACGCAAAGACTAAAATCACTCAAAAAAAAAATAGTACAAGAATATCTCAAAATTTGTATAATACAAAAGTTAAAATATGTTACAAGTCTTTGTACTTTTCGTAAATTTAAAATTTAATCTCTATAATTCGTAAATTTAAAATTTAATCTCTATACTTTTATTTTTTAGAATTTAATCTCTACTTTTTAAATTTCAAAATTTAAATCCAATTATTAACATTGTTATATATATTTTTTAAAATCAGTTGGTGCGATCAAAATATATATACTCACTTGTTGCCATGTAACTAAAAAATGACGATACAATATACCTGAATTAATTTAACAAAACAATTTTAATAATATTAATAGTTAGATTTGAATTTTAAAATCTAAACAGTAAAATTAACTTCTAAATTTACAAAAACTACAATGACTTATGACATATTTTAACAAATGTTTTTAGAATTAGACTGATTCGACCACTAGTCAGTTCACAAGTTTATTAGTCCAACTAATTTGACCGATTCGATTAATAAATCATTAAAAATTTCATAAAATTTATTAAAAATCCAATTCAAAGGCCCAGTTCAATGAGCTTTTTGTTGGGTTCAACCGATCCATACCGATTCTTGGATCAATCGGCTCAATGTCCTCTGAGGACCAATTCTCCAGCCAGTTCCCATTCCAACCAACCCGACCAGAATTTTAACCTAATACAATTATTTATGTATAAGAAAGCACAGAGTAATTAGACTTCAGAGAATGGCAAAAATGATGAGCTTTTCTATTAAGTCATATCGGTTTGCAGATTTGAATGGGTACATCATGCTGAAAGTATGGTTCACCGGTAATCAATCCAAACTCCGGTTCAACTGCCTGAGCATAAAAAGAGCCAACCCCATTTTCATGATGACGAAAAATGGTTCGAACCAGGCTTGATGGTCTCTCTCGGTAAAGCAGATTTGAATGAGTACATCTTGTTGTCTGATACAGTGCAACTCGTGCCGGAAGTATGGTTTAATGATAATCAATCCAAGTTCCGGCTCAACTGCTTAAGCTTTATAGAGTGTACTCCGTTCTTCTTGTTTCTCCAATTCATGTTTACCAATAGTCACCGCAAGAGCAAACCCCGTCTTTGAAATGATGAAAACGGTTGGAATCCCTTACAATGATCTCTCTCTCAGCAATTTTAGATATGTACTTGGTTGCGTTGTGACAATCACCGCAAACTCTCAGGTTCTTGAATATTCGAATAGGAGTTTTAGGAGGGGTACTGATAATCCCGAATGCAATCGCCAATCTCTCGCTATGACTCATAAGGATATGCTCCTTCTCGTCTTCTTCGACATCCTGCAAAACGAAACTGTAGTCTGGAACATAGCCTAGACTTTTCATTTTAGCATTCAAATTCCTCAACTCCTTGTATATCTCCTCGCATTTCGGATGGCTTTGATTTCCGGTATAAAAGACATCGACCTTGTTATTCGCCTCAATCGAGCTCCATCCAGGAGTTTTCCTCAATCCCATATCTCTGGCTAGTGTTCTTACTTTATCTACTCCTTCCCATTTCCCAATATTCGCATAAATGTTAGACATCAGAACATAGTACCCGACATTCTCGGAATCCACTTCAAACAAACGTTCGGATGCAAAAGCGCCCAAATCGATGTTTCCATGTATTCTACAAGCACCAAGAAGGGCACCCCAAACAGATGCATCAGGTTTTACTGGCATGTCTTTTATAAAATTATATGCCTTCTCTAGATGCCCAGCTCGACCGAACATATCTACCATGCAACCATAGTGCTTCAAAATAGGCTCAATCCCGTATTCTTCCCGCATCACATTAAAGCACCACTGACCCTCTTCAACTAAACCCGAATGGCTACAAGCTGAGAGCAGTGATACAAAAGTTACATGGTCCGGCTTCACTCTCTCTTCTCGCATTTCTCTAAATAGTTTTAGAGCTTCCTCAGCATGCCCGTGAATTCCGTGACAAGATATTATGGCATTCCAGGGGACAGATGTCATTTTCGGTACTTCATAGAACAAGGACATAGCATCATCTAATTTCCCACATTTCCCATACATGTCGATTAGGCAGGTCCCGACAAAGATATCCAAAAAGAGAGATGACTTAACCAATAGGCCATGAACCCGCATCCCTTGTCGCAAGGCACCTATATTGGAATAAGCGGGTAAAATGCTGACCCAAGTCGCTTGATTCGGTGCTATTTCCTTTTGCATCATGTCAAATACTTCGATTGCCTCGCTTGCCAAACCATTTTGAGTGTAACCGGTGATTAAAGTGTTCCAAGATACCACGTCTTTACCCGGAAGGGCTTCAAAAACTGCACGTGCAGAACTCATATCACCAAGTTTACTGTACATGTCCACCACTGAATTTCCGGAGATGACATCTTTCAGAATCCAACCTCTCCTCATGACAAATCCATGGACGGACTTACCATTCCAAGAATCACCTAATTGAGCAACGATAGATGATAGACTCACCAGCGTCAGGTAATCAGGACTAATTCCAGTTAGTTGCATGTCGTAGAATAAAGCTAGCGCCCTGTTCGGATCATCATTCTGCTCGTAAGCAGCAATTATCGAGTTCCAAGAGACCACATCCCTTACTACCATGTTATCGAGAACCTTCTGCGCATTTGCCAACTCACCAAATTTCGCGTACATGTTTATCAAAGCATTAGATACGAACAAATCATACTCCAACCCACGTTTTATAGAATATACATGAATCGACATTCCATTTAAAATATCGTCTAACTGTGCACAAATAGGAAGAATGCTAACTATAGTAACCGGATCCATCAGTACCCCTTCTGATCTCATCTCATTCAAAACATCTAATGCCTCTGCAGCATTGCTGTTTTGACAGTATCCAGAAATCATTGCATTCCAAGAACCCATATCTCGTACTGGCATATCATCAAATAATTTACGAGCATTGCCTAAAGCTCTGAATCGGGTATACATGTGAACCAAGGAAGCGGTGACAAAGACATCCCATTCAAAGCCCAGTTTTAGTACCAAGCAATGTATCCTCATCCCATCGAGTGGATTTTTACAAGCTTTTAGCACGGGAGCAAAAGTGTAGAAATCAGGTCGAAGACCAGAGGTCAAGAAAAACTGATAGAAACAATCTACAGCTTCCCGAAAATGACCCGTGCGAACATAAGCAGAAACCATTGAATTCCAGGTATAAACATCTTTGTTGGGTATTTGATCAAATGTGCGGCGCGAAAACGAGACATCGCCAAGGTAGGCATAAACATTAACAAGCTTGGCAGAAAAAAAGATGCTTCGAGCTTTCCCCGCAACAACAAGAAGGGCATGGAGGAGCTTGGCAAGGTGCAACCGGTTGCAGGATTTGAATAGACGATCGAAATCGATCCTCTTGTCACCGTCTTCATCTGATGTGCGTTGAAGAGCATTCACGGATGTTGAAAACAAGGTTCGACGAGCTTGAAACAACGGCAAACTTTCGGAAATATGCCTACTTCTGTAGGTGGACACCAATCTGAGTAAAATAGATAATGCATAAGGAATAATGCAAATTGGGAAAAAATTTAGAAACAAAAAATATGGCCTAAGTCTAGCAATTACAAGACACAAACACCAGTAGCTATCAACAAAAAAAAAAAATGTTCAACCTGTTACCTATGCAGTTTAATTAGATATATATTTGTTGAGAGATTTCCGACTCCTTTTACAGAAGTCTTTGAAGTGTCGCTCACCCAAAGCCCGCAAACCCCTCAACACGTCTAGTATTGTCCCAGCTCGAGGTTTTGTCTCCTGATTCCATTAAGAACCGCATGGGATTCACTTGATCAGGTTATCAGCACAATCAGACGAGGCACCCCCACTCCGCGAATCCCGCACGGTTCTCGACGGAGTCGAGAGACAACCCAGACCAAGGACATTACCAGACATGTTGAAGGGTCCACTGGCTCTGAGCAAACTAACACTTCGAAAACTTCTCCTATGCAGTTTAATTAGATATATATTTGTTGAGAGATTTCCGACTCCTTTTACAGAAGTCTTTGAAGTGTCGCTCACCCAAAGCCCGCAAACCCCTCAACACGTCTAGTATTGTCCCAGCTCGAGGTTTTGTCTCCTGATTCCATTAAGAACCGCATGGGATTCACTTGATCAGGTTATCAGCACAATCAGACGAGGCACCCCCACTCCGCGAATCCCGCACGGTTCTCGACGGAGTCGAGAGACAACCCAGACCAAGGACATTACCAGACATGTTGAAGGGTCCACTGGCTCTGAGCAAACTAACACTTCGAAAACTTCTCCTATGCAGTTTAATTAGATATATATTTGTTGAGAGATTTCCGACTCCTTTTACAGAAGAACATAACCCAATATAGATTCTATGGTTCCCCTATGATATCTAATTAGAAAATTCAAGTTACAGATAATTGTGAATATATTAAGTGGTGAAATGGAAACATAGTCTTCACTTTTTTTCTCAATCCAATAAAAATGTATTCTGAGAATGACCCCATCATTAAACTAAATGCAAAAGCATTAATAAAATCATTTAACTACCCAGTGTTCTAAATTGAATGTAAACAAAAGGGGAAAAAGAAGAAAGCTCGGATAATCATACCTGAACATACATATAAATGTTATGGTAAAGACGATGTTGCAAAAATGAGTGTACAAATTCGAATGACGATATGCTGAGTTGCAGAGAAAAAGGGTAGGCCAATTAGGGTTTTAGAAATTAGGGATTAAAGTACTATACGCAAAAGTGACGTGGACTTTTTCTAACTGGCATATTAACACATTTAGTCCTCAATCTTTACACATTTAAACAATTTGATCCCCAAACACATATAATTAAATGATTATTATATATTACGAAAAATTACAAAATAAATCATTATTTATATAAATAATATTATATGTTTTTATATTTAATTATAATTATAAGGCTCAAATATTCATTTAGCCCCCTGAACTTGACACATTCTCTCAACTCGGTATTTATAAAATATTTAAAATTTTTAAAAGAAAATATACGAAATCTATATAAATTTTTAAAATAAAAATAAAAAATAAAGTATAAATTATAAAAATATATGTATCTAAAAATATTACAAAAAAAATCTAAAATTCAAGTTAGAAAAATTGAAAACCCAACAAATTTACATCTTTATCTAAATAAATTGCAAACAAATTAGACGACTTCTTCAAGTTGACAAGAATGCAATAGGAAGCTTTTAGATTTTATTTATCAATTATTTGTTAGATTTTATTAAAAAGTAACGAGCTTTCAAGATTTTGATAAACTTCTCTAAGTTAAACAAGCAATCAAATATATTTAAAATTTAATCTCTTTTCTTATTGAATTTCAAAATTTAAATTCAATTGTTCTATATGAACCTAATTTTAATAGAAGAAATTTTTTTAACAATATTATTATAGGTTCTGATCGTATCTGTTTTTTTTATAGAATGCCTAAAATTACCCATAACCCCTCCCTATCTCATAGATAGGAGGTTAATGTGCTTCAACGCATTTGAATCAACGTCCTCCTGCATTGGCAACAATGCCTATGTCAATCGAGCTAAGACTCAATCGACTTTAATAGAATAAATTTAACTATATTAGCATTTGTACTTACATTCTTAAATTCGAAGTGTTTAAAACTATGTTCCTTTAAATAAAAATAGAAAGATTAAACCCAAAATATACAAATAATATAATTATTTTAATCTTTTTTTTAATTTAATTAATTTTTTTTCTAATTTTTAACATTTTAATTCCCATTTAAAATATAAATTTTGTTTTATCAAACTTATTCAAATTACATAAATCAAATCATAGTATTATGAATTAAATTTTAATTTTAAATTAAATAAGTAAAATGAATAAATTTTCAAAATTTAAAAATTAAAACATTAAATTTCAAAAAAAAATTGTTATTTTGTTTCTATGTGCATTGTGTAGTTTATATTTATGCAAAAAAACATGCAGATTTTGCATCATAATCATGTGCATTTGGTGCAACACATGGGATGATGATATGGTGTGACCCTATGACATGTGAAATCCACTTCATTCTTTTTAAATTTTTTTTTAAAATTATTGATTTTATATATTTTATTTAATACCACCGTATAAATATCGATTGAGTTTTAATTAAAAAAATACTACTGTATGAATTAAAATCGGACTAATAAATAATTTTTTAAATAATTACTAATATTATTGTATTAAAACAACAATTAATTATTTTATTTGACATTTCAAATGCATTTCAAATTATAGTCGTTTTTTTTATAAATAAAAGAAAAAATTACATCAAAGTAAATTTAGCGAAAACACCGCTAGTTTTGTATTGTTGGAGGAACTCTGAGACCTCGATTGGTGCTACATTAAAAACCTTCAACCTTGATCTCCATGTTAAGCTTAATTTAGCTAAATAATCGACAACTAAATTGCATTATCTAGGAATAAATCTTATCCTCTATTGCCCTTCAATTCTCATAATCCGCTTAATCTTCCTAACCACTGTGATTCTTGAGTCTGCCATCTCATTGTTATGTAAAATCCCGACTACTTCCAGATTATCTGTATGAATAATGGCCCTTTTAATACCTTTATCGAGTAGAACCAATTATATCACTTTTTAGTTGTTTTATTGAGTATAATATTATATTAAAAACAATAATTAATTGTTTTATTCATCATTTCAAAATACAATCATTAACAAACCCTTTAATTATATCACATCTAAATTTGAATAAAATATTTTTATTTTACGATATGCATTTTCTTTGCCGAGAAGAGATAAAGTAAAAATTATTCTCGATAGAATTAACGTTAACTGAAAACTTAAATATATAATTCAATTTAATTTTTACTTCATATATATTTTTAAGATTAATCAAATATTATTTATAATGAATACTAATTTTTTTAATATATTAAATAAAAAATTTAGAAATAAAAATTTAAAATAAATACTAAAAAATTATGAAAATTGTGATCGCATCGTCAATATGCACAATTTTTTATCATATGAACAAAACGTGACAAATTAAAATCTTACTCCTAACTCAAAGGAACCATCCGATCAATCTTGTCGGAAAGCAGATCCAACGGCTATAAAAACCCCACGTTTCTCTATGTAATTTGGTAGTGTAAAGTCAAAATTCAAACCAAAACTTTAGTGGCCCACGTTGCATGATCTCATCCACTAAAGCAATCTCATCCCACTCGAATACTATAACAAAACAGGTCAAATTCTGATATTAGTCCCTCTACTATGCTCAAATTTGAGATTTAGTATTATATTTTAATTTTGAATATTGTAACATATATACTCGAAGATGATTTAGAATTATAATTTAAATTATGTCTCACGTATGATTTGGATGAAAAATAATTTTATATAAATATATATTTATAAATATTTTGTTTATCAATTAAATCATAGGTTTGTGGTAAAATATTTATGTAAAATCTTCATCAAATTTGGGTGTTCAATCCCTAAATATTTGGTTTATTACTTTATTAATAGTATATTTTCAAGTCATTTTATTTATTCGGTTGGTATTCAATTAATTTAGAGTTGTTTATGGACTGAATCGGGTCCTAATAAAATTTAGGCCAGATTGTTAAGCTCGGACTTAACTCGTCCCAAAAAATGGGCCTAAATTTCTGCTCAAACCCAGCTTGGATAAAAATGCTAAAATTTGAACTCATATTTTTTTAAAATTTTATTTTTATATAATTTTTTTAAATATATAATACATCAAATACACTAAAAATATTAAAATAGATATTTCTCAACAAATTGAAAATAAATTTAGAAAAGACTTTATACTTAAATAAAACTAAAATAAGTGCAACTTAATAAACAAATAATTTTAAAATAGTAGCAAAATTAACAATAAAATAAGTATTATATAATATCTAAATATTAACAAAATAATAGTAAATTTGTAGCAAAATAGTGACAAAAAATGAGAAAACAACAGCAAAATATGGGAAATCAACAACCAAAATAATAGGGTTTTTTTTAATTGAAAATTCCGGCCGACCTTGGAAAAAACTTATCCGAATTTATTTTCTAAACTAACCTTGTTTTTTTGCCAAACTCCTTTTTTTTACTATATTTTTGCCCAAATCATCTCATTTTTCAAGCGACCTGGCTCATGGACAACTTTAAATTAACTTAGTAAAAAAAATTATAAATCCACGTCAACATTTTAACCAAAAACAATTAACTGTATTACTTACTCGAGATGAGTAGGATTTAGATTATTTCAAATAAAATATATAAACTAATATCAAATTTGAACATAAAATAGGGACTAAAACAATAATTTAACCTTACAAAAGATAGAAAATTACAATCAAATCCTCAAAAATCTGGGGAAAAAGCTGCTTAAATTTCAAGTAAGTGTCGAGGCGACAATAGACACTTGTCGTCTCCACAAAGCTAAAGCCTCTCCTCTGTGTTTTTTTTTCCCCTTTCTTCAAAGAAAAACGACACAACTTTCAGCTCGTTCTAGTCCATCACCACCACACACTCTCGATTTTCAACAAATTTTTTTATTTTATTTTTTGGGTTTTAATTTTAAACCCGAAAAAATAAAAATTTAAAGGTAAAGAAAAAAACATACAAAAGAAGCAGTCTCTTTCGTTTCTTCTATCACTATTATACTTTACCCTTTCTCTCCCTTTTTCTTCCTTTGTTCTTTACTGTTTTATAATTTTTTTTGTTATTTTTGTTTGCCTTTTTTTTTTTTGTAATTTTAGTTTTGCTTGATTAAAGAAAATATTTTGAATGTTTCAATGAAGGGATTTTGTTACCTGAGCTAATTTAGCTGCTTTTTTTTAATTAAAAAATATATTTTTTCCTTCATTTGATTTTCTTTTTGTTACTGGGGTTGATTTTTTTTTTCAATATTTTAACATGTTGTTGATGGGTTTTATGGTTAAAAATTTGGGTTGGTTTTAGATTTTGTTAAAGCTTTGATTTTTTATATTCTTTTTTCTGTGAAATAGCAGCTGGACTCTTGTTAATTAGCTTCTACCTCTAGGATTAATATATTGTTTGTGGATCTGGGATATTATATCTACACCTTCTGCTTTATCCTTATTATTTGCATAATTTGGATGGATTTGCAAGAAAATTTGTTTGTTTATGTGTATAATTGTATATTTTCTACTATTTGTTGAAGAGAATGTTGAAATTTTCAAGCTTTTAACATGAAAGTTTTAGTCTTTATTGTTTTGCTCATTGATTAGATTTAATTTTGGTTTAATAGAATTTGGGATTAAAATGGCTGTAATTGGAACTATAATGAGAATGATATATATGATTAGCTTGCACTTTGCTTTGTTTGGTGAACATGTATTAGATCTTAAGTTAAAGAAAAGGAAAGTGAATGTCATAATCATCTCATCTACTTTAGTTGATGGAATTTATAGGGCAACTTGAATTGTGGCCATAATATTTTGCTGTTGTGGAAAATGGGATCTCATTTAAATTTCAAGAACTTTGGTGGTGATGGGAACAACGGGTCGAAGCCGGTTGCTAATTCGCTGTTGGTTAGGCAGTCATCTATATATTCATTGACCTTTGATGAGTTGCAGAGCACTTTTGGTGGACTTGGGAAGGATTTTGGGTCAATGAATATGGATGAATTGTTGAGGAATATATCGACAGCGGAAGAGACTCAATCAGCTATGACGGCTTCGGTTAGTGCAGGTGAAGGAGGAGGTGTTTCTGGTGGGAATTTGCAGAAACAAGGGTCGTTGACGTTGCCGAGGACTTTGAGTCAAAAAACGGTCGATGAAGTATGGAAGTACTTGATGAAAGAAAGTGATGGTGGCAGTAACGATGGAAGTACCGGTGGAGAAGCGAATTTGCCGCAGAGGCAACAGACATTAGGAACGATGACGCTTGAGGAGTTCTTGGCAAGGGCAGGTGTTGTAAGGGAAGATATGCAACAGATTGGGATGGTGAACAATGGGGGATTCTTTGCTGACAACTCGGCTTTAGCTCTCGGGTTTCAACAGGCAAATACAAATAATGGGTTTGCAAGTGGAGTCAAATCATCGTCACAGCTGCAACAGCAGCCACAGCCACTCTTTCCCAAGCAACAAGTAGTTGCTTTTGCACCTCCTATGCACCTCATGAACGCGACACAGCTCGCTAGTCCGGGTGCTAAGGGTTCAGTGGTTGGAATTGGTGACCCTTCTATGAATAATAATCTGGTTCAGACCACAGGGCTGCAGGGTGGTGGGATGGGGATAGTTGGTTTAGGCTCACCCGCAAGCCAGATATCTTCTGATGTGGTTTCGAAGAACAGCACCGATACCACTTCGCCGTCACCAGTTCCTTACATATTCGGCCGAGGAAGAAAATGCAGTGCAAATTTGGAGAAAGTAGTTGAGAGAAGGCAAAGGAGAATGATTAAGAACAGAGAGTCAGCTGCAAGATCACGAGCTCGCAAGCAGGTGAGTTGGATCATTTAGCCTCCATTTTGTTTTGTGTATGAATAAAGCTCGTTTATGTGGATATATTGAATCAACTGTTGTGAGTTTCTTGTAGGCCTATACGTTGGAACTCGAAGCAGAGGTCGCAAAGCTTAAAGAAATGAACGAAGAATTGTTGAAGAAACAGGTTCCTATTATCTGCTAACTAAGATTCTTCGTGTTTTATTGAAAAAAGTCGGGTAGACAGCCCTCCTTAACCATACTTTGGTTGGTGCAGGAAGAAATGATGGAAATGCAGAAAAACCAGGTAATGCTCCTTGATTTTAGATTTGTTGCAACTTGAAAAGCCTAAAGAACTAGAAACTTTCGGAAACTATGGTATAATGCCATACGGATATTCATCGAAATGCTGTCGTGTTTTAGGATGTTCCTTTCGATGCACCGTATTTTCACATAGCGATAGTAGTAAAAGGCAAATCCCGTATAACATACATGTTTTGTCTCTTTCTATTGCTAACCTCATTATAATGCCAATATGTTTCGGTTTTCCGTTGCCTAATTCGAACAGATGCTAGAGAAAGCGAATCGACCATGGGGACGTAAAAGACAATGCTTGAGAAGAACAATAACATGCCCTTGGTAGAAAATCTCGGCTGGCGGTACGAACACTAGGGGATTGCAGCGTGCATCGATAATCGATCATCCATATTGATGCTGCAAAAGGGGTAGGCATCTGTATGTATAGAATCAAAAAGGGTTTTTGAGATGTATATTATGAACATCATACTATTAGTTTTATATATTAGATTTTTCTTTATTGGCTTTGATCTTCAGTTTTGCCTATCAGATAGTATAAACCTTGACACAAACAAAGGGATGTAGGAAAAAAAAACTTGGCTATTTTAAGTAACCATGGTTAGTTTTTAATCTCCATTAAATCTCTCTCTTAAAATTTATAACACATTCTCCATCTTTGTATCAAATAAGCTTAAGTTCATGACCTTTCTATATTCCTTGCTTATGTCTCGTTTGGTCTCTTTAGTCCCTATACTTTATAATTTGATCCATCTACTCTTTCTAACGTCATTAGCTAGCCTAAATAGTTAATATCGTTAATCGTTCTGGTTTAAAATGTTGATGTAGATTTTTCTTTAAGAAAAACACTTGTTTTAACTCATCGTGTTAATATGGATTTTTTTTATTTATTGTGCGTGTTGAGAAGGGTACTTTTAAGAGAAATCTACGTCAATATTTTAAATTAACAATGTTAAGTATTTGGACCAATTAATAATAGTATCAAAGTAGAATACTAAAGTCAATTAAAGAATGAATATTAAATTGAGCAAAGTAGAGGATTGAAGCCATGATTTGACCATTTTTTGTTTTGTTTGGATGAAATTTATTGATTTTTTTTTTTTTTTTTTTTTTTTGGTGTTGTTGGAATTAGATTAGACCAATATGTTGGATTGACAATCGAACAAGACTCCCAAAGAACCAGCAAAAAACTGAAAACTAAGTAAAAAATTTAGCAGTTGAATTGATATTAAGAGTGAGCAAGACTTGATTCGATTCAAAAAAGTTGAGAAAAAGTTTGAATTTTGAGCTAATCGAATTGAATTATTCAAGTTTTGAGTTTAGTCGAGTTAAATTTTACAATTTGAATAACAAATTAATAGTCATTGCTAATTTTGAAAATAAGCAAAATTATCTCTCTCAACAAAAATTATAAAAAAGAAATTAAAATAAATTTCAAAATTCAAAATATTTATAAAGATTTCAATTTTTATATTTTTTTAAAAAATTCTAAAAAATATATATAAAGAAAGTTAAATTTTTAAAAATATTCTAAATTAATAATGTTGGAACTAAATAAGTTTATTAACAATTCAAAATTATAATACTAAAATATCTTTTTTTTAATTAGTTTGTTTTGAAAAAGTTTTAAAATATACATGGTTTCGAATTTAGGTGCTTACATGGTTTCGAATTTAGGTGCTTTAACATGGAATTAGTTATATTGTAACAATATTTTAATTTCACATGTTTAAGTTTTTAATTTAACTTGAACAATTTCACTTGGTTCGACTCGAATTTCATTCCATTCCACTCAATTCGAAAAAAAATTCAAATCGAGTTAGGATAATAAAATATAACTCATCAACTCGATTAACTTAAAATTTTTACACTCCATTCGATCAAACACTCATCCCTAGCTGGTTTTATAAACTTTTTATTTATTTATTTTTAATTTTTAAAGCATTTAACTACTAATCCAGTTATTAAAATTATTTCTATTGAAATCAAACTAGATTAGTTGAATAGATCAGTTGAATCAAAAATCAACTTATACATTGATTTAAAACAAGACAATAAATTAATTAACTCGAGCTAAAAAAATCAACAGTTAAACTGAATTTTATAATTTTTAATAATTTTTTTAATTTAAATGGGTGCAAGTAACTGAAAAATGGGTGACTTAAAGATGGATTAAAACATTAGGTTTGAGATGTGTAGAAGAACAACCTTAAAAGAAAGAACAAAAGACGTGCACGTCTAGCTTTTGTACTTTTTGTCTTGGTGCTAGACATGTTCTAATCTTGTACTGAACTGAAACAGGTGGCAAAATCAAAGCCTCATCTTTCAAAAAGCCCTTTGTCCTACTGACGTGGATGTTCCTTACTTTTCTACTTTTTAATTCGATTGGTACCAAAGATTAAAATTTGCAAGAGAAAGAACATGATGTTTGGTTAGTGAAAGTGAAACCCAGAAAATCCACATGTTTGCTTGTAGAATTGTCCAAAACTTACATGAAAAGTGAAAGAGTTTGAGTAAAAATATAGATTTAAAAAATAAAATTTGATTTATATTTTTATTCAGTCCAAGCTCAAGTTTATATTTCGTGTCTATATTTTCTCAAGGTGAAAGTAGACTTTGATTCGAAGCGAATCACTCTGAGAGTTGAGGATGGATCAGAGATTGTGGTCGTTGGAGAGAGAACCGAATTTCTCTGTAATGTGGTTTCAGTGGCTAAGGCTGAGAAGTTTTTGAGTAAAAGTTGCGAAGTTTACTTAGGTCCCGTTCGGCACTACTTGTGTGATGGGCTTTTGGTAAAAAAGTGATTTTTTTGTTAAAAGTAATAAAGAACAACCTTCATCTGTACCATTTTTTTCAACTTAAAAAAAGGACTTTTGCACAGATGAAAAGGAGAAATTTTTGGCTTTTATCAGCCAAAAGTACTTCTTGACAGTATTTTACTATTTTAACCTCTGCTTTTTCTAGACGTTAGAGGATATTATTTTCCTCTTTTCTTGTCTGATTTGTTCTCTGGTTTGTTCTTCTCATCTTCACCTGC
The DNA here is from genome assembly GCA_025698465.1 of Gossypium longicalyx. NCBI lineage: Eukaryota > Viridiplantae > Streptophyta > Magnoliopsida > Malvales > Malvaceae > Gossypium > Gossypium longicalyx. The sequence continues at coordinate 108,243,106 of CM046997.1, read as the reverse complement.
TGCTTTAAAAGATTTCTTGAAGAACCTATTTCCTCCATTTTAAGTAAAAAAGCAAAACCATAACCAAAACATGTCTCATCTCTGTTTGTAATTTTGCGAAGTGTTTTGTTCCTCCATTTTAATTTTCAACAATATTTTCTTCTCTGGTTTGATCCTCTTCTCCACTACCGGTGGTGAGTTTTTCTTTTCCTTCTCATTCTTCTCTTTAATTTTTCGTTCTCATCTTCTTCTCTTTCTTCTCTCTCGGTTTGGGGCTTTGCTCACTCACTCTCTCTCTGCTTTATTGAAAGCTCACAAATCTTTCTTGCACTCACTCTCTTAAGCTCAAATCGCCCACAAATCGGTACTTTTGATCTTGCTTTCCCATATATTTGATTCCAATCGATTGATCGTTATAGCAAAATCTTGCTCTCTTTTTCCTGTTGAATTTTGTTGTTAAGTATGCTTCATACTATTTATTTCGAAAAAGGGTTCTTTTTGGGGTCTTCTTTTTTTATTAAACTGTTTTAGTTGTTTGTAGATTGAAAGAACTATGTCTATGCATTTTATCTTTATAAAGATTTTGCTTCCATGATGGGTTAGTTTTGTTGATAATTTTTCGTTCAAGTTTGGGTAAGATTGTTGAAATTTGGTTTATTTATAGAAAGAAGGAAAGTCAAAAGGTTAGTGTTGCTTCATTGACAAAAATAGCAGAATGTTGCAAAACAATAGGTCACCATATTAGCTGTAGTCAAATAGAAGACAATGTCTTGAATCTACCTGTGAAAAAAAAATAGAATAAAATAAATAAAATAAAGAACACACAAATTTTACGTGGAAACCCTTTCGGGAAAAAAAACCACTGCGAGAGGAGAAGAAAATTCACTATGTCGAAAAATTTGTATCAATACAAGAGGAATAGACTATGTCTATTTATAGGCTTGTAAAGCCATATTCTAGTAGGATTGAAACACCCTATCCTAATCAATATAAAATAGATGAAGTTTAATAAGGTTTAAAAAACCTTATTCTAAAATAAAATAAAAGAAATCTAGTTCTATATGGATTTTACTTTTATTTTATTTTCCATCATATTCTATAAGAATTTGGGTCACTTAATTCTAACAATCTCCACCTTGACACAAATTCTCAATGAACAAGTTCTTCATTGCGAACTTTCAATAAACAAGTTCTCCACCTCTTCCATAAAACCCCTTAAGGGTTTAACTCAACAATGAACACCAACCAAGTCTAAGCAATGCTCAAACTTGGTTTTAGAAAGTGACTTAGTCATCATATCTGCAGGATTTTCATGAGTACTAATTTTGCTCACAACAATATCACCACGAGCAATAATATCACGAACAAAATGATACCGAACATCAATGTGTTTTGTTCTCTCATGAAACATTTGATCTTTTGTAAGAAATATAGCACTCATTGTCACAAAATCATGCTTTGATTTGAAGGCCTTCATTGAGTTCACTAAATAGTCCCTTCAACCAAATAGCTTCTTTGCAAGCCTCGATGTCGCCATGTACTCGACTTCATGGTAGACAAAGCGATGTAGTTTGCAAAATGGCTTTCCAACTAATTGCACAACCTCCGATTGTAAAGACGTAACTTTGTGAGAGATCTTCTTCTATCAAGGTCTCCAAAGAAAATCAGCATCAACATACCCTATGACTCCATCTTTAGTTCTTCCAAATCGTAAGCAAACATCGGTAGTGCCTCGTAAGTATCTTAAAATCCACCGAATCGCTTTCCAATGTTCTTTACCGGGATTTGCCATGTATCTCGCTAACTACACCGATCGCATATGATAAATCTGGGCGTGAACAAACCATAGCATACATCGTAGATCCCATCGCACTAGAGTATGGAACATGTGACATGTACTCAATCTCATCATCCGATTGTGGAGACAAAATCGATGAAAGTCCGAAATGGTCGCTAAAGGAGTACTAACAAGCTTAGCACTCTGCATATTGAACTCGCAAAGAACTTTCTCAATGTACCCTTCCGACTTAGGTACAATTTACTTGATTTTCTATCTCTGAGAATCTCCATACCAAGTATCTTCTTTGTTTGGTCCTAAATCTTTCATCTCAAATTCTTTACTTAGTTGGGCTTTGACCTTTCTTATCTCTTCTTTATCTTTTCTTTGCTATCAACATGTCATCAACATAAAGAAGTAGATACACAAAAAGAACCATCACTATTTTTCTTAAAGTAAACACAATCACAAAAACTACTTCTTTTGAAATCATGAGAAGTCATAAAGGAATCAAACCTCTTGTACCATCTTTGTCTTGGTGATCAAGTTTCAAACCGTAAAGGGACTTTTTCAAAAAGCAAACATAGTTCTCTTTTTCTCAAATCAGAAACCTTCTCTGTTTTTGCATGTAAATATCCTCATCAAGCTCTCCATGCAAAAATGCGCTTTTACATCTAACTGCTCAAGCTCCAAATCATGCATGGCCATAATACCAAGCAAAGCTCGAATCGAACTATGCTTAACAACCGGGAGAACACATCACAGAAGTCCACTCTGGAATTTGATCAGAACCCTTTGCAACAAGCCTTGCTTTATATCTGGGTTCTTCAACTCCCAGAGTCCCTTCTTTCTTTTAAATACCCATTTACAACGAAACGACCTTTTTACCTTTAGGAAGTTTCACAAGGTCCCATATTCTGTTTTTGTGGAGTGATTCCATCTCTTCTTGCATAGCAAACATCCACTTTTCTCGAGCCTTCACAGTAATCGCCTCGAATAATTAGATGGCTCTTGATTCGCATCTATATCTTCACCACATTCAAAGCATAAGCAACTAGATCACCTCAAAGATATTTCTTTGGAGGTTTAATTTCTCTTCTAGTTCTGTTTTTGGCGATAGAGTATTGTGGTGAAGAAGCAACTCTATTCTCAATTTTTGTAATTGGCTTGAGGAGTTGACTCAGTATTAATCTGATGCTCTACTTGTTTTTGATTTTCTTTATTGGAAGAGTCTTTAAGAGATAAGTTAGGTAGCATAGCGGTTTCATCAAAAACAACATCTCTACTAATCACAACTTTTCTATTTTCAGACACCATAACTTATACCCTTTTACACCAGCTTTATAACCAAGAAAAACACATTTAATGGATCTCGGTTCCAATTTTCCATTATCAACATGAGCATATGCAGGACACCCAAAGATCTTTAAATCGTAATAATTAGCAGGATTACGGACCATACCTCTTGTGGAGTCTTTTTCTCAATGGCAACGGATGGAGATCGGTTGATCAAAAAACATGCGATGAAGCCGCTTACGCCAAAAATGACTTCGGTAAGTTGGCATTTGACAACATACATCGAACCTTCTCCATGATCGTTCGTTCATTCGTTCGCAACGCCGCTTTGTTGTGGAGTATGACGAATCGCCAGTGTCTTATGATTCCTTCGACTTGCACAATCTATTAAACTCATCGTAATGTAACTCTAAGCCATTGTCTGTGCGGAGGTATTTTATCTATTTTTCCGTCTGTTTTTCAATCATAATTTTCCAAGACTTAAATACGGAAAAACACATCACTTTTCTCGCTTGGGAAGAACGCCCAAACTTTTCTCGGAAAAATCATCAATAAAGGTTAGCATATAATTAGCTCCACCTCCGGGAAGGCACTCTAGATGGCCCCCACAGTCGAATGTATATACTCCAATGTTCCTTTCGTGTTATGGATTCCTCTAGTGAATCGAACTCTCTTTTGTTTTCCAAAAACACAGTGCTCACTCACAAAATTCGGTTTGCAAATTCCTTGCCCATTAAAAGTCCTCTTTTGCTCAATTACGCCATGCCATTCTCACTCATATGCCCTAGGCGCATATGCCAAAGTTTAGTAATATCATCATCGACAAGGACGAGGAAGCGATAGTTGCATCACCAAAATGATGAACCACCCGCAAAACATATAACTTGGCAATCTTTCTCTCATCCTTTCATCACAACAAGGACCCTTTGGAAATCTTTAAAACCCCACTTTCAAATTGTATATCTGTACTTTTTGAATCAAGAGTACTCAACGAAATTAAATTTCTTTTCAATTACGAAAACATGCCGTGCGTCACTAAGTGTTCGACAACTCCATCAAACATCTTAACTTTAATTGTTCCAACACTGCGATTTTACACGGAGTATTATTTCCCATCAAAACAACACCTTCGACAATTTGTTTCGTAAGTTGTAAACCAATCCCGATTGGGACTCATATGGAATGTGCAGCTGAATCAAGTATCCACTCCTCGCTTTTTTAGAATCATTGTGAGCGACTAGAAGTTCACCATCATTGTAGTCTTCTACAACATCGCCTTCACCGGAATTTTCTCGTTTGTTTTCCTTTGATTCGCACCTCCTTTTAATCTTATTTTGTAGCTTATAGCACTCGTGATTTAATGTGCCCTTTCTTCTTGCGAGAAGTTAAGTTTTACCTCTGTTTGAAGACTTGATCTACCCTTAGATTTACCACGAGGATTCCGTTCCTATGTCCTACCACGATCATCATCGACATTCCGATCTTGTCTCCCACGAACAATGAGACCTCTCTCCCGAGAGTCGGGTTTAACCACAAGATGCTTCATCTTATCATACGAGGTTAAAGAATCATAAACCTCATCAATCTGTTAGAGACTCACGGCTATATAAAATCGTGTCTCTAAAGGTTGAATAAGACAGAGGCAACGAACAAAGTAGAATCAACCTAGATCTTCCTTATCATCATCGAACCTCCATGGCTTCCAAGTTTGAGAGAATTTCTTTAAACATCATTAAGTGTTCGTGTACTGACGCACCTTCCTCCAAACGATGAGCATAAAGACGCCGCTTCATATGCAACTTGTTTGTTAGAGTTTTCGACATACATATTTGTTCTAGCCTCTTCCATAATGCAATGGCGAGCTTTCTCTTTCATCACATCTTGCAAAATTTCGTTGGACAAATGCGGATATGTAATTGTGTTAATGCCTTTCGATCCTTACGCTTTTTCTCTTCATCCATTAATGTCGAAGGCATCTTATCTATCCCTAGCGGGGCATCCTCCGATCCATCTGCAGCAAGAACTGCTTGCATCTTAATTTGCCACAACGCAAATCTAGTGTTGCGATCCAACAAATGAATTTCATATTTCAAAGACGCCATTACCGTGATCGAGATGAATAACCCTAAGCTCTGATACCAATTTGTGAAAAAAATAGAATAAAATAAATAAAATAAAGAACACACAAATTTTACGTGAAACCCTTTCGGAAAAAAACCACGAGGCGAGAGAGAAGAAAATTCACTATGTCGAAAAATTTGTATCAATACAAGAGGAATAGACTATGTCTATTTATAGGCTTGTAAAGCCATATTCTAGTAGGATTGAAACACCCTATCCTAATCAATATAAAATAGATGAAGTTTAATAAGGTTTAAAAAACCTTATTCTAAAATAAAATAAAAGAAATCTAGTTCTATATGGATTTTACTTTTATTTTATTTTCCATCATATTCTATAAGAATTTGGGTCACTTAATTCTAACACTACCAAAGATAGAGCAAAAATTAATCTAAAATTTATTAAAGATGTATGCCCAGATCTTAAAGCACTTAAACTAGGATGTAATAGGAAAGACATAAATAATATAAATTATGAGTCAGAAGATTATTCAGATATTAACAAAATAGATAACATTAAAAGAAGTAAAAAATATCCTTATAAGAAATATAGATACAAAGATTTTAAGAGAAATAAAAGAAGATATTCTAAAAGAGAGAAATATATGAGGAAAAATACTTTCTCAAAATAATATAGATAATGATAAAAAAATCTATAAAAGAATGTAAATGTTTTAGTTGTGGAAAAATAGGATATAGCTAAATATTGGAGGGAAAAAAGATAGGATTAATGAGATAAATATTAATAATGAAATATTTAAAGGAAGAATTTACAAATAGTGATATTATATATTTATAGTATAGAATGGCAGAGAAGTTCATACAGATAAAAAGATAGAGGATGTAGATAAATTTGTACAATTATTAGATTGTCAAGAACAATTTAATCAAGAATCTAAAATTAAAAGAATTATGTTTGATATGAATGAGCTAATTAAGTTTGCTGCTAAAACTAACTTTGATTTATCACCTAAAAACTATTTTATCTATGTTAATTATTTCGATACCAATTGTCGAGAAAATTCTCAACATGGCTCGCTGCTTAGCTGCTATCTTCTCCATATTTCTACTCCAACGTAAAGAAATTAATTCTATAAGCACTTTTAACCAATGCAAAATATTTCAGGTTATTTTATTAATCATTAATAATTTCAGCGTTAAACAGCCTCTCTATGTTTTATTAGTATGCTTGTTTTGTCATTGAAGCTGCATGGTTTAATTGTGTTTGATGTTATTATTAGTTGTGTTCTTTTTCTTGGTTATTATTCCGGTCTTGGAAAGTTGATTTTGATTGAGAAAAAAAAAATCTTAGGATCCTATCTTGATTTCGATACAAATCTAAAAAAATATACTTTTGTGACATTTGATTTTCTTAATTGCTTTACTGGCTGAAACGAATCTGTTCGTATACACAATAGATGAGTACGTCGGCAATTGAAGTTAGTGGTGAAAAAGTGAAAGCAATGTGGGATAAGAGATTGACAGAAATATTTTGTGATATTTGTATTAAAGAGATATTGAAAGGCAATAGGCCTGGTACTCATTTCACAAAAGATGGATGGTTGAAAATAATGACTAACTTTGAGAAAGAAACAGGCAATGGTTTTTCACAAAGACAACTTAAAAATAGGTGGGATGCCCTAAAAAAAGAATGAAAAGCTTGGAAGAAACTTAAAGGCGAAGATACTGGTCTAGGTGGAATCCTATAAAAAGAACCGTTGATGCATCGGATGATTGGTGGGAAAGTAGGCTAAAGGTACATTAATAATTCCTTATATTTTTGTTTTTTTCTTATTTATGAGTTTATTGATAATTACTGTTATTAAACTATCATTTGATATGTAGGTTGTGCCTGAAGCTCAAAAATTTAGAACATCGGGCATTGATCCTGAATTCGAAGGGAAGTTAGACCAAATGTTCATGGGGATAGTTGCAACAGGTAATAAAGCATGGGCACCTTCTTCTGGTACACTCCGTAGTGATATTTTTGAAGATGTTAACAATGAAATACCTGAAGAGAATGAAGAAGAAAATGTGAGAAATGATGTTCGCATTTTAAATGATGTTCACATTTCAAATGATGTTCACATTTCAAATGATGTTCAAATTGATGGAAACGGTCAAAAAAGGAAAAACCCTGAGATGTCAAGTTCACATTTTAAAACTGGAAGAAAGAAATCCTCAAAGCAAATTGGAGGGGCTGCAAGATTGTCTAGTCAAATAGAAAAATTATGCAATGCAGCTGACAATATGAGTCAAGCCACATCTAGTTTGACTCCTGTTATGGATCCATATGGTATTCCACAAGCAGTCAAAGTGCTCAACAGCATGTCGGAAGAAGTTCCAGAAGCTAGTCTGCTATACTTTTTCGCACTTAGATTATTGCTCAATAAGGACAAGCGAATTATGTTTTTATCAATTAATCCCAAGATTAGAGCTTTGTGGCTTAAGACGGAAATGGAGGATAGCTGAAAATTTTCTAATCTTCTAGGGTTAGGAGATATCTATTATGTGACTAAACAAAAATCCTAAACTAGTTTTATCAATAGTTATTTATGTTTGGTTTTTGGATATTGAATTTATGTTCTACTTATCTATGTGTAATCTACTTTTATAAATAGTTGTTTATATTTGGTCTTTGGTTATTGAATTTATGTTCTACTTATTTATACTAAATTAGTTTTATCAATAGTTGTTTATATATGATTTTGGATGTTCAAAATTTTTGGCAGGTGATGAGTATAGTTGAGAATTACAGCAGTGATGACAGTGATGATGAAAGGGAAAAGAAAGAGATTTTACAACGCATGGAATGTTTTAATCGATTATTTGTTCTTGCATATTCTTCCGTACAATTATATTACGAGAAGTATATATTAAAGCAGCCATGCATGAATTCAAAACAGTCAGGTGAAACATGGATTCGAGAGATCCTTGACGGTCACGAGTCACGTTGTATGATTAATTTTAGGATGTCTAAAATGGTATTCACAAGTTTATTGAGAGTTTTGGAGACAAGATACAACTTGCAAACTTCAAGAAACATATCTTCTAGTGAAATGTTGGGAATTTTTTTATACATCTTGGGTACCGGTGCAAAAGTTTCCCAATGTCGAGAAAGATTTCAAAGGTCCGGATCAACAATAAGTCAAGATTTTGCAATTGTGCTTGAAAAAGTTTCAAGGATGGCCACCGATCTAATTGCACCAAGATCCTTTTTTAGCTCAATACCGAACAAATACGTAATGATTCTAGATATATGCCGCATTTTAAGGTTAAAATTTAATTTTATCTTATTATATTTTTAATATTTTTGGTCGACTTAAAATATGCACGAGACTAATATGATTATTTGTTCAGGATTACATAGGTGCAATTGATGGTACTCATATTGCCGCTATTCTTCCACCAAATGAACAAATTCCCTATATTGGAAGAAAAGGTATCCCTACTCAAAATGTCATGGCAGTATGTGATTTTAATATGTGTTTCACCTTTGTCATGGCTGGATGGGAAGGATCGGCACATGACACTAGAATATTTCTTGATGCAATTCGAGATCCAAAATACAAATTTCCGCACCCACCAAATGGTTAGATATTTTATTTATATGTGATTTTTTAAAAAATAAAGTATAAGTTCTTTAATTGATAATTTTTATAAAAAAAATTCTTGAATTAATTGTTTGTTATATTATGACATGTAGGAAAATATTATCTTGTTGATTCTGGATATCCTCAAATGAAAGGTTATCTTGGACCATATAGGTCACTGGTATCATTTACGACTTTCGTGTAGAGGTAGACCCAGTATCGGTAAAGAAGAGGTATTCAATCATTCACATTCATCATTACATAGTGTGATTGAACGAACTTTGGGTGTTTTGAAAAAAAAAATGGGCTATTTTAAGATATATGCCAAGTTATAGTTTTGAAAAACAAACGATGATCGTTGTTGCTGCAATGACGATACACAATTTTATCTGAAAATATGTCGGCCAAAATGATGCAGATTTTATAGAATACGAAGATATTAACTGGGCATATGAGAATAATATTGATTTAGAAATTGTGCATGATCGAGAAAGTGATGATGACGACGACGACGATGATGATGGTGATGATGACGGTGAATCAAACAATTCAAGTGGTTTTGAAATGAAATTAACAAGAGATGCTATAGCTTCTAGTTTAATGAATTCACTTTAAATTGTAAATGCTATTGTAAAATTTTTAGTATTTATATTTGGTATATAAATATTATCCCTTTTTGAAACTTTAATCCAAATATATGTAATATTTTAAATTGTTAGGTTTATATTTTCTATGTTATCTAATATGAGTTTTACAAATGTGTTAAAAGCATTAATTAAAAATAAAAAATAATTTTTAAAAATAATACAATTGTGTCAATATCTAATTACAAATATTTAATTATTATATTTAAATATTTAAATATAGTTTATATATTCTAATTAATTTTAATAAATAATTAATATTAATTACTTAGAAATATTTAAAATTATTGCTAAAATATCATAATATTAACTAATTTAAAAATTATTTAAATACATATTTGTTACTTTATAATATCATGTCTAAAATAGACATTTTCCTTCTCAAAAGCACTTTTTGACAGTAATACCAAACACTTAAAATTTTCAAAAGTACTTCTCAAAAGCACTTTTTCACAGCACTTCTCAAAAGCACTTCTCAAAAGCATTGCCAAACTGAGCCTAATGTGCTGAATTTTGGAAGTAAGGAGTTTAGAGTTCAAAATATTTGTACCGTGAGAGATTTTCTAAGGTGTTTCTGAAAGAGTTACCTAATTTACCTCGTTATTTTATTTAGTTTTGTTATTTGGACGATGGAAAGATAATGTAATAGTTTTAAAGTTAGGACAATAATAAATTTAACCTTTAATATTTACTAACACATAATTTAATAGAAACGGGAGTTAAACCTAAAACATCAAATTCCTCGAGCTTAAGTATGTCATGTATTTGCTAATGATTTACAGTGGGCCCATTAGGCCCATCCCTACCATACCCACTAACACCATATCCAATGGGGCTCGGCATTTAAGGTACACTTCTATTTTGTACAAAAATCATTCAATTTCTCAGTTAAAAGACCTCATTTTCGTCATTTTTCTGTTCTCCAATGGCTTCTTCTACTTCGGTTACTCCATCATCTCATTTGGCTACCAAACTCGCTCACCCACGCGCCATTTCTTCTCATTTTTCCTCTAATCCCAACTCTTTGAACATCTCCTTTCCTTTGAAAAATGCGTCCTTTAAGCTTCGTCGCAATGCGACTTCTATCACTCTCAAAACCCTTTTTGCCCATGACCCCAAAGGTAATCTCTCTCTTTGTTCCATTATATAATACTGTTTGAATTTCTGGGTTTTGATTTTGTTTTTTTTTTGGGGGGGTGATTTTATGGCTTATCTAGTGTTGTTTGATTGTTTGGTTGCCCAGAAACCTGATAAAGAAAACAGGCAAAAAATTTCCGGGAATTTGGAAAATTTAGCTTAAAGCAATCAGAAGGGGTTTGCATGTGTTTAGAATCGATCAGATTGGTCGTAATCGTAGCAACTAGTTTCTAATTGTTTGGTTGCGCAGAAACATGAGAAAAGAAAACAGGCAAATATTTTCCGGGAATTTGCAAAATCTATTAGCTTAAAGCAATCAAAAAGGGGTGTGTAATTATGTTTTAAGACGCTCAGTTAGTGATAATTGTAGCAGCTAGCTACCAAGTCTAAGAAATAGTTTGAACTTTGAAGGATTAGTGCTTTTGAATTAGCATTAAAAGGTTAAAAAGTTAACCTTTTTCAGAAAGGATTTTTGTTAGAACTACGAGAATCAAAGATCACTTTTTGCCAATGTTTTGGTCTTTTTGGTTGGAAATTGGATGTTCTAACATGTTTGGTCCTTTAGGGTTTACGGACCGAAGCAATAGAAGAGCGATTCAACTGATTTCATTCAATTTTAGGAAAGTTTAATGCAGAACAATTCTGTTAAAATGTTGTTCATGTCGATCCTGGTAGATTAGGTTCCGGCAAAAATTTCACATACCGTAACAATCACTATGGACTTGCATGTGAATTTGATGTTCTCAAAAGTGCTTAATTCGTAAAACGAATGTGATCTATCAGCTGAAAAAACTTGTTTGTTGTTGTGCACCGGAACATTGATCAATTGTTTTTCTCATGTATTAAGAGCAATTTTCGTAGAGCATGTGTGTCTATATTCAATGATAGTCTTTTTCATTAATGTCGTGTAGCTGCTGTGGTTACTGAAGACACATGGGAGAAATCGGTAATGAATAGTGATGCCCCCGTTCTTGTCGAATTTTACGCGAGCTGGTGTGGTCCTTGTATGATGGTCCACCGCATTATCGATGAGATTGCAAGTGAATATGCTGGTAGAGTGAGCTGCTTTATTCTCAATACTGACACCGACTTTCCAGTTGCAGAGGTTTATAACATTATGGCCGTACCGGTGGTGTTACTGTTCAAAAATGGAGAGAGGAAAGAGTCTGTTGTTGGCACCATGCCAAAGGAGTACTATATAGCTGCCATAGAAAGGATTCTGAAATCATGAACGATGAAACGGTGTGTAACCAGAATCTACGGTAAAGCTTTTTGCCCTCTCTGGTGTATATAATGTTAATCGGTGCACAAATTGTTCATCCTTTAGTTGGTATCATGGTAGTGAAACTGGAGTCCCTAAAACTATAAAACTGATGTTACCGATGCAATCTTCCCAGTGTACCCAGATTCTCTTTTGGATTACTTTGTGTACTGTTCTATCAAGCTAGAAAAGTTTTTTGTTGAAGATATGAAGCATTAATCAGTGAGAATGATTGGGGGTGTGATCGAGCTGAGCCGAGCTCAAGCTTGACTCGAAATTCAGTGCTCGATACTCTGCTCGAGCTTTGTCGAACATCTATTTTTAACCTCGAGCTTGGCCCAAGATATAAAATTTTGTATTCAAGTTCAAATTTAAAAATCAAACTTAGTGTTAATAATGGATATATATTATGGGCAATAATGTAGTTTAATAATATAAATATATTAAAAATGAAAGCTCGATAAGGTTTGTAAGTTGTTTGAGCTGAGTATAACTAAGCTCAAATTCAGCTTGACCAATAGTTCGAGCTTGGCTTGATAATTATTGAGTCGAGTTTAAGTTTTTCTTCGAACATAAGTAGTTTGGGAAGCTGAGTATTACGAAGCCTCAAATTCAGCTTGACCAATAGTTTGAGCTTGGCTCGATAATTATTGAGTCGAGTTCAAGTTTTTCTTGAGTCGAACATAAGTAGTTTGGGAACCAATGTCTTATTTGCACTCATAAAAATGATTGTGTTCCATTATCATAGCTCCAAAACAATTATTTTTAGGTCGTTACGATTATTATTGAAGATTAGGCTTAATACATTATTTGGTCCTCGAGATTGACACTCTTTTTGTAATATGATACTTGTATTTCTTTTTTTGTCCAATGTGATATCTATATTTTGAAAAGTTATACATTTTGGTGTTCAAAGATAATGATATTACTTTTTTAGAGTTTAATTCGGATTCTAAAGATTGATTTGGCCGGCGTTAATTGTTAATATTTTCAAGTTAATATTTTCAAGTTTGAATTTCATGATTTTGTTAATAGAATAAATTTAATACTAATTGTGAATTTTTTTTATTTTATGTTTAATTTGTTAAATGTAGTTTAATGGTTGTAATTTTTTTTGAACTTTAGGGTTGATTTAACGAAAGTTAATTGTTAATATTATTAGTTAATTATGAATTTTCATCAAATTAATCTTAAATTTTAAATTAAACGTTAAAAAGTTAATATTGAGTAAAAAGTATCATGGAGGTCATTGTACTAGTGTCACAGGGTTAGATCTTTTGTCTCGCAATTCGTGCAGCTTTAGGTGATTCGTTCGTTCAAACTCGCCTAAGTCAGTCTTTACTTTCAAAAGTGAGGATTTCTTTAGAATTCCTTTAAGGCACTAATTTGTATAGCGAAAGCGATTGTGTTAAAAAATACTACAGATGAACAATAGTAAGCCAAAGAAAATGCACACAAAGTGTTTTGAGTAAATGATAAAAAAAATTCTATTGTTCTTAAGAATTTAACATACAATGGATGAGATACAAATGAGGGGAGGCTCTCTATTTATAGCTGAGCTCCCTTAAAATTGACGGTCAAGATTAAATTACATTGACGGACGAGATTAGTCTATCCCTTGATTTTAGGGATTTACAAGATTATATCAAATCAAATCTACAATATATGAATTCCCTATTTACTAAAAATAGTCTAAGTTGTCATATTTTCATTATGGGGTAAACTAGGCTTCAATTTGATAGGCTTCTTCAACATTTCTTTGAATCGGGCAAATTCTCGTGGGCTAAATGTTTCCCATCTAATCGATAGACTTTCATGGGATTCATCTTGTACCATGGTCACGGGCTTTGTATTTTGGCCCGTGACACTAGAAATTATATTGCATTTTACCTCTCTACTAAAAAAATACGCAAACTAGTCATTGTACATAAAATCAAAGAGTATATCTATTAGAAAATTCATCCATTTATAAATATTAAAAATTGACATGGTTGGCGTAATAATCAAATAGTGACATATGTGTCACTTATACATCATGTTGATATACAGAAATAGTTTTTAACTATAAAAATGGATGGAGACAAACAAAATCATCTTATAAAAAAATGTGAATACGAAAATTGAAAGATTAATAATTTATGAATATCTATATGATTGTTTAGGCTCTTGATTGAGTTGGTGTAACAAGTCAATCATAAACTCAATTAGGGAAATTACGGGAATGTCTTTTCATAATTAAAATAAGTCATATTCTTTGAACCCGCACTGATTGCGTTAGTAAAACTTTTAATTTATCACTAAATTAAAATTTTGTTTTGACATTTGTATACATTTTAATTTTGCTATGCACATTTTATTACTTCCGTCAATTGTATATTTATTAATAATGTATTTGATTGAGTTGGTGCCATAAAGTTAGCTCAACACCGATTTAAGATTCATAGCACCATTTGTACATATTTGTGTTTTAAATTTGTGGTTTTCACACGCATACGCATGTGATAAGATTTCTAGTATTAATAATGTTGTTGATTGAGATGGTATCTCAAATTAACTGGACGCAAACTTATGATTAATGATGACATCATGATAAATAATTATATTCATTTAGTATTCTTAATCTAATAAATTCATATGTTTAAATTTTGTTTTACTTACCATTTAATCTGTTTCTTTATTTTAATACTGTACATATTTAATGTGTTATTATTAATTAATTTCAAACTATACATTTCATTAGTTATTATATGTTATTTTAAAAGACAAATTTATATTCTAAATATGTGATTTCACATGCCTATACGCATGCGATAGAATTTCTTTTTATTGTAAAAAGTTAAACATTCGAAATTTATTTAGATATAATAAAAGTATTAAGAAAATTCACATAATAAAGTTTAAGGGTTAAATAGGTCATATATGCAAAAAAAAATTGTTAATTGGTCAAATAGGTCAATTTTTTGAAAATTTAAGAAAATAGGTCATTTTTTAAGAGTGTGTGAAAGCTTGTTCAGCTGGAAGAGTTTTCTTGTCAACTGTGCAGAAAATTTGCCCAACTGGACGAGCTTTCCTGCCAACTGTATAAAAAATTTGTTCAGTTGGACGAATTTTCCAATCAATTATGCAGCTAAATATGATTTCCTGCTAATCAAATTTGTTTGTGACATATATGGCAAGTTTAAGATTCGTTTAATGTTTTAGCTTAGTACCGAATTGGGGGTGAAGTCAACAATACTTAGGTTTGGGGTCCTGCTTCCTTATTGGTCCATTACTTAAGAGTTAATCTTGCATTAATCAATGGTCACTTCATCATTAAATTAAGTAATCCTTTTATTATTCGTGCACAGCTCAAGAAACCTTAATTCCCATTATTTTAAGTCCTTCAATGTCTTCATTATTATCCACTAAAATTCAGGGTCGAATTTCGGTTTTCATCCCCCTTTTATGTTCATATTTTGGTATTTAATCCCTTTACTATAATCTGACATAATTTAACCTCTTTACTTTTATAATGTCATTAGTTTCACTATTAATTATTTTAATTAAAATAATTATATTTTTTAAAAAAAGAAAAGAAACACCCCTCTAATACAAAAACTCATGTCAACATGATATGTTGGAATTAAAAAAAAAAAAGGAAACCGAGACTATTGATAGAGTCGTGGCGAGAAAATTGTTTTAATGCGTTAGAAATGAATTATAATTTTTGTCAGAGTTAAAATGTAATTTTATTATTATATTAATTTGTATAAGACACATTCTTCAAAAGAGATTGCAAGATCAAATTTTGGAGACAAAGTTGTTAGAAAAAGCAAGAACAAATCTTGAATTGTTGGGGATAAAGTTGAACTAAGCAACGAATAAGAATGAATAGAGAAAATTAGACATAAATATTTACTTAAAAAAACTCCTCTAAAAAGGATAAAAAATTACGGGCAAAAGAAACTTCACTAAAGCAGCAAATAATTGAAGAGGAGTACAGGATGGAGAAACAAAAACAAACCCAAACCCCAAAATATAAAGTTCTCCTGAAATTTCCACAAAACTCTCTTAATTGTGTTGTTGAATCAATCTCTCTAGGGTTGGTAAAAGCCCTATTTATAGGTTGAAATTCGTGGACAAATCTGATTAAAATATCTCAAGAGTTATTAGAGTTCGACTGAGAAAAGATAGCAAAATTTAATTGGGAGAAGAAACCCGATTTAGTAAGGAACATGTCGCCATGTCATGATGTCGTTTATCGGTTCGTCAAGCGTCGGCTCTTCCGTGTCACGACGTCAACTTTGTTTCATCCAAAATGCAAGGTACACTCCACTTGAATATTTACCATAAAATGTACATTAAAAAGAGAGGAAAAAAAAAACCTTGCAATTCCACCAAACCTGAATGGTCTAAATGAAAATTTTACCATTTTAAGGGGCCAAGGCTCTTGCTCCTTGCCTACGCCCTTGACCGCTTATTAACGACATCCCAAAAGTATTAAGATCAAATCTACTTAATAAAAGTACATAGACTAAATCTTAAATTTAAACATAATAAAAGGACCCAAACTACAATTCAGCCACAATTAACATGCACCAAAACTTAAAACCCAGCTGTGTACTTTTGAATACTGTGATTAATTGTGAACACTCAAATCTAAACAATTTGTTTGTTTATTTACAATTGGTCCTTGTACATTGTACTATGTCGGTTTAAATAGTGTCTCTTCTATATTACATTATCTTTTACTGAAATTTGTACTTTTTTTATTAAATGTGAGATTCGGTCCAATTATTAAATTGGTGGGATATTTGTAAGTATAAATTAAATCAAAACTACCCAAATTTAATATTCAGATCAATTAGGGGGAGTTAATTTGTAATAAATCCCTCAAAATACGATAGTACAAAGCACCCAATCTTAGACTTTGACAAAATATTGTAGGGAAATAGGGGGAATCTGTGGTGAGTTTTGTCATCATGTATGGCATATTCCTGCCAATGATGCTTTTGATGGGTTAGAAGGTGAGCGTCTAGGTGGGTCGGGTTTGAGTTCGAGTTTTACTTTACGTAAATTGTATATATATATATTTTATTTTTATTTAAATTTTATAATACACAAATTTTTGTAATATAATTATTTGTGTATATATTATTTATATTTATAATTATAATGATGCTTTTACATATAACTTAAAAAAAAAAAAGGCATATTCTTGGAAATCTTCTATTAAATTTATGATAAGATTTGCGATTAGAGCTTAGTACAATGAATGATATTTAAAAAAAAAAAAAAGAAAAGAAAAGAAAGAGTATTTTTCTTTAATTTTATTGGATGATAAATGGAATTGGTGAAGTGCTCCACTAGAAAATTATTTTGTGGGGGTGTTTGAAAATATGCTACCTTTGTAGCCCTCAAGTTCACATGCTAAAACAGGGGAATAAAAAAAATCGATTCGGAATTAAATTATATATTTTATAATAATAAAATATATAATTTATATGGATTAAATTAAATTTTTATAATAATATAAATGTAAAATAAACATATAATGAGAGACTTTTAACATTTTGATTTATTTTTCGAACAATTTTATTATATATTCTGATGATATCTACTCTTTTTGATATAATGAGTAGAACTACTAATAACCCCTCCTCAATCCATAAAAATAGAAGGATAATATGCTTCAGCACACTCGAAAATCGAACTTATATCTTCTTACATTGATAATAATCTTTATGTCAATCAAATTAAGACTTAATCGATTGATAATTTCTTGAGGGAACTCTCGATGGAAGATAAGTAAGAAAGGGACTCCAAATTTATTTTACCCTAAATTTAAAAACTACAAAATCTAAAAGTTTCATGCATTGTACCAACTTGAAAGGGCACAAAATTCAATGTTGAGTCATTGGATAATGTTTTTCTTTGAATGCCAAAATTCCAAGTGCAAAAAATATGTTGCTTATCTTGTTTAATAAATAAACAAATAAATAATGGTTAAATTTCTCTATTAGTCCTTGTATTATGCATAAGCTATAAATTTAGTTCATATATTCTAATTTGGTTATTTTAATTAATAGATTTAATGGTTATTGTTTGAATGAGAATTAAAATCGAAAAAATATAAGGATTAAAAATGTTTACCAATGACTTAATACACGGCTCGTGCCAAAATTTTACTTAACAGATTTAATTACTACCATTAGATATTTCGGAAAAATATAAGAATTGAAATTAACCAAAATAGAGTGTAAAGACTAAATTCATAATATTCGTATAGTATAAGGGATTGATAGCAACATTTAACCATAAATGAATAAACTCTGTTACACTCAAAGGAGGTGGAAACACGTGCTGGTTTGGCACGTGCATCGGGGCAGGCAAATATTGAGTAGGCCGTAGCGGCAATTCATTGCCGGGTTGACCGGATACAGCAAGGAGGGCGGGCGCGTGGATCGTGGGGCGCACTGTTCCCCATCATGCGTGTGCGCCTCCGCCGCTAAACGACACCGACTTTTTCCACCTCTCTTTCCTTTTGCTCTCTTTTAGGCATCCCCTTCCAAATTTACTATTTTAAGCCCTTCAATTCCATAAATATGATTAATCAAATCTACAACCAATTAACTAATCCCAATATATTTAAGATAAAATCTACAAATTTACATAAAATGAAATTCGAACCCGAAATCTCAAAATTCTTAAATTAAAATAAATAAATATGTGCAAAGCTTTCACGTAATGATAAAATGTAAAATCTAAACACTTCATGTTTGCTATAGAGGTATTCATGGGTAAGGTCAGACCTTCACCAAATTCTAAAATAATTTTCAAGCCCGAGCTTTAAGGTTGATATCAATTCGGTTCGATTCGGTCGAGTTTTTTCTAATTTTTTTAACTGTTCATCATAATTCAGTTCGATTTTTATTTTTATTTTTAGACTTTCTTTTTGGTAAAAAAGAGACAGCACTAGGCAATTATAATAATCAATTCATAAATAAACGAAGCAAAGAGTCTTCTGTGTCAGTATATTTAGCCATGTGATCCATAACCCCGTTTTGATCACTCGAAATATGTCGGACATGAACCTCTCATCTTCGTCGCAACAATTGATGTAATAACCTTTAATTTATGACATTCGAATATGATTTAACAAAATGTCAAAGTATTTTTCATAATTATTTCTAAATTACACTAAATTTTCAAAAAAAAAAACTTTCACTATTTTAAATATAAAATTATATATTTTTATATCATAAAAATTAAAATTAACTATAAATTAAATATTTTTTTTTCAAAATTTCTTAAATCATTCAAACACTTCAATTCAAATCGATTTTTTATTTTTTCAGCTCAACCCTACTAAACTTAACCTAACCCGTCTCTCACAAATGACTCATTCCATTATATTCAAATCCGACTCAAAATAAACTAAATTAACCCGATCCAATTCGACCTGTGAACACGTCTCTATTATTATAAAAAAGGATATTTAGTTGACGTAAATAGTATACATAGAGAGGAAAAGAATATTGTAAGGGGTCCGACGTATTCAACATCGTCCACTCATTTTGGACCCACCACTTCTATTTGATGTTATTATTCACCATTTTTTATTTTTAATTTTTATGAATTTATTTGATTGGTCAAAAAAAAGTGGAGAGACAATCTGGAGGGTGGAGCCCACATAGTCCTCTGTTTATAAAAATAAACATATAATCTTAGTCTTTGACCTTTGACTGCCACTACCACTGTATTAATATCAGACAATTCAAACACAATAATTAAATATCCCAATCACTTTCTTCCTCCCACTATTTGATTAAGATTAGATTCCCATTTTCCTTCCCTAACATTTTATTTTTTATCGAGTCTTAAGTCGATTGGTATAAATGTTAATGTCAATGCAAGAGGAGGTAGATTCAATGTATAATGCTCAGCCGTTAATAGTTATTACTTATCTTATTATAAGTTTTGACCATATCTGCTCCTTTTGATATAATACTTAGAATTATCCATAACACTTTCTCTAACCCATATCCTCTTACATTGGAACAATGTTCATGCCAATTAAGCTAAAACTCAATTGGCTAAAATATAATATAATGTTAAGGTTAAATAAAAACTCAAAAACAATAATCACCTAAATATTAACCGTAAAATATATATTTATACTCAAAATTCATAAAACAAAATTCATTTAATACGAAAATCGAGAATTGAATAGTAATTTTTTTTATTTAAAAAAACCCAATTAAAGGAATCCAAAAATTTTCTGTATTGGATATTTTATTACTTTTACTCTTATGGCTTTTAAAAGCAACCTAAGAATTCCATTATGAAGCTAATTATAGGCAAAAGAAAGAAGGAAAATATTTGTGGAATCTTTTAGTCATTGCCACCTTTTTTTTAAGCCACAAAAGCTCGAAAGGTGCCATTGGTTTGATTTTTATTTTATAATTTTTTTTTAAAAAATTTCAATTCAGTCACATAATAAAGCAAAGATTTGACACCCCACCAGGCACCAGACTGTAAAAGCGTTGCCCTTAATTTTTGTCCTCTTTAATCCCATGGGACATACAAACCATGACAGCATGCGCCACACACACAAAAAAGGAAGAAGAAGAAGAAGAAATTCAATGTTTTTTTATGAAAAAAATAAAATTGAATGAATTTTAATCCTTTGAAAAAAAAGAGATAGTGCAGTATGTATGAAAACACCAAACTATAAGGATTTAATTGCAAAAGACACTTACGTCAATGATAAAAGTCTAATTATGATTTTAGTCCCTCTACTATTTTATTAGTAAGTCTAATTACCAATTTTTTAAAATATTATTTAGTAAAATTTTACAAAAAATCATAAATATTTCTAAAAGAAAAATTTTTAAATAAATAAAAAAATCGTATTTCTTAAAAATACTTTTATATAATATTTTGAAGTTTTAATTTTATGTTTTAAATATAAAACCTCGTTTCACCTCATTAAAATAAAATTAATCAATTCAATTTAGATAAAATTATAAATTATAAATTGTAAATTGTAAATTAAAATAGTTAAAAATATCAAGATTTAGATTGATTTTAAGTTAGATTGCATTTTATCTCTTTTATTCGAAAAAAATGAGCAAAATAATTATTGTACATCGAATTAAATAGTAAACGAGTCATTTCTATTAAAAATTTAATTCATTTCTACTGTTAAAAACTAGCGTGACTGACAGAATAATCAAATAATTACACATGGTGTGTCATGTGTACTGGTGGCGGAGCCAGGATATTAATCTTGGGGGGACCAAGCTAAAATTAGATGTGCTACGTAATAATCGATTCAAAAGAAGCAGTATTCTAACATAACAATCAATTTAAATATAAAAACAATCGATCCAAAAGAAATAATATTTTTAAAAAATTACAAAAATTTACTTATATTTTTGAGAGGATTATAGTATATATCTACAAAGGGTTAAATTACAAAAACTTTAAACCTTGGGGGAGCCATGGTCTCCCGAGCCTCTACTACGTTCCACCATTAATGTGTACCTTATTATATCATATAAAGATAAATTTTTAATAGTATAAATGAATAAATTTGTTATATAATATATAAAGACAAAAAAACTTGATGGTACAATTACCGCAAACCAATAGTGGGTGTAATCAGAAGTTAGATTTTTGGGTGAAAAAAAAAAAAAAACAGAAAAAGTAGGAACCAAACAAAGTGAGCACATTTCCTTTGACCAAACCTTTTGCTTGGTTAGCCAGTTAGGTTCCAGAGACCGGACTTATAACTGTCACACGTGTGGACCTTGTCTCTCTGTTCCAACCTGTTCTTTTTTTTTTTTTCTTTTTTTTTCATGTAAAGCTTTCAAAACCAAAAACCACGCATCATTCACAGAGAATTTCCAGTGTCCTTTTTTTAAAAGAAAAAAAAATTTATCTGTTCTTGCTTTGGAGATGCCTGGAAGTATAGAGCCTTTAGATTTGTGTAATGTTCAAGTTCCGTACTATTTCAGGTGCCCAATCTCACTCGAATTAATGCGAGACCCGGTAACTGTTAGCACCGGCCAGACCTATGACCGAACCAGTATCGAGTCATGGGCTGCTACCGGCAACACCACTTGTCCGGTCACTCGAGCACCGCTCTCGGATTTCACTCTCATCCCTAACCATACACTTCGCCGGCTTATACAAGATTGGTGTGTTGCGAACCGGGCTTTTGGTATTGAACGAATTCCCACGCCTAAACAACCGGCTGAACCGGGTATGGTTAGGTCGTTGTTGAACCAGGCTTCAACGGTTTCGAATCCGTTTTCGGTTCGTCATTCTGCTTTGGTTCGACTCAAGGGGTTGGCTCGGGAATCGGAGAAGAATCGGAACGTGATTTGTTCTCATGAGGCTAAGGAGATACTGATGAGGATTGTGTTTTCCGATGTGAGTTCCGTTTCGTCGGAGTT
Source organism: Gossypium longicalyx (assembly GCA_025698465.1). Lineage (NCBI taxonomy): Eukaryota > Viridiplantae > Streptophyta > Magnoliopsida > Malvales > Malvaceae > Gossypium > Gossypium longicalyx. The sequence continues at coordinate 108,220,857 of CM046997.1, read as the reverse complement.
GAGCCAGGAGGCGCTTGCGGTTTTGGTGATGTTTCAACTCAGTGAGTCTGAGTGCACGGAGATCGGTTCAGATTCGAACAGAGTGGTGTATTTGTCGGAACTCTTGTTCCATTCCTCGATCGAAGTACGAGTCAACTCAGCTTCGCTCATCGAAACCATTCTCGCCGGACTGAGATCATCAGATCTCCGAGCTGAGATTTGCAATGTGGATGAAATCTTCGCCGGCGTTACCGATATATTGAAAAACCTAAGTTCGTATCCACGCGCGTTGAGGATCGGCGTTCGAGCTCTTTTCGCCTTGTGCTTACTGAAACAAACTAGGCACAAAGCCGTACAAGCCGGAGCGGCCGAAACGTTGATTGACCGGTTAACTGATCTAGACAAGTGTGATGCCGAACGAGCCCTAGCAACGATCGAACTCTTATGCCGGATCCCCTCGGGTTGCTCCGCCTTCGCCTCACACGCGCTCACTGTCCCGCTTTTGGTAAAGACGATACTGAGGATCTCCGACAGGGCCACGGAATACGCCGCTGGCGCGTTGATGGCACTCTGTTCGGAATCGGAACAGAGTCAAAAGGACGCGGTGAGCGCGGGCGTTCTGACTCAGCTGCTGCTGCTGGTTCAAAGCGATTGTACGGACAGGGCTAAGAGGAAAGCTCAAATGCTGCTTAAATTGCTTCGGGATTCGTGGCCTGAAGATTCCATCGGAAATTCGGATGATTTCGCTTGCAGTGAAATCGTACCCTTTTGAAAACGATAAGTACTTTACCCAGATTCTCCATTAAAAAGAAGACCAATATTTTTAAATTTTTATTATTTTTGCTTAAATCAAAAACCTAAAAATTTAAAATCATAATTTCTGGGTTTTTTTTTAGTGTTTAGATCAAAGTATATAGAGGAAGACTGTAATTTTCATGTATCTAATTTTTTGTACCTAAGAATTTTTGTTAAAAGCAAATCAATATGAAAATGTTAGCTCTGTTCTTGCTCCTATCAATTTCAATCCTTCCTATCAACCATTTTCCATTCTGTTAAATAATCAAAATTTAAAATATATTTTAAATTTTTATAAAATTAATTTAATAATATAATTTTTAAAAAAAATTAATTTGATAAATAAAAATGTTGAAATGATTTGATTTGATTTGATGGATGTGAGTGAACACATGTTTCATAGCTGTTAAGCAGTCTTTTCTTGGAAATTAGAGTTGAACGTTGGCTCTATCATTTATTCATAAAATTAACTATTCTACTTATGGATAAGTAAAAAAATATATTTTAAATTTAAGTTGATTTAAAAATGAGAGAAAAAAATATTTTAAATTCAGGACGTTAAAATTGTTTCATAAATAAAATTAAACTATAAAAGAGAACTGGTATACTTAGTGTGACTAGAAATAACCAAAATATGAATTTATTAATGATATGTAATTTACCTAAAATTAAAACATAACTAAATCAATTGCACCAAAACGAAAATAATCTTTCGTATTTTATAGATCCATAAAGAGGATAAATACTTACCACAAATTTTAAAAACTAAGTTTTTAACAATAATATAAGAACTTGTGAACAAATGGTAAGTTTGGATAGGTGGTGCGTTTAGTTACGGTTAGTGTAAAAACAGCGGTGGCGGTAAGATTAGATACTGTAACGGTACTGTAGCGTAAAACAAAAAATAAACTAAACGCACTGTACCGCACTCAATCGCTCATCTAAATTAAGCCAAAATCTGCACATGTTTTTGTTTTAAGGTTTGGGTTGTTATAATTATTTTGGCTTGTATAAAGAAACACCACACATTGGAAACACAGTACAGAATCCAGTTTCCGGTTATAGAAAGCTGATACTTAATTTTTTTTTTTTAAATATCACATTCAAACACTGAAATTTTGTCCCCTGGAATCCAGACCAGACCAGCCTCCTCTTCATCTTTCTTTTTCATTGCCCCTCGGGACCTATTTTTTGGTCTGAAATCTGACAGTGAAAAATTGGGTTTCCTTTTTTATTACTATTTGTTGCTTTGTTTTGGTGGGGTTAAAGCTTTGAGACTGGATTTTTGTTTTTTTGACAGTGGCTAAAAGATGGCTAAGGTTCTAGCATTTTCAATGGTTTCTCGCGTGCATGCTTTTAGGTCCACATAAGAATCATGTGCAGTGAATCATGGGGAAAAAAATGTGGTATTAGGGATAGGGGTGTGCGGGGTTTTAAATTTAGATTAAATCACTTTTTAAGGTCTAAATTCGATAATTATTTTTATACTGGGACTTAAAATTTTTTTTATATAAGTTAGTATATTTTCTTGAAAAGCTCTAAAGTTTAGGCTTTAATATAAGAAAAATTATTAAGTTCAGGGATTAACTTAAAAAAAATATTTAAGTTTCAATTTAAAAATAATTATTTAGTCCAGACTTCAATATGGGGACGATTATCAAGCTCAATGACTAATTTTAACAAACAAAAAAAAATTGAACCCTGATATGAGAGTAATTATAAGTTTAGACACTACAATAGTGATTTAGCCTTTTATATTTTAAACATGTGCTGAGGAGATGATGGATGGGTCACATGTTGGTGGGAATTTATATAAAAGCACGATGGTGTCACATGGATTGGTTCATATTTTTTGAGTAGGTATTGTAGAGGTTGACGTCTCGTTGTAATTTAAACTCGAAAATTTAATTTCATTTGTGAAATTTAAATTTGAAATTGACTTTTGAATTTTAAAAAAATAAATTTAAACTGAAGTAATTAAAATTCTGAAATGATCTTAAAACATGATAATTTTATCTAAAACATTGTGACGCAAAACTTGAATGATCTAAACTAAAAATAATACAAACCCTAAATGACTCAAACTCGAAATTGATGTAAATCGAGTTGGTCTAGCCATCGGTCTCATACAAGTTATAGATATAATTTCTATTTTAATATAGAATTTAATCTTTCTATTTTTATAATGTTATAAATAAGTTTAAATTTGATATAGTGTTAAAATATATTGCAGTGTTAATGAGAAAACTTGGGTTTGAACCTTAAAGACGACATTATTAGAAGGACAACTATAAACTCTAAAATAATTAGTCTTTACCGTAAAATAGGCATAAATGATACATTAATTACACATATACAAAATAAAAGTTAAATTTATAACATCGTTGATTATTATCATTAAAATGATGATGTGAATTTAAAAAAAAAATACTTTTAATCATCCAACTGACATAAAAAATTATTATAAATAATTGAACATACTTAATTCAATTTTCACATAAAATAATTTACTTAATTATTTTAACAACATAAAAAATTTAGATTTATTAATAACTTTTTTTTACTTTAGTTTGAAGTTTCATATGGCCATAGATCATTTACTCCATGAGTATTTCTTATAGAAAATATAGCATATATATATATATATATATATATATATCTTTAAAAAAACCAACAATTATATATATTTGCAGACTTAGGACTTCAGTACTGTGCATTTAGCTTTTTTTTTTTATCTTACATTATAATATTATGGTAATATTTAATCTCATTATCGTCATTATTTTTACACTAATAACAAGAAATTACACCGTTCATCAATTACAACCCTTAGTTTATCACATGCATGATTATGAAGAGACCCAACACATGATCTCACCAACAGCTTGTTTAAACATGTCTTCGACTTGGAATGTCTCAACCGACTGTTTAGAAGCTTCATTTGCCTGTTTGTTTCACCCAACATATACAACTGTTAGTATCAAAATCCAACCCTATTTATAAGCCAGCAATACCATAAAAAAAGGGGTTAATTGCACTAATGTCATCAAATTACGATTTAGATTTTTTAATTTGATCTCAAGTTTTGAAATATTTTGATTGAGTCATTAAATTATTGGTATTGTAGCAATCAAATTAGTCCATCATCTTAGTCATTAGGTTGTTTGTTAAATGTCGAATCAAATATGATGCGGATCATATTCAAAAAACATACACACGGGAAAGGCTTGCCCTTTAAATGGAAAATTATGCTTTTTATTCTCTAAAAATTTATAAAAGTTTAAGTAAATAAATAGTAAAATTATAGTTTGTCCCCAAATGATAAATTTTAATTTAGTCTTAAAAACTATAAAGATATGTGTCAGTACAATGGCGAAATTGCGTTTTAGCTCACATAAAAATATATAGTTTTGTTTCTCCCCCTAATTTTTTTTAGCTTCATCCCTACACATACGTGGATGAAATTATAAACACGTGTGTACCTATTTTATGGACAACTTGGATCTGACTTATTAGACTATGGAAGATAAATAATCCTCTAAAATTTTGTTAACATTATCTTTCTTTTTTTAACATTTTAAATTTAAGTTGTCTATGCTGTAGGTAAAAATATGTTTACAATTTCATCCACGTGCTTTAAATATGCTTCATGTTATATTCCAACTATATATAACTCTTAAATTGATGACCAGGCCAATCGGTGCAATACTAATGTTATTTTGAGGACTCAATCAGACCAAACTTAGAATCTAAACCATAATTTGAAGGCATTAGGGCAATTAATCCTAATTTTGAAATCTTTAAATGATATGAATAAGTAGCTAAGAAAATTATCAAAGTAAAAACATAGAAAACTTACACGGGCTTGAATCATGAACATGCTGTGATTACAAAACGAAGAAACATGAACAGACACCACCTCCATTTTATGCTTCTCCAAGATATAGCAAATAGTGGCCAAAAGGCCTGGTTTTTTGGGTGAACACACGCTTATTTGTGCTTCATTACCGCACACATTCAACACTAGGTTTGGAAGATGTCCATGTCTGAAATGTTACAGGTCGGGATTGGGTCCACATTGAAAAGGAACTTGAAATTTTGGTTGCATTGTTGTTATTGGCTAAGTCAGTTGACGAGGAAGATACTTGATCAGCCAAAAATGCCTCCCTGCTTGAATATTCCAAAGTTTGGCTTTGAGTGTTCATCGCTAATGAGGGGTGGTAACCAAGATTAATGGCTCCTTGGATTGATCTCTCTAGCTTTTGTTTTTCTAGATTTTGGAGGGTTTGTTGTAGGGTTTTTATATAGTTTACTGCTTCATCAACTATGGTAGATTTGTCGGCCTGCATAGGATACAAGATTAAGTTAGAATATATATTTGATATCATTCCATCACAATTCACACACCCATACACACTCACACTACTAAACTACTAGCTTGTGGATCAATCATATCTTCGGAATAGTTTGGACACCCTTAATCAATAAATACACAATCTTCGGAATGGGGTGAACACTCAATGTGAAGTTCATATGTTCTCTTGACTCCCTATAGATCCGATTAAATTTGGAGTTGAATTGAATTGGATCCCATTTCAAGAACAAGTTCTTTCAACTAGTTATTTTTATTTATCATTCATAATATTGAAACCTAGATTTTATTTAATGAATATCGAATTTCTTACTACTCAATCAAACATGTGTAATTAAGATGCTAACTTCTTGAATTATAACATGTAGACCATGAATGATAAAAAAATTGAGACGTAATGTATCATCACGCCACGGGTTCAATGGTAAAACTTATATAAGT